>CM073751.1:2762906-3444042 GCA_037127355.1 Schoenoplectus tabernaemontani | reverse complement strand
GCTGTTTAAGCTTGTTGTTCGAGTTTCTCTGAATTTCCGGCCGCATAATTATAAATAACTCCTTACAAATTAAAATATAAATACCCCTTAATATGCTTATTATAAGATTTTGCATTAAACATAAGTAGGATGCATTAAAAATAGTTGTTTGAGTTTTTCAAAAATTTTGGCCGCCTGACATAGACACCTTAATTTCTAACCAATTAATACTATACGACACTAATTTAAAAACAAAACACAACTAACAGCTCTTTAGACAAGTTGCTTGAGTTTTTCAAAAATTTAGGACGCATAACTACTATACATAATATCTTACAAATTGAAATAATTACTCCAAAATATGCATAACATAAGATTTTCTGATTAAACTTTCTACATGAATATTCTACGATGCTAATTTTGCACAAAACATAAGTATATACATTAATAATAGCTGTTTGAGTTTTTCAAAAATTTTGGCCGCATAACTAGACATAATTTTCCACACCACACTAATATGAATTTTCATATCTAAGTACATCTATTATAATATTGTCCAATTAAAACTTCAATAAGGAATATTTTACGACACTAATTTAAAATAAACATAAGCATTATTAGGACGCATAACTACTAATACATACATAACCTGCTTACAAAATTGAAATAATTACTTTAAAACCACAGCAAATAAGTTATTTGAAGCTGTGTTACTACTTTGGCCGCATAACTACACACATAATTTCTCCAAATTAATACATAATCACTACTAAATATGTCTATTTAGATCATCCAATAAAACCTAGATTTTAAATGTTCTATGACACTAATTTTGCACGAAACATAAGTAAGATGCTTTGTGTACCGTATGTTTAAACAAGTCATTTGAGTTTTTAAAACATTAACTTTACCGCATAACTAGACATTATTTCTTAAAAATTAATATAATCACTCCTAAGTACTTCTATTATAAGATTGTCCAATTAAAAACTTCAGCATGAATATTCTACTTAATAATTAAATTTTTGCATCAAACATGCTATTATTCTTCAAAAATGCTTGTGTTAAACAAGTTGTTTGGAGTGTTTCAAAACTTTTTTCCGTATAACTTCATTTGAATAACTTCGTGAAAATTAAATAGTAATTACTCCTAATTATATCTATTATAAGATTTGTCCAATGGACACTCGATGTATGAATATCCACGACGCTGATTTTTCATAAAACATGCAGTGGGAAACATTAGAAGTCGCCAGTTCATTGTATTTTTTCTACATTTCTAAATTTGATTCACACATAATTTCATAAAAACTAATATGATTACTCCTAATTATGCCTATTAAAAGATTATCCAAATTGAATCCATCAATATGAACATTCTCATGACATTAATTTTGCACAAAAAATAAGTATCATGCATTAAAATGTTTCTGCTATATACAAAGTTGCCTAACTTTTTCAAAACATTTGGTCGTATAACTATATAAAATTTCATAAAAATTGATACATTTAATCCAGCTTAATTAGGTCTATTATGTAGGATTGTCCCATTAAAACATCGATATGAACAATCTATAGTGCTAATTTTGTACAAAACGTGGAAGTAAGATGCATTAGAAACTGCTTATTTGAACAAATTATTTGAGCTTTTCAACATTTTTGGCCTCATATCAGTACATACTCTTCGCGAAAAGTAATATAATTACTCCAAATCATATCTATTAAAGGATTATCCTCTTCCCACTTCAATAAGAATATTACATGACACTAATTTATCACAAAACATAAGTATGATTCGCGTAGCTGTTTAAGCTTGTTGTTCGAGTTTCTCTAAATTTCCGGCCGCATAATTATAAATAACTCCTTACAAATTAAAATAAATACTCCTTAATATAAGCTTATTATAAGATTTTGCATTAAAGCTTTCGATATGAATATTCTACGACACTAATTTTGCACAAAACATAACGAACAGCTCTTTAGAGCCAAGTCATTGAGTTTTTCAAAAATTGAGGACGCATAATCATTTCATACATAATATCTTACAAATTGAAATAATTACCTCCAAAATATGCATAAACATAAGATTTTTCGACCAAATCTTCTACATGAATATTCTACGATGCTAATTTTGCAACAAACATGGGTGAGATGCATTAAAAATATGAGTTATTTGAGTTTTTCAAAAATTCTTGGCCGCACAACTAGACATAATTTCTCACCAATTAACACAATTACATTTGGCACATCTATTATAATATTGTCCTGTTTAAACTTCATTATGAACATTTTACTATTGGCACTAATCTTTGCACCTAAACATAAGTATTATTCTTAAAACCTGGGCCGTGTTAAACAAGTTGTTTGTGTTTTACAAAAAAATTCGTCGCATAACTACACATAATTTCTCCAAATTAATATAATCACTACTAAATATGTCTATTACGAGATTGTCCAATAAAAACTTCGATTTGAATGTTCTATGATAACTTTAATTTGTGCTCAAAGTATAAGTAAGATGCTTTAAAAACAGATGTTTAAATAAGTTGTTTGAGTTTTTAAAAAATATTGGCCGCATAACTAGGCATTATTTCTTAAAAATTAATATAATCACTCCTAAGTACTTCTATTGTAAGATTGTCCAATTAAAACTTCAGTATGAATATTCTAGCGACACTAATTTTGCACGAAATATAATAAGTATTATTCTTCAAACAACAGTTGTGTTAAACAAAGTTGTCGGAGTGTTTCAAAAACTTTTTCCCGTATAACTACTAACAACCCGTGAAAATTAATATAATTACTCCTAATTATATCTGACTATAAGATTGTCCACTGGACACTCGATATGAATATCTTACGATTTCATTTTTCATGAAACATAAGTAGGAAATATTTGTGTCTGCCTTCATTGTGCTTTTTTCTACATTTCTGGCCTCGTAACTACACATAATTTCATAAAAACTAATATGATTACTCCTAATTAT
This sequence comes from Schoenoplectus tabernaemontani, assembly GCA_037127355.1. Lineage (NCBI taxonomy): Eukaryota > Viridiplantae > Streptophyta > Magnoliopsida > Poales > Cyperaceae > Schoenoplectus > Schoenoplectus tabernaemontani. The sequence goes on along the minus strand of CM073751.1, from coordinate 3,441,076 downwards.
GCCTATTAAAAGATTATCCAATTAACTCATCAATATGAACATTCATGTGACATTAATTTTGCACAAAAAATAAGTATCATGCATTAAAAACAGCTCATGAGCATGTTGCCTGTCTAATTTTTCAAAAAACATTTGGCTTATAACTATATAAAAATTTCACAAAAATTGATACATTTAATCCTAAATTAGGCCTATTATAGGATTGTCCGTATTAAAAACATCGATATGAACAAACTATAGTGCTAATTTTGTACAAAACGTCAGTAAGATGCAATTAGAAACTGCTAATAAACATCAAAATTGGTTTGAGTTTTTCAACATTTTTGGCCTCACAACTCACACACTTTCTAAAAGTAATATAATTACTCCAAATCATATCTCATTAAAGTACTGTCCTCCTTCCCACTTCAATAAGAATATTACACGATACTAATTTATCACAAAACATAAGTAACATTCATTAAAAATACCTGTTTAAGCTTGTTGTTCGAGTTTTTCTAAATTTCCGGCCGCATAATTATAAATAACTCCTTACAAATTAAAAATAAATATTCCTTAATATGCTCATTAAGTAAGATTTTGTGATTAAAGCTTCGATATGAATATTCTACGACACTAATTTTGTACAAAACATAACGAATGTAAATTTCTTAGACAAGTTGTTTGAGTTTTTCAGTAATTAGGGACGCATAATCACTATACATAATATCTTACAAATTGAAATAATTACTCCAAAATATGCATAACATAAGATTTTCTGATTAAATCTTCTACATGAATATTCTACTTATTGCTAATTTTTGCACAAAACATAAGTAGGATGCATTAAAAATAGTTGTTTGAGTTTTTCAAAAATTTTGGCCGCATAACTAGTATACTTTCTCACCAATTATCACACTATGTATCTAAGTACATCTATTATAATATTGTCCAATTAAAACTTCAATATGAATATTTTACTTACACTAATTTTGCACGAAACATAAGTATTATTCTTAAAAAACTGCTGTGTTTAAACAAGTTGTTTGTGTTTTACAAAAAATTTGGCCGCATAACTACACATAATTTCTCCAAATTAATATAATCACTACTAAATATGTCTATTACGAGATTGTCCAATAAAAACTTCGATTTGAATGTTCTATGACACTAATTTTGCACGAAACATAAGTAAGATGCTTTAAAAACGTATGTTTAAACAAGTTGTTTGAGTTTTTAAAAAATATTGGCCGCATAACTAGACATTATTTCTTAAAAATTAATATAATCACTCCTAAGTACTTCTATTATAAGATTGTCCAATTAAAACTTCAAGATGAATATTCTACGATTAATTAATTTCCGTGCTCTAAACATAAGTATTATTCTTCAAAAAAAATGCTTGTGTTAAACAAGTTGTTTGAGTGTTTCAAAACTTTTTTTCCGTATAACTACTAACAACTTCGTGAAAATTAATATAATTACTCCTAATTATATCTATTAGGCATTGTCCAATGGACACTCGATATGAATATCTTACGACGCTGATTTTTCATAAAACATAAGTAGGAAAACACAGAAGCTGCTGTTCATTGTATTTTTTTCACATTTCTGGCCTCGTAACTACACATAATTTCATAAAAACTAATATGATTACTCCTAATTATGCCTATTAAAAGATTATCCAATTAACTCATCAATATGAACATTCTGCTACATTAATTTTGCACAAAAAATAAGTATCATGCATTAAAAACAGAAATTGTTATACAAAAAGTTCACTTGACTTTTTCAAAAACATTTGGCCGCATAACTATATAAAATTTCATAAAAATTGATACATTTAATCCCAATTAGGCCTATTATAGGATTGTCCTATTAAAACATCGATATGAACAATCTATAGTGCTAATTTTGTACAAAACGCAAGCAAGATGCAGGCATTAGAAACTGCTATTTGAACAAATTATTTTGAGTTTTTCAACATTTTTGGCCTCATAACTGTATATGTTAATTTCGCTAAAAGTAATATAATTACTCCAAATCATATTTCCTATTAAAGGATTATCCTCTTCTCTACCTCAATAAGAATATTGCTAATTACACTAATTTATCACAAAACATAAAAGTATGATTCATTAAAAATAGCTGTTTAAGCTTGTTGTTCGAGTTTCTCTAAATTTCCTACCGCATAATTATAAATAACTCCTTACAAATTAAAATAAATACTCCTTAATATGCTTATTATAAGATTTTGTGATTAAAGCTTCGATATGAATATTCTACGACACTAATTTTGCAATAAAACATAACGAACAGCTCTTTAGACAAGTTGTTTGAGTTTTTCAAAAATTTAGGACGCATAACTACTATACATAATATCTTACAAATTGAAATAATTACTCCAAAATATGCATAACATAAGATTTCTCTGATTAAATCTTCTACATGAATATTCTACGATGCTAATTTTGCACAAAACATAAGCAGGATGCATTAGGCAAAATAGTTAATTGAGCTTTTCAAAAATTTTGGCCGCATAACTAGACATAATTTCTCACCAATTAATACAATTATATCTAAGTACATCTATTATAATATTGTCCAATTAAAACTTCAATATGAATATTTTACTTAATAATTAATTTTGCACCTAAAACATGAAAGTATTATTCTTAAAAACTGCTGTGTTAAACAAGTTGTTTGTGTTTTACAAAAAATTTGGTCAAAGCATAACCACACATAATTTCTCCAAATTAATATAATCACTACTAAATATGTCTATTACGAGATTGTCCAATAAAAACTTCGATTTGAATGTTCTATGACACTAATTTTGCACTAAAACATAAGCAAGATGTTTTAAAAACAGATGTTTAAACAAGTTGTTTGAGTTTTTAAAAAATATTAATGCATAACTAGACATTATTTCTTAAAAATTAATATAATCACTCCTAAGTACTTCTATTATAAGATTGTCCATTAAAAACTTCAGTGATGAAATATTCCCACGACACTAATTTTGCAAATTCTAAACATAAGTATTATTCTTCAAAAAACAGTTGTGTTAAACAAGTTATTTGAGTGTTTCAAAACTTTTTTTCCGTATAACTACGTTAACAACTTGTGAAAATTAATATAATTACTCCTAATTATATCTATTATAAGATTGTCCAATGGACACTCTGATAAGGAATATCTTACTACGCTGATTTTTCATAAAACATAAGTAGGAAACATTAGAAGCTGCTGTTCATTGTATTTTTTCTACATTTCTGGCCCTTCGTAACTACACATAATTTCATAAAAACTAATATGACACATTCTAATTATGCCTATTAAAAGATTATCCAATTAACTCATCAATATGAACATTCTGCGACATTAATTTTGCACAAAAAATAAGTATCATGCATTAAACAAAGCTCGTTATACAAAGTTGCTCCGACTTTTTCAAAACATTTGGCCGCATAACTATATAAAATTTCATAAAAATTGATACATTTAATCCTAATTAGGCCTTAATATATGACAACCCTATTAAAACATCGATATGAACAATTTATAGCGCTAATTTTGTACAAAACGTAAGTAAGATGCATTAGAATCATATTCGGAATAAAATCTGCTTCGAAGTTTCTTCAACATTTTTTGGCCTCATAACTTTATTATTAATTTCGCGAAATGTTAATATAATTACTCCAAATCATATCTATTAAAGGATTATCCCCCTTCCCACTTCAATAAGAATATTACAAGTACATACTAATTCTATCACAAAACATAAGTATGATTCATTAAAAATAATGTTTAAGCTTGTCTCGAGTTTCTCTAAATTTCCGGCCGCATAATTATAAATAACTCCTTACAAATTAAAATAAATACTCCTTAATATGCTTATTATAAGATTTTGTGATTAAAGCTTCTATATGAATATTCTACGACACTAATTTTGCACAAAACATAACGAACAGCTCTTTAGACAAGTTGCTTGAGTTTTTCAAAAATTTAGGACTCATAACTACTATACATAATAGCCTTACAAATTGAAATAATTACTCCAAAATATGCATAACATAAGATTTTCTCTGATTAAATCTTCTACATGAATATTCTACGATGCTAATTTTGCACAAAACATAAGTAGGATGCATTAAAAATAGTTGTTTGAGTTTTTCTAAAAATTTTGGCCAGATAACTAGAAGATGTATAATTTCACCAATTAATACATAATAACATCTAAGTACATCTATTAAATATTAACTAATTAAAACTTCAATATTTAATACTTACGACACTAATTTTGCACTAAACATGTTATTTTATTCTTAAAAACTGCTGTGTTAAACAAGTTGTTTAGTTACAAAAATTTGGTCGCATAACTACACACATAATTTCTCCAAATTAATATAAATCACTACTAAATATGTCTATTACGAGATTGTCCATCAAAACTTCGATTGGAATGTTCTATGACACTAATTTTACGAAACATAAGTAAGATGCTTTAAAAACAGATGTTTAAACAAGTTGTTTGAGTTTTTTAAAAATATTAATAAGATAACTAACATTAATATTTCTTAAAAATTAATATAATACTCCTAAGTACTCTCCTATTATAAGATTGTCCAATTAAAACTTCAGTATGTGAATATTCTACGACACTCACTCTTGCACTGAAACATAAGTATTATTCTTCAAAAAATTTAGTTAATGCTAAAACAAGTTGTTTGAAATGTTTCAAAACTTTTTTTCCGTATAACTACTAACAACTTCATTGAAAATTAATAACATAATTACTCCCTGAATTATATCTTATTATAAGATTGTCCAATGGGACACTCTGATATGAATATCTATCTGACTATTTGATTTTTCATAAAACATAAGTAGGAAACATTAGAAGCTGCTGTTACTGTATTACATTTCTGCCCTCGTAACTACACATAATTTCATAAAAACTAATATGATTACTCCTAATTATGCCTATTAAAAGATTATCCAATTAACTCATCAATATGAGACATTCGCACATTAATTTTTTGCGTCAAAAAATCCCGTCGTCATGCATTAAAAATTGCTGGGTACGTAAGTTGCCTGACTCTTTTCAAAGGCATTTACTGCATATACTATATAAAAATTTCATGTAAAGACATTGTTTTTACTCCTAATTAGGACACATTATAGGATTGTCCTATTAAGAATGTATCGTTATATGAATTTGTCTATAGTGCTAATTTTGTACAAAATTAAGTAAGATGCATTAGAAACCTGCTATTTGAACTGGAATTGTTTGAGTTTTCAACATTTCTGGCCTCATAACTGTACATATATTTCATGAAAAATATATTATAATTACTCCAACTCCATACCTATTAAAGGATTATCCTCTTCCCACTTCAATAAGGAGATATTTACACGATGCTAATTTATCACAAAACATAAGAGTATGATTCATTAAAAATAGCTGTTTAAGCTTGTTGTTCGAGTTTCTTAAATTTCCGGCCGCATAATTATAAATAACTTCCTTACAAATTAAAATAAAGTACTCCTAATATGCTTATTATAAGATTTTGTGATTAAAGCTTCAATATGAATATTCTACGACACTAATTTTGCACAAAACATAATCAACAGCTCTTACAAGTCGCTTTGAGGTTTTTCAAAAATTTATACGCATAATCATTTCATACATACATCTACAAATTGAAATAATTACTCCAACATGTACAACATAAGATTTTCTGATTAAATCTTCATACATGAATATTCTACGATGCTAATTTTGGGTAATGCAAAAAACATAAGTAGGATGCATTGCACATTGAGTTTTTCAAAAAATTTTGGCCGCATAACTAGACATAATTTCTCACCAATTAATACAATTACATCTAAGTACATCTATTATAATATTGTCCAATTAAAAACTTCATAATATGAATATTTTACTTAATTAATTAAACGAAACATAAGTATTATTCTTAAAAACTGCTAAAAGGGTTAAACAAGTTGTTTGTGTTTTACAAAAAATTTGGCCGCATAACTACACATAATTTCTCCAAATTAATATAAATCTACTACTAAATATACCTATTACGAGATTGTCCAATAAAAACTTCTGCTTCCGAATGCTCTACGACACTAATTTTGCACGAAACATAAGTAAGATGCTTTAAAACAGATGTTTAAACAAGTTGTTTGAGTTTTTAAAAATATTGGCCGCATAACTAGACATTATTTCTTAAAAATTAATATAATCACTCCTAAGTACTTCTATTATAAGATTGTCCAATTAAAACTTCAGTATGAATATTCTACGACACTAATTTTGCACGAAACATAAAAGTATTATTCTTCAAAAAACAGTTGTGTTAAACAAGTTGTTTGATGCTGTTTCAAAACTTTTTTTCCGTATAACTTACTAACAATGATCCTCATGGAAATTAATATAATTACTCCTAATTATATCTATTATAAGATTGTCCAATGGACACTCCGATATGAATACCTTTACGACGCTGATTTTTCATAAAACATAAGTATAAACATTAGAAGCTCAGTTGTTCACTGTATTTTTTCTACATTTCGGGCCCCCGTAACTACACATAATTTCATAAAAACTAATATGATTACTCCTAATTATGCCTATTAAAAGATTATCCAATTAACTCATCAATAGCGAACATTCTCATGACATTAATTTTGCACAAAAAATAAGTATCATGCATTAAAAACAAATTGCTATGCATAAAGTTGCCTGACTTTTTCAAAACATTTAATGCATAACTATATAAAATTTCATAAAAATTGATACATTTAATCCTAATTAGGCCTATTATAGGATTGTCCTATTAAAACATCGATAATAACAATCTATAGTGCTAATTTTGTACAAAACGTAAGTAAGATGCATTAGAAACTCGCTATTTGAACAAATTGTTTGAGTTTTTCAACATTTTTGGCCTCATAACTGTACATAATTTCGCGAAAAGTGCAATATAATTACTCCAAATCATATCTATTAAAGGATTATCCTCTTCCCACTTCAATAAGAATATTACACGATACTAATTTATCAAGAAACATAAGTATGATTCATTAAAAATAGCTATTTAAGCTTGTTGTCTCTAGTTTCTTCAAATTTCTCTACATAATTATAAATAACTCCTTACAAATTAAAATAAATACTCCTCTAATATGTTTATTATAAGATTTTGAAATTAAAGCTTCGATATGAATATTTCACTTACACTAATTTTGCACAAAACATAATCTAACAGCTCTTTGTAGATTGTTGTTTGAGTTTTTCAAAAATTTAGGACGCATAACTACTATACATAATATCTTACAAATTGAAATAATTACTCCAAAATATGAATAACATAAGATTTTCTGATTAAATCTTCTACATGAATATTCTTTAACGATGCTAATTTTGCACAAAACATACAGTAGGATGCATTAAAAATAGTTGTTTGAGTTTTTCAAAAAATTTTACAATACAACTAGACATAATTTCTCACCAATTAATACAATTACATCTAAGTACATCTATTATAATATTGTCCAATTAAAACTTCAATATGAATATTTTACTTAATGACTAATTTTGTAACAAACATAAGTATTATTCTTAAAAAACTGCTGTGTTAAACAAGTTGTTTGTGTTTTACAAAAATTTAATGGCCGCATAACTACACATAATTTCCTCCAAATTAATATAGAATCACTACTAAATATGTCTATTACGAGATTGTCCAATAAAAACTTCCCCGATTTGAATGTTCTATGACACTAATTTTACCTAAAACATAAAGTAAGATGCTTTTGTGAAAACGTATGTTTAAACAAGTTGTTTGAGTTTTTAAAAAAATATTATCTTATAACTAGACATTATTTCTTAAAAATTAATATAATCACTCCTAAGTACTTCTATTATAAGATTGTCCAATTAAAACTTCAGTATTTAATATTATTCTACGACACTAATTTTGCACGAAACATAAGTATTATTCTTCAAAAAACAGTTGTGTTAAATGTTGTTTGAGTGTTTCAAAACTTTTTTCCGTATAATCTACTAACAACTTATAAAAATTAATAATAATTACTCCTAATTATATCTATTATAAGATTGTCCAATGGACACTCGTATATGAATATCTTACTACGCTCGATTTTTCATAAAACATAAGTAGGAAACATTAGAAGCTGCTGTTCATTGTATTTTTTCTACATTTCTCCGTCTCGTAACTACACATAATTTCATAAAAACTAAAGTGATTACTCCTAATTATGCCTATAAAAAGATTATCCAATTAACTCATCAATATGAACATTCTGCGACATTAATTTTGCACAAAAAATAAGTATCATGCATTAAAATAAAATTGCTATACAAAGTTGCCCTCGACTTTTTCAAAACATTTGGCCGCGCATAACTATATAAAATTTCATAAAAATTGATACATTTAATCCTAATTAGGTTTATTATAGGATTGTCCTATTAAAACATCGATATGAACAATCTATAGTGCTAATTTTGTGTACAAAACGTAAGTAAGATGGTGGCATTAGAAATCGCTATTTGAACAAATTGTTTGAGTTTTTCAACATTTTTGGCTCCCATAACTCCACATAATTTCTCATTAAAAGTAATATAATTACTCCAAATCATATCTATTAAAGGATTATCCTCTTCCCACTTCAATAAGAATATTACAACATACTAATTTATCACAAAACATAAGTATGATTCATTAAAAGGCTGTTTAAGCTTGTTGTTCGAGTTTCTCTAAATTTCCGGCCGCATAATTATAAATAACTCCTTACAAATTAGAAATAAACATTCCTTAATATGCTTATTATAAGATTTTGTGATTAAAGTTTCTGACATGAATATTCTACGACACTAATTTTGCACAAAACACAACCAATACCTCTTTAGACATGTTTATTGAGTTTTTCAAAAATTTAGAGACGCACAACTCCTACTATACATAATATCTTACAAATTGAAATAATTACTCCAAAATATGCATAACATAAGATTTTCCGATTAAATCTTCTACATGAATATTCTACGATGCTAATTTTGCACAAAACATAAGTATTTGCATTAAAAATAGTTGTTTGAGTTTTTCAAAAATTTTGGCCGCATAACTAGACATAATTTCTCACCAATTAATACAATTACATCTAAGTACATCTATCATAATATTGTCCAATTAAAACTTCAATATGAATATTTTACTTCTACACTAATTTTGCACCTAAACATAAGTATTATTCTTAAAAATCGCCGTGTTAGCAAGTCATGTTTGTGTTTTACAAAAAAATTTGGTCGCATAACTACACATAATTTCTCCAAATTAATATAATCACTACTAAATATGTCTATTACGAGATTGTCCAATAAAAACTTCGATTTGAATGTTCTATGACACTAATTTTGCACGAAACATAAGTAAGATGCTTTAAAAAACGATATTTAAACAAGCTGTTTGAGTTTTTAAAAAATATTGGCCGCATAACTAGACATTATTTCTTAAAAATTAATATAATCACTCCTAAGTACTTCTATTATAAGATTGTCCAATTAAAACTTCAAGATGAATATTCTACGACACTAATTTTGCACGGGCTATAAGTATTATTCTTCAAAAAACAGTTGTGTAAAACAAGTTGTCTGAGTGTTTCAAAACATTTTTGCCGTATAACTACTAACAACTTCTATGAAAATTAATATAATTACTCCTAATTATATCTATTATAAGATTGTCCAATGGACACTCCGATATGAACATTCCTACGACGCTGATTTTTCATAAAATATAAGCAGGAAACATTAGAAGTCGCTCGTTCATTGTATTTTTTCTACATTTCTCGTCTCGTAACTACACATAATTTCATAAAAACTAATACAGATTACTCCTAATTATGCCTATTAAAAGATTATCCAATTAACTCATCAATATGAACATCTCCGCGACATTAATTTTGCACAAAAAAAATAAGCATCATGCATTAAAAATAAATTTCGTTATACAAAGTCAGTCTGATCTTTTCAAAACATTTGGCCGCATAACTATATAAAATTTCATAAAAAATTGGCTGCTACATTTAATCCTAATTAGGCCTATTATAGGATTGTCCTATTAAAACATCGATATGGAACAATCTATAGTGCATAATTTTGTACAAAACGTAAGTAAGATGCATTTACTAAAAAACTGCTATTTGAACAAATTGTTTGAGTTTTTCAACATTTTTAGCTCCCATAACCCATACATAATTTCTCATGAAAGTAATATAATTACTCCAAATCATATCTATTAAAGGATTATCCTCTTCCCACTTCAATAAGAATATTACACGATACTAATTTATCACAAAACATAAGTATGATTCATTAAAAATAGCTGTTTAAGCTTGTTGTTCGAGTTTCTTTCTAAATTTCCGGCCGCATACTTATAAATAACTCCTTACAAATTAAAATAAACACTCCTTAATATGCTTATTATAAGATTTTGTGGATTAAAGCTTCGATGACAGAATATTCTACGACACTAATTTTGCACAAAACATAACGAATGTTCTCCTTAGACAAGTCAGTTTGAAGTTTTTCAAAAATTTAGGACGCATAACTACTATACATAATATCTTACAAATTGAAATAATTACTCCAAAATATGCATAACATAAGATTTTCTCTGATTGTAAATCTTCTACATGAATATTCTACGATGCTAATTTTGTACAAAACATAAGTAGGATGCATTAAAAATAGTTTTTGTTTGAGTTTTTCAAAAATTTTGGCCGTATAACTAGACATAATTTCTCACCAATTAATACAATTACATCTACATACATCTATTATAATATTGTCCAATTAAAACTTCAATATGAATATTTTACCGACACTAATTTTGCACGAAACATAAGTATTATTCTTAAAAACTGCATTAAGCAGAAACAAGCTACTGTGTTTGTTTTACAAAAAATTTGGCCGCATAATCACACATAATTTCTCCAAATTAATATAATCACTACTAAATATGTCTATCACGTGATTGTCCAATAAAAACTTCGATTTGAATGTTCTATGACACTAATTTTGCACGGTGTTACATAAGTAAGATGCTTTAAAAACAGATGTTTAAATGTTGTTCGCTTTTTAAAAAATATTGGCCAGATAACTAGACATTATTTCTTAAAAATTAATATAATCACTCCCCTAAGTACCTCTATTATAAGATTGTCCAATTAAAACTTCAGCATGAATATTCTACGACACTAATTTTGTACGAAACATAAGTATTATTCTTCATAACAAATAAAGTGTTAAAAACAAGTTGTTCGAAAGTGTTTCAAAACATTTTTTCCGTATAACTACTAACAACTTCGAGGAAAATTAATATAATTACTCCTAATTATACTTATTATAAATATCGTCCAACTGATATTCTGACGAATATCTTACTTATCGCTGATTTTTCATAAAACATAAGTAGGAAAACATTAGAAGCTGCTGTTCATTGTATTTTTTCTCTAGTATTTCTGGGCCTCAGAACTACACATAATTTCATAAAAACTAATATGTGGATTACTCCCACTTATGTCTATTAAAAGATTATCCAATTAACTCATCAATATGAACATTCTGCGATATTATTTAATTCTGCATTAAAAATAAGTATCATGCATTAAAAACAGCTCATTATACAAAGTTGCCTCACTTTTTCAAAACATTTGGCCGTACAACTATATAAAATTTCATAAAACACACATTTAATCCTAATTAGGCCTATTATAGGATTGTCCTATTAAAACATCGATATGAACAATCTATAGTGCTAATTTTGTACAAAACGTAAGTAAGATGCATTAGAAACTGCCATTTGAACAAATTGTTTGAGTTTTTCAACATTTTTGGCCTCATAACTGTACATATACTTCGCTTAAAAGTAATATAATTACTCCAAATCATCATATCTATTAAAGGATTATCCTCTTCCCATTTCAATAAGAATATTACATTTACATTAATTACTCACAAAACATAAGTATGATTCATTAAAAATATTGCTGTTTAAGCTTGTTGTTCCAGTTTCTCCAAATTTCCAAATGCATAATTATAAATAACTCCTTACAAATTAAAATAAATACTCCTTAATATGCTTATTATAAGATTTTGCATTAAAGCTTCGATATGAATATTCCCAATCTACACTAATTTTGCACAAAACATAAATCTAACAGCTCTTTAGACAAGTTGCTTGAGTTTTTCAAAAATTTAGGACGCATAACTACTATACATAACATCTTACAAATTGAAATACTTACTCCAAAATATGCATAACATAAGATTTTCTGATTAAATCTTCTACATGAATATTCTACGATGCTAATTTTGTACAAAATATAAGTAGGATGCATTAAAAATAGTTGTTTGAGTTTTTCAAAAATTTTGGCTTCGTGATAATCAATATGATAATTTCTCACCAATTAATACAATTACATCTAAGTACATCTATTATAATATTGTCCAATTAAAATCCTAATATGAATATTTTACGACACTAATTTTAAAACTTAAACACAAGTATTATTCTTAAAAACTGTCAAGTTAAACAAGCTGTTTAAGGTTTACAAAAAAAATTTCCAGGCCTATAACTACACACATATTTCTCCAAATTAATATAATCACTACTAAATATAATCTATTACGAGATTGTCCAATAAAAACTTCGATTTGAATGTTCTATGACACTAATTTTGCACGAAAAACATAAGTAAGATGCTTTAAAAAATGTGATGTTTAAACAAGTTGTTTGAGTTTTTAAAAAATATTTACCGCATAACTAGACATTATTTCTTAAAAATTAATATAATCACTCCTAAGTACTTCTATTATAAGATTGTCCAATTAAAACTTCAGCATGAATATTCTACGACACTAATTTTGCACGTAAACATAAGTATTATTCTCTCAAAAAACGCTTGTGTTAAACAAGTTGTTTGAGTGTTTCAAAACTTTTTTCCGTATAACTAATAACAACTTCGTGAAAATTAATATAATTGGCCTCATCATATTCATTATAAGATTGTCCAATGGACACTCGATATGAATATCTTACGATCACCATTTTTCATAAAACATAAGTATAAACATTAGAAGCTGCCGTTCTTCATTGTATTTTTTCTACATTTCTGGCCTCGTAACTACACATAATTTCATAAAAACTAATATGATTACTCCTAATTATGCTCATTAAAAGATTATCCAATTAACTCATCAATATGAACATTCTGCGTACATTAATTTTGCACAAAAATAAAGTATCATGGCATTAAAAATAAATCGTTATACAAAGTTGCCTGACTTTTTCAAAACATTTGGCCGCATAACTATATAAAATTTCATAAAAATTGATACATTTAATCCCACTTAGGCCTATTATAGGATTGTCCTATTAAAACATCGATATGAACAATCTATAGTGCTAATTTTGTAATAAAACGTAAGTAAGATGCATTAGAAATCGCTATTTGAACAAATTGTTTGAGTTTTTCATTATCTTTACCTCATAACTGTACATAATTTCGCTTAAAAGTAATATAATTACTCCAAATCATATCTATTGCTGGATTATCCTTCCTTTCTTCCATCAATTCAATAAGAAAATATTACACGATACTAATTTATCACAAAACATAAGTATGATTCATTAAAAATAGTCATTTAAGTTTGTTGTTCGAGTTTCTCTAAACTTCCGGCCGCATAATTATAAATAACTCCTTACAAATTAAAATAAATACCCCTTAATATGCTTATTATGTAAGATTTTGTGATTAAAGCTTCGATATGAATATCTTCTACGACACTAATTTTGCACAAAACATAACGAACAGCTCTTTAGACAAGTTGCTTGAGTTTTTCAAAAATTTAGGACGCATAACTACTATAAGACAATATCTTACAAATTGAAATAATTACTCCAAAATATGCATAATATAAGATTTTCTGATTAAATCTTCTACATGAATATTCTACGATGCTAATTTTGCACAAAACATAAGTAGGATGCATTAAAAATAGTTGTTTGAGTTTTTCTCAAAAATCTTTACGCATAATCAGACATAATTTCTCACCAATTAATACAATTACATCTAAGTACATTCATTATAATATTGTCCAATTAAAACTTCAATATGAATATTTTACGACACTAATTTTGCACTAAACACAAAGTATTATTCTTAAAAACTGCTGTGTTAAACAAGTTGTTTGTGCTTTACAAAAAATTTGGCCGCAGAATTCACACATAATTTCTCCAAATTAATATAATCACTACTAAATATGTCTATTACGAGATTGTCCAATAAAAACTTCGATTTGAATGTTCTATGACACTAATTTTGCACGAAACATAAGTAAGATGCTTTAAAAAACAGATGTTTAAACTAAGTTGTTTGAGTTTTTAAAAAATATTGGCCGCATAACTAGACATTATTTCTTTTAAAAATTAATATAATCACTCCTAAGTACTTCTATTATAAGATTGTCCAATTAAAACTTCCAGTATGAATATTCTACTGACACTAATTCTTTTGCACATCAAACACAAGTATTATTCTTCAAAAAACAGCGTTAAACAAGTTGTTTGAGTGTTTCAAAACATTTTTACCGTATAACTACTAACAACTTCGAGAAAATTAATATAATTACTCCTAATTATATCTACAGTAAGATTGTCCAATGGACACTCGATATGAATATCTTACGACGCTGATTTTTCATAAAACATAAGTAGGAAACATTAGAAGCTGCTGTTCATTGTATTTTTTCTATACTTCTGGCCTCGTAACTACACACATAATTTCATAAAAACTAATATGATTACTCCTAATTATGCCTATTAAAAGATTATCCAATTAACTCATCAATATGAACATTCTCGCGACATTAATTTTGCACAAAAAATAAGTATCATGCATTAAAAACAATTTCGTTATACAAAAATGCCCGACTTTTTCAAAACATTTGGCCGCATAACTATATAAAATTTCATAAAAATTGATACATTTAATCCTAATTAGGCCTATTATAGGATTGTCCTACAAAACATCGATATGAACAATCTATAGTGCTAATTTGAAATAAAACGTATAAGTAAGATGCAAATAGAAAACTGCTATTTGAACAAATTTGTTTGAGTTTTTCAACATTTTTGGCCCCATAACTGTACATAATTTCATAAAAGTAATATAATTACTCCAAATCATATCTATTAAAGGATTATCCTCTTCCCACTTCAATAAGAATATTACACGATACTAATTTATCACAAAACATAAGTATGATTCATTAAAAATAGCTGTTTAAGCTTGTTGTTCGAGTTTCTCTAAATTTCCGGCCGTATAATTATAAATAACTCCCTTACAAATTAAAATAAATACTCCTTAATATGCTTATTATAAGATTTTGTGATTAAAGCTTCGATATGAATATTCTACGACACTAATTTTGCACAAAACATAACGAAATAAATTTCTCTTTAGACAAGTTGCTTGAGTTTTTCAAAAATTTAGGACGTATAACTACTATACATAATATCTTACAAATTGAAATAATTACTCCAAAATATGCATAACATAAGATTTTCTGATTAAATCTTTCTACATGAATATTCTACGATGCTAATTTTGCACAAAACATAAGTAGGATGCATTAAAATAGTTGTTTGAGTTTTTCAAAAATTTTACGCATAATCACATAATTTCTGTTCAATTAATACAATTACATCTAAGTACATCTATTATAATATTGTCCAATTAAAACTTCAATATGAATATTTTACTTATTAATTAATTTTGCACGAAACACAAGTATTATTCTTAAAAACTGCTGTGTTAAACAAGTTGTTTATGTTTTACAAAAAATTTGGTCAGATAAATCATACATAATTTCTCCAAATTAATATAATCACTACTAAATATATCTATTACGAGATTGTCCAATAAAAACTTCGATTTGAATGTTCTATGACACTAATTTTGCAACAACATAAGTAAGATGCTTTAAAAACAGATGCTTTAAAACAAAGCTGTTTGAGCTTTTTAAAAATATCGTCCGCATAACTAGACATTATTTCTTAAAAATTAATATAATCACTCCTAAGTACTTCATTATAAGATTGTCCAATTAAAAACTTCAGTATGAATATTCTCACACACTAATTTTGACCGAAACATAAGTATTATTCTTCAAAAAACAGTTGTGTTAAACAAGTTGTTTGAGTGTTTCAAAACTTTTTTCCGTATAACTACTAACAACTTCGTGAAAATTAATATAATTACTCCTAATTATATCTATTATAAGATTGTCCAATGGACACTCTGATATGAATATCTTACGACGCTGATTTTTCATATAAAACATAAGTAGGAAACATTAGAAGCTGCTGCTCATTGTATTTTTCTTGGCATATCTGCCTCAGAATTCACACATAATTTCATAAAAACTAATATGATTACTCCTAATTATGCCTATTAAAAGATTATCCAATTAACTCATCAATACTGAACATTCTCAAGGAAAGATATTAATTTTGTACATAAATAAGTATCATGCACAAAACAGCTTATACAAAGTTGCCTGACTTTTTCAAAACATTTGGCCGCATAACTATATAAAATTTCATAAAAATTGATACATTTAATCCCACTAGGGCCTATTATAGGATTGTCCTAAGAAATAATCGATATGAACAATCTATAGTGCCTAATTTTCAGTACAAAAACGTGGTACAGATGCATTAGAAACTGCTATTTGAACAAATTGTTTGAGTTTTTCAACATTTTTGTATTTCATAACTGTATAACATACTTTCGCGAAAAGTAATATAATTACTCTAAACTGTATCTATTAAAGGATTATCCTCTTCCCACTTCAATAAGAATATTACACGATACTAATTTATCACAAAACATAAGTATGATTCATTAAAAATAATGTTTAAGTTTCATGTTCAAATTTCTCTAAATTTCCGTCCGCATAATTATAAATAACTCCTTACAAATTAAAATAAATACTCCTTAATATGCTTATTATAAGATTTTGTGATTAAAGCTTCGATATGAATATTCCTACTTACACTAATTTTGTACCAAAACATAACGAACAGCTCTTTAGCACAAGTTGCTTGAGTTTTTTCAAAATTTAGGACGCATAACTACTATACATAATATCTTACAAATTGAAATATAATTACTCCAAAATATGCATAACATAAGATTTTCTGATTAAATCTTCTACATGAATATTCTTCACGATGCTAATTTTGCACAAAACATAAAGTAGGATGCATTAAAAATAGTTATTTGAGTTTTTCAAAAATTTTGGCCGCATAACTAGGACATAATTTCTCACCAATTAATACAATTACATCTAAGTACATCTAATATAATATTGTCCAATTAAAACTTCACATGGAATATTTTACGACATTAATTTGACTTGTTCAAAACACAAGTATTATTCTTTAAAAAACTGCTGTGTTAAACAAGTTGTTTGTGTTTTACAAAAATTCTACCGCATAACTACACACATAATTTCTCCAAATTAATATAATCACTACTAAATATGTCTATTACGAGATTGTCCAATAAAAACTTCGATTTGAATGTTCTATGACACTAATTTTGCACCTAAAACATAAGTAAGATGCTTTAAAACAGATGTTTAAACAAGTTGTTTGAGTTTTTAAAAAATATTGTCACATAATCATGACATTATTTCTTAAAAATTAATATAATCACTCCTAAGTACTTCTATTATAAGATTGTCCAATTTTAAACTTCTGTATAAATATTCTACGACAATTAATTTTGTACTGAACATAAGTATTATTCTTCAAAAAACAGTTGTGTTAAACAAGTTGTTTGAGTGTTTCAAAACATTTTTGCCGTATAACTACGCAACAACTTCGTGAAAATTAATATAATTACTCCTAATTATATCTATTATAAGATTGTCCAATGGACACTCTGATATGAATATCTTACGATCACTCGATTTTTCATAAAACATAAGTAGGAAACATTAGAAGCTGCTGTTCATTGTATTTTTTCTACATTTCTGGCCTCGTAACTACACATAATTTCACAAAAACTAATATGACGACTCCTAATTATGCCTATTAAAAGATTATCCAATTAACTCATCAATATGAACATTCGGCGACATTAATTTTGCATGTGCAAAAAATAAGTATCATGCATTAAAAACAGCTCGTTATACAAAGTTGCCCGACTTTTTCAAAACATTTGGCCGCATAACTATATAAAATTTCATAAAAATTGATACATTTAATCCTAATTAGGCCTATTATAGGATTGTCCTATTAAAACATCGATATGAACAATCTATAAAGCTAATTTTGTACAAAACGTAAGTAAGATGCATTAGAAACCGCTATTTGTACAAATTGTTTGAGTTTTTTCAACATTTTTGGCCTCATAACTGTACATAATTTCACAAAGTAATATAATTACTCCAAATCATATCTATTAAAGGATTATCCTCTTCCCACTTCAATAAGAATATTACACGATACTAATTTATCACAAAACATAAGTATGATTCATTAAAAATAGTCGTTTAAGCTTGTTGTTCGAGTTTCCTAAATTTCCTACGTATAATTATAAATAACTCCTTACAAATTAAAATAAATACTCCTTAATATGCTTATTATAAGATTTTGTGATTAAAGCTTCGAGTTATGAATATTCTACGACACTAATTTTGCACAAAACATAACGAAATGCCTCTTGTATGTTGCTTGAGTTTTTCAAAAATTTAGGACGCATAACTACTATACATAATATCTTACAAATTGAAATAATTACTCCAAAATATGCATAACATAAGATTTTCTGATTAAATCTTCTACATGAATATTCTACGATGCTAATTTTGCACAAAACATAAGTAGGATGCATTAAAAAATAGTTGTTTGAGTTTTTCAAAAATTTTGGTCAAGATAACTATGACATAATTTCTCACCAATTAATACAATTACACTAAGTACATCTATTATAATATTGTCCAATTAAAACTTCAATATGAATATTTTATCACACTAATTTTGCAATTTTAAACACAAGTATTATTCTTAAAAACTGCTGTGTTAAACAAGTTGTTTGTGCTTTACAAAAAATGTGCACCACGCATAACTACACATAATTTCTCCAAATTAATATAATCACTACTAAATATGTCTATTACGAGATTGTCCAATAAAAACTTCGATTTGAATGTTCTATGACACTAATTTTGCACTAAACATAAGTAAGATGCTTTAAAAACAGATGTTTAAAATTTAGTTGTTTGAGTTTTTAAAAATATTTACCGCATACCTAGACATTATTTCTTAAAAATTAATATAATCACTCCTCTAAGTACTTCTATTATAAGATTGTCCAATTAAAACTTCAGTATGAATATTCTACGACACTAATTTTGCAATTTAAACATAAGTATTATTCTTCAAAAAACAGCTTAGGTTAAACAAGTTGTTTGAGTGTTCTAAAACATTTTTGCCGTATAATCATTTAACAACTTCGTGAAAATTAATATAATTACTCCTAATTATATCTATTATAAGATTGTCCAATGGACACTCTGATATGAATATCTTACGACGCTGATTTTTCATAAAAACATAAGTAGGAAACATTAGAAGCTGCTGTTCATTGTATTTTTTCTACATTTCTGGCTCCCCGTAACCACACACATACTCTCATAAAAACTAATATGATTACTCCTAATTATGCCTATTAAAAGATTATCCAATTAACTCATCAATATGAACATTCTGCGACATTAATTTTGCACAAAAAATAAGTATCATGCATTAAAAACAGCCTCGTTATACAAAGTTGCCTGACTTTTTCAAAACATTTGGTCAAAAACATAACTATATAAAATTTCATAAAAATTGATACATTTAATCCCACTTAGGCCTATTATAGGATTGTCCTATTAAAACATCGATATGAACAATCTATAAAGCTAACTTTGTACAAAACGTAAGTACACGCATTAGAAACTGCTATTTGAACAAATTGTTTGAGTTTTTCAACATTTTTGGCCTCATAACTGTACATAATTTCGCTAAAAGTAATAGAGAATTACTCCAAATCATATCTATTAAAGGATTATCCCCTTCCCACTTCAATAAGAATATTACAGCCATACCACGACTTATCACAAAACATAAGTATGATTCATTAAAAATAGCTGTTTAAGCTTGTTGTTCGAAATTCTCTAAATTTCCGGCCGCATAATTATAAATAACTCCTTACAAATGAAAATAAATACTCCTTAATATGCTTATTATAAGATTTTGTGATTAAAGCCTCGATATGAATATTCTACGATACCTAATTTTGCACAAAACATAACTAACAGCTCTTTAGACAAGTTGCTTGAGTTTTTCAAAAATTTATAATTGACAACTACTATGCACATAATATCTTTACAAATTGAAATAATTACTCCAAAATATGCATAACATAAGATTTTCTGATTAAATCTTCTACACAATACCTACGATGCTAATTTTGCACAAAACATAAGTAGGATGCATTAAAAATAGCTGTTTGAGTTTTTCAAAAATTTCCACGCATAACTAGACATAATTTCTCACCAATTAATACAATTACATCTAAGTACATCTATTATAATATTGTCCAATTAAAACTTCAATATGAATATTTTACGACACTAATTTTGCACGAAACACAAGTATTATTCTTAAAAACTGCTGTGTTAAACAAGTTGTTTGTGTTTTGCCAAAAATTTGGTCGCATAACTACACATAATTTCTCCAAATTAATATAATCACTACTAAATATGTCTATTACGAGATTGTCCAATAAAAACTTCGATTTGAATGTTCTATGACACTAATTTTGCACTTAAACATAAGTAAGATGCTTTAAAAACAGATGTTTAAACAAGTTGTTTGAGTTTCTTTTAAAAAATATTGGCCGCATAACTAGACATTATTTCTTAAAAATTAATATAACTACTCCTAAGTACTTCTATTATAAGATTGTCCAATTAAAACTACATATGATGATTCTACGACACTAATTTTGCACGAAACATAAGTATTATTCCTTTTCTTTTCAAAAACAGTTAAAGTTAAACAAGTTGTTTGAGTGTTTCAAAACTTTTTTTCCGTATAACTACTAACAACTTCGTGAAAATTAACACAAATATAATTACTCCTAATTATATCTATTATAAGATTGTCCAATGGAAACTCTGATATGAATATCTTACGACGCTGATTTTTCATAAAACATAAGTAGGAAACATTAGAAGTTGCTGTTCATTGTATTTTTTCTACATTTCTGGCCTCGTAACTACACATAATTTCATAAAAACTAATATGATTACTCCTAATTATGCCTATTAAAAGATTATCCAATTAACTCATCAATATGAACATTCTGCTACATTAATTTTGCACAAAAAATAAGTATCATGCATTAAAAACAGCTCGTTATACAAAGTTGTCTGACTTTTTCAAAACATTTGGCCGCATAACTATATAAAATTTCATAAAAATTGATACATTTAATCCTAATTAGGCCTACTATAGGATTGTCCTATTAAAACACCTCGACATGAACAATCTATAGTGCTAATTTTGTACAAAACGTAAGTGAAGATGTGCATTAGAAACTGCTATTTGAACAAATTGTTTGAGTTTTTCAACATTTTTGGCCTCATAACTGTACATAATTTCACGAAAAGTAATATAATTACTCCAAATCATATCTATTAAAGGATTATCCTCTTCCCATTTCAACAAGAATATTACACGATACTAATTTATCACAAAACATAAGTATGATTCATTAAAAATAGCTGTTTAAGCTTGTTGTTCGAGTTTCTCTTAAATTTCCGCCGCATAATTATAAATAAATCCTTACAAATTAAAATAAATACTCCTTAATATGCTTATTATAAGATTTTGTGATTATTTCGATATGAATATTCCCACGACACTAATTTTGCAATAAACATAACTGAACAGCTCTTTAGACAAGTTGCTTGAGTTTTTCAAAAATTAGAATGCATAACTACTATACATAATATCTTACAAATTGAAATAATTACTCTGAAAAATAGCACTAACTTATAAGATTTTCTGATTAAATCTTCTACATGAATATTCTACGATGCTAATTTTGCACAAACATAAGTAGGATGCATTAAAAATAGTTGTTTGACGGATTTTCAAAAATTTTGGCCGCATTCAACTAGACATAATTTCTCACCAATTAATACAATTTACATCTACAGTACATCTATTATAATATTGTCCAATTATAAAAGAACTTCAATATGAATATTTTACGACACTAATTTTGCACGAAACACAAGTATTATTCTTAAAAACTAGCTGTGTTTAAACAATGTTGTTTGTAAGTTTTTACAAAAAATTTAGCCGCATAACTACACATAATTTCTCCAAATTAATATAATCACTACTAAATATGTCTATTACGAGATTGTCCAATAAAAACTTCGATTTGAATGTTCTATGACACTAATTTTGCACTGAAACATAAGTAAGATGCTTTAAAAACAGATGTTTTAAACAAGGATGTTTGAGTTTTTAAAAATATTGGCCGCATAAGCTAGACATTATTTCCCAAATGTACCATATAATCACTCCTAAGTACTTCTATTATAAGATTGTCCAATTAAAACTCAGTTACACATGAATATTCTCACTGCATTACTAATTTTGCACAGGAAAACATAAGTATTATTCTTCAAAAAAGGCCAGTTGTGTTAAACAAGTTGTTTGAGTGTTTCAAAACATTTTTGCCGTACATAACTACTAACAACTTCTCTGGTGAAAATTAATATAATTACTCCTAATTATATTCTATTATAAGATTGTCCAATGGACACTCTGATATGAATATCTTACGACGCTGATTTTTCATAAAACATAAGTAGGAAACATTAGAAGCTTTGCTGTTCATTGTATTTTTCTACATTTCTAAGCCACTATCGTAACTACACATAATTGTCATAAACCTAATATGATTTACTCCTAATTATGCCTCATTAAAAGATTATCCAATTAACTCATCAATATGAACATTACTGCGACATTAATTTTGCACAAAAAATAAGTATCATGCATTAAAAACAGCTCGTTAAGTACAAAGTTGCCTGACTTCTTTCAAAACATTTGGCCGCATAACTATATAAAATTTCATAAAGGGTAATTGATACATTTAATCCTAATTAGGCCTATTATAGGATTGTCCTATTAAAACATCGATATGAACAATCTATAGTGCTAATTTTGTACAAAACGTAAAGTAAGATGCATTAGAAACTGCTATTTGAACAAATTGTTTGAGTTTTTCAAAGCATTTTTGGCCTCTATAACTGTACATAATTTCGCGAAAAGTAATATAATTTACTCCAAATCATATCTATTAAAGGATTATCCTCTTCCCACTTCAATAAGAATATTACATCGATACTAATTTATCACAAAACATAAGTATGATTCATTAAAAATAGCTGTTTGAAAGCTTGTTGTTCGAGTTTCTCTAAATTTCACAGCCGCATAATTATAAATAACTCCTTACAAATAAAAATAAATACTCCTGTAATAATGCACTTCACAGTATAAAGATTTTGTGATTAAAGCTTCTGATATGGAATATTCTACGACACTAATTTTGCACAAAACATAAATCGAACAGCTCTTTTTAGACAAGATTGCTTGAGTTTTTCAAAAATTTAGGACTTAGCATAACTACTATCACATATGTATACTTACAAATTGAAATAATTACTCCAAAATATGGCATAACATAAGATTTTCTGATTAAATCTTCTACATGAATATTCTACGTGCGTTAATTTTGCACAAAACATAAAGTAGGATGCATTAAAAATAGTTGTTTGAGTTTTTCAAAAATTTGGTACGCATAACTAGACATAATTTCTCACCAATTAATACAATTACATCTAAGTACATCTATTATAAATATTGTCCAATTAAAAACTTCAATATGAATATTTTACGACATTACTTAATTTTGCACGAAACACAAAGTATTATTCTTAAAAAACTGCTAACAGTGTTAAACAAGTTGTTTGTGTTTTACAAAAAATTTGGCCGCATAACTACACATAATTTCTCCCAAATTAATATAATCACTACTAAATATGTCTATTACGAGATTGTCCAATAAAAACTTCTGATTTGAATGTTCTATGACACTAATTTTGCAATTTAAACATAGAAGTACACGATGCTTTAAAAACAGATGTTTATGAACAAGTTGAAACAGAGTTTTTAAAAAATATTAGCCATATAACTAGACATTATTTTCTTAAAAATTAATAATATAATCACTCCTAAGTACTTCCTATTATAAGATTGTCCAATTAAAACTTCTAGTATGAATATTCTACGATTGACTAATTTTTTGCCACATTTAAACATAAGTATTATTCTTCAAAAAAACAGTTGTGTTAAACAAGTTGTTTGAGTGTTTCCATAAAACTTTTTTTCCAGTATAACTACTAACAACTCGTGAAAATTAATATAATTACTCCTAATTATATCTATTATATAAGATTGTCCAATGGACACTCTGATATGAATATCTTACGATTGCTGATTTTTCATAAAACATAAGTAGACTAAAACATTAGAAGGCTGCTGTTCATTGTATTTTTTCTACATTTCTGGCCTCGTAACTACACATAATTTCATAAAAACTAATATGATTACTCCTAATTATGCCTATTAAAAGATTATCCAATTAACTCATCAATATGAACATTCTGCGACATTAATTTGGGTGCACAAAAAAAATAAGTATCATGCATTAAAATACATTCATTTAGTTTGTTATACAAAGTTGCCTGACTTTTCAAAACATTTGGCCGCATAACTTCATATAAAATTTCATAAAAATTGATACATTTTAATCCTAATTAGGCCTATTATAGGATTGTCCTATTAAAACATCGATATGAACAATCTATAGTGCTAATTTTGTACAAAACGTAAGTAAGATGCATTAGATCAAGCGCTATTTGAGACAAATTGTTTGAGTTTTTCAACATTTTTGGCCTCATAAGCTGTACATAATTTCTGCTTAAAAGTAAAATAATTACTCCAAATCATATCGTAAAGAGTGGGATTATCCTCTTCCCACTTCAATAAGAATATGTACACGATACTACAATTTATCACAAAACATAAGTATGATTCATTAAAAATAGGCTGTTTCCCAAGCTTGTTGTTCGAGTTTCTCCTAAATTTTCCGGCCGCATAATTATAAATAACTCCTTACAAATTAAAATAAATACTCCTTAATATGCTTATTATAAGATTTTGTGATTAAAGCTTCGATATGAATATTCTACGACACTAATTTTTGCACAAAACATAACGAACAGCTTCTTTAGTACAAGTTGCTTGAGTTTTTCAAAAATTTATAGGCACGCATAACTACTACATATAATATCTTACAAATTGAAATAATTACTCCAAAATATGCATAACATAAGATTTTCTGATTAAATCTTTACTACATGAATATTCTACGACAAGCTAATTTTGCACAAAACATAAGTAGGATGCATTAAAAATAGTTGTTTGAGTTTTTCAAAAATTCCTATTTGACTTGTAACTCAGACATAATTTCTCACCAATTAATACATAATTACATCTAAGTACATCTATTATATAATATTGTCCAATTAAAACTTCAATATGAATATTTTACGACACTAATTTTTGCAATGAAACACAAGTATTGATAAGTTCTTAAAAACTGCTGTGTTCAAACAAGTTGTTTGTGTTTTACAAAAAATTTGGCCGCATAACTACAACATAATTTCTCCTAATTAATATAATCACTACTAAATATGTCTATTACGAGATTGTCCAATAAAAACTTCGATTTGAATGTTCTATGACACTAATTTTGGCATCGAAACATAAGTTAAGAGTGCTTTAAAAACAGATGTTTAAACAAGTTGTGTTGAGTTTTTAAAAAATATTGGCCGCATAACTAGACATTATTTCTTAAAAAAATTAATATAATCACTCCCTAAGTACAATTATACCTATTATAAGATTGTCCAATTAAAACTTCAGCATGGAATATTCTACGAATACTCCAATTTTGCACTTTGAAACATAAGTATTATTCTTTAAAAAACAGGTTGTGTTAAACAAGTTTGTTTGAGGTGTTTCAAAACATTTTTGCCGTATAACTACTAACAACTTCGTGAAAATTAATATAATTACTCTAATTATATCTATTATAAGATTGTCCAAATGGATTACTTCTGATATGGAATATCTTCAATGACGCTGATTTTCTTACATAAAACATAAAAGATAGGAAACATTCAGAAGCTGCTGTTCATTGTATTTTTCTACATTTCTGGCCCTCAGTGAATCACACATAATTTCATAGAAAACTAATATGATTACTCACTAATTATGCCTATTAAAAGATTATCCAATTAACTCTATCAATTATGAACATTCTGCCGACATTAATTTTGCACAAAAAATAATAAGTATCATGCATTAAAAACAGCTCGTTATACAAAGTTGCCTCGACTTTTCTCAAAACATTTGTACCGCATAACTATATAAAATTTCTATAAAAATTGATACATTTAATCCTAATTAGGCCTATTATAGGATTGTCCTATTAAAACATCGATATGAACAATCTATAGTGCTAATTTTGGTGTACAAAACGTAAGTAAGATGCATTAGAAACTGCTATTTGAACAAATTGTTTGAGTTTTTCAACATTTTTGGCCTCATAACTGTACATAATTTCGCGAAAAGTAATATAATTACTCCAAATCATATCTATTAAAGGATTATCCTCTTCCCACTTCAATAAGAATATTACACGATACTAATTTATCACAAAACATAAGTATTGATTCATTAAAAATAGCTCATTTAAGCTTGTTGTTCGAGTTTCTCTTAAATTTCCTGCCGCATAATTATAAATAACTCCTTACAAATAGAAAATAAATACTCCTTAATATGCTTATTATAAGATTTTGTGATTAAAGCTTTCGATATGAATATTCTACGACACTAATTTTGCACAAAACATACTTGAACAGCTCTTTAGACAAGTTGCTTGAGTTTTTCAAAAATTTAGGACGCATAACTACTATACATAATATCTTACAAATTGAAATAATTACTCCAAAATATGCATAACATAAGATTTTCTGATTAAATCTTCTACATGAATATTCTACTAAGGATGCTAATTTTGCACAAAACATAAGTTGAGATGCATTAAAAATAGTTGTTTCGAGTTTTTCAAAATTTTGGCCGCATAACTAGACATAATTTCTCACCAATTAATACAATTACATCTAAGTACATCTATTATAATATTGTCCAATTAAAACTTCAATATGAATATATTTTACGACACTAATTTTGCACTACCTGAAACACAAGTATTATTCTTAAAAAACTGCGTCGCGTTAAACAAGTTGTTTGTGTTTTACAAAAAATTTGGCCGCATAACTACACATAATTTCTCCAAATTAATATAATCACTACTAAATATGTCTATTACGAGATTGTCCAATAAAAACTTCGATTTGAATGTTCTATGACACTAATTTTGCACCTAAACATAAGTAAGATGCTTTAAAAACAGATGTTTAAACAAGTTGTTTGAGTTTTTAAAAATATTGACACGCATAACTAGACATTATTTCTTAAAATTAATATAATCACTCCTAAGTACTTCTATTATAAGATTGTCCAATTAAAACTTCAGTATGAATATTCTACTAATACTAATTTTGCACGAAACATAAGTATTATTCTTCAAAAAACAACAGTTGTGTTAAACAAGTTGATTTGAAAGTTGTTTCAAAACTTTTTTTTTCCGTATAACTTACTAACAACTTTCGTGAAAATTAATATAATTACTCCTAATTATATCTATTATAAGATTGTCCAATGGACACTCTGATATGAATATCTTACGACGCTGATTTTTCATAAAACATAAGTAGGAAACATTAGAAGCTGCTGTTCATTGTATTTTTTCTACATTTCTGGCCTCGTAACCACACATAATTTCATAAAAACTAATATGATTACTCCTAATTATGCCTATTAAAAGATTATCCAATTAACTCATCAATATGAACATTCTGCGACATTAATTTTGCACAAAAAATAAGTATCATGCATTAAAAACAGCTCGTTAAAGTCAAAGTTGTACTGACTTTTCAAAACATTTGGCCGCATAACTATATAAAATTTCATAAAAATTGATACATTTAATCCTAATTAGGCCTATTATAGGATTGTCCTATTAAAACATCGATATGAACAATCTATAGTGCTAATTTTGTATAAAACGTACCAGTACATTTATGATGCATTAGAAACTGCTATTTGAACAAATTGTTTGAGTTTTTCAACATTTTTGGCCTCATAACTAGACATACTTCGCGAAAAGTAATATAATTACTCCAAATCATATCTATTAAAGGATTATCCTCTTCCCACTTAATTTCAATAAGAATATTACACGATACTAATTTATCACAAAACATAAGTATGATTCATTAAAAATAGCTGTTTAAGCTTGTTGTTCGAGTTTCTCTAAATTTCCGGCCGCATAATTATAAATAACTCCTTACAAATTAAAATAAATACTTTTTAATATGCTTATTATAAGATTTTGTGATTAAAGCTTCGATATGAATATTCTACGACACTAATTTTGCACAAAACATAACGAACAGCTCTTTAGACAAGTTGTTTGAGTTTTTCAAAAATTTAGGACGCATAACTACTATACATAATATCTTACAAATTGAAATAATTACTCCAAAATATGCATAACATAAGATTTTCTGATTAAATCTTCTACATGAATATTCTACACGATGCTAATTTTGTACAAAACATAAGTAGGATGCATTAAAAATAGTTGTTTGAGTTTTTCAAAAATTTTGGCCGCATAACTAGTATTATAATTTCTCACCAATTAATACAATTACATCTAAGTACATCTATTATAATATTGTCCAATTAAAAACTTCAATATGAATATTTTACGACACTAATTTTGCACGAAACACAAAGTATTATTCTTAAAAACTGCTGTGTTAAACAAGTTGTTTGTGTTTTACAAAAAATTTGGCCGCATAACTACACATAATTTCTCCAAATTAATATAATCACTACTAAATATGTCTATTACGAGATTGTCCAATAAAAACTTCGATTTGAATGTTCTATGACACTAATTTTGCACGAAATATAAGCAAGATGCTTTAAAACAGATGTTTAAACAAGTTGTTTGAGTTTTTAAAAAAATATTGGCCAGCATAACTAGACATTATTTCTTAAAAATTAATATAATCACTCCTAAGTACTTCTATTATAAGATTGTCCAATTAAAACTTCAGTATGAATATTCTACGACCACTAATTTTGCACTAAACATAAGTATTATTCTTCAAAAAACAGTTGTGTTAAACAAGTTGTTTGAGTGTTTCAAAACATTTTTGCCGTATACCTACTAACAACTTCTGAAAATTAATATAATTACTCCTAATTATATCTATTATAAGATTGTCCAATGGATTACTTCTGATATGAATATCTTACGACGCTGATTTTTCATAAAACATAAGTAGGAAACATTAGAAGCCGCCGTTCATCGTATTTTTCTACATTTCTGGCTCGTAACTACACATAATTTCATAAAAACTAATATGATTACTCCTAATTATGCCTATTAAAAGATTATCCAATTAACTCATCAATATGAACATTCTCGCGACATTAATTTTGCACAAAAAATAAGTATCATGCATTAAAAATTTCTCGTTATACAAAGTTGCCTGACTTTTTCAAAACATTTGGCCGCATAACTATATAAAATTTCATAAAAATTGATACATTTAATCCTAATTAGGCCTATTATAGGATTGTCCTATTAAAACATCGATATGAACAATCTATAGTGCTAATTTTGTACAAAACGTAAGTAAGATGCATTAGAAACTGCTATTTGAACAAATTGTTTGAGTTTTTCAACATTTTTGGCCTCATAACTGTACATAATTTCAAAAGTAATATAATTACTCCAAATCATATCTATTAAAGGATTATCCTCTTCCCACTTCAATAAGAATATTACACGATACTAATTTATCACAAAACATAAGTATGATTCATTAAAAATAGCCGTTTAAGCTTGTTGTTCGAGTTTCTCTAAATTTCCGGCCGCATAATTATAAATAACTCCTTACAAATTAAAATAAATACTCCTTAATATGCTTATTATAAGATTTTGTGATTAAAGCTTCGATATGAATATTCTACGACACTAATTTTGCACAAAACATAACGAACAGCTCTTTAGGACAAGTTGCTTGAGTTTTTCAAAAATTTAGACGCATAACTACTATACATAATATCTTACAAATTGAAATAATTACTCAAAATATGCATAACATAAGATTTTCTGATTAAATCTTCTACATGAATATTCTACGATGCTAATTTTGCACAAAACATAAGTAGGATGCATTAAAAATAGTTGTTTGAGTTTTTCAAAATTTTGGCCGCATAACTAGACATAATTTCTCACCACAATTAATACAATTACATCTAAGTACATCTATTATAATATTGTCCAATTAAAACTTCAATATGAATATTTTTACGACACTAATTTTGCACGAAACACAAGTATTATTCTTAAAAACTGCTTGTGTTAAACAAGTTGTTTGTGTTTTACAAAAAATTTGGCCGCATAACTACACATAATTTCTCCAAATTAATATAATCACTACTAAATATGTCTATTACGAGATTGTCCAATAAAAACTTCGATTTGAATGTTCTATGACACTAATTTTGCACGAAACATAAGTAAGATGCTTTAAAAACGAGATGTTTAAACAAGTTGTTTGAGTTTTTAAAAAATATTGCCGCATAACTAGACATTATTTCTTAAAAATTAATATAATCACTCCTAAGTACTTCTATTATAAGATTGTCCAATTAAAACTTCAAGTATGAATATTCTACGACACATTAATTTTTTGCAATTTGAAACATAAGTATTATTCTTCAAAAAAATCGCTTGTGTTAAACAAGTTGTTTGAGTGTTTCAAAACTTTTTTCCGTATAACTACTAACAACTTCGTGAAAATTAATATAATTACTCCTAATTATATCTATTATAAGATTGTCAATGGACACTTTCTGATATGAATATCTTACGACGCTGATTTTTTCATAAAACATAAGTAGGAAACATTAGAAGCTGCTGTTCATTGTATTTTTTCTACATTTCGGCCTCGTAACTACACATAATTTCATAAAAACTAATATGATTACTCCTAATTATGCCTATTAAAAGATTATCCAATTAACTCATCAATATGAACATTCTGCTATGACATTAATTTTGCACAAAAAATGCAAAGTATCATGCATTAAAAACAGCTTTCGTTATACAAAGTTGCCTGACTTTTTCAAAACATTTAGCCGCATAACTATATAAAATTTCATAAAAATTGATACATTTAATCCTAATTAGGCCTATTATAGGATTGTCCTATTAAAACATCGATATGAACAATCTATAGTGCTAATTTTGTACAAAACGTAAGTAAGATGCATTAGAAACTGCTATTTGAACAAATTGTTTGAGTTTTTCAACATTTTTGGCCTCATAACTGTACATAATTTCGCGAAAAGTAATATAATTACTCCAAATCATATCTATTAAAGGATTATCCTCTTCCCACTTCAATAAGAATATTACACGATACTAATTTATCACAAAACATAAGTATGATTCATTAAAAATAGTTGTTTAAGCTTGTTGTTCGAGTTTCTCTAAATTTCCTACGTAGCATAATTATAAATAACTCCTTACAAATTAAAATAAATACTCCTTAATATGCTTATTATAAGATTTTGTGATTAAAGCTTCGATATGAATATTCTACGACACTAATTTTGCAATAAAACATAACGAAGCTCTTTAGACATGTTGCTTGAGTTTTTTTCAAAAATTTAGGACGCATAACTACTATACATAATATCTTACAAATTGAAATAATTACTCCAAAATATGCATAACATAAGATTTTCTGATTAAATCTTCTACATGAATATTCTACGATGCTAATTTTGCACAAAACATAAGTAGGATGCATTAAAAATAGTTGTTTGAGTTTTTCAAAAATTTGGCGCATAACTAGACATAATTTCTCACCAATTAATACAATTACATCTAAGTACATCTATTATAATATTGTCCAATTAAAACTTCAATATGAATATTTCACGACACTAATTTTACTTGCACGAAACATAAGTATTATTCTTAAAAACTGCTCGTGTTAAACAAGTTGTTTGTGTTTTACAAAAATTTGGCCGCATAACTACACATAATTTCTCCAAATTAATATAATCACTACTAAATATGTCTATTACGAGATTGTCCAATAAAAACTTCGATTTGAATGTTCTATGACACTAATTTTGCACTAAACATAAGTAAGATGCTTTAAAAACAGATGTTTAAACAAGTTGTTTGAGTTTTTAAAAATATTAGCCGCATAACTAGACATTATTTCTTAAAAATTAATATAATCACTCCTAAGTACTTCTATTATAAGATTGTCCAATTAAAACTTCAGTATGAATATTCTACGACACTAATTTTGCACGAAACATAAGTATTATTCTTCAAAAACAAAGTTGTGTTAAACAAGTTGTTTGAGTGTTTCAAAACTTTTTTCCGTATAACTACTAACAACTTCAGAAAATTAATATAATTACTCCTAATTATATCTATTATAAGATTGTCCAATGGACACTTCGATATGAATATCTTACGGCACTGATTTTCATAAAACATAAGTAGGAAACATTAGAAGCTGCTGTTCATTGTATTTTTTCTACATTTCTTCAAGCCTCGTAACTACACATAATTTCATAAAAACTAATATGATTACTCCTAATTATGCCTATTAAAAGATTATCCAATTAACTCATCAATATGAACATTCTGCGACATTAATTTTGCACAAAAAATAAGTATCATGCATTAAAAACAGCTCGTTATACAAAGTTGCCCGACTTTTTCAAAACATTTGGCACGCATAACTATATAAAATTTCATAAAAATTGATACATTTAATCCTAATTAGGCCTATTATAGGATTGTCCTATTAAAACATCGATATGAACAATCTATAGTGCTAATTTTGTACAAAACGTAAGTAAGATGCATTAGAAGCGCTATTTGAACAAATTGTTTGAGTTTTTCAACATTTTTGGCCTCATAACTGTACATAATTTCGCGAAAAGTAATATAATTACTCCAAATCATATCTATTAAAGGATTATCCTCTTCCCACTTCAATAAGAATATTACACGATACTAATTTATCACAAAACATAAGTATGATTCATTAAAAATAGCTTTGTTTAAGCTTGTTGTTCGAGTTTCTCTAAATTTCCGGCCGCATAATTATAAATAACTCCTTACAAATTAAAATAAATACTCCTTAATATGCTTATTATAAGATTTTGTGATTAAAGCTTCGATATGAATATTCTACGACACTAATTTTGCACAAAACATAACGAACAATGACTCTTTAGACAAGTTGCTTGAGTTTTTCAAAATTTAGGACGCATAACTACTATACATAATATCTTACAAATTGAAATAATTACTCCAAAATATGCATAACATAAGATTTTCTGATTAAATCTTCTACATGAATATTCTACGATGCTAATTTTGCACAAAACATAAGTAGGATGCATTAAAAATAGTTGTTTGAGTTTTTCAAAAATTTTACGCATAACTAGACATAATTTCTCACCAATTAATACAATTACATCTAAGTACATCTATTATAATATTGTCCAATTAAAACTTCAATATGAATATTTTACGACACTAATTTTGCACGAAACACAAGTATTATTCTTAAAAACTGTCACGTGTTAAACAAGTTGTTTGTGTTTTACAAAAAATTTACGCATAACTACACATAATTTCTCCAAATTAATATAATCACTACTAAATATGTCTATTACGAGATTGTCCAATAAAAACTTCGATTTGAATGTTCTATGACACTAATTTTGCACGAAACATAAGTAAGATGCTTTAAAAACAGATGTTTAAACAAGTTGTTTGAGTTTTTAAAAAATATTGGCCGCATAACTAGACATTATTTCTTAAAAATTAATATAATCACTCCTAAGTACTTCTTATTATAAGATTGTCCAATTAAAACTTCAGTATGAATATTCTACGACACTAATTTTGCACGAAACATAAGTATTATTCTTCAAAAAACAATGTTGTGTTAAACAAGTTGTTTGAGTGTTTCAAAACTTTTTTCCGTATAACTACTAACAACTTCGTGAAAATTAATATAATTACTCCTAATTATATCTATTATAAGATTGTCCAATGGACACTCGATATGAATATCTTACGACGCTGATTTTTCATAAAACATAAGTAGGAAACATTAGAAGCTGCTGTTCATTGTATTTTTCTACATTTCTGGCCTCGTAACTACACATAATTTCATAAAAACTAATATGATTACTCCTAATTATGCCTATTAAAAGATTATCCAATTAACTCATCAATATGAACATTCTCATGACATTAATTTTGCACAAAAAATAAGTATCATGCATTAAAAACAAATCGTTATACAAAGTTGCCTGACTTTTTCAAAACATTTGGCCGCATAACTATATAAAATTTCATAAAAATTGATACATTTAATCCTAATTAGGCCTATTATAGGATTGTCCTATTAAAACATCGATATGAACAATCTATAGTGCTAATTTTGTACAAAACGTAAGTAAGATGCATTAGAAACTGCTATTTGAACAAATTGTTTGAGTTTTTCAACATTTTTGGCCTCATAACTGTACATAATTTCGCGAAAAGTAATATAATTACTCCAAATCATATCTATTAAAGGATTATCCTCTTCCCACTTCAATAAGAATATTACACGATACTAATTTATCACAAAACATAAGTATGATTCATTAAAAATAGCTGTTTAAGCTTGTTGTTCGAGTTTCTCTAAATTTCCGCCACATAATTATAAATAACTCCTTACAAATTAAAATAAATACTCCTTAATATGCTTATTATAAGATTTTGTGATTAAAGCTTCGATATGAATATTCTACGACACTAATTTTGCACAAAACATAACGAACAGCTCTTTAGACAAGTTGCTTGAGTTTTTCAAAAATTTAGGACGCATAACTACTATACATAATATCTTACAAATTGAAATAATTACTCCAAAATATGCATAACATAAGATTTTCTGATTAAATCTTCTACATGAATATTCTACGATGCTAATTTTGCACAAAACATAAGTAGATGCATTAAAAATAGTTGTTTGAGTTTTTCAAAAATTTTGGCCGCATAACTAGACATAATTTCTCACCAATTAATACAATTACATCTAAGTACATCTATTATAATATTGTCCAATTAAAACTTCAATATGAATATTTTACGACACTAATTTTGCACGAAACACAAGTATTATTCTTAAAAACTCATTGTGTTAAACAAGTTGTTTGTGTTTTACAAAAATTTGGCCGCATAACTACACATAATTTCTCCAAATTAATATAATCACTACTAAATATGTCTATTACGAGATTGTCCAATAAAAACTTCGATTTGAATGTTCTATGACACTAATTTTGCACGAAACATAAGTAAGATGCTTTAAAAACAGATGTTTAAACAAGTTGTTTGAGTTTTTAAAAAATATTGGCCGCATAACTAGACATTATTTCTTAAAAATTAATATAATCACTCCTAAGTACTTCTATTATAAGATTGTCCAATTAAAACTTCAGTATGAATATTCTACGACACTAATTTTGCACGAAACATAAGTATTATTCTTCAAAAAACAGTTGTGTTAAACAAGTTGTTTGAGTGTTTCAAAACTTTTTTTCCGTATAACTACTAACAACTTCGTGAAAATTAATATAATTACTCCTAATTATATCTATTATAAGATTGTCCAATGGACACTCGATATGAATATCTTACGACGCTGATTTTTCATAAAACATAAGTAGGAAACATTAGAAGTCATGTTCATTGTATTTTTTCTACATTTCTCTCTCGTAACTACACATAATTTCATAAAAACTAATATGATTACTCCTAATTATGCCTATTAAAAGATTATCCAATTAACTCATCAATATGAACATTCTCATGACATTAATTTTGCACAAAAAAATAAGTATCATGCATTAAAAATGTACTGCTATACAAAGTTGCCCGACTTTTTCAAAACATTTGGCCGCATAACTATATAAAATTTCATAAAAATTGATACATTTAATCCTAATTAGGCCTATTATAGGATTGTCCTATTAAAACATCGATATGAACAATCTATAGTGCTAATTTTGTACAAAACGTAAGTAAGATGCATTAGAAATCGCTATTTGAACAAATTGTTTGAGTTTTTCAACATTTTTGGCCTCATAACTGTACATAATTTCGCGAAAAGTAATATAATTACTCCAAATCATATCTATTAAAGGATTATCCTCTTCCCACTTCAATAAGAATATTACACGATACTAATTTATCACAAAACATAAGTATGATTCATTAAAAATAGCTGTTTAAGCTTGTTGTTCGAGTTTCTCTAAATTTCCGGCCGCATAATTATAAATAACTCCTTACAAATTAAAATAAATACTCCTTAATATGCTTATTATAAGATTTTGTGATTAAAGCTTCGATATGAATATTCTACGACACTAATTTTGCACAAAACATAACGAATGCCTCTTTAGACAAGTTGCTTGAGTTTTTCAAAATTTAGGACGCATAACTACTATACATAATATCTTACAAATTGAAATAATTACTCCAAAATATGCATAACATAAGATTTTCTGATTAAATCTTCTACATGAATATTCTACGATGCTAATTTTGCACAAAACATAAGTAGGATGCATTAAAAATAGTTGTTTGAGTTTTTCAAAAATTTTGGCCGCATAACTAGACATAATTTCTCACCAATTAATACAATTACATCTAAGTACATCTATTATAATATTGTCCAATTAAAACTTCAATATGAATATTTTACTTACACTAATTTTGCACCTAAACACAAGTATTATTCTTAAAAACTCATTTGTGTTAAACAAGTTGTTTGTGTTTTACAAAAATTTGGCCGCATAACTACACATAATTTCTCCAAATTAATATAATCACTACTAAATATGTCTATTACGAGATTGTCCAATAAAAACTTCGATTTGAATGTTCTATGACACTAATTTTGCACGAAACATAAGTAAGATGCTTTAAAAACATCGATATGTTTAAACAAGTTGTTTGAGTTTTTAAAAAATATTGGCCGTATAACTAGACATTATTTCTTAAAAATTAATATAATCACTCCTAAGTACTTCTATTATAAGATTGTCCAATTAAAACTTCAGTATGAATATTCTACGACACTAATTTTGCACCTAAACATAAGTATTATTCTTCAAAAACAACAGTGTTAAACAAGTTGTTTGAGTGTTTCAAAACTTTTTTCCGTATAACTACTAACAACTTCGTGAAAATTAATATAATTACTCCTAATTATATCTATTATAAGATTGTCCAATGGACACTCCGATATGAATATCTTACGACGCTGATTTTTCATAAAACATAAGTAGAAACATTAGAAGTCATTGCTCATTGTATTTTTTCTACATTTCCTGGCCTCAGTAACTACACATAATTTCATAAAACTAATATGATTACTCCTAATTATGCCTATTAAAAGATTATCCAATTAACTCATCAATATGAACATTCTCATGACATTAATTTTGCACAAAAAATAAGTATCATGCATTAAAAACAATGTTCTCGTTATACAAAGTTGCCTGACTTTTTCAAAACATTTGGCCGCATAACTATATAAAATTTCATAAAAATTGATACATTTAATCCTAATTAGGCCTATTATAGGATTGTCCTATTAAAACATCGATATGAACAATCTATAAATAATTTTGTACAAAACGTAAGTAAGATGCATTAGAAATCGCTATTTGAACAAATTGTTTGAGTTTTTCAACATTTTTGGCCTCATAACTGTACATAATTTCGCTAAAAGTAATATAATTACTCCAAATCATATCTATTAAAGGATTATCCTCTTCCCACTTCAATAAGAATATTACACGATACTAATTTATCACAAAACATAAGTATGATTCATTAAAAATAGTCCGTTTAAGCTTGTTGTTCGAGTTTCTCTAAATTTCCTACGCATAATTATAAATAACTCCTTACAAATTAAAATAAATACTCCTTAATATGCTTATTATAAGATTTTGTGATTAAAGCTTCGATATGAATATTCTACGACACTAATTTTGCACAAAACATAACGAACAGCTCTTTAGACAAGTTGCTTGAGTTTTTCAAAAATTTAGGACGCATAACTACTATACATAATATCTTACAAATTGAAATAATTACTCCAAAATATGCATAACATAAGATTTTCTGATTAAATCTTCTACATGAATATTCTACGATGCTAATTTTGCACAAAACATAAGTAGGATGCATTAAAAATAGTTGTTTGAGTTTTTCAAAAATTTTGGCCGCATAACTAGACATAATTTCTCACCAATTAATACAATTACATCTAAGTACATCTATTATAATATTGTCCAATTAAAACTTCAATATGAATATTTTACGACACTAATTTTGCACGAAACACAAGTATTATTCTTAAAAACTCATGTTAAACAAGTTGTTTGTGTTTTACAAAAAATTGGCCGCATAACTACACATAATTTCTCCAAATTAATATAATCACTACTAAATATGTCTATTACGAGATTGTCCAATAAAACTTCGATTTGAATGTTCTATGACACTAATTTTGCACGAAACATAAGTAAGATGCTTTAAAAACAGATGTTTAAACAAGTTGTTTGAGTTTTTAAAAATATTGGCCGCATAACTAGACATTATTTCTTAAAAATTAATATAATCACTCCTAAGTACTTCTATTATAAGATTGTCCAATTAAAACTTCAGTATGAATATTCTACGACACTAATTTTGCACGAAACATAAGTATTATTCTTCAAAAACACTGTGTTAAACAAGTTGTTTGAGTGTTTCAAAACTTTTTTTCCGTATAACTACTAACAACTTCGTAAAAATTAATATAATTACTCCTAATTATATCTATTATAAGATTGTCCAATGGACACTCGATATGAATATCTTACGACGCCGATTTTTCATAAAACATAAGTAGGAAACATTAGAAGTCATTGCTCATTGTATTTTTTCTACATTTCTCGCCTCGTAACTACACATAATTTCATAAAAACTAATATGATTACTCCTAATTATGCCTATTAAAAGATTATCCAATTAACTCATCAATATGAACATTCTCGACATTAATTTTGCACAAAAAATAAGTATCATGCATTAAAAACAAATTTCGTTATACAAAGTTGCCTGACTTTTTCAAAACATTTGGCCGCATAACTATATAAAATTTCATAAAAATTGATACATTTAATCCTAATTAGGCCTATTATAGGATTGTCCTATTAAAACATCGATATGAACAATCTATAGTGCTAATTTTGTACAAAACGTAAGTAAGATGCATTAGAAACTCGCTATTTGAACAAATTGTTTGAGTTTTTCAACATTTTTGGCCTCATAACTGTACATAATTTCGCTTTAAAAGTAATATAATTACTCCAAATCATATCTATTAAAGGATTATCCTCTTCCCACTTCAATAAGAATATTACACGATACTAATTTATCACAAAACATAAGTATGATTCATTAAAAATAGCTGTTTAAGCTTGTTGTTCGAGTTTCTCTAAATTTCCGGCCGCATAATTACAAATGACTCCTTTCAAATTAAAATAAATAGTCCTTAATATGCTTATTATAAGATTTTGTGATTAAAGCTTCGATATGAATATTCTACGACACTAATTTTGCACAAAACATAACGAATAGCTCTTTAGACAAGTTGCTTGAGTTTTTCAAAATTTAGGACGCATAACTACTATACATAATATCTTACAAATTGAAATAATTACTCCAAAATATGCATAACATAAGATTTTCTGATTAAATCTTCTATATGAATATTCTACGATGCTAATTATACAAAACATATGTAGGATGCATTAAAAATAGTTGTTTGAGTTTTTCAAAAATTTTGGCCGCATAACTAGACATAATTTCTCACCAATTAATACAATTACATCTAAGTACATCTATTATAATATTGTCCAATTAAAACTTCAATATGAATATTTTACGACACTAATTTTGCACGAAACATAAGTATTATTCTTAAAACTCACAAGTGTTAAACAAGTTGTTTGTGTTTTACAAAAAAATTTGGCCGCATAACTACACATAATTTCTCCAAATTAATATAATCACTACTAAATATGTCTATTACGAGATTGTCCAATAAAACTTCGATTTGAATGTTCTATGACACTAATTTTGCACGAAACATAAGTAAGATGCTTTAAAAACAGATGTTTAAACAAGTTGTTTGAGTTTTTAAAAATATTGGCCGCATAACTAGACATTATTTCTTAAAAATTAATATAATCACTCCTAAGTACTTCTATTATAAGATTGTCCAATTAAAACTTCAAAGATGAATATTCTACGACACTAATTTTGCACGAAACATAAGTATTATTCTTAAAAACTCGTGTTAAACAAGTTGTTTGTGTTTTACAAAAAATTTGGCCGCATAACTACACTTAATTTCTCCAAATTAATATAATCACTACTAAATATGTCTATTACGAGATTGTCCAATAAAAACTTCGATTTGAATGTTCTATGACACTAATTTTGCACGAAACATAAGTAAGATGCTTTAAAAACAGATGTTTAAACAAGTTGTTTGAGTTTTTAAAAAATATTGGCCGCATAACTAGACATTATTTCTTAAAAATTAATATAATCACTCCTAAGTACTTCTATTATAAGATTGTCCAATTAAAACTTCAAAGATGAATATTCTACGACACTAATTTTGCACGAAACATAAGTATTATTCTTCAAAAACAGCTTGTGTTAAACAAGTTGTTTGAGTGTTTCAAAACTTTTTTTCCGTATAACTACTAACAACTTCGTGAAAATTAATATAATTACTCCTAATTATATCTATTATAAGATTGTCCAATGGACACTCGATATGAATATCTTACGACGCTGATTTTTCATAAAACATAAGTAGGAAACATTAGAATCAACTGCTCATTGTATTTTTTCTACATTTCTCGCCTCGTAACTACACATAATTTCATAAAAACTAATATGATTACTCCTAATTATGCCTATTAAAAGATTATCCAATTAACTCATCAATATGAACATTCTCGCGACATTAATTTTGCACAAAAAATAAGTATCATGCATTAAAAATGTACTGTATACAAAGTTGCCTCGACTTTTTCAAAACATTTGGCCGCATAACTATATAAAATTTCATAAAAATTAATACATTTAATCCTAATTAGGCCTATTATAGGATTGTCCTATTAAAACATCGATATGAACAATCTATAGTGCTAATTTTGTACAAAACGTAAGTAAGATGCATTAGAAACCGCTATTTGAACAAATTATTTGAGTTTTTCAACATTTTTGACCTCATAACTGTACATAATTTCGCGAAAAGTAATATAATTACTCCAAATCATATCTATTAAAGGATTATCCTCTTCCCACTTCAATAAGAATATTACACGATACTAATTTATCACAAAACATAAGTATGATTCATTAAAAATAGTCGTTTAAGCTTGTTGTTCGAGTTTCTCTAAATTTCCGCCGCATAATTATAAATAACTCCTTACAAATTAAAATAAATACTCCTTAATATGCTTATTATAAGATTTTGTGATTAAAGCTTCGATATGAATATTCTA
This sequence comes from Schoenoplectus tabernaemontani, assembly GCA_037127355.1. Taxonomy (NCBI): domain Eukaryota; kingdom Viridiplantae; phylum Streptophyta; class Magnoliopsida; order Poales; family Cyperaceae; genus Schoenoplectus; species Schoenoplectus tabernaemontani. Next base: position 3,398,903 of record CM073751.1, on the reverse strand, counting down.
CGACACTAATTTTGCACAAAACATAACGAATGTACTCTCTTAGACAAGTTGTTTGAGTTTTTCAAAAATTTAGGACGCATAACTACTATACATAATATCTTACAAATTGAAATAATTACTCCAAAATATGCATAACATAAGATTTTCTCGATTAAATCTTCTATATGAATATTCTACGATGCTAATTTTGCACAAAACATAAGTAGGATGCATTAAAAATAGTTGTTTGAGTTTTTCAAAAATTTTGGCCGCATAACTAGACATAATTTCTCACCAATTAATACAATTACATCTAAGTACATCTATTATAATATTGTCCAATTAAAACTTCAATATGAATATTTTACGACACTAATTTTGCACGAAACATAAGTATTATTCTTAAAAACCATTGTGTTAAACAAGTTGTTTGTGTTTTACAAAAAATTTGGCCGCATAACTACACATAATTTCTCCAAATTAATATAATCACTACTAAATATGTCTATTACGAGATTGTCCAATAAAAACTTCGATTTGAATGTTCTATGACACTAATTTTGCACGAAACATAAGTAAGATGCTTTAAAAACAAGATGTTTAAACAAGTTGTTTGAGTTTTTAAAAATATTGGCCGCATAACTAGACATTATTTCTTAAAAATTAATATAATCACTCCTAAGTACTTCTATTATAAGATTGTCCAATTAAAACTTCAAGATGAATATTCTACGACACTAATTTTGCAAAAAACATAAGTATTATTCTTCAAAAACAAATTGTGTTAAACAAGTTGTTTGAGTGTTTCAAAACTTTTTTTCGTATAACTACTAACAACTTCGTAAAAATTAATATAATTACTCCTAATTATATCTATTATAAGATTGTCCAATGGACACTCTGATATGAATATCTTACGACGCTTTTTTCATAAAACATAAGTAAGAAACTTTAGAAGTCGCTGTTCATTGTATTTTTTCTACATTTCTGGCCTCGTAACTACACATAATTTCATAAAAACTAATATGATTACTCCTAATTATGCCTATTAAAAGATTATCCAATTAACTCATCAATATGAACATTCTGCGACATTAATTTTGCACAAAAAATAAGTATCATGCATTAAAAACAAATTTCGTTATACAAAGTTGCTCGACTTATTCAAAACATTTGGCCGCATAACTATATAAAATTTCATAAAAATTGATACATTTAATCCTAATTAGGCCTATTATAGGATTGTCCTATTTAAACATCGATATGAAAAATCTATAGTGCTAATTGTGCAAAACGTAAGTAAGATGCATTAGAAACTACTATTTGAACAAATTGTTTGAGTTTTTCAACATTTTTGGCCTCATAACTCGTACATAATTTCGTGAAAAGTAATATAATTACTTCAAATCATATCTATTAAAGGATTATCCACTTTCCACTTCAATATGAATATTATACGATACTAATTTATCACAAAACATAAGTATGATTCATTAAAAGTAGCCGTTTAAGCTTGTTGTTCGAGTTTCTCTAAATTTTCGGCCGCATAATTATAAATAACTCCTTACAAATTAAAATAATTACTCCTTAATATGCTTATTATAAGATTTTGTGATTAAAACTTCGATATGAATATTCTACGACACTAATTTTGCACAAAACATAACGAACAACTCTTTAGACAACTTGTTTGAGTTTTTCAAAAATTTAGGACGCATGACTACTCTACATAATATCTTACAAATTGACTCCCAAATATGTCTATTATAAGATTTTCTGATTAAATCTTCTATATGAATATTCTACGATGCTAATTTTGCACAAAACATAAGTAGGATGCATTAAAAATAGTTGTTTAAATAAGATGTTTGAGTTTTTGAAAAATTTTGGCCGCATAACTAGAAATAATTTCTTACCAATTAATACAATTACATCTAAGTACATCTATTATAAGATTGTCCAATTAAAACTTCAATATGAATATTTTACGACACTAATTTTGCACGAAACTTAAGTATTATTCTTAAAAAACTGCCGTGTTAAACAAGTTGTTTGAGTTTTACAAAGAGGGAGATATAACTCAAGATATTGATACACTCAATTAGCAAAATCTTTGTTCAATCTCAATCTAGCTTCTCTCTATTCTCCCAACTCGATCCTTCGTGATCTTTTTGAAAATATTCTCTTGAGTTGTTGTGCTCAACTTCTTTTTGAGCTGTAGTGCTCACTTCTTGTTTTGAGTGTGTTGTCACTCACGTTTTGAGTGTGTTGTCACTCGTGTTACCGATAGTCTTGGTAGTCTTTTTTTTGTGTAAGGTACTAAGTTCTACAAGTGTAAAAACCATTTTTAATATATCGGCTCAACCTCAATTGTTGGAGGTTGAATGTCCCTGAGACGTAGGCATTGTTAAAGCCGAACTACGTTAAATCTTGTGTTCTTGATTGATCTTTTTTTTCTCACATTTCTTTGATTGTTATATTCTTGTGAGAATTAAATTGATTTAAATTATATTTCTCTGCCATTACAATTGAACAATAAGCCCCAAATCGATTTATACATTTCTACCTTAGGTTCTTTACATTCTTGCACTATTTTGAACTTTCAATACCACCATCCTAGGGCTTTCAAGGGTTATCAATAATAAATTCCTAAATTACACCTATTATAATATTATCCAATAAAAACTTCGATATGAATATTCTACGATACTAATTTTACATAAAATATAAGTAAGATGCTGAAAAATAATTATTTAAATAAGTTATTTGAGTTTTGAAAAATTTCACCGCATAACTACACATAATTTTATAAAAATTATTGTAATTACTTCTAATTATATCTATTATAATATTGTATAATTAACACTTTGATATGAAAATCCCACAACACTAATTTTCTTATAAAATATAAGTAAGATACATGAGAAATTATTGTTTAAACTAGTTGTTTAAGATTTTTAATATTTTTGGCCTCATAACCGCATATAATTTCGTAAAAAAATAATATAATTACTCATAATTATACCTATTAAAAGATTATCCAATTAACACTTTAACATGAACATTCTACGATATTAATTTTTCACAAAAATATGTAAGATGCATTAAAAACGCTTGTTTTTATTTTTCAAATTATTTGTCTCGCATAACTACATATAATTTCCTACAAATTTATATAATTGCTGCTAATTATGTCTATTATAATATTATTCAATTATCATTGCGATATGAATATTCTATGATACTAATTTTACACAAAACATATGTAAGATGTATTAGAAATTGCTATTTAAAAAAGTTATTTGTGTTTTTTAATAGTTTTTGCTTCATAACCGCACATAATTTCATAAAAACTAATATAATTACTCAAAATTATGCCTATTAAAATATTATCCAATTAGCACTTCAAAATGAACATTCTACGACACTAATTTTGCACAAAAAATAAGAAGGATGCATTGAAAACAACTATTTAAACTAGTTATTTGAGTTTTTCAAAAATTTTGGCCGCATAACTACACATAATTCTCGCAAATTAATATAATTACTTCTAAATATATCTATTATTAGATTGTCTAATTAAAACTTTAAAATGACATTAATTTTGCACAAAAATATAAGTAAGATGCTTTAAAAATAACTCGTTTAAATAAGTTATTTTGAGTTTTTTTAAATTTTTGATCGCATAACTATACATAATTTCATAAAAAATAACATAATTACTTTTAATTATACTTATAATAAGATTATCCAATTAACACTTTGTTTACCCTTAAATAATTCGAGAATAATTCAAAAGGAAAGTTGAAACTTAGGTCAACCCCGAGAGGCCTAGTATTCCCGAAAAGCCCAAATTTCAAGTCCAAGGCCCAGGAGTTGGGATAAATTGAAAGATATTAAAAAAATCTCAAGAAAAATCAAATGCCAAAGCTTCAAAAATTCAAATAAAAATATTTTCATCATAATTTTTGAACTATCGCTTTTATAAAATCCAATAAGTCTCAATCATAAATTGAGATATAAATATTTTGGACATTATAAAAATATCAACATCAATAGTATAGAAGATTCATAGTAGTTTTATTTGGTTAATATTTTATGAACAACATATTTTTCATCTCGTCCTTAATAGGATACTTGCGACATATAAATCATCTAAATAAGTGTTTGAATTATTATTTATGTTGTTTATTATTGTACATGTTTCAACTTTTTGGAAAAAAATTAACTATGATAAAAAATTCCAAATGCCAAATATTTGTAAATAAAAATTCTTTTACTTTAAAATTAATATTTTTCGAAGATATTTATTTCTCTAAAATTAATATTTGAGAGTTTTGGATTGAGTGTTTAGATTGATTAAAATTATGAAAATTTGGTCGGTTTGAGCAATATCAAAGTAGTACCTTAAATAGAGCTCTTAATAGAGAGCATTTAATATTCTTGCGCGGGAAGCCTTTATAACGGTTTAAGAACCGCTATAACGTTTTTTGATCTTGAATCTTGAGTTCTCAAGAATCTTGTCAGACTTTTTGTAACATTATAACGACTCATAAATGTATGTGATGAATCGTTATAATGATAATATGAACTCGTTGAATGTTTTACAAAACATTAATAATAGTTTGACTACTTTACTTACATCTCTTCAATGATATTAACTGTTTATGTGAAATTCAATTGTACCGATGCATTCAAGTTTACTAAAATATTATTTCTATAAATTTTCATATATTTTTAATATTATATGAACACTCAATCAAACCCTATATGTGTACATCGTCTAATGAAAATCTATCAATCGATAGTGTTTTGATAATTAATTGAGCTCACATTTTGTGAAATAGATCATTAGCTGATGAACAATACTATAGATGAAATGTATTGACAACTAAAAATTTCTAAATGAATAATACTATAAAACTTTATGATAATTTATATACTGATCATTTTTAGTGTCTGATTTCTACTGATAATCTAACTATGTTCGTTAAAAATTCAACACTAATTATGTTTTCTCGTCTAACATATTCAAAATAAGTTAGTGTCTCGTTTTTTAATAAATCGACACTAAAAGTTTCAACTAATAGAAATTAAAAAATGAGGTACCCACGAATTATGAACTTTTATCATATATGTCGTCCATTCTCTACTTCATATGATACTCTCGATCGAATGAACCTTTTGATATATAATCTTCTCCTCTTCTATTTCTTGTTCCCCTTCTATTTATTTTTAAAATTCAAATTAGAGATAAGAGATAGAGAATAGTGGAGATGACATCTCGAAGGGAAAGTCAAAATATGAGCATATCATTTCAAATGTACCATAACTTTTAATCAAAAAGTCCAATCGAGTGTTCTATGCAATCACGAGAAAGTTTATGATGAGATCTACAAGGTGAATGTAACTGCCATTTTGATGACTGCACTAATCCAAAAAAACTCGTCTAAAGCCTAAAAAATGTGTTTGAAATTTTGAGAATTTATTTTTTATTGTTTGTTCATATTTGTAGTTAGAAATTACATATTTTAGTTTGTATTCATTATATATAGTTGTATTTAGTAGCAGTATGATGTATTTTTTGAATTAGTTACTTTTAATTCTTTTTTTATTTGTGTACAATTATGTTGTAATATCAACTAACGTGATATATATTTGATATTTTTTTCTGGTCATCCAACTACATATTGTTATTGAATATATGATGTCAATTTTTAATAATATTATTATTAAATATATAATTAATTCATTTTCAAAATAATATATTTAACAAATAGTGCTATTTTTTTGTTAAAACTCCATCACTAATGAATAAGTAGTGTTGATTTTTTTTATTAAAAATTCGACACTAATGAACAAATAGTGTTGATTTTTATTAATATCTGACACTAATGAATATTAAAAATCTGACACTAATTAATAAATAGTGTTTTTATTAAAAAAAGGCATTAAACATGATAATTAGTGTAACAAAAAAAATAAAAATTATATGACAATTTGTGTCAAACTTTTAATAAAAATCCAGCATTATTTTTTTCTATAATTCGATACTAATTAAAACAATTAGTGTCGGTTTTTTTTTAAATCCAACACTAATTATTTGAATTAGTGTCAGATTTTTCCATTATGTCTGCATTTTTAATGCCATAGGTTTTGGTGTCGGATAAAAAATCCGACACTAAAGATCTCAAAAGTCCGACATTAATTCACCCTTATGGATTACTGTTGTAATCTGTCGTTGTAACAAATAAATTTAATACCAACATTTACCGGCCACAGAGATGCTCTATAAGGCTTCCTCTTTTTAGGACCAATCATGTGGCAAACTTTGGTTATCATTTCGTCTTTTGATATATATATATATATATATATGTGCTTATACTGTCATGAGAAATAGAAAAAAAATATATTATTTGTGATTCTTTTGCTCCATGTATGTCTTGAAGAAAATGACATATTTTAGACAACAATATTCAGATAAAAGTTATGTTTTCACTTGATAAATTAGGACAAGTCTTGTGACCATTCTCTCGATACAACCAGATCATTTTGATATGATATCTCTTTGCCTCCTTAAAATTCCCTCTAATTAATCGGCCTCGCGCTATTTGCATTGTCCCGTGTTGTCTGCACCATCCCCATGATGTCCACGGCCTCCACCGCGCGAACGCTCTCCGCCGAAGCACTTTCAAACTTAAAATGTATTTAATTATACTAAATGTTAGCACTGATTATATACAATTACATGATTATATAACAGATAAAAAATATTTATGCTAAATATTTTCAGATAAAAATATTAATACTAAATGTCTGTGCTAATCATATTAAAGATAACATAATATATGTATCCATGGGAACAAAGCATGTAATTAAGTTGAAACTTTGCACTTTTTGCCTAAGAATCAATGTCCTAAGATACAATGTATTCAAATCTTATCTATGACTGGAGAATTAAATGACTGATAAATATATTTATATATTTCCCACAATAATACATACAGTCGTGCTTGTCAGAATTATGTAACCCGTGGTAGGGTAACATACGTGAGTCAAATTTACAAAAAGTATGCTAGCTGTCGAAGTCTTGTAACGTACTATGAATTGTATTTTGGCATTTATTAATTAAGTAGACTTGAGTAAGAAATTTTCTTAACGGCATTAGGCACTAGCTTCTTATTTATGCTTCCATCTAAATATTTCCATTTACATCCTTGGGGAAGGTTAATATTTTCAACACACATATGCTTGCATCAAAGTAGTATATAATTAATTAGACGAAACTGAAATATAACAAATATTATTAGTAGGGAAGTAGGGTGGATGTAGGATTTTGGCTAGTGGGGATCAGTAATCGTATTATAATAGCTTATCAAGTTCAAACTCATTAGCTAATCAGATAGACATATATTTTTACTTTGAAAAACTATCAAATAATATCCTTTTATATATAAAAAATTCAAAATAGTAGATAATCAAGTCGAAAAAGAAAAAATTTCTCTACAAGACCTCATATTTTGAAACTTTTGCGTAATTCTTTCATCATTCACAATATTAAATATTTTTTTCATAATGAAAGTAATTAAATAATTTAGAAAGATCAAAAATTAAATTCAAAAGAGTCAAGAGTAATAAAAACTTAGTCTAATAATATTATTTTTTAAAATTTGAGGGAGAGGGGGGAGTCAACTGCTCCTGAATTACATTGGATCAGCCCATAACTATATGACGTAAATACCATGGAAACTATATGCACGTAGTGCACTATTAGAATGTATATTCTACATTTAGATCAGGCTACACAAAAAGCTGGAAGAGAGTTTTTGGAGAGAAAAAACAAAGTGCACTCAATAACAAGTCTAAAATAGTACTGTCATGTTCATCATTTGAATTTTCTGTAAAAAAATTATGAAATTATGATTTTTAACAAAAATGTGGACATAGGTCAAAGAAGTTGTAGTTCTTTTCCTGGTAATTAAAACGACGTTACAGTTCAACCTGCAGTTTTAAAATAAATTTATATTTCTTGTTTTTCCTTTTATTTTTACTCCTCTATGCACTATGTAACTATTTTCTCCATAAATAGGTGGCTATCCTCACATGGAAACACCAACCTTTCTCTTAATGCCCAGCCTCTGAGAAAGAAGAAAATAGCAAAGAAAGAGAAATAAAAGGGAATAATGGCTAGAAAGAAGATCAAATTGCAGTTCATCTCAAACAACGCAGTCCGACGTAGCGCGTTAAAGAAACGACAACGTGGCCTGATCAAGAAGCTCCGTGAAATTAGTATCCTTTGCGGTGTGGATACATGTGGGATTGTTTATAGTCCAGAAGGAGGCGATCCAGAAGTATGGCCGCAACCAGAGATTGTGAGGCATATCCTCACAACATTTTATAACCTGCCCGAGCCTGAGCGCACTCGTAAAATGACCAATCACTTGGCATTTATGGAGGAGCGGGTTGCAACGTTAAGGGATAAGGTTGTTAAGCGTGACAATGAAAATGACAAGCTCGAGGTACGTGCAATACTATATGAGAGTTACTCAGGACATGACTTCGGTGGACTCGGTGATTATTATTTGTGGGCCGTTGGTGCAGCCTTGGATGAGCTTATCACCAAGGTGTACGCAAGGATCAGCCAGATGAGCCTTCCTCCACAAACCCGCACTGAAGGTGCTCTTGGTTCTGGTATGGAGAGTGGTGTGGATGTGGGACCTGCTGTTGCACCCGCTATTGCTACACCAACAAGAATAGCTAGTGCAGAAGCTGGACCTTCTAATCAAGCTGTGCGAGGAAGTGAGTTTTCTGTGGAAGAACTGTGTGATATTTGGAGCAGTGATGGTGCAAGTGAAGTTGGTGACAGTGAGGATGATGAGTGATTTGTGTTTTGATGGCGCCAGAGAGTGTTTATTGCTGATTTATGGCTTTTCTGATCGACTGGTCTGGAAATTTTGTAGGGTTTGGTTGCCCTTTTCATTTTAAAGTTAATTTTTTAATTCCCCTTATTATCAATAGATAGATCTGATTTGGAAGACAATTTGGAGATTGTTTTCCCAAACCATTCTGAAAACAGTACTGGGAGAGATACTGCATTTCAGAGCTTCTATCAGTTTAAATTTAGATTGTTGTGTTCATGTCAGCCCGTCCTATATATCTTTTAGGAGGGTTGATTATAGTTTAAGCTTTATATTGTTGTGTCAATATCAACTATCTGTTTAGGATGGTTGATGGTTTAAGTTTTAGTTTGTTATATTTGTCTCTCTATCGTTGAGTCTTTATTGTAGTTTATGAATTCTATGAATGTGAGGCTGTTGCTTTGTCCGTCTTCTTTTCAATTTCTTTATCTAACAAAATCAGTACATATTTTGTATGGAACTTCATTTCTTCAAACAGAATGCAATATTAAATACTAAGGCACTAAATTAAGAAATAAATGCCAGTATGCTATAAGATTCAAAGCAACTGTGGAAACTTGATATGTTAAATTTCGTCGAGTCGAAGAGAAAAAATTGACTGCCTACTTTTGGTGAAATTACAAAAAGGAAAACACGATGAGCACCATTTTTTGAATAAAATATAAGTCAAATAATTCTGATATGTATGACGCAGTCTAAAACGACAGAAACAACCAGATATACTATTGCAATGTATTGCCGATGGATTGTTCAAATCATTTAATTTTCAACATATAATTTAATATATGATGGTACTAAGTATTATATAAAGCCAGTCAACCACCTTTGAGTACTCATTTATGTCAAAACATTACAAATTGTAACGGACCAAGTAATTATTTGTTGCCAAATTGTTGCAGTCTTGCAGAGAAGAATAAAAAAAATGCAATCCAAAAAAAGTGAATGACTCACTTCACAATGTTTGAACGAGGTAACAATCAATGCTAAATAATGACTTCAGTAATCAGTCAAGAGGCAGTACTAAGTGTTGTAAAAAAATCCGGACGGATCAGACCCGATCCGCTGAATCTGTGGTTGTGACCTGACCCGCCCTGATCCGTAATCCAATCCGTCAAATTCATGATCCGTTAGAACTGACAGATCTAGCACGGGCGCGGGCAAAAAAATTAAAAAAAAACCGTGCTAGACCCGACCCGACCCGACCCGCCCAACCCGTGCAAACCTGCCTCCGACCTGTCCCGGGAAACCCGTGCAAACCCGCCCCGCCGACCCGACGGGTTATTTTTGAATTTATTTGAATTATATTGGGTTGTTTTTGAATTTTGGAAAAAAAAAACCCACCGACCCACCCCACCCTTGGACCCGACCCATCCCGTCGACCCGTCCAACCCGACGGGTCGCGGCCAAACCCTCCAAAATAGACTCGTCCTAATCCATCTCGTGAAAACCCGTTGACCCGTCCCGCCAAAACCCGCCGACCCGTACAAACCCGTCCCATCCCGACCCGCCCCGTTTTTAATACACTAGGCAGTACTGAAGTAGCCAGAGATTCGCTTTATCTTTGAAGGGTTTTTCTATTGCAGCTTTGCAAGAGGTTTTAATTTCTTTATGTAGGTCGAAATGTACAATCTAAAGGCGCGTTTGAACTTGGATTGAGTCGTCTTAATCATCAGGGTGGAAAAACACCAGAAACAACTAAAAGACCTTTCTCAGTTCAAGTACTGGAACCATTATTGCAAATGCCGATTGTTACGATAAATTACTTAGAGATACATTTGTGCCAACAACATTATAATGATCCCTGATAGTTGAAGGACAATATATAGTTTCGATCGAAGGTTTGATCTGTAAGCATGAATTAAGGCCTTGGAAGGACGTCCTGTCACATACCCAATCTTGTCTAATCTTAATCAATTATGACAACAAACTTTCATTGCGCCAATAGATATTTAAGGAACTATTGTGATAGTAAAAAAGATTCTTTTTAATTCAAGAGGAAATTAACAATTGCATATACCCTACGTGACAGAATAAAACAATAACAACAAAAATTGCGTAAAGGGGCACTATCAGGATACAAATAGTTTAACAGAACGTTCACAAAGTCAGTAAAAATCAAGGATATAACAATGTTGAAAAAGACGGAATTAACCACTCTCAACCAGATTTTTCCCTTGAGAACCAGTCTTGGTCTGACTTTCTGTTAAATTCTCCTCAGCCTTTCTTTTCTTTTCTGTCTCTCTTGTTTTGGCACTGGATTTCTTTGCAGCATTTTTCCTTCTAAAATCTAATAAATCAAACAACAAGAATAACATTTTTTTTAAAAGAAATTGACTTAAATTTACTAAAATATACTGCAACAAACTTCAAATGAAATCATAAGACCCATCAGGAAAAGTAGCAAGACTACTAAGGCTCAGCTCCAGACGAAGGGAACAGAAGGGAGGGGAAGGGAGGGAGGGGGTGACCGGACCTGACCAAACCAATTTACTTGCTCCAGAATTTAGAATTCTGAAGGGTAAGGAATGGGAGAGAAGGGGAGAGAGGGGAGAGGAGGCAAAATACTCAATAGAAGTTCAACCATTCTCACTCCAAGTTGGGGTGTAAATCTTTACTTCCCAATTCCTCTTCCATTCTTTCCCCTCCCCTTCCCTCCCTCTTATTCGGTTTCTCTGGAGCACAGTGTAAGGGAAGGCATGTGACATCTGGAGATTGGAAGATGCAATAAAGCAGATAATTATTTTCCTTTTAGTTTAATAGGATATCAAAGTAGTCAGGAGTCGGGACTTCTAAAGGATTCAAAGCTTCTAAAACATTTTGAACCAACAGGATCAATACAATACCCAATCATGTTATAGTCAAAACTGGAGTAAGCTTCATAAAATTTTATTTCCGTTTTTGCCCCTATGTTACCTAATGAAGGCTATTTTATGGAAGCATTTGGTTCGTTCTATCTTTTTACACTTCCCAGGTATGTCACTGGTGCAATACCCGTTGCCGCGTTTGGATAAGTTTAGACTGAAATCAAGATGGTAACTATCTATTCCCTTGGTAATCAAATTGCTAGATTCGTGGGAATTGTATGTGTTGGTTAGAATTTGGAGGTGTATCTAGGGCCCAGTATTCTCATACCTGGAATTCACCAATTCCTTTTGAAAATTAAAATATTCTTATGGTTAGTACAACAAAATAAAATATTAACTAAAGATAACCTTCTTAAGAGGAAATGACAAGGAGATAAAAAATGTATCTTTTGTGGTGATTTAGAAACCGTTAACCATCTCTTTATACACTGTACTATTGCTTTTTGTTTATGGTCTTGGATTTGTAGATATAATAATTGTTATTTTACTTGTACACTAATTAGTGATCTGTGGTGCATAGATGCATTTTTCCCCTATAAAAATGAGGATATCTGTGAATTAACTAGACGTGTTTTTTTATGGACTATTTGGAAAGAAAGAAATAGGCTCATTTTAAGGGGAGTAGTTGTAAAATTTTAAGATCTTTAGGGAATAGTATAAATACCCTAGCTAGATACCAGTGTCTAAAGAAAGAAAAATAATTCTTAGATAAATTACATCTCATTTTACCTCAGGATAATATATTATTACCAGTGCAGGAATTAGGAAGCAATATAATTGGTACCAGCCAAGGAAGAGGTTTGGTATGGCGAATGAGCTGACCCTTCACCGTTGCCTCTTCTTGGATACTGATGTTTTGCTATCTGATTCTGATTAAGTAGCTTATACTCTAAATCTAGCTTTATAATTAGATTTGTCTAGTGCACAAGAATGCTATAAGAGGAACATCAGAAGGCTATGTCATCTCCGTCAGAAGCGCAGATTGTCAAGTTGGAAGCGCCATTTTGATTAATCTTACTTCTTATTATTATATTCTATTATGATGATATTTGCCTATTTTGTTAAGCTATTAAAACCTTGTTATGCATATCAACTGTAATAGTGTATGGATAAATGTTGGGAGCATTATTGGCTAAACTGATGATGTAGGAGTAAGTCATAAGCAAATCCCCATGGTACCAGGGTGTGGTACCAAAACTCTTTTGTTTCAAATGAAAAAGGTGGTATATACCACTATTTCTCGAAGAACAATTGCTTTTCACACAAACTTTGCTTGCAACCAGGTTGGAACAAAATTACAAACCTTCTAAAGCAGATCCGAGAGGCTCAATGAATTCAGGGAACTCAATCTCGTCAAGCGCCTTTAAAACATCCTCTGCATTAATAGTCTGTCTCTTGGATTCCTTGCATATATCATTGGCCCTATATAACAAGAAATAACTTCTCTTCAAAAGCAGAAAACAGGAATACTCATATTCACAAGCATTAAAGGGTAAACAATATATACAACCCTGAATATTTACTTCATATTCTTAAAACATAAAAAATAGTTTTCCTTGCCAAGCCTGGTGTTTACGTATCTTTTCAGAATTACCCCCCAAATTTATTTTCAATTGGCTCAATTATGCCATCTTCAACTAAAATCTGACCAGAAAGGAGGGTAGGTGAGGATAAACCAAAGCGCATAATTTTGTTTGAAATACAAGGGTTATTTTGATTCATACATGCTATTTGAAAATGCCTGAAGAATACCCTTTTTGGAATACTAAAATGAATGCACCGAGAAGACACCTAATATGTGTGAATGTTTCTGCATTTCGCTCATTTGGACTCCTAAGGAAGCAATTAAAGAGACACAGTCCTTAATTTTATATAATAATCAATTGAGAGAGAGACCCTTGACAGCCGCTGTCAAGTTTTCAAAAAAAGAGAGAGGGGAAGAGAGAGAGAGAGAGAGAGAGATTACGTCGCAGAGAGATAGTGGATGAAGATACGAGCGCTCTCTCCAAAAGCGAGAAGGGCGTCTTTATTCACAGTGACATCTTCATCTCCAGCTAGGTCCGACAGCTTCTCCTTCACCAGCCGCCGTACAATAGCGCGTGGCAAATCCTCCACTTCTACCTCCGGCACAGGTGTCGCAGGAGGCGGTGCAGGTGGAGCCTCCTCCGCCGCCCTAGAAGTAGACGGACCTGGATCTGCCTCCTTTCCTTCCCCTCCCTTCTTCGCCATTCTCTGTCCCGCTCACTCTCCCGCTAAATCGTAAACCCTCGCGCCAAATGGCAGTACACACTCCCTGCATTTTGCAAACATTGACCGTACTGTTGTATTTGTATGCCCGTTGGGCCGGAGATGTTGCTGATTAGAAAATGCTTCAAAGCAGATGCAATTACTGCTGGGCCTTATTAGGCAACGTGACAACATCAGTGAGCCAGAACCAGTGGAGCAAATTCAGTTTAGGATGTCAACTGGAGTATTGAAAATATCTGAACGGATCATTCCGCTCCGTAAAAATTTATGACTTAGATCTTCTCCAATCTGGACCGTATGAGACTCATAGATGATCCGGATTCATAAAAATTTTAGTCTAGTAAAGATTGAATTTCAATTTTCTCTCATTGTTCCTCTCTAATCCGTCCCGTTGAGTCCCGGCCCGTCTAAAATCCACCCTATTTGTGCCTACCCGTGATTATCCGGACCTGAATCATGATAACCTGGACAAACCCGTTTAAAATCCGGGCTAACCCTCTCTACCCGTGCATACCCGCCTAATGCCCATCAAACCGGACGGATAAGCAAATTAAACCCAAACTTGACGCACAAGCTCAAATCTTTAAGACATTGAAAAAAGTATATGTATACAAAGCTATTTCATATTAGGAGCTTAAAACTTCAAACAATCTGAAAACGGAAATATTGAGCAACATTGACGTTATTACTTGAGTAGCAAAAAAAAAAATCATATGATCATGCAGGTCGGACGTTTTGTAGAGATGCATATTGGTGACGAATTAAAAATAGCTGGTAGATATTGTTTCTCATATATTATGTATACAGTTAAATTTTGTATGAATTATATTTAATCATCCATATAATATGAAATCTATATTTTAGTTTTAATCCTTTGTCGTAAAAAAGAGCATTTCATACAAAAAAATTAAAATATATAAAATCAGTTCATACACTAAATAATAATAATGGATAAATAAAAGTTTCAAAAATATAATCTGTTTCAATTTGTTGTTATTTGCAACTCTTGCTTAAACTTAATAAAGAATATCCATTGAAATGTTATAGTAGCATGTTTCACTAACAGTTAAAAATGCAATGTAATATGTTATAACTGTTATATTGCATGCATTTGCACCAAATATACGTAATTATCACACAATGTTAATTATGTATTTCTTTTTGTTTTATAATAAAACATAAATGTAATTATGCTAATGTACCTGTGTGAGCATTTTGGCTAAAATGTTGGTGATCCCAGTCATTTTTGTTTAATCGATGTGGCTATATATAAAAAATGTTACAGTTGCTAGAGGCTATGTCGGACACAGTTTAATTGCAAAAGGCCACGCAAAATATAATAACTTATAGCATATCTATTGAAGTTTTTTGCGGTTTATTTGTATTTTTGTGAAATTATAAATAAAAAAATTGTGCCCACCCATTTTCACCCCTTGGACCGGATCGGACCGTCTCTTGGTCCATCCATCTCAACCTGTGAGGGTTCTATCCATGGGGATCAAATACGAGTTAGGTCAGGGGTTTCTCATTTTGGACCGCTCTAACCCGGACCATCCTACTCATGCTCATCCTTAACATGTGACCCGCCCTTACCCTTGAACCGCCGGGAGGGGAGGGTGAGGTTGAATCGAACCGGGCCGATCCATCCCGTTTTCAAAACTCTAATGTCAACAGATCTATTGTCTGACGAGAAGAATTATATTTAATATATATTTATTTTAAAAAAAATAGATTCTTAATAATTCTGACATATATTATTTTTCATATATCTTTCTTGAGATTTGAATTTATGACTCTTCGTAAAGAGATGAGATCCAAAACCATCTGTACTAGATATGCGATCCTGTTATATTTAAATATTAATTGACCGAAATATGAAACCCTTTATTTTATTAATTAATTATATATAATACTAATTTATTATAACTAAATAACATAATTAATATAATAAATCAATCATAAAATTCTTAAATTTTTAAATAGCATAACATTTTATTTAATAACATACTATTTATAAAATATAGTAATTTTCTTTTCTAAGTAAAATCGTCTAGTTTTTCTTTTTACAACAAAACACAAAAATAGTTGATGATTAATTTATTTGATGGATAACTTTTTAGACCTCCTTTTATTAGTAAAATAGCAAAATAATGGAGATGAAGGAAGAGAGATGCGATGATAGGATTCTTTTCTCATAGGTTTAATCTGTACTTTTGTTTTTAAATTTTTTAGTAAGAATATTTTGATCATAAAATATTCATAACATCACTAGAGAGTTTAGTCCATATCGTTCTTTATAAACTATAGATTATAACTATTGTATTTAAATTTAGATAACATAAAAATTGTTAGTTTATCTAATTAAAAAGAGAAGGATTAGAATGTTTTTATTATTATGCCTTCATTATACTTTCACTTTTTAAACCCTAATAATTCAAAACTTAAAACTAAAATATCAAAATAAGACGGTTAGATTTGATCTAT
This sequence comes from Schoenoplectus tabernaemontani, assembly GCA_037127355.1. NCBI lineage: Eukaryota > Viridiplantae > Streptophyta > Magnoliopsida > Poales > Cyperaceae > Schoenoplectus > Schoenoplectus tabernaemontani. Next base: position 3,382,411 of record CM073751.1, on the reverse strand, counting down.
ATCACTTTATTTAAAATATAAAATTTATGATATTTGAACATTATTTTTATATGATATCATGATCTTACAAAAAACACACTATTATGAATAATTTGTTAACGTTGTTTTTGTAACTTATTGATTCATATATAAAAAATGAAAGTGAAGAAGTGAATAATTTTTTTTTGGTAAAAAGAGAATATAAATAGATCAAATCTAATTATTTTATTTTCACACTCCGATTTAAATTTTGAGTTATTATAAATTTGAAAAGTAAAAGAATGATGGAGACATAAAACATATGAAGGCATTTGAACGCTCCTCAATTAAAAATATGCAATAATGTTGAATTTATAAACAACAATCTGTAGCATTTTTTGTTATATTATATATGCTCAAGTTGCAGTCTTTACTAAAAAAAAGGTTTACTTTATACTAATCTAGGTTTAGATTATAAGTATTAGTTAGTAACTGATTAATTAGGTTCTCACCTGTTGCCAATTTTATATTATTTTACCTCAAAGAGCTCAAAATAATCGCCAGCAGCAAGTCAATCTCGTCTTGCGTACGTGTACTGGTATACTGTATAAATAATAGCCGCGCTATTTGAATCCCAAGTTAAGCGACCTTTGAACTTTGGAGAGATTGCCAGGTATAGGATTATGACCTCTCTACCTTTCTCTCGAGAAAGAAAGGCATATATGTAATATGTTATATATTTTTCAGATTTTTTTAAATATAATAATTATAAAAATCATATTATTAATAATAAGGGTGATAAAAACAAAATTTTAAATCTACGAATGGCAGCGCGCCACTGCCAATGGCGTGGAGCAAACGCGCCACTGCTAGTGGCGTTTTTACTGAAATGCGTCACTGGGAGTGGCACGTTTGTCTCCTACAAATACCAACCGCGCAGGTATCTATCTCTGCGTGTATTTATAAAACTCATTTTTAGGCAAACATGCCACGGCAGTGGCGCGTTTCAGTAAAGACGTCACTGACAGTGGCGCGTTTCAGTAAAAACGTCACTGTCAGTGGCGCGTTTACACAAAGACGCCATTTTAGCGAAATGGCGCAACGTCATTCGTAGATTAAATTTTTTTCTTTTATCACTCTTATTATTAATAATATGATTTTTATAATTATTATATATAACAAAATATTTATATTTTTTCATCGCTTATCTCAGTGTAAAACATTTCTTTGCCGCCGACAACAACAATTCTCCTCAATTGGTACAACTAGCACACATCAAATGCTATAATTGAAAACATTGTTTCCAAATTCGTTGACCTTGTTGTTTATGGCTCCAAATCTGTTGTTATTTTTCGAGAAGAATAAAATCCTATTATTTATTTAAAAAAAAAAATTGAAAAATAGAAAAAAAGTTTATAGATATATTCTTTTACTTATAGATTAATAACCTGTCAAATTTTATATAATTTCATTAATGTTTGATAGTTTATCAAAGACCGTTAATTTGAAACCATTATAAATATTAATAAAATACCGTTAAATTTGATAATATTTGATAAAATATCAAATATTAATGAAATTTAACGGGCTATCAATCTATAAATAAAATGAAATTATGTTAGTGTATGGGCTTAGATTAAGAAACTAGGGCTCCTTTCCTTTGAGAATTCAAATAATAGATCTATAACTCTATTGTCATCTGCTACTCACAAATTTCATTAAAAAAGAAACTAGGAGATGGAGTCGCGCGCTGAGCGATCTTCTGTCTGAGTCGCGCCTCACTCGCTTCGCTCGCATCGCGTTCCAGTTAGGGGTGTCAACGTTTCGACGTCACGTTTTGCTCGGACGAAACGTGAAACGCAACGATTTTTTTGTTAAGTTGCAACAGCGAAACGTGGAACGCAAATGAAATTTTTTACGTTCCAATATAATTTTCGCGAAAATCTCACGTTTCGCTCGAACGAAACGTGAAACGCAATTTTTTTTACGTTGGATAAACGAAACGTGAAACGGAACAACTCTGTTTCGTTATCGTTTCGCACGTTTGACAGCCCTAGTTCCAGTCCGGCTAGTCCCCACCTCCGCGCGACCATGCCCCACCTCCACGTCGCACCTCCGTGCGACCTCAGCCTCCGCACGACCGCGCCTGACGCGTCCCATGACCCCACGGCTCCGCGATTCCTTGGCTCTAGGTTTCTAATCCTCCACAAAATTACTCAGGTAATTTAATTAGGTGGCTTCAATTCTTTTAATTGGGTCCAAATTCCAAAATAATCTGATAAATTGGGGCAACCGTATCACTGTGTATATAGCAAACACAATTAGTTCACTTGGAGATCTGAGGTACCAATTGCGTATACAGTTAGTTCACTTGGCAACCTTGGAAGAAAATAGGAGATGGAGATGTCAATCGATAATAAAACATACATGTAGTGTTGTATCAGAAATTGACAAAAGGGTACTAGACAGCAGAGTTAATTGTAGTGTTATACTAGGTCCATAATTCTTTTTAGATTCATTTACAATTGATTTCTTCTGTGTCAAATTCCAGTTTAGCATAGCGATCAAGGCAAAGTTGTAAGATGAAGTATGAGATGCATGATTTATATCCAGGCTTATATTTTTCCTGAATCAGCCACTGCTCACCAGAATCCATAATTGTCCCAATCACGGAAGATAACCCGTGGCAGTACTCAGCCTACAACAGTGGAGAATCCACCAGATAAATCACCAAACCCCAAATCGCACTCTAATCTGTTTCCTCGGTGCAAGGTACCGGTCCAACTTCTAGCCAGGTTGCATCCACAAACCTAAATGCAACAACACGATCTCCGATTATTAGCATTCCTACCAAGTTCAAACTGCCTGCAATTGCCGTGAGCCACGGCCCAACTTCTATTTTTCCAAGGTAGCGTAATAACTGTTGAATAAACATTAAATATTATTTTTAGTGGGTTTTAAATTTAGAAGTTGGTTGCCCTGAGCCACGGCCCAACTTCTATTTTTCCAAGGTAGCGTAATAACTGTTGAATAAACATTAAATATTATTTTTAGTGGGTTTTAAATTTAGAAGTTGGTTGCCCTGAGCCACGGCCCAACTTCTATTTTTCCAAGGTAGCGTAATAACTGTTGAATAAACATTAAATATTATTTTTAGTGGGTTTTAAATTTAGAAGTTGGTTGAAAATAAATGAGACTTTTAGAATTCAGCAGTTGTAGAATTTTTAGGCTGATTGATGAGGAATATGAAAGATCAAACGATATCCGTTTTGGCTGTATGGCCTATGGATGGAACGCTCTTGAAGTCTAGTTTCTAATAGTTCATATTCCAAGTCGTTTGGAGTTCACTACAGAGAGTTATGGTTATTTTAGTGGATAGAGGTCAGCTGAAACAGTTGTTGTTTGATATTCCGTTTTTAATACGAATTTTCTAGATATTTGATATGTAAGAAAGATACAAGAGTTTCTAATGAAAAGAAAGTTTGTTTTATCCATTTTTTCTCTTATCTCAAAGTGTGATATCCACCATTCTCTTTTAACAAAGTGGTATCAGAGCCAATGGAAAATGTGACGGGTCAAATGCCGCTACCACGACTAACGAAGGCGAACTACGAGAACTGGAACATTCAAATGAAAGCTCTTCTCGGATCTCAAGATGCATGGGAGGTGGTCGAAGAAGGTTTCGAAGAACCAACAAATACCATGGGATATACGGCGGCTCAAAATAAGGCATTGAAAGAGGCGTGATCGAAGGATAAGGCGGCATTATACATGTTGTTCCAAACCGTTGACGAGTCGGGTTTTGAGAAGATTGCCGGTGCAACTACTTCAAAAGAAGCGTGGGACATTTTAGAAAAAAATGTTCAAAGAAGCCGACCGAGTCAAGCAGGTGTGTCTCCAAACTCTTCGTGACGAGTTGGAGAGCATGAAGATGAAGGAGTCGGAAAGTGTATCTGAATACATCATGCGTGTACAAGCTGTGATGAACCAACTCATTCGTAATGGTGAAGTGTTAACCGATGCGCGAGTTATTGAGAAGTTTTGAGATCATTAACCGACAATTTTGAGAATGTTGTGTGCGCGATAGAAGAATCAAAGGACCTTGCGACGCTCACAATCGACGAGCTTGTCGGTTCTCTCGAGGCACATGAACAACGTAAGAAGAAAAAAGGAGGAGACACTCGAGCAAGCACTTCAAACTAAGGCGTCAATTAAAGACGAAAATATACTCTATTCTCAAAATTTTTGAGGTAGAGGGCGCGGCCATGGAAGTCAAGGAAATGGTCACAGTGGTAGAGGTTGTGGTCAAGAAGGGTATTATGAGGAGAATGGGTAATCAAGCCAATAAAATTGGCGTGGAAGAGGACGCGGTCGTGGAAGAGACAGACGATCAAATTATTTCAACATCGAGTGCTATAAATGTCACAAATATGCTCACTATGCGAAAGATTACAACTCCGATAAGTGTTACAATTGTGGCAAGATGGGGCATTTCGCGAAAGAATGTCGAGTCGATAAAAAAATGAAAGAGACAACCAATCTAGCCACGGAAGATGAAGTGAAAGAAAGTTTTCTCTTGATGGCTCACAACGAAGTCAACACCGACAACAACACGGTGTGGTACCTCAACTCGGGTGCAAGTAACAACATGTGCGGGCACAAACATTTGTTCAAGGAGATGCGAAAAGTTGAAGATGAACACATATCTTTTGGAGATGCATCGAAGGTCGAGTTCAAAGGTCAAGGTACAGTTTATTACTTACAAAAAGGATGGCCTGGTAGGGTCAATCCAAGATGTGTATTACGTACCAGACCTCAAGACCAATATTTTGAGTATGGGACAACTCACGGAGAAAGGTTAATCGGTACTTATGAAAGACGGGGTACTACACTTGAAAGATAAGCAAGGGCGCTTAGTTGTTCGAGTCGAGATGGGAAGAAATCGGATGTACAAACCGAATTTGAGAAGAGTAAAAAAAAAAAGTATTTGCGAGTCAACGTAGAAGACAAGGCATCGCCGTGGCATCTCCGCTTTGGTCACCTACATCATGGTGGTCTAAAAGAGTTAGCAACGAAGAACATGGTGCACGGGCGCCGGACATGGACTATGAGGGCAAATTTTATGAAGAATGTGTGCTTGGCAAGCAAGCGAGAACCTTATTTCAAAAGAAGGTCGAATATCGAGCTAAACATACTCTCGAGTTGATTCATACTGACATATGTGGACCAATCACCCCTGAATCTTTCAGCGGCAAAAGGTACTTCATTTCCTTTATCGATGATTTCTCACGAAAAATTTGGGTTTATTTTCTGAAAGAAAAATCTGAGGCATTCGAGGTGTTCAAAAAGTTCAAAGTGATGGTGGAGAAGGCAATCGGTAGATACATCAAAGTTTGTATGATCGATAGATGTGACGAGTATACTTCAACAACTTTCATGGAGTATTGCGAGGAGTAAGGCATAAGGAGATTTCTAACCGCACCATACTCTCCTTAATAAAACGGTGTGGCCGAGAGGAAGAACCAGACTATTCTCGACATGGTTCGATCAATTCTCAAGAGTAAGAAGATGCCGAAAGAATTTTGGGCAGAAGCCATGCAATGTGTCATCTATGTCCACATGTGAAGTTAGATGATCAAACACCACAAGAGGCATAGAGCGGACAAAAGCCGACGATTTCTCATCTCAAAGTGTTCGGTAGTGTGGCTTATGCACACGTTCCGGATCAACGAAGAACGAAGCTCGAAGACAAATGCAAAAGGTATATTTTTATTGGGCATGATGAGAAGACAAAAGGGTACAAGCTACTCGACCCAATAAGCAAGAAGGTGATGGTAAGTCGTGATGTGCGAGTAAATGAAGCAAGCGAGTGGGACTGGAATAATTCGACGGAGGTTATCATCGAAGTTGGAGAATCATCAGTCGTTACACCAACAAGTATACCAACAAACTCTGAAACTACCGATGATGAAGATGAACCACGACAACCCAAAATGCGAAGTTTGCAAGATTTGTATGATTCGACAAATGAGGTACACCTTGTATGTCTTTTGGCGAGATCTTTGAAAATATCGCTTTGAAGAGGCGGTGCGAGACAAGAAGTGACAAGCTTGCCATGAACAAGGAGATTAAGGCGATTGACCGCAACAACACATGAGAGCTAGCGAGAATTGCCAAAAGAAAGTCACCTATTGGTGTGAAGTGGGTGTTCAAGAAAAAAGATGAATGCTCAAGGCGAGATAGAACGGTACAAGGTGTGACTTATTACGAAGGGATACAAGCAAAAGGCAAGAATCGACTATGACGAGGTGTTTGCTCCTGTTGTAAGAATGGGGACAATTCGATTACTCATTTCACAAGCTGCTCAATTCAAATGACTGATATTTCAAATGGATGTCAAGTCGGCATTCTTGAATGGTGTGCTCGAAGAAAATATCTACATTGAACAACCACCGGGTACATAAAAGTCGGAGAAGAGAATAAGGTGCTAAAATTGAAGAAGACGCTTTATGAGTTGAAGCAAGCACCGCGGGCATGGAATACACGTATAGATACATATTTCAAGGAGAATGGGTTCAAGAAATGTCCCTACAAGCATGCCCTTTACGCAAAGAAGAATGGAGGTAACGTGTTATTTGTTGCTCTTTATGTCGATGACCTCATTTTTATGGGTAATAATGATGAGATGATAGAAGAGTTTAAGGACACAATGACACGGGAATTTGAGATGACAGATTTGAGCTTGATGAAATTTTTTTTTGGTTTAGAGGTTAGACAAGTAGAGATGGGTATTTTTGTATCACAGGAGACATATGCAAATGAGATTTTGAAGAAGTACAAGATGACAAATTGCTATCCGGTATCAACACCAATGGAACCAGGTGCAAAACTCTCGAAGTTCGTTGGAGGAGAACGTGTCGATGCGAGTAGATATCGGAGTTTGGTAGGAAGCCTTCACTATCTCAAATGCACAAGGCCGGATCTTTCATTAAGTATCGGCATTATAAGTCAGTTCATGGAGGAGCCAGTTTATTCACATTGGAAGGCGTTGAAGCGAATCCTACGGTACATCCAAGGAATGGTGTCACTCGGGTTGTTCCACTCGAAGGCAGAAGATTACAAGTTAGTTGACTACTCCGACAGCGATTAGTGTGGAGACATAGACGATCAGAAAAGTATATCGGGATATGTGTTCTTTATGGGAGATACTGCGTTTACTTAGCTTTCAAAGAAGCAATCGATCGTGACACTCTTTACGTGTGAAGCTGAATATGTGGCAGCATCATGGTGATAAAGCAACTAGGTGTAACCATCATTTAAGTTGACAATAAATCAGCAATTGAGTTGGCAAAGAACTCAGTGAACCATGAAAGAAGCAAACACATTGACATTCGTTTTCACTTTATCCAAGATCATGTGAAGGAAGGAAGTGTGAAATTAGTGCATGTGGCAAGTCAGGATCAAGTTGCGGATATCTTCATAAAACCGCTACCTAAAGTACTTCTCGACAAATACAAAAAGATGATTGGCATGACGGATGGCAGAAGCATTTAAGTTTATGGAGGAGTTTTGTTGAATAAACATTAAATATTATTTTTAGTGGGTTTTAAATTTAGAAGTTAGTTGAAAATAAATGAGACTCTTAGAATTCAGCAGTTGTAGAATTTTTGGGCTGATTGATGAGGGTATATGAAAGATCAAACGATATTCGTTTTGGCTGTATGACCTATGGATGGAAAGCTCTTGAATTCTAGTTTCCAATGGTCGTTTGGAGTTCTCTAGAGAGAGTTATAGTTGTTTTAGTGTATAGGGGTCAGCTGAAATAGTTGTTGTTTGGTATTCCGTTTTTAATATAAATTGTCTAGATATTTTTGATGTCTTAGTCTATAAATAGAGTTATAATTTGTTATTTGATATGTAAAAAAGATATAAGACTTTATATTAGAAAGAAAACTTATTTTATGAATTTCTTCTCTTTTATCCACCATTCTCAAGTTGAAGAAATCAGGGTTGGCAGATAGCGAACCCGGTTCTCCCAAGGTGTCGTGTTGGGGAAATGTTCTATCAGAAAGAGAAAAGGAGAAGCATAGGGAACAGAGAGCGGCAAGAAACGAACTGCTGAACGCACCTTCATGCTATAGCAGATTTTCAGTTATGATGACTTGTGCTGGTGATCGTGCTGCCGGGAGAAGAGGTGATTCTCATTTTCAGTTGGATGAAGTCAATCCACTGAATGTGGAGGAGATCCATCAATCATCGGAAGAGAACACTCATTTTACGAGGTGAGTGCGATCACACACCACGACCGTCCGTTGAGGTGGAGCGGTTGGATTAGGGGAGGCCGAAATAATTTTCATCAGGGATGAGGGTTGAGTCGTGTGGTGCAGACTCGGTAAATAAAAAGGAGGGAATCGCAGTTGTTGCACAAGAAGATAGTTCAAATTGACAATTGGACGATGAAGCGGGTTCCATTTTGGATTTTTTTTTTTCCTGTCAATTAGGACGTGGCTGAATTTAGGGCTGCAGATGAATTAAATTCAATCAAACTAATTAGTATTTGACTAATTAGTATTTGAGTTTGATTTTAATAAAAAATAATCAATATTTATTAATTTAATAATAAATTAATAATATCTTACTAATTTTATAATAAAATAATTATTTTGTTAAATATATTATTAACAAAATAATTAATATATATATATAAATAACTACATATCAAATTATTACGAATCGAAGTCGAACTAGTTCATTAAAAAAGTTATCAAATTGAACTCGAATCAAACAAATAAAAAAATCTAATCAAATAAACCGAACTCGAGCTAAAACTGAATTGAACTCCGAATGAATTATGAATTACGAATTTTTCTATAACCCTAGTTGAACTTTTGACTTTTTTCCGTTTTGACTTTTGATTTAGTGTTTTTTTTTTTGCTTTCACCTTGGAGAGTAAATAAGTTTTCTGTCTCCGAATTTTTTGGGTTCATTATTAGCTGCAATAAGATGTGTATAACTGTATATGTAATCAGTAGCGGAGCTTAATTCAATTGTTTTGGGTTGTGGTTCCCTCTTAAATCTAAAACTTAATAAAAATTCATTAATTGTGTTTTATTGCAGTTAAAGCTCCGCTATTGTATGTAATGTTTCTTCAAAGATTATTATTTTATTTTATCTAATACTTTTTGTCCGAAATATGCAAGAGACTATGAGTTGTGTTACAATAATATGTATATTATGTTACGATAATATGTATTTTACAGATTGGCATGTGATGCGTATACGTATCTTCATATCATCATTTTCAAAGTCTAAATCGATTTAAACGCTCAATATAATCTTCATATCTAATTTATATTTTTTATTATTTTTAGATAAATAAAAATTCATTGACTTAATCTTATGGACCATACAAGAAAAATAATTTTCTAAATATAATAACTTATAAAAAAATATAAAAATTTAAAATTTAGTCTTTAACTAAATATATATATATATATATATATATATATTGAGTGATTCAGATCAATTATTTAGACTTTAAAAATAGAAATAAGGATCCATATCACCAGCCAATTCGTGGTATGTAAGTCAACGATGCATGGGCAGATGTAAGTAAGAAAACAAAGCATATTAATTTTTGATACGAGTGATTTCCGGCAAGGTAGAAATATCGATCACCGAGATGAGAGTTAGGACAAATTTTTACTCTTCCCTATGAGCTGTCTCGAGAATGTATATGTACGTAAGTATGTGAGTATTATGTTGTTCAGCCTCCCCTTCATGTATTGAGGGTCAGGTCTTATATAGGCACCATCTCGCGCCATATGACCATTGGGCGTTTCGGTCGTCGTCTTCAGGGCGGCAACTATGACGTTTGATGTCATATATGTGTCTTAATGTCACGTCGTGCATGACCATTGATGGCATTAAATGTCACGACAGACATTGAAGACTCACCGTTTTTCGAGGCTGGGTCTTCGAAGCAGGACTCTTGAGGATAGACTCTCGAGGTTGGGCCTTTGTACAAGGTAAAAAGGATTATGGGCTTGTAGAAGCCTCCGAGTTCGGTTTATGGGGCATACTCGAGCCCATTAGATGGTCTCGAGCACTAATCCCTATCAATTTTGAAGAATATATTTCTTAATTAGTGTTAATTATTAAGTGATTCCTCCTCTCATGTAATTATTCTAGCTCCTTTCTTTTTCGTGTCACGAAGCAACATCAGATTTAAGATTCGAGGGAAAAAATTAAATGTAAATTTAATATGCAAATGCAAATATAATGGCACAATTCAACGATAAACATGCAACATAACACATGGCAATGCCAGTGAAGTTGTAGTACAAGATCATCCATGATATTCAATAATGCAAGTGACACAAAGGTTGTTCAATTGAGCCTCATGTTTGAAAGGCTTGATCACACAAAAATAGCATGCACGACTTGAACATTCATATATTCAACATCTGTAGATTTGGGTTGGATCTTAAAACATGTTTATGTGGTGTGATTACAGCCTTAAACGGAGTTATTGAGCCTTGGACCATGTGAAGTACATCAGTCTGGCCTAGAGGTGGCAGAACCCGACCCGACCCGACAAACCCGCCGGATCCGAACCCGCCCGACCCGATTTTTAAGAAAGTCAAACCGACCCGACCCGACCCGAACCCGACCCGATCCGACCCGACCCGAGATCAAATGGCCTTCAATCCAATCGAAATCTATCAACGATCGAAAAAACGCAACATGTAAATTGACCCGGCAGACCCGACGACCCGACCGGCCCGACCGATTTCTTCCGAGAAAGTCAAACCCGACCCGACCCGCCCGACCCGAACCCGAACCCGATCCGACCCACCCGATTGCCACCTCTAGACTCTGGCCCAACCCAACAATCATATATTGATGTACATTAGTCTGGCTCTCATTTCTGAATTGTAATACTTGATTGATATTAAATAATAATACTAAAACATAGTTTTGTTAGCTACATATTTTTCAGTTGGAATTTGACAACATTCTTTATCCTCTTTTACAAGGGAACCATACTTTTTATGCAAATGTGAACTGTATAAAATAAACAGATAGCAATCCAAATTCCTTATCCTTTTTTACCTGGGAACCATCCTTTTTTTTTTTTTTTGCAAATGTGGACTATATAAAATAAACAAATAGAATATGGATTGCTCGTACCTATTAGGCGGGCCCTGACTTCTAGCATATACATTCCGAAAAAAAAATACAACAAAATGAATTTAAGATTAAAAAAGTCAGCTCAATGAGTATTGAAGTGAAACACACAACTGGTAAAAAATGCAATTGGTTAGGAATTTACGATACAACAATTAGACATGTTTTATCTTGGATAAAACAATTAATGTGATTGGTAAGAATTTAAATTTGACCTTAAATTTTTAAATAATGATTCATTATTTTTAAATAATGTCACTTGATATAACAAAGATCATTCAAAGATCATTCAAAGGACCTAATTAGCAATGGGTGGGGCAAGTCCGGCTACTTCCTCCTCCACTCGTGGGCCATCTAGATATTTTATTAAAGACCATTATTTTTTTTAAAATTGGTTTCTCATAAATCTGATATATATTACTTTTTATTTGTTTTTTTTTCGGGATTTGTTTGAATATGTGTTATTCTAGAGAGACAAGATCTATCAAAGACTATTAAATTTAAACTGTTAAAATTGTCATGTAATTTTGATGACTTTTGATAAAATATCAAATGACATTTAAATTGCATCAAATTTAAAACCCAGTTAATCATAAATTTAAGAATATGTTTTAAAAAAATTTAGCATTTTTAAGATCTATGAATTCATATGATGTTGATTGTTATGATTATAAAAATAAATAGATATTATCCCACCCATCAGAAATATATGCTCGTTAATAATGTTATTGACAAATATAACCATGTTTGTTTTTTTACCCTGGGAAATAATTAGTTTATTAGATATACCATCTTGTCAATTTAAGCAAACCAACTTGGCAATTAAATTCCGAGAAACCCGTGAATTCGGGTTATCTGAAGCAGAATCATTTATCTCGTGAGACTAACAACTGGGTCCCGCCGCCCCGGTATAAATCGAAGGAAAGATAAATAGATAAGATAATCGCTTATTCACTTTCCATGTATTTGTGGATTCGAATTAACAGTTCTTTATATAATTTCTTTGTTTTACTCTCTTCTCTTCTTTTCTTCTCTCGCCCCTCTTTCACGCAAACCCTCTTAATTCTCACATCATCCTCCCCCATAAACCTACAATCTCTTCTCTCTACATCCCAAATCAGATGGCTAAAGTCGATCCCAGCAATACCGAGCCCGGCCACAGAATCACAGGCGACACCGCAAGAAACGACTCAGATCTTCCACCGGACTCTATAGTCGTGCCTATTACTCAAGAAAGCATCTGGCAAGATCTCAGCACAGCCTACGACAGTGAAGACTCGACCAGAGGATCTACCAACCCCAAATCGCACTCCAATCCGTTTCCTTGGTCTAAAACTGGATCAGCTTCCAATCGGGTCGCCGCCACGAACCTCAATGCGACCACATCTGCGCCAATCATCGGCCTCCCTGCCAAGATCCAACGGACCGGTTTTATCTCCTGTCACCGTCCTCCGTCGATCTTCCCGAGGGGGCGTAATAGCGGGTCCAAGAAGTCGGGTTTGGCAGATTCCGAACCCGGTTCGCCCAAGGTCTCTTGTCTGGGGCATGTTTTATCCCAAAGAGAGAGGGGAAGGCGTAAGATACAGAGGAAAGATAAAAGTGAGACACAAAACAAGGAACAAAGTGTCACGTGCTGTGTTGGATTCTCATCAATTTTGCATTGTGGTGGCGACAAGAAGAGAAGAGATTCTAGCACGGAGGGTTCCGAAGTCCGGCAGTCATTGTCGGAAAAATCTCAAGCACCAACAGCGATAGAAGTCAAGATATCAGCATTGGAGGAAATTCAGCGACAAAAGAAAGAAGAAACCAAGCCATATCCAGAGGAAGTCCGGCGATCGCCGGAGAAATTGGAGTCGAAGGCTTTACCCCCAGGGATCTCAGCAATGAAAAGGTTTTCTTCAGGTAGGAGGGCTGCGTCGTGGGGTGATGATGTGGTGGCTGAGAACCAGGGGCGAGGCGCAGCAGAAAGCAATTGACTTGGCAACGTTGCGTGGAAGTGGGGACTGGGGAGTGGGGACCATGCTGACATGGAGGAAGGTCTGGGTTTGAAAATTCTTCATTTGCTGTGTTTAATTTTGTAATTTGTGCTTCTTTTTGTTATGTAAGATAAATTGTTTCTCCAGGAACTTTTCAAATTTTCATTAGATGCATCTCAAAGTGATAGTGATTCACTGATTCCCTGGTGGTGGTGTGTAAAGGATTGTGTACATAATTGGGATTGTTTAAGAACTTTGCTTGAAGCAGGTTGGAAACCTGGAATTGCTTGCATTTATCTTTGATTTGAGACAAAAAAATAAAAACAATAGAAAAAATATTGAGTGGCAAATTTATTTCAGCCATCTAAAAAGTCTGAAAACAGTCATTAACAAGTTGCTTAATTTTCCATTTGAGTCCAAAACACGTCTGTAAACTTGAAAGTGTATCTGCATTCTGAAAACGACTTCACGTCAATTGACCTCAAAATAATGGAAGTGAAAGAAAATGGACATAGTTTTCTTTGCTTTTAGGGAGCAGATGTATAAATATCATTGTCGCTGTCAACTTTATTATTAAAGTTTAATGAGTAATCTTTCATAATAATGATTTAATTTTACAATTTATTTTTTATTGTACTTTGTTATTCAATTGAAATTAGTTATTATTCAGAATTATGTTTTTTTTTTCAATTGAATAACAAAAACATTGCACAAAATAAGTTGCACAATTAAGTTGTTATTATGAATAATAACTTATTTAACTTGAATTATAAATTTGGTAATGTCTCTCAAACATTTTTTTTAAATATTTCAAGCTGATGTACAACTAGGGGTGTCAATGGGTCGGGTCGGGTTCGGATCGGGTCATATTATTTTATTATTTTTTTGTCCTCATCCGAACCCGACCCAATTAAATTCGGGTCAAGAAATCTTGACCCATACCCGACCCGACGGGTAACGGGTCGACCCGATCCGACCGGTATAAAATAATTAAATATTTATTAATTATTTTTATATAATTTTAAGCAATAAAATATTAATTAATTTATAATTAATCTTAATAAGTATATAATTAGTGTATATTTAAGTTTTAATTAGAACTAATCATAAAATTACTTCAAAAAATAAAATTAATCAGGTCGGGTCGGGTTGATCAGAACTCGACCCAACTAGATTCAGGTCTAAAAAATTAAACCCATACTCGACCCATTTATTTTCGGATCATGTCGGGCAGAGTCGAGTTCGGATCGGGTCGTGTTAACCTGTCGGGTCGGGTCAATAATTGACACCCTATGTACAACTAATTTCATCACCAATAAAACTAGAGAAAGATTCAAATGTCTCCATCTTTTAAATTTCTAATAACTAAAAAAATTAAACTAAAATATTAAAATTAAACAGTTAAATTTGTTCTATATCACTTTCTTTATGTGTAGATAAAAAAAATTATGAGATTAGAACATTATTTTTATTTGACAAAAAAATATTCTAATATGGATAATTTTAATATGTATATTTTTTAACATTGTTTTTTTATTATTAATTTATATAAAATAAAAGTAAAAAATGATATATTTTTATGTGTAAAAAAAAGAATATAATGAAGATCAAATCGAAAGGATTTATTTTGATAATTTAATTTCAATTGAGTTACTAGTAGTTGAAGAAGTAGAGTCATGATGAAGTTACAAAAATTAAAGGCATTTGAACCTCTTCATAAAACTATTATAAAGCTAGTCATAATATAAAAAATTGAAAGTACATATAAATATTAAAATTTTCTTATGTAAAGAAATGTAAATGCACTTAGTTTTGATATCACAGCTCTAAATATATATATATATATATTGGTGTTGCTCACTCTGATTGTGCTAAATAACTTTTACAATGACATGACACATAAATTCTTATTCACTCCATGACAGTCTTAAATTAAAGAAAGAATTAAAAAAAAAACAATACTACGGTCATGTATTGGATCAATCTCAGTATGCATATGTAATAACTATTTTTTTATGTGAGTAGTTTTTGTTTCAGTTAGTCAAAAATTCTTTTTTCAAACAATTTTCTTTAAACCATTATTAATTAGTCATGAGTAATTACTTGATTCAATATGTTTGATGTTTACTGCCAAAATATTATTGTTTCGAAAGAAATATTATGAGTTTCAAATGCTGATTTTTTAATAACGACAAAATAAAAAAAAAAAACGAAATCACGAATGTAACATTAAAAATCGACTTTTTATGAAACTAGCAATACCACATTCCGTGTTTCCGTTCTTTGACCACCTTTCACGTTTCCATCCCCTGACCACCTTTCATATTT
The DNA here is from genome assembly GCA_037127355.1 of Schoenoplectus tabernaemontani. Taxonomy (NCBI): domain Eukaryota; kingdom Viridiplantae; phylum Streptophyta; class Magnoliopsida; order Poales; family Cyperaceae; genus Schoenoplectus; species Schoenoplectus tabernaemontani. The sequence continues at coordinate 3,366,959 of CM073751.1, read as the reverse complement.
CCGTCCTGGTCCCACACACCCACGTGCATCTCAATATTATTCCTCTTTTTTCATGTTTCAAAGACACTACATCTCATTAATACAAAAATATCTTTTTATCTTTATTAATCATAATTATGATGATTATTATTACTACTAGTATTATAAGAATTAATATTATAATATTATTATATATCATCATCAACATCATCAACTCATTACGTTATACTAATCATTATCATCATTACTATACGTTATTACTATTATTATTAAAAAAATACTGTATGAATTAAGAATTCAATGAAGCATATATAACCTATGAAATACAAATTAATATATGATTTAGATAATATTTTTGATCCATTAATAGTGATATAGGATAATTAATTACTAGAGTTCATATTATTAATTATAAATTTTTGGCATCTTTGTCTTTACAAATTTACATAGTATTTTTGATCCACTAATAGTGATATAAGACAATTAATTATAAACTCTTGACATCTTGGTTTTACAAAATTACATTAAGTTAATATAAAAAAAACATAAGGAGTTCCTTATATTTACAACGAAGTAATAATATTTTAATATACACTAGAGTGGTGTTCTATGGAAATGAATTGCTTCATAACTTGGTACAACATAAATCAAAGAAGTTTTATATTCTTATATGTTGGTTACTTAAATATTTTTTATCAAAATTATTTTTTGCATAAATACATTATTGGTATCAGTACAATTAATCTAATGATAATAAGATTACTAGCTCTTCAAGAAAACAGAAGTTTAAAAAAAAAATACTAAAAAGCGAGGTGCATTTCGTCCTCTGTGTTTCACAAGTAAAATAATTAAAAATGAAGTAATAGTTAATCTACTCATTTCATTTTTAATTCATTGATATTTGATAATTAATTAGTATAAAATGTTAAAAATGATAATATTAAAGAAGTATAAAAGTTGTGTAAAGACCAAGATGCCAAGAGTTTATAATTAATAATATGAACTCTAGTAATTAATTGTCTTATATCACTATTAGTGGATCAAAAATACTATGTAAAGTGATATTATTAGTTTTGTAAAAAACCAGTTTTCAATGTTACATTTGTGACTTCATATTTTGATCTATCGTTATTCAAAAAATCGGACTAAATGGACACATATATACCATCGTTGTATTATTCTAAGAAAAAAAAAACAACAACTGAAGTCATTACCTCTAATGTATTCAATAGTCACAATGTATGAGCATAATTAAATCAGTCCATTAATAGAAGAGCGTTAAGAAAGAACAAATCTATATTATAGTAATGTTTTTGCACTGTATCTCAACAGTACTTCTACAGTATTACCTACAAGCAGCCCAATATTTGTGATGGCTGTGATATTACAAGTCAAAAGACTCAAATATCACGTCATCCTCCAAAAACTTTTTTTTACTCAAACTTTTCTATTTTTATTCATGAATTAAGAAATATATCTCGCTATATAAAATAATAACAGTTCCAACTTAAAGTAAATTAATAAATAAGTATTTAAGATATCTTGCTATAGTTTTAGAAAAAAAAATCTTTTCTAATGGACATGTATTACTCTTTTACTGAATAGTCTAAGAACTAGATCACTATCTATTTTTACTAGAAATACTTTAAATTGGACAAGATTACGTATAAAATTCACTTTGGCTTGATACGTACACAGTTGTATAATATATTTTCTTTACTTAAAAGTATGATTTATTTTCAAAATATACAAAAAAAAAACGTGAATGCAATCCAGACTCAAAAATACACAAAAAAATATATGAAAGAAAAAATGATTGGTTGCTTTTTTTTGGTTCTACATTAGTTTCAACATATTATAGTATTATATATTTAGTATTTTATTATGAAAAATAATATATAGAAAATATTTATCATTTATTAGACTGCAAATATTTTTTTCAATAAAAATAGTATAAAATAAAAATTAGGTGGTTTAATATGGAAAATATTTACGGTTTAAATTAATAGAAATTATTTGTTATTCATTTCTTAATTTTGCGTGTAATATTTGAAACATTTTAGAAATGCATTGTTAAAAAACTGTAATGATTTTTCATTTAGATTTCCAATTTAATTTTGACAATTTATTAAATCAAATAATGAATTTTGTTGAACATATTTAATAATACATTCTTATATATAAAAAGACATGCCGAAGCAACGCGAGGGTCTTTCTTTAGTTGGGTATTAAGAGAGAAAATTTTCTCGCAGCACTCAATAACAAAATATTTGTTCTTTCTAATTCTTTCAAAATGAAATAAAATGTTTGTTCTTGAAACAGCACCTGCCAGATGTTAGTTTTGACAAGAAAAACGCAACAATTATTAAATAATATATTATTTATATCTTTATCCAAACGCAATAGCCAACGGGATATGCCCGGAGTATATTCAGATCTTCTTCTAAAAATGCACTCATTGGTAAAAAAAAAAAAAAAAGGTTCCACAAGTCGAGAAATTTCTATTTTAGGAGAACTAGTCCCCTGTGAACAATATTGTTTTTTTTTTTTGAGAAATAAATCCCCAATATGCAGCTGGGTCTCTGGTATGTCTCTGAATTATCCATTTAAATGAATTTTTTTATATAATTTGTAATTAATACCGGTGAGATGTAGTTGTACGAGTTTTTTCTACAATACGGTTATGAATTTACTGAAGAAGAGATATCACCTCATAATTATTTATTTAATTTGACAATATTTAATGAAAAAAATTTGTTTAAAGAAGAGATATAATTTGTAATGTAGATTTTCATTGATGTCTGTGAAAACTGAAAACAAACATGCATACAGCGACCAAATCAAATAACAGGTGTACACATATATAGAATCCTACTTGGCTTTGTTTTTATTAAACAAAGTAGATTAATTATTTTAAATGCAATAAGAAATTGGAGAGTGTATCAAATCGCGTACGTGATTATTCATGTTTAGGCTCCGACATTTTATTTCCGAGTATATGCACCAAAAAAAATATAGTTAATCTTCCGATAAGATAGTTAATGCCAATTTATTAATTTTATCTCTATGTCGACAGAAGACACCACGACTGAGAAGTTATAATGCCAATATATATGCACTTGCTAGCTATCTTTTTTATAAAAAAGAAATTTGGTACTCCATATTATACCTATATATATATATTTGTAGGAGAAAAGAAATGGCAACCAAAACAAGTGATATATTTAGTCTCAAAATAAATAATATGTCTAACAGCTTAATGATAAATTTAATTAATCTCCCACTGTAATTAACATGACACGTTAAAAATTGACAAATGAAATATTTAACATGTCAATAACAAACGTCATGACGAATAACAAATTAACATCATGTAATAAAATGAGAAAGCAAGATTAAATTTATATGTTATTAAATTATAATTACTCCTGAACGTACCTATATATCATTCATGTGACCAGATGACTGGATAATAAAGCACGTCGTATATAAATTCGATAATTTGAAAATGTTTGGAGTTCATCCTGGAATGTCTTCCCGTGTCCATCTTAATGACATACTACGAAAGACATTTGTTAAATTGAAAATATTATATGTTAATTTTGAATAATCGTACATTCTTAAATTATATATAAGTAAATACTAAAATATTTTTATTAGACGAAAGGTTTATTTAGTAAAAGAATGAGGAAAATAAATCATTTGATTAGCAATTAGATTTTATTAATAGTATTTATTTCTTCAAAATTATTGTTGTTATGATTGATTTATTATATATTAACAGAACATATTATATGTTAATTTTTGTGTGTATTTTATTGATAACGTGATCTAAAAAAGAATATTTATTTTCTTGTTTTTTATTATTGAAATTAATTTAAGAAATGTAGTCATGAACTTATCTATACTATTATATAAAACATCTAAGAATTGGAGGGTCCATTTTTTGTCATGGTAAATTTTTATTATACCCATTTTATCCCTCAATTAGGCGGATAATATTTATTGTTGGTTGATCGAACGTATGTGATCGCGTCCATTGATCCCCTTTTTCTCTCCATTTCATTCCCTTATATACTATTATTTTCATAATTTTTGTTTTTTTTTTATTTAGGAACCTTGTGCATATTTGGTAAGAAATCAATGGTGATAATATATGTTATAATAATTTACTTTTCTTGCCATAAAAATCATGAATCATTAACTCATATTGTGCAAAAATCTATCCAAGATTAAATATAGTCTTTATTATATATTTTCTCTATTAGATAAATGTGAATTTTTTTATCTTATAATATTTTAATGTTTAAATAAAAATTCTGCTGCAACGCGCGGGTATATAGTTAGTTATATATTAATATTTATGTGTATATATATGTTAATAATAATAATATAAATTCAAAGATGAATACGGATATACATTAGAGTAGTGGACTCCCATGAGTGCTCATATAAATTTCTTTTACTCTAACATGTCGAGTCCGACGACTTTGAAAGTCTTAAATGGCGTCGTATCCATCACCCACTTCGGGAGCATTTTGGACCGTAACAAGGGCATCATATCATCATCATTTTTTAATTTATTTATTCTAATTTGGAGGGAGGTATATACATGGGTGGAGGCAAGATTTTGATTGGGGCAATTATCAAAATATAATAATTTATCGGGTTCAAACTCATTAACTAATCGGATATTAAATAAAAAATTAATAATTTAATATATATTCTTATCTAATAAAAAAAATTAAAATAATAACATTTTATATATTAAAAATAATAATAAAATAAAACTCAAAATAATAATAATAAAATTGATGAAGAAAGTTTTCATCTACGAAACTTTATATTTTGATATCTTTGCATAATTATTTCATTATGCACGATATTAAATATTTTTTCTCAATAAAATTAATTAGAAAATCCAGAAGGGCAAAAAAAAATTTCCAGAGAAACAAATTACCGAAAATATTACTGAAAATCACTGTTTTTTAAAATTCAAAGGGGACATTTGTCCCTTTCTGGAACACTATGGATCCGCCCTGGGTATATACCATTGCCAATTATTACCTTTTTAAAAATAGAAAAATAGAAAAATAGAAAAATATTTTACATATTCTAATATAGTTATATCAGTTATTACATAGAGTAGTATGACTTAGAGTTTCTTATCAGATTAGAGATGGTTTGAAAAATTCATGTCACATCTTTTTTTTTAATAAAATGATATGGCACTTCGGTGGAAAAAAACATATATGTCCTGAAAATTTTGGATCATGTATACAATGAAAAAAACCAACGCAATTATGCTAAATAATTCAAAGTATTTTCTATTTTTTCTATTTTTAAAAATATTTGCAATTACTAAGTATATGGGTGGAATATTATATTTTTTCGAAAACTTTCTTCGATCTTTGGATTTAAAAGAAAATGGTATATCTAATTATTCTTGTGAAAATTTTAAATTGGTCACCGCAATTACCTATACCAAACAACAGTATTCAGAACATTATGTTAACTAGTAGGAAACCGGACTATCTTAATTTTAAAAATATTTATATCTAATACTAATTTTATTATAAATAAGTAATATATTTTTCTTAAATATAATTTATATTTAAATCAATTATAAAAGATATTTCAAATTTTAAATAAAATTAATTTATCATTTACTAAAAGATAATGTACAAAATATAATTTTTTTACAATACAACTTAGTAATAATTCATTTTTAATTTATTTTATAAACAATTTATTTTAATAAAATAATTATATTTAGCATTAATTGGAACTAAATAATATATTTTACTTAAATATAGTTTATATCTAAATCAATTATAAAAGCTCTTAAATTTTTAAATAAAATTAATTTATTATTTAATAAAAAATAATGTATAAAATATAATAATTATTCTTTCGGAATAAAATTGTACAATGCGTATTTTTTGACAATAAAACTTTTTATAATTAAATAGGTTTCCCATAAACCTCGACATATATTATTTTTTCATATGTTTCTCTCATAATTTAGACATGTGTCACTCCATAGAGAGTCATGGTTTATTACCATCTGTACTACATATGTGGTTATTTTTATAAATAAAATTTAATAATAGTTGATGTTTAATTTATTTGATATACAATTTTTTTTAGACTTGCTATGAATGTATGATAAAAAATAACAAACAAAATGGAATGAAAAAAAATAAATTTGACTGAAATCTAAATCATTACTTTTATAAAAAAAATAATCAATCTCAATTGTAAATTGGAATATGAGTATTTCGGTCATTACACATTATCTAATAATATTAATAGAAAAATTCAGTTCATACGCTCTTTATAATATAGCATAGAGATAAATATACATAATTACGAAAACATATGAAAAAACTTTATAAAACAAAGATATTACTGCAACTAATTAATGTTTTAATGCATTAAAAAAATTAAAAAAATAAAACCGTTTTACACTAATCAAAGTACTATCTCAGTGACTTAATGCGAGGCTAATATTATTATCCTAACGCAAAATTAATCAATTAATTATGCCACTTCCATAATTTGTTAATTGGTATGTTAGTTTGAAGAGTGTGATCTTTTGAAAAATTTACTCCGTTAATGACCTATATTTCTGATCATATAATTCACGCAACCTTTCCCTTAGATAATTTCTACGTTTTATACAAAAAAAGTTTCTATTTTTTGAAAATCATCTTATTTGTTTTTTTTTTTGCTGTATCACTGTATCTATGCAACTATCGATCCATACATACGTACTAGATAGGTGGTTGCAATGAGATAATTTAACTAAAATTATGATATTATTGATCTGTGACGAATAATTCTATTTAAATAAAATAAATTTTATGAGATGCTCATGTCATAATTCTAAAAATAAAATTGACAGATGTATGTTACGTTTGATCGTCCTCCCATATGATAAGGCGTTGATCTAAAACATTCCGATAATTAATTAATTGAGCTCGTAATTGGGAGATTAGTTTCAGAAACATGAAACATCAAATTAAGAGATGGCTATTAACATTATTATATTGGCTGTTGGTGAGTCACTGTCACGAGCCAGGCATTCAGAAATTAATGTGGGCGTCCATTGCAGTTACCTTTTTCTTTCTTTTGCTCTTTGATAACAACCATTAAACTAATTATAGCATATCATGAAATTGTTTCTTCCGTTTCACGTCAATCAAGTTTTTTTTTATAACGTTCTTTTAAGTTAATTTTCCATATCAGATCCCAAAATATACATCCGAATTATTAATTTTATTTTTCTTGAGAAGTAACATATCCGAATAAAATTGATATACCGATTATCCGTTTTAGGTTGTCTATCGTTTGATCTTTATTATGTACATATTGAAAATGAAATAATAATAATCATAATCATCATCGTTAATAATAATAATAATAATAATAATAATTACAAAATAATGATATATGTCTAGAAATTACCAACATTAAACCACAAATTATAAATAAATAAATAAAAGACGGCATCCGGTTCACTTTGAAGTCACGCTCTATAGGTTTACATAATGACACGTTAGGTCCGATTAACTGATGAAGACAGTTCAATTTTGAAATTACCTATCCAAATTTCATGTACAAACGATCAAAACAAAAAGAAAGAACTTGAAAGGAGCCAACCAGAGCAGCATTAACCATTGCTAGTTATTAATTAGTGGGTTTTTGTCATGTGTTGTCGGCCATTAACTGAAAGGACTAATAATAGGACTGGCTACTACTATAGCTTCATTGGCTAAAGTGAAAATGACATGAGACTATTAATTTGTATATGTTTGTTTGTTCCCTGGCACCCATTTGGTAAATTGAAGTTGAGAGAAAAAAGACGTATATACAATTTGTGAAAAAGAAAGGATGCTCAACAACGCAGATACGTATCCGCTGATATTATGTGAGAAAAACAGGATCATGTGTTTTGTTTTTCTGTATTTTTACCTTTCATTTACTTTAAATGGCTTAGATTGCACGTGTTTTATTTAATTATTTTCTGAATGATGCTCCTTAACCGAACTTTTCTTGCTCCCTTATCTCCATTCTTAATATTTTTTTTTTGCCCATTCTAGTTTTTACTTTAAACTAAAAGGATATATCCTTTCTTTCAAACCGGACGGATTGGTGGTAGATGTATCTAGAGCCGCCGAGTTTGAATGAGCAGGGTTTAGCTCAAGACAGCTCATAAAAATACGAGTTGAACTCATAAAACGTTTCGAGCTGAAAAGTCTAGTTCAAGCTCTGCTCGTCACTATTCAAACTGACTCATTAGGTAATGCATGCATGTTGATTTGATTTGACATTTAGATTTAATACATCTACAACCTACAATGTTAGTATATCTATAAGACTGTTACAGGAATTGACACAAAATTAGTAGATCAACAAACTATGTTTTCAATAGTATCTTTGCTGCACTAATTTGAACGAGTGAACTGACAAAAACTATCGAGTCAGATATACGAGTTCAGTTACAAGTGAGTAAAAGACGTTGTTAAGCCACTGTGAAGTGAGACAAGTCTGGTTCACGTCCATAGATCTTTTCGTGAGTTTTTCAGATTATATTTAAACGTCCCAATCGGAGATACCATCAAAAATTATATCTGTTTAAAGTCAAAATTTCAACTCATTTACACGGATTTAGAAATTCTTCAATTCATTGCTCATTAGATATATAGAAATAATTAAAATATTAAAAGTTTTTAGTTATTAAAATTTAAAAAATAATTATATTTAAAATTTTAATTATTGAAAATTTAAATATAAATTTAGTTATTTTTGTTACAATGGGTTGAAAAAATAACTAAAATTATATTTAAAATTTTAATAATTAAAAATTAAAAATATTAATTATCGAATATGTTTTTAATAATAATTTTTGAATTATTTGGGCTAGTTTAATTATTTATTTATATGATATTTATTATTCAAGTATTTTCATTATTATAATGAATATTGAGTTGTGCAATTTCTAAATTGTCCTGAGCTAAAAATTTAATCTTTATACGAATATAATTTTTGATAGAAAATTTTGATCGAAACATTTAAATAAAATCCAAAAATTCATCAAATATCTATATTCACAACATAAACTTGCGTCTATCTCAGTTGAAGGGTATGAGTCAGACTTACACCCGTTTATTTTGATTCGATACGATTAACTATCGAGTTTGAAAAATAAAATTTGAAAGGCGTAAATCAAATTTGCGTCCTTGACATAATCATATGTAAAAATATGTAAAAATAAGCTTACCATTTAATCTGAGACATACATTGTTTTGGATCCGGTCGTTTTAAAATAGAATTTCGTATCCTTCTGTTCTTATCAGATTTAGATTGAGAATCGAAAGCTCCTACGTTGTTCAAAAGAATTTGATATATTCTTCAATCCTAATTTCATACATCTGACATTTGAGAATATACCAATTATTGTAAGCAATCGGATTGCACTTTGCTTCATGGATTCGCAACTCGCAAGTATTTTAGATTCTTCGGAGCTCGTTTGAAAAACATGAATGTCCATTAGATGATGGCTCTTGTTCATCTGATCTCGTTGTTTGATGCCTCATACCATGTCTTCAAACTCGAGTAAAGTGTCAGGATTGATGCATCTCTATCCATTAGTGAACTGATGATCTTCAGGGACGAATTTGACAAACAAATTCAGAGGAGCACCATTTCATGGCGAATAGGTTTCTTTTTTCTAATTTTGTAGTAGTAAAAAAGAATCACATGATAGACACGCGAGCCTCCTTTTAGCTGACCAAACTTCAGGGCAGTAAAGGGCAGGTGCAAATACAGCCTCAAATAATCTAATCCGTTGATATCAATTGAACGGTCAAGATAGAGAAAAAACAGGGTCCTGCTTTTCTTTTGGAATAACAGCATTTGCGAATCCGCTTAACGCTTTTAATTGAAATCATTGAATCATTAATCATGCCTGGTTGAAGGATTGAAGCTGTGAGCGTGGAGGAAATGGAAAATATAGATAATGAATAACGTGTCATTAAAAGGATCTCTATAGGCGCTATCAAGACTCCAGAGATTAATTAGTTGCATATATATATAGGGGCGAGTCAGATTTGTTTTTTAGTACGTGAGGCAAAAATTGAAAAAAAATTAGGACACATTTAAAAATTTTCTTTAACATAAACATATGTTTTTAATTATTTTCTGAAAATATACATAATTATAAATTTATTTTAAAAAATTTCTGATGATGCGGTGTCGATGCTGAATTAAAATAAAACATTAGTTCTCTAGTTCTCTTTGATAGGAATTGACAAACGCTTTTGAATTCTTAATCGCATGTATTCAAGCAACATCTTTCAACATATATGCTCTCAAGTTTCAGAAATATTTGTGTAGAAACAGAAACACAAACATTGTCGCTATATATATATATATATATATATATAGTAAAGATATTGTGAGCTTAAACTCACGGAAGTCTTCCGTAAGCTTAACTCAAAAAGTATATTTTAAATCATCTTCAAATTTTAATTTATCATGCTCATTAAATTTTTTATATGAAAATCTTGTGGGTGCAAAAATTGAGAGTGTTTTGAGATTTTAAGTCACTTTTTTTTATTTTTGAAAATGATGTTCAAATATTAAATATTTTATTATTATTTTTAGAGCTAATTTTCAAAAATTAAAAACCATGACTTAAAAAGTTCAAAACACTCCAAGTTTTTGCACCCCACAAGATTTTCATATAAATTTTTTTAATGAACATAATAAATTAAAGTTTAGAGATGATTTGATATAATTTTTGAATTAAGCTCACAGTATCTTTATTCTCTTTCTCTATATATATATATAGAGAGAGATTGTCTATTATGCTTTCAGTAGCTCTTCAGCCGAAATACTATCAGTCCAAATTTTAATTTTTCATGCTCGAAATTTTAATTTAAATAGCTCAATAAAAAGTTTATATCATAATCTTATAGAATACTAATTATTTTTTCTAATTTTAAGATTTTTTGTATTTATTTGAATATTCATTATTAAGTTTGTCAAGATAAACCATTCTCAACCGATCCATTTCCCTTCTCATTGTTTTTCCTTACAAAGGGCAGGATAACACAGCAAGCGGGACTCACTCCCGTTGTCTTAAGTCATAACCAAAATTTAGTAGTAACAAGACCTAAAGAAGTAATCCATTCTGAATTTTTATTGAGAATTTGGTCATCTCAAAAGATTATTTATCGCCAGTTTGGATACAAAGTTACAAACTTTTACATTAGATTTAAATAAACAGATTTCTATAGTTAGCGTCTTAAACAGGCCAGGTTCGTATTCAATTCCATTGACGGGTTCTGACCTGATCCCTGACAGGGTAGTAATGCCTTGATCTGGGCTTAGTTTATAGGCCTAATCTTTTAGGAACACAAATGACAAATCATATCACAGAGAGAGAAATTCAAGTGGGACCCACAAGTCAGTATCTACTATCCCTCAGCTCAAAGGCCCAACCGTCTCTTCGGATCTTTGCTCCGTTCTCCGACCCAAGCCACCGAAGGCAGTGAGCCATGGCGTCAAAGCGCCTCATCAAATCCCTCCCCTCCCTGATCGCCAAGCACAAGCACCTCGTGGACCCCACCTCCTTCCCTCCTCCCCCTTCCCCTTCCCCTTCCCCTCCTGCGCCTCTCCTTCCTCATTTCCCTTCCCTCTCTTCCCCTCCACTCCCTCCCTCTCTCTCCCCTCCCCCCTGCCTCTCTCTCCTCCCTCTCCCATTACCTCTCCCTCCATCTCCCCTCTCTTTCCTCCATTACCCCATCCAAGTTCACCCATTTCCTTCGCCGCCACATCCGTTACCATCCCAGGTTCTCCCCGTATGACTTTCACCTCTTCGTGTGGGTTCCCTCTTCTCTACCTTCGTTTCGCCATGACCACCATTCATACCTCTACATGTCTCAGTCCCTGTCCTTCTCCTCCCGTTTATCTCACCTCCGCATACTCCTTTCTCATCTCAAACTCAACCCTTGTCCTTGCACCGACTCCTCCATCTTCTCCTGTCCTTTCCTCGAACAGATTTACAGTACAGCCATCTTGGCTTTTTGCCGTGCCGGGTGGTTAGAAGATGCTGGCATGGCTTTTTCTGATTTGAGCCACTCTGTTGATGGTAAACTCAGGTGTTCAGTATATAATATTTTACTTCATGCATATGTTCATTGGGGGAAGCATGACAAGGCACTGCATTTGTTCGACAAAATGCTTAAGAGAGATTTTGTTCGTCCGGATGCCTATACAATTAATATTGTTATAGATAGTTGTTGTAGGAATGGCGATATTAATTTGGCATTGGATTGGCTGGGAAAGATGAAAGACATGGGATGTGAGCCTAATGTAGTTAGTTTTAATACTATCATAAGAGGGTTTTTTCGAAAGAAGAGGTTTAAGGAGGGTATTGGAGTTGCACGTGAGATGCTTGACCTTGGTTGTCAGTTTTCTGTGGCTACATGTGAGATTTTAATAAATGGATTATGTTATAATGGAAGAACTAAAGAGGCAGCTGAGCTACTAGTTGAGTTACTGCTGAGTGATTCTATCCCTAAAGAGGGGTTTGATTGCCAGTTATTGATCGAGTCTCTGTGCAAAGAGGGAACAATAGAGGAGGCATTACATGTGTTTGATTTGTTGTCTGAAAAACGAGGTGGCTCTTCTTTGAGTATTGTCAGTTACATTACATTAATAGAGGAGCTAAGGAGATCCGGAAGATTGAATAATGCTTGCAAAGTAATGGAGAGTATGGTTAAAAAAGGGTTTGCTCCTGATACAATTACAATCAATTGTCTATTTGAGGATCTTTGTGCTCTGGGAAGAACACTGGATGCAAATCGGCTAAGGTTAATGGTTCTGGAAAGGGGTTCTGGGACAGATGCTGTGATGTTTAGTATAATTGTGAGGGGTTTTGCAAAAGAAGGGAGAACTGAGGAGGGGAAAAAGGTTTTGGATGAGATGCTGGATGCAGGTTTTATACCTAATATCACCACTTATAACAGGTTTTTAGATTTTTTACATAAACAAAATGGCATTGACTAAAAAAAATAGGGAAGGGATATTTTTACAAAAATATTCTGTGTTCTTTAGATTCGCCGTGTGTCAAATCAGACACATTTGGAATTTTTTCCTTATTGATCACAGGCTGATCAAATTGGGCCATTAATATTTTGAATGTCAATGATGACCAATTGTTTTCCAAATTGCACCCAATTCCATACACAACCTAACTGAATTATAGTTAAAATATATGTAAGTTTACCTTTTTATTTTCAATAATTTTCTGTGTCTTTGTCACAGCTGTCAAATATTTTTGTATGGCAATATAAGTTATCCCTGTAAAAACTAACCATGTTGCAGCTTCATGTCAAAGTGTGATCAAACAATTCTTTTATGCAATGGCATGATCACAATTGGATTTAACTTGTGGGATCATTTTGGATGGAAATTCTGAACCTTAATGCTGACTGTAACACTTCATCAAAGTTATATATATGCAGATCACTTGTAGTTTCATTTTCATACGCTAAAGAGTGACTGATTGTCAGGCCTAGTGGACAATTTGGTTTGCAACAGTTCTCCCTCATTGTCATTTTTATGTTTTCAAGGTAAAGTTGTTGAACTTTATTCTTCCAGCACTCATCTTGTTATCTTTGGCAAAAGCATTCAAGCAGGGTAATGCGACTTCTATGGTAAACGGGATGGTCCACGAAAGAATAAAATCATTTTTTTTTCTCCTATAGAGAAATACTAATCAGGCTTGGATTCTGATGTTGAAAGTGTTCTCTGAGTGCATGCACTCATTCCATTGGATTTGGTCCGAAAACGAGAATTCTAAATGATGGTGTTAGCAGAATGCATCTGAATGCAAAATATAGGCATATTTTTTTTTTTAGAGGAAAGTGACAAGAATCCCACCGGTTTGCATTGAAACCATAGCATGTCTCGGAGAAAATCAAACATTAAAGATTGGTATTTGAATCCCCATAGGCATATAATTGTTATTCGTTTAAAAGCATGAATTCTGATTTTATTGTTTACAAATTCTAAAATGGACAATGACTATTATGTAGTTTCCTCGCATCTGATTTTATTCTTTACAAATTCTGAAATGGACAAAGACCACTAGGTTACAACTTACAAGCATATGAAATAATAGCTGTTTTTCCTGGGAAATGAGATATTATAATTCTTGTGCAGAATGATCTCATTAGTTTGCAAGCTTTTTGTGCAAACGGTCGGTTTGGATCAAACTGAAATAATTATATGTATCCAAAGTTTTTTTCGGTTTGTAAAATTATGAACTGAACTAAACTTTTAAAAATATTAATCAAATAAATCGAAAACCAAATAAACCATTTTTTCAGTTTATTCAGTTAAACCGAAAGTATATCATTTAAAGAGGAAAAAATATCAAAAGTTATCAAAATTAATAGAAGAAATAAATAGTTAAAAGAATAAAAAAATAACTAAATAAAATTTATAAAAAATAAATATATCTCGGATTATCTTTGATATAATCCTTATTTATATCAAATAAAATAAAATTATTTGAAAAACTTTAGACTATTTCGGTTTATTCGGTTTATCCGATTTAGAAAAAGCAAAATCGAACCAAAAAATAAAAATCGAATTAGTTAAATTTTTTAACTGAACCGAATTTTGAAGCTGAAAAACCTAACCAAATAGTCCATAATTTAACGGTTCGATTTAAAACCAATTAAACCGATCATTTTACACACCCCTAAGCTTATCAAATTTCTTGTTTCTTTTCTATCTCTCTGATCAACACACTGAAGTTCTCAGCTTGCGTACTTACCACCGTAACTTGCCAAACAAGCAATACTACAGAACTGCTGGTTCATACATATTCTATTTTTCTTTCTATTATTCATTTGAAAGATATAACCTGTGACTTGGGCCCGTAGGTTATCTATTTTCCAGTTATCACGAATACAGTCACACAAATAAAAATTGCAATTGTCAGAATATTATTTCTTTTTAAAAGCTGAAAATGATAAACTGAAATATTTTGGACCAATATGTCGATTGACTTATTCTTGTGCCTAATAGAAGCCTAATTTTTGCTTCGTTTGGCAGCCAGTTACTTTCGAGTTTCGTCATAAGAACTGCCCGAATCAAATGTTGCTTTATTATCATTATTATTATTATTATTATTTGCTTTTACATTGTTAGTTAGAACGATCTACCTAAAAAAATTGCTTTCAGATCACAGTTCATCTTTCTCTTTTCTTCTGGAGAATTAATTAATCTGGTATTAGTTGAACTACTGTGATGTTTGACAATCGATCATTTATTTATTTATTTTTATGACATAGAGTTAAGTTTTTAAGTTTTTTAAGCATGTTACATCATCATCTTTCTTCATTATTGATTTTTATTTAAATCTTTTCATCTAGTTTAATTCAATTGTTCATAAATAGTTGTTTCTCTCCTTATTTAAAGTAATGTGTGTAATATATTTAAGATAAAATTTAACTCTTAAAATGATCCAACTATTATCCTTTATAGATTATCACATATTTAATTATATTATTTATTATAATAATTATTATAATTATTTTATAGATCTTTAGCATTTAATTTTTTTTATTTAAATCTTTTCATCTACTTTAATCCAATATTTCGTAAATAGTTTTTCTCTCTCCTTATTTAAAGTAATTTATGTAATATATTTAAGATAAAATTTAACTCTTAAAATAATCCAACTATGATCCTTTATAGATTATCATATATTTAATTATATTATTTATTATAATAATTATTATTATTTTATATATCTTTAGCATTTAAAAAATCATATTTAATTTTCAATTTAAAATTTTATTAGGTATGTTTTAAAATATAAATTATTTTATTTAAGAACTATATTGTCGGAGCAAAGTCCAAATTATAACTCTAGATTTATTAAGAAACGATAGAGAGACTTGGATTTCTGTCAAGCTGAATAAATCAGTGTGGAAAAACCAAGAATACAGATGTACTATTAAAAGTGATCATTATTTATGAACTATATATTACATCAATAAAATCGTACAAACAACAAAATAAAGAAATATGACCCAAAAAACATAAATCTATATCTTGGTTAGTGTCTCTAATGTACAGCGCTCAACTCCACCGGGTAGTATATCTTTTCAGCCCTGAAATCTGTTCCACAAAAGTGTTAAAAGTTAAGATTCTAGAAAAAGGATTGATAATAACTAGAATGTTGTTATTCAATTGATGCTAGATTATGTAGGATCGATGCAAAGATTGCGACATGCATGAAGATGCAATGAACATGCAATATATGAACACCAATATTTTGATATCTATTATGACTACTATCAGTCTCTTGTCTTGAAAAGAATAGGTTGTAATGCTCATTATACGATATCAATGACATGAAAACAAAATTTATTTTAAAGTATAATATTATTTGTCAACGTTTATATAGTATTGTTTCTTTGTTCTAAGAAAATAAAGATGGATTAGACACCATCAAATTGGGAGGGTTATGTCTTTGCTCTGGATGGAGCAGGGATATTTCACTTTTTTATTACTTTGTTTAAAAAATCTTTATCACATGATTATTATCCAACCCAGAAAAAAAAATCCTAACGAAATAAGAGAAGAAATTGGCAATATTGGTGCATTAAGCACCGCCCATCTTGAAAATGAAGTAATATTCGACCCTTTTTGTGAAAGGTATTTGTCAGATGCAAATATTCCAATTCCAATGGCCTACAACTTCCTCTGTATTGGTTATATCATGCATATGCATACTATAGTACAAAGTATAGATATGCCAAATATGTGGCTAACTTGTAAGATAAGACTGAGGACGTAATAATATGGGCCAGTCTGGTTCTGATGGGCAAGTAATGATGCAATTCTAAATTTGCTTTGAAAGATAATAGGTTGTTTATATTTCTGGAATTTTGCTTTCTACAATGGAGCAGCGTTCTCTGTTTTAATGTTCTTTCTAACAGGAATAATAAATATGCAAACTTCATTCCAGTAAGTTCTGACACCAGAATGAACCTTTTATAACATGCCATGAAAATATTTTCCAAAGGGGCGACTAAAATAACAATGATACAAACTTTTGGAATAAAGCTCCTGATAAAGTTTTCAACCAGGAATTCTCTTGGAAAAAGTAAATCCTACTTTTAGCAAATCTGTACCTAGGCCAACAGGTGAATTTTAAAGTTATATTCGAAGAACAATGACATATTCTCTTAGTAATTATAAATTAAATAAAAAGATGATATGAGAGAAAATGGAAGCCTAATTACCTGAATATGTATTATACTGGGTAACTCAGCAGTCAAGAAGTATAAATGTTAGCTAGAACACGAAATCTACATGATTGGCTGTCTTATATATATGTGAACCATCCACCATCCACCATTTCTTTTTTTAGTGCAAAGACTAATGATAAGGAGAATAAGTGTGGGAGAAGCCTTAGAAGAATATGACCGCCACTTGCACGAGTATCACCACTCCATACGAAAACTGTCATTTGATAGAAAGAAAGGCAAAAAAAAAAATTAAGAAAAAGGACAGTATAACAAAGCTAATTTTGTTTCCTCATAATTTGTCAACTTGTCTAGCTCCAGAAAACAACCTCGTGACATACTTGGTCAAAAAGTGATAATGTGTTAATAACTTCTAAATTGTAGAAATACTATAGTGTCACAGTCTTCCGAGTAGATTGATACAATCACACATCATACAGTTTCTTTCATGCCCTCTTGGGATGAAAGGGACTGGAATAAAAAAATGATGACTTTTTTTGTTTATTTCAGAAGAGTTCATATTGATTAATTGGATACTAGATATTTGGTGGAATCTAATCCTAACCCCTTGGCGAATTCCTATCAGTCATTTTTTTTGCACAAGGGCCATTTTCACTTTACCTCTTATCTCTAATCTGAATGGATCCATGGCCTATTGGGCATTTGATTATAAAAACGGTAAACAGGTCTGGGATAATTAATTTGTTTGGAAGGAAACAAATTAAATAGTATTTTCACCAAAAAAAACGACAAAATTATTAATTCCAGAACATAAAAAACTGCTGAATATTGTGGAAGTATGATTGGACATACCATCAACTCTGAAGGGGAAGATTGAAGCCATGATGAAGTGTATGTATCAGTCCCGTTCTCGGTACCTTGCAATCCGATATTGTAAACAGGTGTACCATCTGGGTAGAGTAGCCCATAATTCCTCTCTGAAGTGGCTCCTGGTTTCAAGTCCTCGTTGAACAGTGCAAAAACATGCACATCAATGGGCACATCAGGTTTAAGTGGCGTGCCTTGATTCATTGACACCCGTTTTAGCAAATTCCCATTATATGCCGCAGCATTCTCTATACTGGCACCTACCTCATCTGAATCCCCTTTTGAAGGCCAACCCGTTTCAGAAACCCTTATACCAATATCAGTGTGGCCCATTGCCTTCATGGCTGCATAAACCGCATCGATTTGTGCATATAACATGTTATCGTAAGTAAGGTTTGTGTTCGGATCAGTTTGACCAGCATTGGATTCAAATAAAACATAAGGAAGTGAAATACTGTCCGGGTCTGCTTTATATGCAAAAAAAGGATATGCATTGATCAAGAATGGTGAGTTGTTTTCTGAGTGGAAGTTTAAAAGGGGTTGGAGGTATGATCCAAGGTCTTCTTGGAAGGTTCCAGAAGAGGGAGGGTAGCTATTTCCTAGAATGTCTAGTGAGTGTGCAGTTGATACATTTACTTGGTTTTGTAGGCCGAGATTTGTGAGTGCTTGGTACAGAGATTGCATTGCAGGAAGGAGACTCGACTTGTAACTTGTGTTGTTTCCTGTACTTGATAAATTCTCCAAGTTAAAATTGATTTTATGCAGAGACCAAGTTCAAAATATATCAGAATGACGAACTTCTCAAGTAGGATACTGCAACTAATTCCATTTTATTACTTCATAATGAAAAACAATTAAAACTAACATGATTTAACTTTCTTGCCCAACTTATGTTGAGTACACGTCAACTTTTATGTATAACGATTCTTCTTAGGTCTCATGATTTATGGAGCCAAGCAATCAATTATGTTATTTAAAAAAAAAGAACATAACTTAGATATGTTTTGGTTACTGAATTACCTGTCAGGACTTCGTTTCCAACTGTGATACATGTGATGCGGGTACTGGCGATGTACGGTTGTACGTTGTCCGTAAGCCAGGTTTGAGCCTTGGATGAATCGGTCATGGCAGACATGTTATCATTTGAAACTGCAATAATGAACTCAATATTTGTACCAGCGAATGCACTAAGAACTTTTGGATCGGCATCGTACAACTTGACCCTGTTCACATTCATAGATTGGAGGAGGCTCACAACTTGAGTAGGAGAGGGGAGGTCGTTTGCTATCTGCCCGTAGTTTATCCCGAATTTTTGTACCGATGCTATTTCAATCCATTCGACTGTTACAAATTAAAACAGAATTAAGAATCTTTAGACCCAGTAAGCAGAAAATTTGCACGTATGATTTATCATCATCATCATTCAGATTTTGCAAATTAAATTGTAATTGAAGAAACCTCCACAAACATGGTAGCAATAGATACAAACAGATTGAATGAGTGGGGAAATAGGCAAATTAATTGCCTTCAAACATATACTCACACAAATGCATTAAGGTGCTAGTGATTAGGAAGGGAGACAAGCACAGAGGAGAATGACAAAAGCAGTGAGATTTCTGTTCATTGGTAAAATCAGTAACTTAACAACTCAGCAACCACCATAATTAGGTCACCAACCGAAGGCATTCTCTACCAAGAGTTAGACATAGATGATTGAGGGAACCCATCCACTAAGAACTCACAGAAATTTATTTCTGAGAGAGATTAAACGAACTAATCAAGGCATTGAGGTGAAGAGAATGAAACAGAGGCTATGGCACTTGGCAATATAATTTCTACAGGAAAGCTGTATACATACCTGAGATAAGAATGCAAAACAGTAGAGAGGCGACCCCTTTCATCTCTCTCTCCCTCCTCGCTCCCCTTCTTTCTCTCTATCTCTCTCTCTCTATGTAACAAGAGAGACCGGTACATATATGGAAGTGTAGACGGACGCGTAGTTTTCATTCGTGGAAAAGCTCTTCCATATAGAAACGAAGAAGTTGTGGGAGAAGTGACAGCCAACCGACACGTGGCGGTTCTACTTCAATTTGCTTCCTTGACCACATCTTTACTCGCGGTTTTCGTTTTCGTTTTCGTTTGCACGGAGAGAGGCTTGGCTGCGGTATACGCGTTGTTTTGAAATCCGGCTCTACGATTATAATATGCGATTTGTTTATTTTATATATACACGTGGAACAATATATAAAACTATGTATTTATATTAGTGTGTGATATTTTCTAAATTTTTTATTATATTAAATTTATAAATTTAATATATATTTCAGATAAAAAAATAAAATTATATTAATAATGTGCAATGGCAAATCCGCAGTTTAAAATCTTCCGTACACCCGTTGTTGTTTCCCCACATCTAAATAGTGTATACAGATATAATAAAAGAATATGGTAACTTTTCTGTATATAATTCTTTATAAACATTCCACGATTGTTCACCTATTTGGCTGAATAGTGACCCGCTACAAGTTCTGTACAGAGAAACATATTCTATTGAAAATTTCACTTTGGTGATGTAATGGGGTAAATAGGGCTGATAAAAAATTAGTGATTCGTTTGGGATCAATTCGTAATTGACTCATTTGTTGGTGGACAAACCGATTCATTAAACTCATTAAGCTAATAAATCGAGTTTGAACTTTGGTTGGCTTAGAAAATTATTAATATTTATTATTTATATTATTAATTTTTAATATAATAAATAATTAAATTATTATATCAAATATGAATGAAATATATTATTATTAGTCATTTTTATTAATTTTTATATAAATTTTGATATAAAATATTATAAAAATATCATTAATTATTAAATAAGTCTTAACGAGACAGTTCGATTAGTTTGTTAACTTAATTGAGTTAACCTTAAGTCAATTTTTTTTACTCAGAAATAATTAATGAACTAACTCAGTTTAAATCGTTAAGTTAATAAGTAGAATACAAACTTAATCCAACTCCACTAGGTAGGCTCGTTTACAAATTGGGGAAAAGCTTCATAGTTCGTCTACTATTGGGTTTGTTTGGCATATGGTGAAATAACAAAAAGTTAGAATATAATAGTTATTCCGATGAAATATTTTGTCAAACGAATTTTAGACTAAGTAGAAGAGTGCTAATCCAGTATATCAAGTTATAGGTGGTATACCGGATTAGTTCTCGTCGGAATAGCGATTATTATTTGATTATGTTGTATTATATTATTATATTATGATTATGATTTATTATTATATTAATATTATGATAATTATTTATTTATTATTATATTATATTATTATAATAATAATTATTATATTAACATCACTATTAGTATTATTATTATATAATTAATTTTATTATTATTTATTATTATTATTATATTATTATATTATTATGATTACGACTATGATTAGTATTATCATGATTATGATTATAATTATATTTTTTATTATTATATTATATTATTATGATTATAACTATGAATATTATTAATTATTATGATTATGATTATGGATTATGATTATTATTTTATTATTGTTATTATATTATAATTATTATTATCATCACCATCATCATCATCATCATCATTGTTAGCATCATAATTATTTATATTTTAACTATTCTGATTAACAATTGTCAAATGATATTTTTCACTTTTTTAAATAGTCAAAAATACCACTCTTCCAAAAATATACTATTCTATCACTCTTCTAAAATTATCACTGTTTCAACACTATTTCTTAATTCCCCAAACGAACCCAAAATGAAAGAGTTAATCATACGGGACGCGTGAGCAGAGACGGTGCGCAAAGCCACTCCCACTGAGTTACGGGTCCCAGCCTACAATTATCGACCTTTCAATGAGAATGCTACCGGCCTACAGCTGCAGCCTCCAGATAGAGTCATAGAGAGGTCGGCAGAGCCTCGCAATTGCTGGTTGGCAGATATTTTATAAAGAAACATGCTGCTAACTAGGGTGTGCAAACGGTCAATTCGGTTCAAACCGAAATAATTATATGTATCTGAAATTTTTTTCAGTTTGTCAAATTATGAGCCGAACCAAACTTCTAAATATATCAACCGAATAAACCAAAATTTTTTTTTCAGTTTATTCGGTTAAACCGAAATTATATCATTTAAAGAGAGAAAAAAAATCAAAAGTTATAAAAATTGATAGAAGAAATAAATAGTTAAAAGGATAAAATAAATAACTAAATAAACTTATAGAAAATAAATATATTCGGATTATCTTTGATATAATCCTTATTTATATCAAGTAAAATAAAATTATTTGAAAATTTTTGGACTATTCGGTTTATTCGGTTTATCCGATTTAGAAAAAACAAAACCGAACCAAAGAACAAAAACTGAATTAGCTAAAATTTTCAACCGAACCAAAATTTTTAAACCGAACCAAATAGTCCAAAATTTAACGGTTCAATTCAAAACCAATTAAATCGATCCATTTGCACACCCCTACTGCTAACTGCCCTATCATCTTTCAAAAATGAGCCCAAGCTAAATTTTATGGCCTCATATATAAAAAGTGATGGATGAAATAGAAGTCATAACAGGAGCATTATATTTAAGGTAGCAAATAAGTTAAACTGAAATAGCTTCAAGCTAAATCGAGCTATTCATAAACCGAATTATATTAATTAATTTATCTATATTTTATGAATATTATTATAACCAAAATATATTAAAATAACTAATATCGAACTATTCATAAACCGAACCGACCCGAATCAATGAAAAAAATAATAAATTCAAACTCAAACTGAACTAATACAAAATCAAATTGAACTCGAACTGAGCCAAATTCAAGCAAGTCATGAATCTCAAACTTTTCTTGCACCCTAACTGTATCCTTATTTAACTCGAATTAAATAATCAAATAATGAGATATTTGCTATACAAATTAGCCGGCCGAGCTTGCGCGATAGATGAAGTCAAAATAATAATTATATTTATTTTCATATTATTATAAATAATTAAAATCAAAATAAATATATTAATTTTAGATTATATTAAATTAATTTTTTTTATCAATTTTATAATAAAATTTATATTTAATTTTATAAAATAAGTATATATTATTAACTGAATAATTTAAAATATATACAAATAACTACATTAGAAATTATCGACCGAATTCGACCTAAAATGAGTCATTCTTAAGTGAACCAAGCCATAATCCCATTCCCAGAGTTTTTTTCTTGCATGCCTATATACGATTATTTAAGAACAATAAATGTGCATGAGTTGAAGTGAAGCTGTGATCAGAATCAGAAAATGTTGTATTTATTGTACTTCGTCGAAATAATTTGTTCTTCCACTTTCCAATTTGAAAATATGCACCAAATTAAAAAGTGAAGAAACGAAAGTACGAGTACTCTCGATTCAAACAGTAAATTATTTTATCAGAACATTGAATCAGCATTGATGAGGCACAATATCCATTCCCAATTGTTCCCACTATGTGAAATCAAGAACACTCAAAACGTGAATATGTGATCATATTACATTTCTTCCCTACATTATTGTATTCACTTCTTTATGTCTTATTTCGTTTTTTTAAAGAAAATGATTTAAAATCTAAAAGTTGAATATAAAAAAATATTACACACAATCTGTGCGCGTTATCGTTTTGATGTGCACATTTGAAATTATATGTGAATAAGCATTAAATCTCATAACAACCACTAAAATGAATAATTTGAATATATATAACTAAGAGTATGATAACATATCATATCCAAATTATTTTTTAGTTCAATGCATTTTCTACCCCTAAAAAAATTTGCAATAAATAAAAAAAAAAAAACTTCTATAATTTGTCATACTCCAAATAGACATCTGGACTCGTCCTTTTCAATCTGAACATCAGAATCAAAATTTAATACGTATGAGAAGCAATCTGACCAGTCAACTCATTCCTTTATCAATTAATTAATATGCTTAACACCAAGTATATCTCTATCATGAGTCATCAAGGGATGAAAAAAAAAATACAGCCGAGTCCAGATACTTTGATCCCAGTAAATGTGACACAAACATGACGTTCCCTTGTGTATGGACAATGGAAAAGCGGCTAATTAAGCATGTTGAAAATGAATTCAGTACATGATTGTAGGCGGCTTAAACTTTGAAGTAAGAATTACATAAATATTACATGATTTGCGTCGAAAGTAACGTGAACAAACAAGAGCAGAAAACCTCATCCAGCAGCAACAATCTCTTTCAAAACCTCAATCGCCTTGTCTTGTGCACTTGACTGGTACATGGCCTTTGGGGGAGGCGAAGTTGAGACGTGCAATCGTCAACCAGCGTTTGATTGATGGTAGAAAAATGTTATCGTCCATATATACGTGAGGGAGGTTAAAAATTTGATGCCATCTCACCTCACACCCTGGGACCCACTTGCCAAATCACTATCATGTTATAAGCATTAATTTTGGATCATTCCTTCTCTCTGTGGCAGACCTGTTAAAGAAATCTAGGCACAATTTTCATATGTAATAATTATTTAAAACTTAGATTAGAATTTTTTTTGATAAGTCTAAACACTCTTATATATTTTATGTATATTAATTTCAATTTAAAAGACAAATTACAAATCTTTTTAATTAATTTTCACGTTCAAACTTAGACACTGTCTAGTATTGGATCTGCCCCTGCCTTCTCTGTACCTCTACGGTGCTGTAACAATACTCTCTATAGCTCTATTTTTTTTTTTTTTTTTTTAAGAAAAAGATGAAGGTCTATCGATCTCTCAAATTTTATTGACATTAATCACTTAGGTTGTGATTGACAACTACATATAAGAACTGTACAACTAAAGAGAAAGTAAAGGATAAAAAAAAAAAAAACAGAATCAGAAAATAAACCAGAAAATAGAAACAGAAAACAAACAACAGTCTACATAATTCCGGAGATGTAGTATCTGAATATATGGAGCATGATTTAAAAGGACTCCATAACTAATAAGTGGGTCCTCACAAATTTACAGCTGAAATTCATTTTAAAATCGTAATCTAATTGTATTCAACATTAATTTGTAGTGTAGCACCGTCTCCGATGTGTCTCTGTAAAAATTTCTTCTCCCGTCTTTCTCCATTCCCTCTTCTCGATCAGTTAAGTAGGAAGGAACACAAATTCATAATTTAGATATGGATCTCTATTCAGACAAACCCTTTTTTTTTTAATTCTGCTCATAATAGTTTTTAATTTTATCTAAAAAAGCATCTTAATAGATTTTATTCCTATCTTTATTATTATGTGTTAATTTTTGGCTGAAAAAAAATTGTCAAATTGTAAACTCAAGCTATAAGTTCTCTTCCAAAACTGTATTCTCGAATTTTAATCAATCAATGTTCAGTTTACACGTATAATTTAATTATTCTCACCGCAAATTTCTTCTGCTTCTTTTCTTTCCCACGTGTAGACTTCAGTGAGAAAAATACTTTCTTATTTTTTTTATTTCTATATCATCTTTACCATAGTTCATTAAAATCTTATTTTCTTTCCCAAGCTTGAAAGGTTTTGGTGCATAGTTCTACACATAGGCACGCTTCCTGATCACTCTAAATTTATAGAGATTAGAATCGTTGATCACTCTAATTTTATAGGACTAGAATTGTTCATTGGACTTAGCCTCAAAAAAATAATATATATAAAAATAATTAAATTTTTAAATGAAAAATTTTTAACATAATTTTTTTTATAAAATGCTAAAAATATATTTAATGATAAATATTATAATTAGGTATATAATAATTCATTAAAAAGAATATAAAAATGTATTGATTTAGTATTTAATTAAATTATACCTTAGAGACATCATATCATCTCTTTAAATGAAGAAAGAGAAAAATAAGTTGGGCCATTTGATTAAGCTAATGAAGAGAGAGAAACGAAATTAATGATGAAGAGTATGAATAATGCGACATAGCTAAAAGTTTGGAAAACTAACTTTTTTTTCTGGATATAGAATTTAAAGCCACTTTAATTTTTGTACATCATCTTTATACTGGTAACTCAAAGTTAGATTATGAAAATTCATTTAGTCGCGTTATGAGCTACAATCAATAATACAATAATGTTGTGTTTTTACAGTCCATGTAGATAGTAGATACCACATTTTCAGTTAATTGGGAACTGAGAAAAATATATATATATATTTTTTAATTTCTGTATCAGCTTTACCAGAAACGATATACAACCACCAATTCTTCTCTCCTCATTGTGCATAAACAGTATAATGTTTTAGAGGTCAGTTTATTTTTTCAACTCTCAATCCCATTTTTTTGCCTACAGAAAAGAAATGATGTCTCTAGTTTTTTCAACCCTCAATCCCAATTTCAACCCTTTCGGACTTCATATGTTATAGTTTAATACTTTAATTAATAAAACGTCATATTCCAACTCTCTCATCTGGTTGACTCAAACTCTGCTATTGATTAGATGTTACTATATATATTTGTAAGTGGATAATTTATTTTTCCTTCATATTCCTTCTCTCTTACGTGTAAGCTTGAAAATCGAATTGAAAAGAAAAATAAGTTTGAAATTAGTCCACATTGGCATATATTTGTTATTATTTTATTATTAAACTATACGGTACGTCGGTACATACCCTTGTAAAACCGTATCGTTTTAAGCGCATTATATATACTGTATAGCACCCCTCAACTAATTAACCTTCTATACATATAATGATTATTGATACTGTTGTTGATACAGACTTAATAATGTGCATTAAACTAGTAATTATGTATATTAATGAGTTTGTTATGCACCTTATTTCGTGCACTATCGTTATGCATATTAAAAGAATTATTAGGTATATTAAAAGAATTATTATGTATACTAAACTCGTATAGACGGTATACAAGCATATCTTCTCCATAATATTTTCCATAAAAAAAACCTCTTCACAAATTGTCCCCTATTAAATTGTACGGCATGTAGCTTTAATTTCCAAAATAAATAAATTCGTGCCAGTACATTGTAATCCAATTAAGTATTGCACTTAATGCCAATTAGGTGAGATTGTCTAAATGTTAGACCGTGTGGGTTAGAGACACTGAGACAGAGAGAAAATGCCGAAGTACCAACCTTTTCATTTATTTTTCTTTTTCTTTTTGTGTGTGTAAAATAGGAGTCTTTTAATTGTTCGAACTCTATCCGAATTTTGAGTCGTGTAGCAAACTTTTCGAATTTGAAAGTTTAAGATATATTGGTTTCTTTACGAAATATCGTGCTTCTTTTAAATAATAAAATTGTCCAAGCAATTAGACAGAATTAGCATGAATATTTTAGGTTTTTCTTACTTTTCTGGGTATTTAAACTGCCTATTTCTAAATCATCACTCCGCACATGCACACGGATTTACATAAAATGTCTTTAAGAAATGAACAGAGAAGTAAAGTAAAGTATTTCTAGCTGCTACTTGGTGACATTACGTCATTATAAAATCACTTATTTTTTCATGTAGGTAGTAATAGTATTAAACAGTTTGGACACCATCCGAAATAATCTGAGCATACAGAAGTAACAGAACTGAGGATGAAATAACCAATTAATTGTTGGTTCTTAATTTACAACCATGGGCCCATTTACAAATCGAACTAATATAATGACATACTGAGTGTGAATAAAGGATAACAGATTGTGTTTTAGCATCAGGCCATCGGGTAATGATATACAGCAGTAACATTTCAGACAGGACAGATTACTATTTAATTCTCAACATTGTAAAGGTTATTCTATAACAAGCCATCAGGAGAAAGCTACAAGTATTTGCCTTGAGAAAATAATAACATATACCCCAAGATAAATAAATTACCCTCCTTTGGATGATTGCAACATTACTATCCATGTGCAGACAAAACGCCAGTAGTACAAGTGAATATGCAACAAATTCAGGGTCGGTTGCTAGGTTGAGAAATGAACACCAATAACTTTTTCATCAAACAACGTGGAATAGAAATATCATTAAGCCTGCATACATAGCACCATAATTTAAGCATAGACGTTCTTCCAAAGAATGAAGAAGAGATCAGAAACATATTGCCTTGACATTCATTTTCTCTTTTTGGTCTATGGATCTGGAACCAAACCATTGGCTGTTTTGCTTACTCCAAGTTATTTATATTCCATAGTTTTCTTTCTTATGATCATGTACACACATGTTGTATATATCCCACCCTGTTTGGTTGTGGGATAAAATGGGGATAAGTTGGGGTTGAAGATATCACCTGTGAGAGGTGGTGATAACTTTATCCCTCACTTATCTTAATACCAAACAAAGCTCTTTCTTTTGATCATTTATAACAAATCATATGTACGGGCATGTTGGAAATAATGAAAGGATAAACAAATAAACTAACAAATAATTTCCGCTGAAACTTTTTTCTTAATTCATTGCATATTGGAGACATACAATTACATAATGTTCTATGGTTTATATAGCATAGAACTTTCTTAAATTAACTCTACTACATTTCTAAAATATCATCCACTACTTCCTATAAATTATCCCACTAACTCCATTACTTTCTAAATATAATTGCTAATAATTTTGACTCTTGTCTTTCCTAAAATAACCCTATAATAATTCTATCCTTGCTGAAATTAGTTTTACTAAAAATAATTTCCTAAATAGAAATATTCTAAAAATATATTTTGAATCAATTCTCAACACTCCCCCTTGATTCAAAATTTCTAACTCCAAGTTTGTTTTTCTTTCACAAACTTCTTTGTTAATAATTGTTTCCATTAGAATTAGCAAGCGCCACCTTTTTTTCTTTCTTTTGGCTCTTGGTCTTTTAATCATTTTTTTTCTAACATTCACAACCTTCTTAGTAGTGTTAGCCCGGCCCTTTTTTGATGCTGAACCTAACTCAGAAACCGATGTACTTGAATCAGACTCATTAGATTTTAGTTTAGCTTCCTTAGCCTTGATAGATTTCTTGATGACACTAAAGGAGTGCTCTATCTTCTTCTTTGGAGAAGATGTCTCCTCTATAACAGACTCTCCATTACAATCAACCATTGGAGTAGGTGTCACCTCCTCATTTTGGGTCGCACTCACAACTTTCTCTGGACCTTCAGCCTCATGATCTTGCATAAATCCTGATAAACTAGATACATTACTTGTTCCTTGGTCTTTACTTCCTCTGTCGGAGTTAGCCCGTCCTCTGCTGGGATTGTAGTCACCTCTTGATAACTCCCCCTTCATGTAAAAAGCCTTCTCATCGCCTTTATCTTCTGTCTTTGACATCCTTAATTCATGAGTCTGCAATGACCCCATAAGTTCATTAAAAGAATAAGTGTCTAGATTTTTGGACTATTCTATTGCTGCTACCACATAATCGAACTTGGGTGTTAGACTTCTCAACACCTTTGCCACCACAATCTTCTCCTCCATGGTGTCTCCAAATACTCTGATTTGATTGACCACCGTTTGTACTCTTGAAAGAAAATTTTGTATTGTTTCTTCCTTGTTCATCTGCAATATTTCAAAGTCCCTGAAAGTTTCATCTGCAATATTTCAAAGTAGACCTTGAAGTTTGATTGCCATGACTCGAGTACTCCCTTGAAATGCTATTTTCAGGGTTGTCCATGCTTCCTTTGCATTGGTGGCTGCTGCAATTCTGGAGAATATGGTGTCATGAACTGCTAGTTGAATGTAGAACAACGCTCTTGCATCTTCCCTTTCATTTTCTTGCTGGTTTGGATCTTGATCTGGTATACCATTATTAACCAAATCCCATAAGCCCTGAGACTTGAACAAGGTCACCATCTTGATGCTCCATAACTCATAGTTTTCTCCCTTGAACAACGGAATCAACGGATTAGACATGTTGGCGCCTGCTTCTGCCATTGAAAACAGCCCAAAATTTCTACCGGCTCTGATACCAAAATTGTTGGAATAATGGAAGGATAAACAAATAAATTAACAAATAATTTCTGCTGAAACTCTTTTCTTAATTCATTGCATATTGGAGACATACAATTACATAATGTTCTATGGTTTATATAGCATAGAACTTTCTTAAATTAACTCTACTACAATCCTAAAATATCATCCACTACTTCCTATAAATTATCCCACTAACTCCATTACTTTCTAAATATAATTGCTAATAATTTTGACTCTTGTCTTTCCTAAAATAATCCTATAATAATTCTATCCTTGCTGAAATTAGTTTTACTAAAAATAATTTCCTAAATAGAAATATTCTAAAAAATATATTTTGAATCAATTCTCAACACAGCAATGGAGAATTGCTAGGTAGACCTCATATTTTTTCTATTTAAAAGACAAATCAAAGTTCAGTATAAATTTAGTCCTTTTTTTTTCAGTCAGCAGTATAATATTTGTTGCTTCCTTACCTCTTTTTTTTTCTGGGACTTTTGTAGAACCCATTAATGTAAGTTAAACAACAATACAGTAAAATAAAAGTGATAGAAAAAATCAACAGAACACAGGAACTCACAGAGAACCAGGAAAGATACAAAGGCAGATTTAGCTAAAGGGATACTATATTGGTTGTACTGAGGATGATACTGTTACAGAAAAAGGAATGAAAAAAAAAATAACAACAATAAATTTTGCACAGTTAGTTAAAAGAAAAACACTAATGGATCAATAGACATTACCTTTTCAGCCAACACACCGTTAATATTTAGAGGAGATGCTCTCCTCTCATCCATGATCTCCTTATCCTTCTGTCTTTTCATAAAGCTTCCTCTGTCCCTACTATACCATTTTTTTCTCAACAAATTCCAGTTTGGTCTGATTACACCATTCTTGTATGGATAACACCTAGCACCTGAATTAGCTGATTCCAAATCTGACGCTCCAATCAAACTCCCTTCAACTTCATTAAGAGGAACAATATCTTCTGTTATCTCCACTCTTCATGATTATTTGGAAGTGGAGGTGAATCATGTTCTCAGGATGCCATTTTTCTCGTTCATGAGGTTCATGACTGACATGTGGGACTGCATTAGCAACAGTACCTGAAAGAAAAGAATCCAGCTCAATATCTGTCTCATGCTCTGTTGAGTTCAAAAGATGTGAAATTTCACTTGAATCAACCTGGTCAGAGTTGTTTAGGTTTTTCTCTACTTCACGAATTTGCTCTCTTATTGCATGGACAAATTGGTTAAATTTTAAGATTGTATTTTTCCTTGAATCTGAATTGTCAGATAATGTGGCATAATCAACGGCCCTTCCGAAATCCTCTAACTACAAAAGCATTCAACTTTAGTAACAAAGAGATGTAGTCGTAACACTAGAATCGTGAACAATCTACAGAAGTCTTGTCAGACAGGGTTGCAGGCCCACAAATCAACATGGTACATGGAACAGATAATGTGACGAAGCGTTTTATGAATAATTTCTATTGTAACATGTGTGTTGGCGTCCTGTCAGACAAGATGCCCATTCCTAAAAGTGTATGCATTCCATAGCCATTAAATTTACAGGTGCAAACGAGACCTGTCATCAATATCTGAGCCCCACTGGTAGGGCACAGCACAATTTAGTAACATTATTTGAATAACTCAATCTGTTGGTTGATATTAGTTTGAAAAATTCAACAAAAAATTTAAACAATTGTAGGATCAAAACTCTTAGATGCTTAAATAAAAAATATGATATAATAATACTACTATTAATAATAATAATAATACAATAGTATTGATAATGGTAATGCTAATAAATATAGAATTTTCTTTTTTATAAAAATACACAAGGAAATTTGTTGTATTTTCCAGAAGTTAATGAGAGCTCTAAAAAAAAGGTTGTTTTCCCTATATTCCAATATTCGGCAGTTTTGCT
The DNA here is from genome assembly GCA_037127355.1 of Schoenoplectus tabernaemontani. Lineage (NCBI taxonomy): Eukaryota > Viridiplantae > Streptophyta > Magnoliopsida > Poales > Cyperaceae > Schoenoplectus > Schoenoplectus tabernaemontani. The sequence goes on along the minus strand of CM073751.1, from coordinate 3,334,922 downwards.
TCCACCATACACTGACAAAAAATCTTGTTCAAATAGCAAGAAATGAATATTTTTTTCTGAAGTCACTGAACTCGATTCCTCTATTTTAATCGCTAATTTTCTATTTATTCATTTCAGATCAATTCATCGAGCTTCAATACTTGATGCTATCTGCAGTATGGTATTGGTTGGTCGCTACGTAACACAACAAAAATGAAAATCCAACACACAAAGGACACAAATATGCTCAACAAGACATTTTCAAAAGATCACGAGCTTGACATAAATTGAAGCTAGTTCCTCTTAACTCCTTATTGCTCTATAAATTTCTACTTTGCTTCTGGTCCCCATCTTTTCGTGCTATTGAATTCGATTTTCTCTTTTTAAACAAAAAAAAGGATTCCAAATTATAATTACCTCATTTCGTCAGTAAACAAGCTAACCAAAATTGAAGCTAGCAGTAAGTAACCAAAATTGAAGCTAGCAGTAAGTAACAGAGCAAATGAAGAACATAAAAAATAGAAAAGCCAAAGAGGAGATGCTATTTGTTTGAAGAAACTAGCAAGAAAAATTATTCATAATATTGTTGTATAAACAATTTATACGAAAATGTTAAATCATATACACGCTGATTTTTTTTTTTTGGGTAAGAACCCATAAACAATCATCATTTCTGTGATGCTCGCACTCTCAAGGAATTAATAAATTTACAGCACATCGAATAGTTTCAAATCCGATTTTGCAACGCTCAATAGTCAATAGATATAAGTCTTAACTGAATAATTGACTACACGATGACAAATTATCTCTAACAATTCTATTTAGTTCTCCGAGTCTCATTGTAAACCCGAAGAAACCTCTATGACCTAATCGAACACTAAGCAACCATTACCATCCAAACAATAGAACAAAAAAAAAGAGTAACCTCAACATCAACGTGAAGAGCAATTTCACATAATGATCTAAGAGACAGGAAAGAATTAGTCTGCATTTAAGCGAACAAAATACACAAAATTATCCTCAATCCTGGCTTATAAAACTTTGACAAAAAACACTGACAGCCAACAGCAATTAACACCTACAAAAGAACTCGGCCAAGTATCAAAACTGGCAATAATCTTCCTAAACACAAGACGAAGCAAAACAAGAGGCTTAAAAGACTCTGTATGGCTTGCCCATTGTGCTCTTCAGGTACAAGCACCTCACCTGATATACAAAAGGCAACAAAATTTATTAGTTGATCAACATACGCAGCAGAAGATAAGAAAACATTCACATACCAAACAAATTCTAAGAGAAATGATCTGCAGTTAGAAACAATGAAAGCAAGATATTCCTAACATATCTTTTTCTTCTCCTTTGTCCACAAATGGCCGAAATAAATCCCCACTTGACTAGCTATTGGGTCACTTAAATTACTTCACTGGAGGTAATGTCCCTTTAATTTTCTATGGGCATACAACAGTGACAAAAACTTCAAAGGAAATCTTATAGATAGTGAATGTTACATTTTGCCAGTTCTTCTTGAGGAGAGAGACAAGGAAGTTGACAGACATCTGGACATTTTGTTGAATCTGCTTCTCCTCCATGGCACAATTGCCCACCGCAACACCCATACAAAGGACCTTCTTCAGTTGGAACTTGACGGTAGCCTTTGTCTCATTCACCTTCGATTCCAGGGTCTCCTGGTGAGTCACCAATGTGGGAAACTTACCTGCACATTCAACAAATGCAATGTACCATGTTATAGACAATGTATTATCATTATTTTGTAAGAAAATCACCAAAAAGATAAGAGAGGAGTGAAAGAAGCACATACCTGCCTTGTTGAGACCTGGTCCGAGGAGACGGGGAATCTGCTTAATAATGGCCTCAGAAGCAAGGAAAGCATGGTACTTCTTTGCCAACTTCTTCACCAGCTTCTTGTTCTTGTTCATTTTCTTCAATGATTCAACATCCATGTACTCCAGACCAATTTTCTCAGCCTGAATTGTGAATCAATCAGACCATATTGTTTAGCTATAGCCATGGTAGTTTATATGAAAACTTGGTTAAAAAATCTAACAGCATCCCTCAAGGGTTATCAGTCATGGGAATTCAAAATTACCACAGGTAATTAGCATAATTACATGAATGGGGTGAAAGTTTATGCAGTGGACTACAGAATTCACAATTATCACTGATAGTTAGTATAATTACATGAATGAACTGTAACAATACATAGGAACCATTATAATTCCTATAGGAATATAGGGGCACTAAAGCACTTGGATAATTATTAAACAATACATGTTCAGAGATAAACTAAAGCACTTCTGTGTTACAGGAATGAATGAACCTTCCCTTGTGTAACAGGAATGGAACTCGCTACAGACAGAATTAGAAAACTATTTATATACCTCATAAATTAGAAGTACCTCCTAGCAGCACATACATTCTATCATAAGAACAGAAAGATAAACATAATATGAACGAAATCAAAGAGGTACCTCTTCCACGTGCTGGGCATCACCAAGCATGCAGATCTTCATCTTGGGACGAGGGATATGAGGAAGTTTAACGGATCCACTGAAACGTTTGTCCTTTTGTGGATCGTAGTTCTTCAACCCAATCTGGAGCTCAACTGTCTCCGTGAAATTGCGTTTCTTCTCCCTTGTGTCGTTCATGATGCCAGAGATGGCCTCCTTCAAAGCCTCAACCTGGAGCTTACTGTAATCCAAAAACAAAGTGATGTAGGTATAAGCGACTGAATCCAACAACCAGAAACTACTAGCATTGATACCTCTAAGAATTTTCTTCTTTATTTCTAGTGAAATTAACAACGAAGAAGAATGAAGCCAAGGAAACAAAGAGAGATCTCGAAGTAGTACCTCATTATGACCACAGGCGACTACTCGCGGTAAGCTTCTTCCTACAAATAAAAGCAACCAGCTCGTCAGAAATAAAGAGAGAGAGATTGAAACAAATCGATGATTAGGAGCGAGTTGAGAAATCGATTCTCACCGAGGAGGGAGACGGCGAATGCTGCGTCTGGAAAAACCCTAAATAGAAGAGTTCTCAAAGATCGGAAGGATGCTTATATACATTAATATGAGCTTGAGGCCTTGAGCTGAGGCACCTATAGGCAAGAAATTAGAATCCAATCCTATGCTTCCAATTCGGGCCTGATATGAAGGGAAACCAGAAATGGGCTTTTAGGAGTACATTTTTAACGGGTATGATCTGATCTGTGTAGAATTCTTTTCTAGTTGCGGGTATTATGACATCCGGCCCAATTTTCTGGATACGGCCTTAGAAATAAGAGGGTTGCAAATGAATCCGTTTAATTGAATTTCAAATGAACCGTTAAATTTTATATTATTTCGTTTGATTTTATTTATTCATAAATTTTGATTAGGCTGAAAATTTTAATTAATTTTATTTTTGTTCTTTTTCTACATCATAAACTGAATAGTCCAAAATTTATAAAGTAAATTAACATTATTTGATATAAATAGAAATCATATCAAGGATAATTATAATATTCTTATTTATATATATATTTTTTTTTTTTTTTATTTATTTTTAAACTATTTATTTTTCTATCAGTATTTTAGAACTATTAATATTTTTCATCACTCTTTAACTAATATAATTTCAATTTATTTAGTTGATATTTTTATAAAATTGATTCGGTTCATAATTTAACAAATCGAACTAAATTTTAATTATGTATATATATTTTTCGGTATGAACCAACTATTTGCACACCCCTAGTGCGAAATATTTTTTTCTTTTCCTAGAGTTCAGAAATTTTGGATAATACAAAGATTTTTTATCATTCTAATAATTTAAGAGAATTTCTACCTACCTAACCCTTTGTACCCAAATGAATTGAACTCAATTGTTTCCGACTATCACTAATTTAAATAAATTCAAATTATTCATGTGATATCTTTCTCATTCTCTCCGCTTTTCCTTTCTTCTCTTTGTCTACACTTTCGACTCTCTCTCTCTCTCTTTCTTTGTGTCGACTCCCTTTCTCTCTTGCAACCAGATCAGATCTAAAAATTTAGATTATGGAGATCAAGTTAATATGAAAGTCCTAAGTGATTATTCAAATTCTAAGAGGTGAAGTACAAATATCTTTTTGCACCGATCGAAATTCTAGGTTAAAATAAAAAAACTTTATTTTTATTCAAATGGTATTAAAAAATTGTATTAAATTATAAATTCAGAAATTAATTTTGTTCAGAACAGATCATAGATTTTATATATATTTGTTTAGTGCAAAATTGAGGAGTTGTTGATGCAACTTTTTACGTCAAATCAAAGATAAGTCATTGCTAAAAAAAAATTCCATGAACAAATTAATGTAAGCTTTTCTTATAAAAACTTAATTAGAACATATTGCATGTCTAGTTAGGGACAACTTGTTCAACAAAAATATTCATTTCATAAAGTCACATACTTATATTGCTACATTCATGGCATATCATGATTCTGCAATATATTCAATATAACCATGTTAAAAATATATTATTTTAATTTAAATCTCAAGAAGAAAAACTAACAATATTAGTAATAAGTAATAAAAGAGCTTGCAAAAAATATATTTATAGCTAGTATATAGAATTTAAAAGATGGAGGTTAGAGAAAGGAAAAAAATATTTTGCGCAGCACATGTGATCAAACTAACATAATGACAAGAAGAGTTAGAGAGATAGAAGGTAAACAAAATATTATATGAAAAGTAAAATATGATTAGACATTTGGACCTCTCTGTCAAGGGGTGCATATCTTCTGAAGTGGACAATCACTTCAGAGGTAAAAATTGACAGAAAATATATATTACAGTGTTCAAAAATAATGTAGCGGACGGTATATATGAGTGACTATTTATGAGATATTATTGTGGGGCAGGCACTCAACATTGGGGAGTACCCCGAGAGGATTTGGATTCCCTATCAAATAGGTAATTTTTAGAAGAATTGATGTTTTTTCTTGTGTACACTGGAGATGATATTCTCCATTGCTCATTGTATTTATTTTTGGAGAATTGGGGTCATAGATAGGGTTGCAACTGGATCGGATATTATCCACAAATAACCGGATCTGAATCCGGATTTTAACGGATACGGATATTCGAATTCAGATATTTTCGGATACGGATATGAATACGAATATTTTTTTGACGGATACGGATATGGATATGGTATGGAATTTGGAACCGGATCCGGAAGTTTTAAAATTTCGGATATCCGTAACTTTAAAATATATATAGATGACCCAAGTATTGATCCATTAAAAAATTAAATATTAATGAACATGGCCCATAAATAATATAAATATTATATTGACTATATTAAATATTAAATATTAATGAACATGACCCATAAATAATATGAATATTATATTAACTATATTAAACAATGTGATGCCGTCGGATAAAATTTTATTGGCCCGGTACCAATAATGCTTTATTACAGTTTTTAGGATGACTTATTTTACACGAATATTATATATAAGAAAAATTCTTAAATTTTATGATCGAATCATGATATGTCAAAGTTGTTATTTTTTATGATAAATTATTTTGTTTACCTATTCAAATTATATCTGTATCCGCATTCTGTATCCGATAATATCCGATCCGTATCCATATCCGTTTATTATCCGATCCGTATCCTTATCCGAAGCTATCCATATCCGTATCCGAAAAATAATAACGGATATGGATATGATTTTGCTATTATCCGTCCGTATCCGATCCGTTTGCATTCTTAGTCACAGGTAGGTTGTTCATGCTCAGAGAATGGAGGTCAAAGTTGAAGATTTCAGTAATTTTTATATAATTCAAAGGCTCACCTAGCTAAGAAAGATTTTTTAATTTATTGGAGTCAATTGACCCCCATTCACTTAACGTAGCTCCGCCTCTACTTCCAACCTCCTGCAACAACGACCTCCATCTACTTCAACCACACCATTGATTGATGTCGATCAGGCGAATCAACGGTGTGCACTCCTTCATGGGCCAAATCAGATCTCATTCTATGCCAGGCCTTCGATCATGTTGCTCTAGTTTCTGCCTGCGCAGCCTATTTTTGTTGCCTTAAGTCGACGATGCCTCCTGCCAGGTACGCCTCTTTCTTAATTAGGCTTCATCACTCTCTGGTCTTGCATTATGGTTTAGATCTGACGAGGATTTACTTTGCCAATTGCGGAGGCCAAAGATCGATTTTACAAAGTATAATTGCTATGGCTGACGGGGTTAATGTATTCAATCTGCACCAAGCATTTTCATCAATATTAGAAAATGATATGCAATGATTTTATGATTTTGTATTATTTTCTTTTTATGAAGAAAAATATAAAATTATGCATAATGCTCCAGCTGGTGCTATCTTAGACGATTCAATGTCATATCGATTGGTGAATGGTGACCGTAAATAGCTATATTTTTATTATAATTAATAACTTTGGTTGACCTGAATTAGTTTAGATTGCATATATGATCCTAACAGTAAGCAAGCATGAATTTCTACCTTTTACAGTATATGACATAAATTTTTACTCTCTACTGGTGTTGTTGTAAATAATTCTTAATTTTATATTTATTGATTTGTAAAATATTTACATATGAATTCATTTTTTTCTTTGAATATGTTAAATACATGATATTAAGCTTTTATAGAAGAATAATGAATTTGGACCAGATTACATGAATATCTAAAGAATAAAGATTAGGTTAAGTTAGATTTATAATAAATAAAAGTAACCAAAGTAATCTTGAGATGAAAATAAAAAAATAAAGATATTATACCCTAACCATTGGAGCGGAACCCATAACTGTTGCAATGGTGACCTCAAAACTTTTTTTAGCATATTACAGACAACAATCATTGTAATTGTTATCATAATCGTTATAACGAAATAAATCAAAATATGTTCAAAATTTATCCAAAAGTTACTAGAGTGTAACTAGTCCATATATGATTGTTGCAACTGATAGCCCTCCATTGCAACAGTTGTAGTTCTGTTGCAACCGGTAGTTTAAATCTCTTTTAGCTTTTTACGATAATTATAATTGTTATCATAACCATTACAACAGTTTGCCTTCTGTTATAACTATTGTAGTCCCGTTACAACTTATAGTTCAAATTTCTTTAGCTTTTCAATTTTTGCTATAAAAGCAGCTGGTTGTCTATTTCTCTTTCTCTCTTTTTGTGATTTTAAAAGATAAAACTTTGAGAAACCCTAACTGTCATTGCTAAATCTTGAAATACTTTATTCTAATCTCAAGATTATTTTGCTATACCTTTAATAGGTTCGATTAGAGTGATTATTGAGTGTTTTCTCTTTCGCGAGACTTATTTTCTTGAGTTGTTGTGCTCGTTCTTTCTTTGATCGACGGCTGTCTATTTACTTGATGTAAGGGATAGAAAGTTCATAGTTATATAAACGTTGTGTTTCAGTGACTCGGTGCAATATGATAGTTAGTGATTGTGGATCCCGGAGATATGGGCTTGTTATAGCCGAACTTTGTTATATCTTATGTTATTTCTTTATTATGTATTATTTTATTTCTTAGTATTGAATTATAAAATCAGCCCAAGGTTGTTTGATTGAGCATTATTAATGCCATTCGGAACAACAACTGATACATGGCTTATGAATTTTTATCCTTCATTTCACTTCAAGTATAATAACTTCTACCTTAGTATTGAGCAATTAACTAATAAAAATATAAATTTAGGCTTCAAAAAATAATAACATTTTGGATTGTCCCTGTAATCTCAAAACAAGGAATTCATGGATATGTGATTTGATAAAATTATTATTTTGTAAGGTTAAGCTTGTATTATTATTATAGGTAATATGACTATATGATCTACATAATAAGACTTTTCAGAAAAGATATTAAGTCTAGAGGCCTAGGTAATAAGATTTATCATCATATATTTTTTATTGTGTTTGTCTGCTGGAGATAACATAAAGGTACCAAGATTTAAACAAATATATAAAATAAAAACATTAGAGTTAAAGTAATAAGACATAAAATAATAATTAATTATATTATCCTCATATGTATCAAGACTTAACATTATAGTATTGAGACTTCAAAAAATAATATAGCTAATAAGCCTTTATCTACTTATGTTCAACTAATAAAATTTAATAAAATATATAATAAGTCTTTATCTACTTAAGTTCTTTCAGATCTTCAGGCTCCTCCATCTGCGATTGATTTTTAAAAATTGATTATCGTGCTTTATTTTTCTTAATGTGATAATTGGTTATTCAATTCAAGAGTTGCTCTCTTATGTCTTATATTATACTAGAATCAGATCTTTTTATATTTTTATTATAATTGTGCGACCCTTTTTCGCGCGCCGCCGCACCGCCGCTGGGCGATGGGTTTGCGGAAGAAGGACACGGAGATCCCTCCCGAGCGTGCATCTACTGGGTGTCGGCCGGTTCTGCCGTTTAGAGATATTTGGATGAAAATAAGGGGGTTTTTAGTGATTGTGAGTTCTTGTAGATTCCGGTGGGCGCAAGCCCCCACCGTTAATTACCCTGGGCTACTAACCTCGAGGCACCTCTGGATCTTTGAAAGAGAGAAGCAAATAGTATAGTTAAAAGATGGTCAAGTGGTCGTCTGGGTTCATAAAGAGGGGTCCATGGAAGACGAACCTACAAACAGATCGGTTCAGTCTTTATTTAACCCTGTGGAAGACGAACCTACAAACAGATCGGTTCAATCTCTACTTAATTCTATGGAAGACAAACCTACAAACAGGTCGGTTTTGTCCTATGGAAGACGAACCTACAAACGGATCGGTTCGAGTCTATGCCACCTCGAGATGTAACCTTACTACGGACCGGGTTAGTCTCTTCGGAGGGGCTTGAGGTGAGTCTACATACGTAACGACTCGACCTCCGTTGATCTAGAAGATAAACCTACTACGTAACGGTTCAATCTTAACTAGTCAACAACCAATCACACAAAATACAACTCGAAGCGGCGAGCCGGTTGATCTTGAGGTTGGTGAATCGGGAGAAGGGTGGATATGGCCCACGTGTTTCTTCTCACCGATCTTCTAGATCATGAATTCGAAGCACTAAGCCGATTCATAAACCTAGGAAACACAAGCACACACATGTCAAACCCAAGCGGCGGGCCGAGTTCAACATTGAGGCATGTGTTAGTGAAGGAACCTACCTACGAACGGTTCACATTCATCATTTTGTGGATGAATCTACTACGAGAACGATTCAATCTCACGGTCTCGGAAATGAGCCAGGAGACAAACTTATCGACGGATGAGTTCAGTCTTGCTAGCTCAAATGGTCATGAATTACTTGTTCATGACACCGAGTCATTAAGATGTCGCTTCGCTCGGACATCGTAATGTTCTTCTTCTTCAAAGTCGACATATCTCTCCATGCTGATGTCGTAGCTTTGGTCATTCTTCAGCGAGCGTCGAGGTGTTCTTGTCTCGACTAATCATTCTACATGTTGCATTACTTGTGCAAAATTACTACGTTGCCCTACATCCCTCATGTGAGCGTATTCAGTCATGAGTTACTTGCTCATGGTAGTGAGTCATTAAGATGTCACCTCTCTAGGACATCGTAATGTTCTTCTTACTCAGAGTTGACATACATCTCCATGTTAATATCGCAGCTCTGGTTATTCTTCATCAAACGTCAAGATGTTCCTGTCTCGACATATCTCCTCATGTTGCTATCGAAGCTTTAGTCATCCTACGTCAAAATGTTCTTGTCTCGACGTATCTTTTCGTGTTGTCGTTGCAACCTTGTTTATCCTTCGTCAAGATGTTCTTGTCCTGACTGATCGTTCTAAATGTTACATCATGTGTGCAAACATCCTCATGTGGCTCTACAATCCTTGTGTGAGCATTTTTGTTCATCTCCAAAATGTACAAAGCCTATTACATAACATTTTCCATTATCATCTCTATTATGAAAATGAATTTATTCATTATTATTATTATTACTATTATATTTTTTATTATTATTATTATTATTTTTATTATATATTTTTTTTATTTTTAAACTCTATTTATCTATGTAGAAAAATTACTTACAAAAACAATAGAAAAAGGGGTTAGCTAATAACTAGAATTTTATTTATATTTTTGGGATTTTTATAATAGCTAAAATAGTAGAATTTTATCTTTGTTATTTCTAAACTCTATTTATTTTGTAGAAAATTACTTACAAAATACTAGAAAATAAAATCAAAAGATGGATAGCTATATTTTTTTTATTATTATATATTTTTATTATTATTTTTTTTTTTAAGATCTATAATAGCTAAAAAGAAATCATTATCAATATTCTATCTTATTTATTATACTATTCATTATTTTTTTATTATTTCTATTTATTATCTATAGAAAGGTATAAGATTTTTTATTATTAGTTGAAAATAGCCATAAGAGATGAAATTCATTATATTTTTATTACAACTATTATTTTTATTGCATTTTATTCATCAAAAATATTTTTATTGTATATTTGCATAGAAATATCAAAAGAAATGCAATTCATATTATAAAACTATATTATCATTCTTTATTATAAAAGAAAATGTATTTACTATCTATTATCATGGTAGTATATATTTTTGTATATTTTGTGCTATTTATTTTTATTATTCTTTTTACAGAAAATATCAACATAATATCTATTATTATTTATTATTATTTTTATCAAAGAATATAGCTAATTTCATTATTTATTATGGAATATTACTATTATCATTATTATTTCATGAAAAATCACTTGAAAAATCAGTAAAATATATCTAGTTATTATTCATGATTTTTATTTGAATTTTTGGGATTTTTATAGTATTTAAAATGACAAGTCAAAGCTAAGTCAAATATATCAATATATGTAATATCTTTTGCTTTTAAATTGTTTCACCATGATTATATTTTCAAAACTGGGATATTATCATATAGAAAAATAGTATGAAAAATAAAGAAATTTTATAAACAAATTTGAGTTAATTTGGAGTTCAGGAGCATTTTCAAATGATTTATTTACTCTATGTCATTAACATTCTCATTATTATTTAATTATTGGGCCTAATCGGGCCCGCCAGATCTATACAAGATTAGTGCATATCTTTCATACAACTTTATTCTCATTTGGGCCGTCGGATAAGTTTTAAGATTGAGTTGTATTAGATGGACGGCCCAGATACATCTTTATTATTCTCTTTAATCAACAAATTGTGATGGTCGTTAGATTTCTTTGAGATTCCCTCAGATGTGTCAGGATTCGCGTTGATGCGCTGAGAGTCGCGCTAGCTTTGTTCTCCATCTCGTCTGTTAGTTACGCGCCGAGATCCGTGCTACTTGCGTTCCCGGTGATCAAGAACTCCGTCCGGTGATCGGCCGACCTTTAGTATCGTCTCGATGAACGGAGTGCAACGGTGTTACCTGATCGAAGATTTATACGGCGGATGGTAGGGAATGACTGTACTGATTTGGTACGATTATGTGATCCGATGCATCGAGATGAATTAGGCGATTTCTTGATCAAATTAAACGCTAATTCTTATGATTCTTACACGCATTTCATCGTCTTGAAGTAATTGGCATATTCACCGAGTGGTCGACTTAGATTATAACAAGAATTCAATAGCAATTGGTAAAATTCAGCAACAATCTCGAACTAAATTGCAATCTTAGTTGTCACAAATTGTATACATGCTTCTCATGCACCTATCTCCTCTCGTACAACATCACTTGACATTCTTTATGATTTCAATATGAATTTACAAGGAATTGCATGCTCGTGCGAGAGGAGATATGTGAGATTGTATATGAATTGAATTTCCATCAATTCAACTATGAATCTCACTCAATTGTATCTCGGTGAGCCATTAAGCTTGCAATAAAGCTAGGAGAGTTACACAAACCCTTCTACTAATCTTAATTGCAATTATTTTAGGGATATCCTTTGAATAATACTCGGGAGGGTTACAAAAACCCTTCAACCGAGTCACATTGCATTCCAAATGCACTCACATTATGATTAGTATCAAGAAATGATCAAGAGAATGAAAAAGAAGAAAGGCAATCAAGTAGAAAAGAAATGAAATCAGAAAATAAGAAAAATCAGAAAAATTAGAAATTCAGATACTATTTCAGTATTACACTAATCCCTTTAAGATATTACACTCAATTGATGATAACTACCTGATTTCGATGCTTCTTGAGATGATCTAACAGTTGAATCAAGATTCTGACTTGGAAAAGAAACTTAATTTCCTTTTTCTTCACAACTATTGCTTTCCTCTCTCTCAAATCGTTTCTCTCTCTTTTAATCTCTGTATGTTGCTCTCTCTTTCTGATTTCTAATGCCAGTCCCCTCTTTCAATGGCCAGGATAGGGTTTATATAGATTAGAAGCTTAATTGTGATTGGTGGATTGATTAGTGGCCGGATTGCAATATTTCAATTAATCTCATCCCTTGATTGCTTCTTATTCAATGGTTAGGATTAAATTGTGTTTCTTTTCAGTTAATCCATTGACTTGAGTCAACCCTTGACAGTTCTAGGTTTGTTAGAGTCGGTTAAATTTTCTTTTTATTTACTCCATTGCCACTTCCTTGCACCAATTGGTTCTTCCACGTTTCCAGAGCCTCCTAGAGCATTCTAAGCACTTGAACATCCCCAAGTATGCTCCCTATATAATCTCCAAATGCTTTTTAATCTCAATTGACCAATTAAAAATTCATTTCTTCACTTAAGCCCCTACTCGGCCTATTCATTCAATCAAGACCTTTCCTTTATCCATTCTCTCAATTGGCTTTTTGTACAATCTCTCCTTATCCCTTGGAGTCGATCTAGCATCCCCGCTGACAATTGAGCACCATACCACCAAGTTCAAGCATCCATGCCCATGGCGGTTTGTGAATCGGTGAAACATCGACCTGAGGCTTCCAATAGTCACTTTTATACTTGCCTTAGCATCGTGTGGGTAAAAGGAGTGTTCTTGCATAATCAATTGGACTTGCAAGCATTCACGAGGTAATCTCCATTTTTAAGCCGATTAACTTCTTCCATCAATTTCTCTCTTCTCTTCGCTAATTCTTTCAATTGATTGCTTGAATAAGATCTTAGTAGTGCTTAGAGGTCTCTTGTGAAGAGGAATCAAGGTCAGAAGAGGTGTAGAAGTGTTTCCCATTCATGGCGCCTTTGCAATCGGGCGGAAGGAAGAGGAAGAGAGGAAGAAGGGGATGGGACGATGGAGGATCAACGTCGGCTGCGCGCGGTGCATGTGAGCCAATATTTCCAGCGATGCCAAGTCAGAGAGAGGAGATACATGGACCAGGTACACACCTCATTCCTCGTTTGATTTAAATTTCTGACTGTGAATGTGTATAGACATGGTGTATGTCTGCTAGTGTGTGCTATACTCTCATAAACGACATATGGGCCCCATGTGTAAGCATCCGAGTCTCGGCCCATGAGATTAAATTGCGGATTGATTAATAGCACAGCAAAGCATAATGGATCGACTTGTCATGATCGATAGGCCACACAATTAATCACCTTGTTAATTATCCGTTTAGTGTTTAACTTGTCTTTGAGGTGGCATCGGCTAGTAGGTGCCATGTGTCAATAGGAATAGTCCGGTTTCTTTGAGGTGTGCTACTTAATGTCTTGCCGCCATGTGTCATGTGGGTGTTGAGGTGGCTCTGTCACGCTTGCCACGTGGCATGTTGGTGGGGCCCACATGTCGGTCATCTTGTGGTATGGTGGGGCCCACATAGGCCGAGGTGGACCAATAGGGAAGTGCCATGTGGCACTCGGTGTTGAGGTGGCTCACTCTGCTGCCGCCATTTGTCATGTCCTCGGGTGTGGACCACTCGCGATAGCCATGTGTGCTCAGTGGTGATGTGGCTTGTGATGTGGTCCAATCGGAGCCGGCCATTTGTATCTGCACGGTGAGGTGGTGCGATGCGGACCATTGGTCGACGCCACGTGGCATAGGTGGGACCCACTTGTCGGATATGTGGGACCCACACAAGGTGAGGTGGACCAATGAAATGTCGACACGTGGCACCGACATCGAGGTGGCCCAACGATGGGGTCTTGACACGTGTCACACCCTCTCTCTTCTCTTATTCGTGTGTGCGTGTTTGGAGTCCCCGCTTGCACCCGGATGTGTCTCTGTCCCCAAGTTGCACCCGGATGAACCCTTGATTGAATCTCGGCCCTTGATCTTCCCTTTTAATCTGTTTTATCTTCCCCAATTTATTCGATAGCTCCACTTATCCAAAAATCATGAAAATTTCACCAAAAATCCCTAAAATCATGATGATCATCCCTGTAATTTTTAATTCCATTTTTACCCTGTCTCTCTCTGAATTAAAAATTCTTTTATCAAATAAACCCTATTATTTCTTCGAATTAATCCCATTTCATTTGTAGCTACGTGTCTCTGCGAATTATCTCTCCTTGCAGAAACCACCCTAACTAAATACCAATTAGACTTATATTGATATTCATTAGGGCTTGATCCGATCAACGATTGATTACATGTCAACGGTTGATACGGATCTAGACTTGATCGATGGTTGCTCCCCAGCTTTGGCACTGATCGGTCTTGTGAAATTGTCTTTCAATCCCTTAACATGAGGGTGACTTGGTCAAAGAACTGACTACTTATCGATAATTGACACAAATCAAAGCATGGTTAGGTGGTTGCTCGCGACTTTGGCACCGGTCGGCCTTGAAAGCAAAATCACATTTGGAATTTCTCATGACTAGTTGCATCAAAAATGCTAGCTTGGCATTGACATCATTTCATGTAGCATAGGGATTATCTTGCTTCGGTTCTTAGGGTTCGCTCCGAGAGTAGATTCTTAGGGTTCAATTCGACTCCCTTGATAGGTCACCGAGGTGTGGGGTCCACTTTGTCGGTGAAAAATGATTAGATGGATGACCCTCTAGAGATCTCTCTCTCCCGAATCTCCGAGGGTCATCCATCTCGAATGAATAGGAGATGACGGGGTATTTATATCCTTGCTCGCACTTAGGATTTCCTTGTGGGATTAATGTTTAACCCTTACTCCGGATGGATTAGACTTATCGGATAGGCTAGGTTCATGCTTTGTCAAGTCGCTTACAAATATTGTTATGTGGGTCCCACTTGTCGGAAAAAAATGTGATCGGATGGTGACCCATCGGGAGATTTTCTCTCTCGAAATCTCCTGATGGTCAGCCACCTCGAATGAGTAGGAGGTGGTGAAGTATTTATATCCCTGTCTTTCACCCTGACATTTCCTTGTGGGATTAATCGATTTGTTCCGGGGTTAAGCAGCGATCTTTCCTGATCAGTGGGCCATCTTCTTCTTTGCTTTCCCTTCTCATGATTTATTATTAATCATTGATTTTATCCTCATTTATTCATCTACTCATCCTTGAAATCTTTCAAGGGTAAACAAAGAGCCACCCACCAAGACGAGTCTTGAACGCTCGAAAGGCTTGTCTTGGTGCATTATTCCTTATTGTCTATCTCTTCATTTCTCATGACGTCTTCTCTTTTTCGGGTATTGTAGTTCCATCTCATGACGCCATTCCGCGTCGCCCCTTGAGTCATTACCATTCTTTTTACGAGAATCCTAGTGAGTGGACTCCTCTCGTCTCAGCCATCCGAGCGACTCCTGTCTACCCGCGAGGCGGCGGTTTATTCTTCAGAGATGATCAGCCTCATGACATCATGCCCCTTCAGCCCTTAGGCATTGCTTCTACAGCTCCTTTGACACATCTCCTGGGCAAGGAGATTATTGACGGGGAGGCTCACAGATGGACTACTGCTCCCTTCATCACTCCCTTGGAGTGCCATGGATATCAGCTAGAGTGGACCCGGTATGTGCTCATGCGGGAGGGGACTCTGCTCAGACGAGCCGGGATATATGACTCGGTCTTTTTGTCGATGTTCCATTATCATATCGACACACCCTGGCTGCGGGCCTTTTGTGAGAGGTGGAACTATTCCACCAACACTTTGTTCATTGACGATCGGGAGTTGACTCCGACCTCTCTAGATATACGACGACCGGCCGCCGATCTTTGGCCATTTCTATGACGAGTTCATAGTCTCACCCGCTGACTCGGGAGACTTCACTCGATTCCCGCCTTCTTTGCAGAGGACTTATGAGATCTATTATCATCTACGGAGGGGGCATCCCGGAGTTCCGTTCAGACATTGGATCGCCTATTTCACCGATCGGGTCCATACTCGCCCTACAGGCTTGGCTTCCACCAGAGATCCATTTGGTACAGGTCGGCTCGAGATTCATCATGACGGCCCTATCCCTTCTCAGGATACCCTGTGTTCACATGACGTGGATCGGGATACTTATCTGACCGCCTTCATCTCTTGGTGGATCTGCTATTTCTTATTACCTAGCTCCCCTGCATACACCATTCGGCCTTCGGTGTTCATTATGGCGAGCCTGATCGCGCGTGGCGACAGGATCTCTTTGGCCGTGCTGTCGTGCCGCCAACATCTATAGATGCCTCCGCGGTTTGACTTCATCTCGTAGTCCTTCACGGTGCCGGAGCTGATCCCGTGGCATCTGATTAGCGGATGGCTTCATTTACATTGGTCTGGCTCATATGATCCCGGCATGGCGGTTACGCTACGAGATCGTCTACCTTTACTGAGTGACTTAGCTGGGGTGCGGCCCTTCATTGACTCGGAGGTCGCTCGGTATAGATTCTTCGAGTCGAGATCATCTACACTTCTCTCGAGATAGATCAGTGGCCCGTGGGGCAGCTAGGGTTGCTGACAGGATGGTGATTGACAGCAGGGTTCCCTCTTCTGACCCTTCTAGCATCCGAGCCAGGCCTATTGATTTGGAGTACCTGATTAGTATTCGTCAGAGCTTTCTTCCTCTCAGATTGGGCGATTATATGTTCATCGAGCCCTATTCGCCACATCGATGCGCACATCAGTTTGGCTTGGATCAGGATATTCCAGCGCCTCTTCTCCGCCCTATATCACTGGCGGCCGATTTGGAGGGTATCGGATGGTGCTACACTCACCTTTTCCGACTAGGCACGGGCACTCGCTATCAGATGGTATCCACCTCTAGGACTTCCACCTTCACGAGGCGTTATCAGCAGTGGTATTATGAGATCATTCGCTCTTACCAGTCGTATACTCCTTCGGTGGTCGTCCGGAGTACATGTCCGCGAGATATCCAGCCTCTATTAGATGGCACCGTTTCGCGTGATCGCGGCCTTTCCCCGCCCTTGCTTGCGCGAGCTGTCGATTTTCGGGGTTTAGATAGTCGATTTTCTCGTGCTCTGTCAGACCATTCTCACGGTATACTTCATCATCCCTTTAGGTTATTTCCTTTCGATAAACCTCATCTCATTTCGACCAATTCTCTTTTGATTCGAGGCGGCTTACGAGTATGATCACGCGGAGCCCGGTTCTCGGTCCCTCGTCCACGAGTAGTTGGCGTTCATTCTCGCCACCCGTCGAGCCACCGGCTCCGGCCTACCATGGGGAGAGATCGAGACGGCGCCTCTCGGCCGTCTTCCCCCGTCTTCTTTTCCTTCTCCCACTCCGGGTGATTTTCTTTATTGACTCGCCTATCCTTATTCGGGCGCACTTCATTTGCATCTCGATTAGGGTTTATTTTCCAGCTTGCGGGACATCTCCCCGTGGAGGCCGCCCGAGGTGACATCATAGCGAGATCTATCGGCGCTGCGAGCACTTGCCATTTCGGGGTTTTGCACCGACCTTGCCGTCGCGAGGTTCGTGTGCTTCATTTAATACTTAGTTGCCGCACGCACTAGTATTTTCATTCTTACATGTAGATTTTACGGACACCGAGGCCGATGACATGGCATCTCCACACCGCTCGAGTCTTTCTTTTATGACGGCCACCGCTTCACCGTCGATCTTCTTGGTACCCACCGGAGACGGTGACTCATTCGATGTGGTTCTCGGGACCGGTGCTCACTCTTGTACGATCGAGGAGGCTTCTTTAGAGCGGGGAGTCCATTGGTACCGTCGAGCCCGCAGCGACGAGCCACTATTGATCGAGGGAGGGCCATCTCATGCTTCTTTATCTCCCGATGGGCGCCTCTCATGGCCATAGATGGCGAGTCTCATCGACGCTCGGGTGGAGGACTCGACCGAGCGGGCTACGCGTCGATTATGACTCGTAGTGGATGAGAGGCGGCTAGTGGAGCAGCCTATTCCACGGCCCCGAGACGGAGATTCCACTGGCGAGGGTTTCACGAGCCTCATGCCTCTTCCGTATCTTATATTCCTTTTATTATTCACCCGTATTTTACTCTTCATGTACTTATGTTCTTCATTTTATTTTGTAGCCGGGTCTGGTACTCCTGTGGGTCCTCCTGAGGCGACCGACATCCCTATTCCTGATTCAGTCCCGCCTGTCTCAGGCGACGAGGCGATAGGTTAGATCTTCTCTTCCTTCTATTTCTTCTTTGGTTATAACAATTTGTCTAACCCATTTATTTTACTTGCGTATGTTACATCGAGGGATGTGCGCTTGCCTTGGTCGCGGCCGCGGATGCACTCCGAGACACCTTCTTCGGGGCTATCCGCTAGATTTCGAGATCCTGGACTCTCTACCCAGTGGTTTCTCTTTCGACTGGTATAGGCTGATGCGGGATACCATCGCGCCAGCTCTACTCATTGCACCTCGTCTCGAGAGTACTTTCATTTCCGGGAGGTGTGAGGAGCTGCTCAGGGCTTACCAGGATGCGAGCTCTCTAGTATACCAGCACGAGTTGGAGATTCATGAGCTGCGCAGACATTTGGAGGCTGCTCGACTTCGTTATCTTCAGCGGCTCTCCTCTTGTGCCACTCTCCGTTCCATGGGAGTCAGTGGTGGGCCTGCTCGACTGCTCGTGCAGGAGCTAGAGGACCACAGATCATCAGTAGAGGGCTTCTCCCGACATCTAGCGGGACGTCTTCCGTAGCCGATTCACACGAGTGCTCGGGATAGTGCCTTCGCTCAGTTCTTGGACTTCGAGGCGACTTCGGAGGAGGACAGGCACTCCCTACACGCTTATCTGGAGACCATTAGTACTGTGCTATTAGAGTTGGAGTCCCGCTTTTTGGGCCCATAGACTGCACTTTTCATTTCTTCTTTTCTCCTTTTCTTTTACTATACTTGATATAGGATGCCTTGACATTTATCATTTTGATCTCTTATTGTGGATGATGCTTGCCTCTATTATTATCCTTTCATCGCTTCCTCTGCAGCGCGAGGAAATATTTCATTCATTTATGTTGTGCACCTCCAATTTTATTTGCAAAAGCGCCCTATTACAACTGCTTCATTCTTTCGCAGCGTCTAAACATAATAAAGGAAAATCTTACGACATCCTATTACATTCATTCTATACATCATTTCTCTTTATTTATGGCAATACAAAACTCAAATAACCGTGGTATTTTATGGATACCGAACTCCGTCTCGTATTGACCTCTAGGCGGTATGAGAATAAACCCGTTTATCCCTTTATTACTTGATGGATAAACTTACCAGTATCAATTGGATTTTGGATGCAATTGATAACACCATTTTGTGGATGCTCCTTGTATATTTAGTTGACATTTATTTGTGGAAGCTCACCCACTCTCCCCTCATTTGTGCACCGTTGCGTGCTAAAGTGGAAACTCACATTCACTCTTCTCCACTCAATTTATTTTGTGGGGGAACTACCCTCAAACATCCATCACGCATCCTGCGAGACAAAGCTTTCATCGGGTAGGTCCGCTCTCCATGACCTCGAGTCACTTCTTTAAGCGAATTACTTTATTTGACACCGAATGTCGGGCAAAAGCATAAACCCTTAGTCCGACCCCTCCATGATCTATTTTGGGATTAGAAACGAGACCACCTCCTTGGGCGTGTGGTACTTTTGCGGATGAATGTACCCAACCTCGTTTTTTTATATTTTGGCTACCCTCAAACATCCATCACGCATCCTGCGAGACAGGGCTTTCATCGGGTAGGTCCGCTCTCCATGACCCGAGTCACTTCTTTAAGCGAATTACTTTATTTGACACCGAATGTCGGGCAAAAGCATAAACCCTTAGTCGACCCCTCCATGATCTATTTTGGGATTAGAAACGGACCACCTCCTTGGGCGTGTGGTACTTTTGCGGATGAATGTACCCAACCTGGTTTTTTATATTTTGGCTACCCTCAAACATCCATCACGCATCCTGCGAGACAGGGCTTTCATCGGGTAGGTCCGCTCTCCATGACCCGAGTCACTTCTTTAAGCGAGCCGCTTTGTTTAACATGAAATGTCGGGTACAAGCGTAAACCCTTGGTCTGACCCCTCCATGATATGTCGTGGGATTATGACACATCATTTCTTCGGGCGTGTGGTGCTTTTACGGATGAATGCACCCAACCTGGCTTTGTATAACACTCGTGGTGTCGGGGACAAAGGTGGCAACCCCTTATTGAAAAGATTTTATTATTTTTTATTATCATCATCATCATTTTTTTTATGAGTAGGGAAAATAGGTTTTTATTGTTTTACTTATATATCCTTTTATTTTATTAGAAGAAGGCAGATTTTTGGTTATTAGTGATACATGTTACTAATAGTACGAGAGTTATTTATTTATATGCCCTCGGAAGCGACTATTTACTAGCAACCAATTTGCTCGACCTATCCTTGGCTTGCGCCGCGTGGGCGACCAATATGAGCAACTTTCGTCATTGGGCAACGAGATAGTTTGAGGGACAAACTGCAAACCCTGCCCATTTTTGTGTTTATTCTGTATCAAATGGACAAACCCAGTGGTATTTGTATTGTGAGCCCAAACACCAAGGCTCTCGCCTTACATTCTCGCGTGGTTTTGGCGTTGAATTCTCTTATTCTATATATTTTTTTATTTTTGTTGTAGGGCTAAATGTGTTTGTGTGGTTTTGGATTTTTGGATGCATTCTATTTACAAATGCAAAAATAAGGTTTTTGGGATTTTATGCAAAAGTGGAGGTTAGACATGGGTTTGTGTTTCGTGCACGTGTGTGTAAACGAACACTTATTTCCTCCTTATTTATTTACAATAGATACTACTCGGTTGGCCCCGCTCTGGGCTATGTGTAGTACTTCTTCAGGTATCGCCCGTTAATCGGTGGCATGGGCCTCTCACCTTCATGATCTATGAGTTGGTATGCGCCGCCCCCGTATACCTTCTCAATTACATATGGCCCTTCCCGAGTTCGGAGAGAATTTCGGGCCGATGTGCGACCAATGATCGGCCTCTTAAGGACAAGAACAAGCTCCCCTTGTTGGAATGCCACGACTCGCGCCATTTTATCATATGCCCTTGCCATTTTTGCCTCGATATATTTCAAGGTTACTCACTGGCTATCGGTCTCTTCTCGTCCATGGCATCCAACTCATCCAATCTAAGTTGTTGGCATTCATCCATGGTCATATCATTTTGCATAGCCACCCGCAATGACGGTAATTCCACCTCAAGGGAGAACGGCTTCAACCCCAAAAGCCGAGAGAATATGGGGTAGCTTGCGTAGGCGTTCGGTACGTGGTCCGATAAGCCCATAATGCCTCCCCGTAGACGATTATCCCGGTCTCGTTGGTTGTCGTCCACGGTCTTTTTCATGATATTGATTAGGGTTTTGTTAAAGGCTTCGGCCAGGCCGTTGGCTCTCGGGTTATAAATGGACGAGAATCTCCAATCAATATTGAATTGCTCCGCCAGGGCATAGACTTTGGAGCTCTTAAAGGCCGTCCCATTATCGGATATTATCCGTTGCGGTGTACCGAATCGGTAAAGGATGTGCGTCTTGAAGAACTTAACCACATCGGATGCTTTAACTTCTTTAAGCGGAACGGCCTCGGCCCATTTTGTAAAATAATCCGTCGCCGCCAGGATAAACCGGTGACCTCTCGACGTCGGAGGGTCTATGGGCCCCACTATATCTGTGCCCCACATATTAAATGGCCAGGATGCTACCGTGGGGTGCAATGGGTTTGGCGCTTGATGTATAAAAGGGCCATGTATCTGGCACATGCGGCACTTCTTTGCGTGCTCTTCACAATCAGCCACCATCGTGGGCCAATAATACCCCATCCGCTTGATCTTTAATTTCATTTTTGGCCCAGACTGATGTGCTCCGCATAGTCCAGAATGAACTTCTTTCATAACCTGCTCGGCTTCAGGCCCTGATACGCATCTTAGCCATAGTTGATCGTAAGACCTACGGTATAGCGTATTGCCCACATACGCGTACCGTAGTACCCGTTTTCTTAGTTGATCAGCTATCCTTTTGTCTTTGGGGAGGGTGCCATGCCGGAAGTATTCAATGAACGGCTGTCTCCAATCATCGTCTTCAGTTATCATTGTTTCTTGGCATTCCATCTTTTCTAGCCCAGTATTTTCATTATTCGCATTATCTATCGTCTGACACAATGATAATGGCCTCCTATTGCGGACGATGATGTGGATTTCCGGCTCTGTTGGTTCACCCAGCTCTTTGGCGAGTTTGGCCAACGCATCTGCTTCACCTTTCACAGCCCTCGTGACCTTCTCAATGGACACATACGGGATTTTCTTTATTAGTTCCATGGCCTTCTGGTGATATTGTATTAGTTCCGGCTTCAAAACCTTATATTCGCCAATTATTTGATTTATTATCAGCTGTGAATCCCCAAAGATGCGCACAGCTTTGATTTCTAGCTCCAAAGTGATAGCTCTAGTCCCATGGCGATGAGTGCCTCATACTCGCTTCATTATTTGTGCATGGTTCGGTTAATGCCGAGAATGTCGTATTATCCCGCCTTCCGGGTTACGAAGACTAGTCTGCGCGCCGCTCGCACAGTTGGGACTCCCGGGCCCGCGATCGGCTTGATCGACGAGGCACCATCAAAGTACATCTCCCATATAGGACTTCCTTCTTCAACATGTAGAGTTTCCTCATCGGGAAAGTCACATTTTAATGGGGAGTCATCTTGGATCGGATGTGCGGCTAGGAAATCCGCTAGCGCCTGCCCCTTTATCGCCTTTTGCGGTGTATATGTGATGTCAAACTCGGTAAGAATGATCGCCCATTTGGCCAGCCTACCCGTCAACATTGGCCGAGTCATCAGGTATTTAAGAGGGTCTACCTTGGATATTAAAATGATTTTATGGGCTAGCATGTAGTGCCTCAATTTCTTCACCGCGAAGATTAGGGCTAGACAATGCTTTTCGATCGGCGAATACCCGTGTTCTGCCCCCACCATCATGCGGCTTAAGTAATATAGCGCATTTTGATTACCATCCTGGTTTTCTTGGGCCAATAGGGCTCCCAAGGATCCATCTAGGGCGGTCGTATATAGAATGAGTTCCTTCCCGGCTATGGGCGCCGCCAATACTGGAGGGTTGAGTAGGTATTCCTTGATTTCTTCAAAGGCTCGCCGGCACTCACCATCCCACTTAAACGGGATATTCTTCTTAGTCACCAAGTGAAGGGTTGGATTTTACCCGATAGTTGGCTATGAACCGCCCGATGTACGCCAATTGCCCTTGCAAGGATCGCAATTGTTTTAAATTCTTTGGCGGGGATAATTCGCTTATTGCTTTGATCTTGCCCGGTCTATTTCAATTCCCCGTGGCGTACTCACAAACCCTAGAAATTTACCGATGATACCATAAATGCGCATTTCAACGGGTTTAATTTGAGCGCATGTTCTCTCAAAGGGCGGTTGAAAACGACCTCGAGATATTGGAGGTGTTCTTCATATGACATGGCTTTGATGACCGGATCGTCCACATAACATTCTACTATCTTGTGGATCGATCGTCGAATATCTTCGTCATCGCCCGTTGGTAGGTGGCACCGCGTTTTTCAAATTTCAAACGGCATGACTTTGTAACAATAGATGCCAATCGGCGTGCGGAAGGCTGTGTGCCTTTTATCTTCTGGCGCCATTTTGATTTGATTATAGCCCGCATAACCGTCCATGAAGGAGAAGACTTCATAAGAGGATGTATGGTCAATTATGATTTCGGTCACTGGGAGCGGGAAATCATCTTTAGGACACGCCTTATTTAAGTCCCGAAAGTCCACACAAATGCGGATCCGCCCATTTTTCTTTTTAACTGGGACAATACTAGCCACCCATTCCGGCGTCTCTTCTTCCCGTATGAAGCCTGCGTCGATGAGTTTCTTTGTTTCCTCCACGACCTTTTCTTCCAGTTCTATTCTCATTCGCCTCGGCGCTTGTTTAATCGGCTTGAAGGTTGGATCAATTTTTAAGTAATGAACCGCTACGTTGGGATCTAATCCGGGCATTTCTTTATAACTCCAAGCGAAGCAGTCCATGTAGCTTTTAAGGAATGTCTTCAACCTGTCAGCCACCTCTTCTGGTAACGACGCGCTTATGAAAGTTGGTCGTGGGTCTTCTTCTGTCCCCAAATTAATTTCAGCTAACTCATCGACCGTATTAGGCTCCTTTTCTAACTGTTTCAGGGCATTTTTCAAGACCGGGGTACTGTCCTCTTCTGTTTCATTATCTAATACTTCGACAGAAGTCATGCAACAGCTTTCTTCTATACGGCGCTCGTTGAGAGACCCCTCGAAGCATGCTGCGTCATCGCAGTTATACCCTAACCCCCGGGTGTATTTTATTTTACCGTCCAGGCCCAGGACTTTATTCTGGCCGCCATTCCAGAGTTCATCGAAGCGCTTGGCCTCGGCCTTGGATATATCTCTCAGACATTTCGCCCTTTTTGCCAGTTTATACAGCTCCTTTCCAAAGGGATGAGATGCAGCGTCATCGCTCGTTGCATTCTCCAACTCTTGTTCTATCACCCACTTCTTCCAAGCGTTGTGATCAGGGTTCTTCAGAGACTGGGTTGAATCGCTCTGATAGAAAATTATAGCCTTGTGGATGATAGTTTTCCCTTTGATGTGCTCTACCTTTGCCGGCACAACAAAGGTCTTTAGGGTTTGGATGTGGTTCACTTCCCTTGGCATGAGGTCTTTAAAATGCCTTTCGGGAACCACAGTAATCTCTAGCGCTGCCATCTCCTCTTCTATTTCAATGTTCATGACCGAGTTGGAGCGATAGATTTCTTTGATCGGCTTACGTCTTGTAACCTTAGGTTTGCTAGGTACAGAGTGTGCGAGATCGTATAAGCAACCCCTTTGCCTTTGTTATTCGAGTTGTGCGGAGCCGGGTCTTGTTGAAAGCTTTTCGGAGTTGGATCGTCCCATTTCGTGCCCTTCTTCTATGAGGTCTTTGAATACCCAACATTCTTCAATGGTGTGACCCAATATGCGATGATAAGGGCGAGAATTCGCCTTCGCCGCTCTCTCTATGTCTCGCGGTCTTTTACGGACGGAAGTGTCAATCCGCTCTTTAAGGCTTGCTCAAATATCCGAGTCGTTTTATTTTTCAGGAAAGAGTATGGTTTACTCTTCTTGACCTTGAGGGTTTGCATGACGGTCGACTGCTTAGCTTTCGTTTCTTCCCCTTTTGATTCATCTACTATTACAATTACCCGCTTGCCGCTATCGGGTGCTTGCCTTTCGGGGTTCCCGGAACGGGGTTCGCTCGTCATTTCTTTGAGTAGCTCGGAGTTATAGATTGTAGTTTGCGGTGTTTTCAATCATTATCATGATTTCATTGTGTTGCACTTTAATATCCTGCATCACTTCCCATTGTTCAGACACCTCCCTTCTATTATTTTCAACTTGGTGTCTTATTTCGTCGATCGCATTCCAGACACGACCCTCGAAATTTTCCCGCCATGACCGTTCTTCATTCATAGGTCTCGCCTAACCGGTTATCCCTTCCGCTACCGGTCCCGTGTTGATCATAAATGACTCCTCACTTTCATTATCTCGTTTCGGGCCCTTTGTATGGCTTTTTGAGGATGTGATAGATGATCTCTTCGTCAGATTCTTCCTCCCAGGGTTGACGATCATGGCCAGATTCTTCTCCCGAGGTGATGTCGCCCGAGTCATCGGACTCTTCAGAGTTTTCCCCTGAAGTTGCCTCTGTGATCTGAATTTGAGGGATATTGGTAGGTTTAAAATTGAAAATGACCTCCTCTTCAGAATCACTTGACTTGATTTCGCTCGGTTTTGTTTGGGCTTTATACGTAGCCACCTGTTTGAAGCGGAAGGTTGCTTCCTCACCCGACTTTCTTCCGGGTCTTTGGGCTCGAGCACCTTGGGGTTTAATATTAAATTTGACTTCTTCTTCTTCTCCAGATGAGGTATCAAATTTAGGGCCTTTATTGAAGGGTTTCTGACCTGCTTTTGTTATTGGCCGGCTCGGCGCCACGGCGGATTTAGGCAGAAAATATTGGGCGTCATTGAATTTAATCTCATGCACTCCGAATGGTTTGACATCTCCGTCAATTCTCTTCTGTTTACCATTCTCAATATATTTCAGGCATTGGTGCAGAGTAGAGGGTATGACCTGATTACTATGAAGCCACGGGCGACCCAATGAACGCCGCGATAAGAAGTTTCGACGTCAATGACATAGAATTTAGTAGGCGCTCTTAGGCTTCCGCATTGCGGGTTCGAGTTATAGCTCCTGTGGCCTTTTGGGAGTTTTGATTGAAGCCATGAATGATCACCTTTTCATCAGATAGGTTCTTCACATCTAAGGTGATGGTCTTCAGGGTCTTGAGCGGCATGATATTGATCGAGGATCCCGCGTCGACCAGGATGCGGCCAATCTTTTGCCCTCCACAGTTTCCGGTGATGTATAGCGGGCGGTTATGGTCAACGGTGCCTATTAGGAGGTCATCGTCTGTAAAATTTATGCAGGCGGCCCGCTTGGCGGTGAATAGGGCTTCCTGCATATTTTGCTCGATGAAATATGACTTGTATTTCTCGGGATCTTGCAAGGCTTGGATTAATACTTCCCTTAGGTCTTGTGACATCATCAATGCGTCGAATATGCTTAATAGTGCTGGGATCTTACGCAGATGTGCCAACACATTATATTCTTCGCCCGTCGACCGGGTCTTTTCTGGGTTCTTGCTTAGGTTCTCAGCCTCTTTACCTTTATTCTGGGCCTTATCCTTTCCCTTATCGGAATCCTTGGGAGCTTGTCTCTCGGGTACATAAGTCCCGGACCGGAGCACGGCTTTGCATTCTTCATTTTTGGTCCCAGAGGTGCTTGCTTCTCCTTCATCATTTGGGAAGAACATCTCCTCTAATGTTGGCATATCTTCGTCGCGAGAAGAATATACCATGTTGCACGAAGCACCCCAGATCTCTTCGCTTTCTTCTTTATTTATTTCTTCATTTACATCTTCTTTCTTTTGGCCTAGGGTTAGCCTCTCCCAGTCTTCTTTGGAGATGAAGTGTTGAAGGGTAATCGCCTCGGGATCGCCCCCGCTCGCATTCTTCAATTTTATTCTTTCGGACTTGTTGCTTCTATGCTTCTTTCTCTTCTTAAGAACCTGGTCTTGGCTCTCGGTCCACCTTATAATATACCCTGGGTTTCGGCGGGACCACCGGCGTGATGTCGTCTTTCCATTTCATGCGGGTTCTTTCTTAAGGGCTTTAAGCATTTTAATCGACTTCTTCGATAAGTGCGTAGTCCATTGCTCTTCCCGGTCTTCACTTAATTGGTCCGGATCTTCTCTTCCTCGTGAGAGATCATATTGACTGTTCATGGGTCGATGGGCTTTGCAAGAACCCTTTAGGTAAAGTGATTTCACCGTTTTTATATGCCTTCTCGACCCAATCTTTGAAGACCCAAAGCAATCTTCAATTGAGTGCCCTAGTACTCTGTGATATGGGCAAAAGTTGGGTTCGTCCGTTTTATCGGCATCTTCCGGGCGTTTACTGGCCGGTAGGGTTAGGCCATTCTTTAGTGCTCCCCTGAAGATTTGGGCAACTTTATCTTTCCTGAAGGAGTACGGTTTAGATTTCTTTTGTTTGAGGGACTCAAAACTCCGTGAACTCCTCGCTTGATTGGGCCTGGGCCCTTATCGTAATTGTTGCCATTTGTGCCACCGTTGTTGCTTTGGGTGTCTGCGTTAGCGACCATCTTATCCTTTAACGAGGTGAATGCCACTTTGGTTTCAGCTCGGGCTCCTCGTTGCGCCTATTGTTCATGAAGTTCGGCACGGTGTGCGGTGACATTCTTTCCATATTGGATACCGATCTCGAGCAAGTCTTTGAATGTGTTGACCTTTGTCACACCAAGAAGCATGCCCATCCACCCGTCAATGTTTTTCATGATTAGGTTGACGCCTCATCTTCGGTTAATGTGCGGTCGCATTTGATGCCGAGGTTCCGCCATCTATTAATAAAATCATGTCATTGACTCCCCTTTCTTGGGCTTAGTACTTGCCGGATCGGCTATGTTTATCTTGTCGACACCATGACAAAACGTGCCCGAACGAGTCCGCCATCTCGTCCCAGGTCCTGATGCTGTTGTTTTCTAATGAATAGTACCATTGAAAGGCGGTTCCCACTAGGCTTTGAGGGAATTGTCTTAACAACAGTGCATCATTGCCGCCCGTGTTGCCGCACGAGGCCACGAAGTGGGCCAGGTGTTGTTCGGGGTTCAGGTCTTTATTGCCTTCCCGGAGAAGGTCCCGAAGCGGGGATCACATACCCTTTAGGATATTCTTCCAAGTCGTATATGGCGTGGTATGGATGTCCACAGCTTTTAACGGGAGGGATAGCGTATCCACCTCCGGCTATTTGCATTTGTCGGGCAATCATGGCTTGAATCTCCTTCCGAGATATTCCCGTTGGTTCACCCTCCACTTCTATGGTTCTATGTGGATGGGGTTTAGAATTAACAGTTGTTGCTTTCCCTTATGATTGCTTTTGCATCGTGGACCCCTTCGACGGAGCTACCACTTTGAAATTGGCGTCTTGTGATTCTTGCAATGACTTGACCGCCTTAATCAATTCTTCATTTTGTTTCAGCATAGTAGCGATTAGCTCCCGCTGCCTAATCAGCTCTTCGTCCCGTGCCTCGATATGACCTTTCAATATTTCTATTTCATCGATGGGCATCTCGGGACGTGTTTCAACGTCATCTTCATTGTCAAAGAGATCAGGGTTTTCGTTGTGATCTTCCCCTTCCCTGCTATTGCCTTCGGGGTTGACTCTCTTGGGTGGTCTCCCTTTTCTACCATTATTTTTGTTGGTGTTTGTGACGTGGGCTTGATTAGGCGGGGACTGGTCATCCTGGACCATATTCACCTCACCATCAGTATCTGGATCAGTGTCGTAGCTTATACTGATGGTGTTGACTGAGAAGTGCTCTTCATAGCGAGCGGTTCTTCTCTTCTTCTTTGCTTACTCAGGGGCAGTTATTTTTAAGTTGTTGAGTGGTATTCTCGAGCCTAATCGGCTGAATACACTCTTTTGACCTAAGCGGTTGAATACGCTCTCGGACGGAGCGTTGAATTTGCCGGCCTTGCTGGGCTGGGCTTGAGATTGGGGCTTTGTTGGCTGGGAACCCTTCGGGACCCACACCTGCTGGGTGCTAGGTGTTGCCTTTGATGTGAACCTCTTCGGGTGCGGAGTGGAGACAATGGCTTGCGGCCGAGCCATGTCTTGAGATTGACCGGAGTGGGAGACGTATTGTCTCGACCTAGCGTTTCTCACGCTCTTCCTCTGTTTGAGGGCCCTGTGAGCCTTGTAGATGACTTCTGCAGGGGCTTGAGACTTGTCCTGGCGGCGCTGAGGCCTTTGAGTTAGGCGAGGTGTGGGCTTAGGCACCTCCCATGCCTGGCGGAGCTGGCCTGTGGCCGAATTCTTGGCCACTATTCGGAGGGCCGTGAATTTGTTGGAGATCGGGATAGGCGGCCTAGCCACCGGTGATTTCGGTATGCATCCGGGCCCTCTTCCCGGACGCTTGAGAGTTGCGGGTAGTTTGGGTCGCGGCGCGTTGGGGTTGTCTTCTTAGACGGTCGCCTTCTCCTCTTTGGGGAGGTAGTAGGAGAGGCCATGACATTGTTTGAGATCCCCTTGGGAGTCGGGGTGATCGAGTCCTCCTCCTCGTCCGGGATGGAGATCCGGACGGTTGCATGAGTGATCGTGGCCACCGGAGTCGGGTAGTAGATGGTGAGTTCTTGTGGGATGGTCCCGAAGAACATGAACAATTTGCCCTCCGGGCTCTTGGCAGAGTGACGGTGTAGGGAGCGAGGTTGAAGTTTCCAAAGAATGCCATTTCCTGCAAAAACAAAAATACTTGAAAATTATTAGTCATTTTAGCACATAGAAGACCACTTGTATCTCTTAACTATTCTATTTGCCTCTCTCTTTCGAGAGATAAGAGGAGAATCTAGGTCCCACCGGCGTGCGTCGCGATCTGTGCGACCCTTTTTCGCGCGCCGCCGCACCGCCGCTGGGCGATGGGTTTGCGGAAGAAGGACACGGAGATCCCTCCCGAGCGTGCATCTACTGGGTGTCGGCCGGTTCTGCCGTTTAGAGATATTTGGATGCACATTCGGGGGTTTTTAGTGATTGTGAGTTCTTGTAGATTCGGTGGGCGCAAGCCCCCACCGTTAATTACCCCGGGCTACTAACCTCGAGGCACCTCTGGATCTTTGAAAGAGAGAAGCAAATAGTATAGTTAAAAGATGGTCAAGTGGTCGTCTGGGTTTCATAAAGAGGGGTCCATGGAAGACGAACCTACAAACGGATCGGTTCGGTCTTTATTTAACCTGTGGAAGACGAACCTACAAACAGATCGGTTCAATCTCTACTTAATTCTATGGAAGACAAACCTACAAACAGGTCGGTTTTGTCCTATGGAAGACGAACCTACAAACAGATCGGTTCAGTCTATGCCACCTTGAGATGTAACCTTACTACGGACCGGGTTAGTCTCTTCGAGAGGGCTTGAGGTGAGTCTACATACGAACGACTCGACCTCCGTTGATCTAGAAGATAAACCTACTACGAACGGTTCAATCTTAACTAGTCAACAACCAATCACACAAAATACAACTCGAAGCGCCGAGCGGTTGATCTTGAGGTTGGTGAATCGGGAGAAGGGTGGATATGGCCCACGTGTTTCTTCTCACCGATCTTCTAGATCATGAATTCGAAGCACTAAGCCGATTCATAAACCTAGGAAACACGATTACACACAATGTCAAACCCGAAGCGCGGGCCGGTTCAACATTGAGGCATGTGTTAGTGAAGGAACCTACCTACGAACGGTTCACATTCACTGTTTTGTGGATGAATCTACTACGAACGATTCAATCTCACGGTCTCGGGAAATGAGCCAGGAGACAAACTTATCGACGGATGAGTTCAGTCTTGCTAGCTCAAATGGTCATGAATTACTTGTTCATGACACCGAGTCATTAAGATGTCGCTTCGCTCGGACATCGTAATGTTCTTCTTCTTCAAAGTCGACATATCTCTCCATGCTGATGTCGTAGCTTTGGTCATTCTTCAGCGAGCGTCGAGGTGTTCTTATCTCGACTAATCATTCTACATGTTGCATTACTTGTGCAAAATTACTACGTTGCCCTACATCCCTCGTGTGAGCGTATTCAGTCATGAGTTACTTGCTCATGGTAGTGAGTCATTAAGATGTCACCTCTCTAGGACATCGTAATGTTCTTCTTACTCGAGTTGACATACATCTCCATGTTAATATCGCAGCTACGGTTATTCTTCATCAAACGTCAAGATGTTCCCTGTCTCGACATATCTCCTCATGTTGCTATCGAAGCTTTAGTCATCCTACGTCAAAATGTTCTTGTCTCGACGTATCTTTTCGTGTTGTCGTTGCAACCTTGTTTATCCTTCGTCAAGATGTTCTTGTCCTGACTGATCGTTCTAAATGTTACATCATGTGTGCAAACATCCTCATGTGGCTCTACAATCCTTGTGTGAGCATTTTTGTTCATCTCCAAAATGTACAAAGCCTATTACATAACATTTTCCATTATCATCTCTATTATGAAAATGAATTTATTCATTATTATTATTATTACTATTATATTTTTTATTATTATTATTATTATTTTTATTATATATTTTTTTTATTTTTAAACTCTATTTATCTATGTAGAAAAATTACTTACAAAAACAATAGAAAAAGGGGTTAGCTAATAACTAGAATTTTATTTATATTTTTGGGATTTTTATAATAGCTAAAATAGTAGAATTTTATCTTTGTTATTTCTAAACTCTATTTATTTTGTAGAAAATTACTTACAAAATACTAGAAAATAAAATCAAAAGATGGATAGCTATATTTTTTTTATTATTATATATTTTTATTATTATTTTTTTTTAAGATCTATAATAGCTAAAAAGAAATCATTATCAATATTCTATCTTATTTATTATACTATTCATTATTTTTTTATTATTTCTATTTATTATCTATAGAAAGGTATAAGATTTTTTATTATTAGTTGAAAATAGCCATAAGAGATGAAATTCATTATATTTTTATTACAACTATTATTTTTATTGCATTTTATTCATCAAAAATATTTTTATTGTATATTTGCATAGAAATATCAAAAGAAATGCAATTCATATTATAAAACTATATTATCATTCTTTATTATAAAAGAAAATGTATTTACTATCTATTATCATGGTAGTATATATTTTTGTATATTTTGTGCTATTTATTTTTATTATTCTTTTTACAGAAAATATCAACATAATATCTATTATTATTTATTATTATTTTTATCAAAGAATATAGCTAATTTCATTATTTATTATGGAATATTACTATTATCATTATTATTTCATGAAAAATCACTTGAAAAATCAGTAAAATATATCTAGTTATTATTCATGATTTTTATTTGAATTTTTGGGATTTTTATAGTATTTAAAATGACAAGTCAAAGCTAAGTCAAATATATCAATATATGTAATATCTTTTGCTTTTAAATTGTTTCACCATGATTATATTTTCAAAACTGGGATATTATCATATAGAAAAATAGTATGAAAAATAAAGAAATTTTAGAAATAAATTTGAGTTAATTTGGAGTTCAGGAGCATTTTCAAATGATTTATTTACTCTATGTCATTAACATTCTGTTATTATTTAATTATTGGGCCTAATCTGGGCCGCCAGATCTATACAAGATTAGTGCATATCTTTCATACAACTTTATTCTCATTTGGGCCGTCGGATAAGTTTTAAGATTGAGTTGTATTAGATGGACGGCCCAGATACATCTTTATTATTCTCTTTAATCAACAAATTGTGATGGTCGTTAGATTTCTTTGAGATTCCCTCGGATGTGTCGGGATTCGCGTTGATGCGCGAGAGTCGCGCTAGCTTTGTTCTCCATCTCGTCTCGTTAGTTACGCGCCGAGATCCGTGCTACTTGCGTTCCGGTGATCAAGAACTCCGTCCGGTGATCGGCGACGACGACCTTAGTATCGTCTCGATGAACGGAGTGCAACGGTGTTACACGATCGAAGATTTATACGGCGGATGGTAGGGAATGACTGTACCGATTTGGTACGATTATGTGATCCGTGCGAGATGAATTAGGCTGATTTCTTGATCAAATTAAACGCTAATTCTTATGATTCTTACACCGCATTTCATCGTCTTGAAGTAATTGGCATATTCACCGAGTGGTCGACTTAGATTATAACAAGAATTCAATAGCAATTGGTAAAATTCAGCAACAATCTCGAGAACTAAATTGCAATCTTAGTTGTCACAAATTGTATACATGCTTCTCATGCACCTATCTCCTCTCATGTACAACATCACTTGACATTCTTTATGATTTCAATATGAATTTACAAGGAATTGCATGCTACGTATGCGAGAGGAGATATGTGAGATTGTATATGAATTGAATTTCCATCAATTCAACTATGAATCTCACTCAATTGTATCTCAGCTGAGCCATTAAGCTTGCAATAAAGCTAGGAGAGTTACACAAACCCTTCTACTAATCTTAATTGCAATTATTTTAGGGATATCCTTTGAATAATACTCGGGAGGGTTACAAAAACCCTTCAACCGAGTCACATTGCATTCCAAATGCACTCACATTATGATTAGTATCAAGAAATGATCAAGAGAATGAAAAAAGAAGAAAGGCAATCAAGTAGAAAAGAAATGAAATCAGAAAATAAGAAAAATCAGAAAAATTAGAAATTCAGATACTATTTCAGTATTACACTAATCCCTTTAAGATATTACACTCAATTGATGATAACTACCTGATTTCGATGCTTCTTGAGATGATCTAACAGTTGAATCAAGATTCTGACTTGGAAAAGAAACTTAATTTCCTTTTTCTTCACAACTATTGCTTTCCTCTCTCTCAAATCGTTTCTCTCTCTCTTTAATCTCTGTATGTTGCTCTCTCTTTCTGATTTCTAATGCCAGTCCCCTCTTTCAATGGCCAGGATAGGGTTTATATAGATTAGAAGCTTAATTGTGATTGGTGGATTGATTAGTGGCCGGATTGCAATATTTCAATTAATCTCATCCCTTGATTGCTTCTTATTCAATGGTTAGGATTAAATTGTGTTTCTTTTCAGTTAATCCATTGACTTGAGTCAACCCTTGACAGTTCTAGGTTTGTTAGAGTCGGTTAAATTTTCTTTTTATTTACTCCATTGCCACTTCCTTGCACCAATTGGTTCTTCCACGTTTCCGAGCCTCCTAGAGCATTCTAAGCACTTGAACATCCCCAAGATGCTCCCTATATAATCTCCAAATGTTTTTTAATCTCAATTGACCAATTAAAAATTCATTTCTTCACTTAAGCCCCCTACTCGGCCTATTCATTCAATCAGCACCTTTCCTTTATCCATTCTCTCAATTGGCTTTTTGTACAATCTCTCCTTATCCCTTGGAGTCGATCTAGCATCCCTGCCTAGACAATTGAGCACCATACCACCAAGTTCAAGCATCCATGCCCATGGCCGGTTTGTGAATCGGTGAAACATCGACCTAGAGGCTTCCAATAGTCACTTTTATACTTGCCTTAGCATCGTGTGGGTAAAAGGAGTGTTCTTGCATAATCAATTGGACTTGCAAGCATTCACGAGAGGTAATCTCCATTTTTAAGCCGATTAACTTCTTCTCCGTCAATTTCTCTCTTCCTTCTCGCTAATTCTTTCAATTGATTGCTTGAATAAGATCTTAGTAGTGCTTGAGGGTCTCTTGTGAAGAGGAATCAAGGTCAGAAGAGGTGTAGAAGTGTTTCCCATTCATGGCGCCTTTGCAATCGGGCGGAAGGAAGAGGAAGAGAGGAAGAAGGGGATGGGACGATGGAGGATCAACGTCGGCTGCGCGCGGTGCATGTGAGCCAATATTTCCAGCGATGCCAAGTCAGAGAGAGGAGATACATGGACCAGGTACACACCTCATTCCTCGTTTGATTTAAATTTCTGACTGTGAATGTGTATAGACATGGTGTATGTCTGCTAGTGTGTGCTATACTCTCATAAACCTGACATATGGGCCCCATGTGTAAGCATCCGAGTCTCGGCCCATGAGATTAAATTGCGGATTGATTAATAGCACAGCTTAAGCATAATGGATCGACTTGTCATGATCGATAGAGCCACACAATTAATCACCTTGTTAATTATCCGGTTTAGTGTTTAACTTGTCTTTGAGGTGGCATCGGCTAGTAGGTGCCATGTGTCAATAGGAATAGTCCGGTTTCTTTGAGGTGTGCTACTTAATGTCTTGCCATGTGTCATGTGGGTGTTGAGGTGGCTCATCACACGACTTGCCACGTGGCATGTTGGTGGGG
This sequence comes from Schoenoplectus tabernaemontani, assembly GCA_037127355.1. Classification (NCBI taxonomy): domain Eukaryota; kingdom Viridiplantae; phylum Streptophyta; class Magnoliopsida; order Poales; family Cyperaceae; genus Schoenoplectus; species Schoenoplectus tabernaemontani. The sequence continues at coordinate 3,299,163 of CM073751.1, read as the reverse complement.
CCCACATGTCGGTCATCTTGTGGTATGGTGGGGCCCACATAGGCGAGGTGGACCAATAGGGAAGTGCCATGTGGCACTCGGTGTTGAGGTGGCTCACTCTGCTGCTTTGCCATTTGTCATGTCCCTTCGGTGTGGACCACTCACGATAGCCATGTGGCTCAGTGGTGATGTGGCTTGTGATGTGGTCCAATCGGGCCGGCCATTTGTATCTGCTGGTGAGGTGGTCGCCGATGCGGACCATTGGTCGACGCCACGTGGCATAGGTGGGACCCACTTGTCGGATATGTGGGACCCACACGCGGGTGAGGTGGACCAATGAAATATCGACACGTGGCACCGACATCCGAGGTGGCCCAATGGGGTGCTGACACGTGTCACACCCTCTCTCTTCTCTTATTATGTGTGTGCGTGTTTGGAGTCCCTAGCTTGCACCCAGATGTGTCTCTGTCCCCAAGTTGCACCCAGATGAACCCTTGATTGAATCTCAGCCCTTGATCTTCCCTTTTAATCTGTTTTATCTTCCCTGAATTTATTCTGATAGCTCCACTTATCCAAAAATCATGAAAATTTCACCAAAAATCCCTAAAATCATGATGATCATCCCTGTAATTTTTAATTCCATTTTTACCCCTGTCTCTCTGAATTAAAAATTCTTTTATCAAATAAACCCTATTATTTCTTCGAATTAATCCCGATTTCATTTGTAGCTCGTGTCTCTGCCAATTATCTCTCCTTGCAGAAACCACCCTAACTAAATACCAATTAGACTTATATTGATATTCATTAGGGCTTGATCGATCAACGATTGATTACATGTCAACAGTTGATACAGATCTAGACTTGATCGATGGTTGCTCCCGCTTTGCACCCGATCGCCTTGTGAAATTGTCTTTCAATCCCTTAACATGAGGGTGACTTGGTCAAAGAACTGACTACTTATCAGTAATTGACACAAATCAAAGCATGGTTAGGTGGTTGCTCGCAGCTTTGGCACCAGGTCAGCCTTGAAAGCAAAATCACATTTGGAATTTCTCATGACTAGTTGCATCAAAAATGCTAGCTTGGCATTGACATCATTTCATGTAGCATAGGGATTATACTGCTTCAGTTCTTAGGGTTCGCTCCGAGAGTAGATTCTTAGGGTTCAATTCTGACTCCCTTGATAGGTCACTGAGGTGTGGGGTCCACCTGTCAGTGAAAAATGATTAGATGGATGACCCCTCTAGAGATCTCTCTCTCCTGAATCTCCTGAGGGTCATCCATCTCGAATGAATAGGAGATGACAGGGTATTTATATCCTTGCTCTGCACTTAGGATTTCCTTGTGGGATTAATGTTTAACCCTTACTCCGGATGGATTAGACTTATCAGATAGGCTAGGTTCATGCTGTCAAGCTGCTTACAAATGACTGTTATGTGGGTCCCACTTGTCAGAAAAAATGTGATCAGATGGCTGACCCATCAGGAGATTTTCTCTCTCTGAAATCTCCTGATGGTCAGCCACCTCGAATGAGTAGGAGGTGGTGAAGTATTTATATCCCTGTCTTTCACCCTGACATTTCCTTGTGGGATTAATCGATTTGTTCCGGGGTTAAGCAGCGATCTTTCCTGATCAGTGGGCCATCTTCTTCTTTGCTTTCCCTTCTCATGATTTATTATTAATCATTGATTTTATCCTCATTTATTCATCTACTCATCCTTGAAATCTTTCAAGGGTAAACAATAATGTATATACTTTTTTCGTGTTGCAGCTTATTGAAGTTCTAATATGTAAAATACAAATGAATACGACAGTTGATAATATGTGATTTTACATTTCTCTCTATAATATAATATTTTTTTTCATATTTGGGCAAATATCAACATAAAATACAATAAAAGTTCATCATGCCTTCTTTTTGATGTTTGATCAGGAAATTTTCCTTACTTGTGATTTTCAAAATTATGCAAATTTGTATCATATTTATTTAGTGCGTAATTTGAGCATGTGAGATAGTTTTTTATTCCATCTTGTATTAGGAAACATTGAGTTTTATTAGGTATGGATTTAAAAAATATGAAGGTCTATATCTACAATTTTCTTCAACCAACAACAAACAAAGTCTACGTGAAAATGAATTTGGGAAAACTTTGTCTGGTTGAAATAACTTTTGTCATGGAGGTTTGATAAGTATTTATCTTCGATTACTTTTTATCTCTACTTCTTATTAAGCATGTAAATATCCTGATCCTATAATAGTTTAGATTTTTTATTTAAATTTCTAGAGCTAATATCAATCATCGAATTGAGTTATTTATCAAATAATATTACTATCTCTATGGCCATTTATGTTAAAGTTATATTTTTTTCTCATTTTTAATTATTACACGAAATGCTGCATAATTTAGGAGTATAGTTGCTCTACTTTATTTTTTCCTTAGATTGCCATCAATTATGAATTTTATTTTTTCTTAAATTTTAAATTTCAACTGTCCTCTCAATTCTAATTTATTTTGCATTAATTATGTATTCATGATTAAAATTTATATTAATTACTAAACTATCTTCATTTTTATTCATTTTCTTTTCACATGAAGATTTAAATTTTTATTTTTTTTAAAAGTCATCACCGTAGCAACGCGTGAGCAAGATGCTAGTTACTTATTGGAAAACATGAAAAAAAATATATATTAAGACTTGAATGTAGTATCTATTTAGTTTTATTTTCAGTAATAGAAATTAATATCAGACCATTAGGAATTGCTTTTGTATGATATATAAAGATGTTTGACATGATATATAAAGATGTTTGACAGTGGATATTGAGACTAACTATATTATATATTAGTACTAATTTTAGTTGATGTTATAATTATTTCAATGCTATTTATTGAGAATATATTTGTTTGATACTAGACAAAAAAAAAGCTTGAAATATTGCGCTATATAAATTTATGAATTGTTTAAAGCAAAAAAATTTCAATGATTGTGGTTTTTCTTTTTGCTATGTTACATATATAATATCTAACTAGACTTCCAATGGATTTCACCCAAGTAATTATATTTACCTTTTATTTTCAAATTAATATAAATCTGAAATTATTTTCACCCAAGTAATTTGTTTATTTTTTTAAATTATAGGATAACATGAAGAAACATCATCTCATTTTTTGCATATAAGATTCTCAATCACGATAGTAATATTAAGCATTGGCTACTTTGATTGTTGTTATGAATTGTTATTCATTGAGTTTTGGATGTAATGGTTGAATATTTTATATTTGATATTAAGATTTTTTATGGTAGATATAAATATTTATATGTGATGATACTAAGATAGGTATACAGACAAACAAAGACTTGGTTCAATACATATTAAGACATATTTTAATATTAAGTATATAATTATTAGTTATAGAGAGCTCATAGTTTATAAAGAGTTGTAATTTTTTTTTTTGAGTTTGAATGATTGTTATGTGGTGTACTAATATTTATTTGAATGATTGATATATTGAGATTTTTTATATATTAAGTTTTTTATGGTAAATATAAAGATTTGTAAGTGATGATATTTAGATATATATACAAACAAATAAAGACAGGTATACAGATAAAAAAGAGACTTAGTTCAATAGATAATAAGACATATTTTAATAATTATTAGTTATAAAGAGTTTAAAGTTTATAGAGAGTTGTAATATTTTTTGTGCTTCAATTTTGAATTATTGCTATATAGTTTACTAATATTTATTTGAATGATTGATATATTAAGATTTTTATATTTGTTATTAAGATTTTTTATGTTAGATATAAATTTTATAAGTGATGATATTAAGAGTTAAAGGTTTAAATAAATATTAACACTTCAAATAGTTAGTATTAAGATTTTAGTGATGAAAGTTTGCTTTTATAATGTATTAATATTTATTTTTCTTTAAGAGAATTAAGTATTGAGATTTAGATATTAAGAAAAAATTAATTATAAAGGGAAATTAAGATAAGTATACAGACAAAAAAGGACTTTATTCAATTGATATTAAGATATATTTTAACAACTATTAAGAGTAGAATTGTTATCTATAGAAAGTTTTTATTTATGAATTGTTACTTTTATGATGTGTTGAGATTTGTTTTTCTTTAAGAGAAAATTGATTATTGAGATAAATGAAGATACATATACAGATAAAAAAGACTTAGTTCAATAAATATTAAGACATATTTATTAAGATATATTTATCTATTCAACAAATGAGTATATTAATAGCTATTAAGACAATTGACTATTAAGACAAGTGAAAGTCAAGTATGAAGAAAAAAATACTTATATTAATATATATTAAGACATACAATATTAGATATTAGTAGCAAAATTATAAGGTATAAAGATATCACGATTTAGGACGGATCATAATTCAGAACGTGGAATGTCTTCAGCGGCTATTTCAGCACGTGGTTAATACATTTCAATTGGAGTATTTAACGGGGTGCTAAGCTTGAGTTATAATTACCAGGTTTCTAAATCTAAATGATGAATTCTTAATACATAAGACAAGTTTTCAAGCTTTTCAAGCATGTCACATCATCACTTTTCTCCACCATTGATTTTATTTAAATCCTCTCATCTACTTGAATCCAATGATTTATATATAATTTTTCTCTCTCCTCATTTAAAATAGATGAATGTGATATACTAATGGTGAAATCTAATTCTTGACATGATTTAATTTTTTTAGTATTATTTTTAAAAATTGTCACATTTAATTATATTATATTATTATATACAATTTTAGTATTTAAAAATTTATGTTCAAAATTTTCTTAATATGAATTTTTTGTTGAATATATTTATTTTTTATATTTTAATTATTTATTTGAGAATTATTTTATCAAGGTGAAATCCTAATTACAAGTTGAAATTAATTGTCATAGCTGGTTTAAGATACTGAGGGTTATCAGTCCCTACGAAAATGACGAATAGACCTTTATCTCAGGCACCCACCACAATCTTTCCACACTACAGATCTATTAAAAATTAATATAAATAAGATTTAAAACTTTATACAAATATCATATTTTATCTCTCATAAAAACATGAAATATAATCAACAAACGTTGATGTTATTATCTACTGATCAGAGCCTACAAGCAGCACTGATAATTATAATTGGTCAAATAATAATTAGAGCAATAATGATGGTAATAGAGAGAGGAGCGGTTTTGCTTATCAGTTTAATTGCACATTAAACAAGAGAAAAGAAACTGTTGCGCATGCTATTAACTTGAATCAGTACCTGAAAATCTGAAATGAATCCTCATCACTTGCGGAGCTCAGCTCTGCAGGTGGGGTTCTTTGCTTTTTAGTCGTCAGATAAATTATCAACAGTTCTGACTTAATAATAATAAATTATATATATTAAAATTTGTATTTTGACTTTTCTCACAATCAACTAGATTAATTTGAGTCGTTCAAATTTTCTACGAAAATCTCCATACGGAAAAAATCTCCGCAGAAAATACATGTCTGTACTTCAAATGTCTTAGTACAAAATAATTACTGCAACACTTAGACCTTTGATACATTGAACATTGCACTTCAGTAGGAACTGTTTTGCTTACAAATAATAGTAGAATTATTGGTTTTGTAATTGAAAATGTGTTTTCAGGGATAGTAAGTAAAAGGGGACCCTCCCAAGAAATGAAATTTTATAATTTTGTCCTTTATGTTTTTATATATTTTTAAACACAAATATTCTTTTTACGAGTATTATTGGCTCTCTCAGTCAAATTTCTGAATTTGAAGTGACTATCTCCACAACTATTTGGCAAATTCGTTTTCTATCCACATTTTAAAAAAAACTTTAATTTTTTTGTCCTTGCAAAAAATAAACTGATGGAAGGTTATCAACTGTATTCAGATATATGAGCGTTCAATATTTCCTTCTGGATAAGAAGAATTAATCTTTGATTCTAGTGATAAAAGACAATATTATCCGTTTTAGAAGTCGTAAATTCGAAATCCGGATGAGAATCATTTATGAACATTTATGAAAAGTCATTGTTGCTTTGGCATAAGCTTTCTAGTTATATTCAAATTATTTTTAAAAATAACCTTTCTCTAGCATAAGAAAATAATTTATTTTAGAGTTATTTTTAGAAAATAATAAAAATAGCTAGAAAATTCAAAATAATCATGAAATTTAATATCCCATAAGATTTTGATATAAAAAATTATTGAGCAACTTAGATTGACAATTTGAGCCGTCGAAATATTAAATCTGACGTGAAAGTAACAACGACTACTTATTTTACAAAGCACCATAAGCCAATGGGAAGGGATCACTTGACATGGACGTTATTTTGATAATCTTGACAATGAATCTTCAAAATAAGAAAAAAAACCCTTATAAATATGTTTTTCTATCTATAGATTGATGGTGATTCAAATTTCATAGAATTTCATTATGGTTTGATAGTCTATCAAAGACTGTTAAATTGAAACTGTTACAAAGTGCATAACATTCTGATAGTCTTTGATGGACTAGCAAACAATAATAAAATTATGTGAAATTTTAATCACCATCAATCTATAGGTAGAAGAACATATCTATAATTTTTTTTTCATATTTATTTTAAGATCCATTGTCAAGGGATCCTTTCCCTATATATATATAGAGAGAGAGTCCGACTATGGTGCTTTGCAAAGCACAGAGACGTTGTGTGTTTTGCGCTCTATTTTTAATTTCAACCTAGAAATAATCGATCTGAACTGTTCAATATAATCTTCATATCGAAATCTATTAGTAAACCAAATTCTTCATATGAAAATCCTGGGGATGTAAAAATTTGAAGTGTTTCGAGCTTTCTAAGTTTTCATTTTTAATTTTTGAAAAAATCAACTCTAAAAAAATATATTTAATATTTATATATTATTCTTAAAAATTAAAAATGATGACTTAGAAACTTAAAAAATCTTAAATTTTTGCATCCTATAAGATTTTCATATGAAAAATTTACTGAACATGATAAATAAAAAATTAAAGATAATTTGATATATTTTTTTAGTTAAACTTATGAAAAGTCTCCGTGAGCTTAAGAGCACACGCTAGATTTACTCATATATAGAAAGAGAGTAAAGATAGCGTGAGCTTAACTCAAAAAGTACATCAAATCATCTTTAAATTTTGATTTATCATATTTATTACGTTCTTCATATAAAAACATTATGGAGTGCAAAAATTTGAGGTGTTTCAAGTTTTTTAAGTTATTATTTTTATTTTTTAAAAATACTATACAATATTGAATATTTTATTATTATTTTTAGAAATTAAAAATGATGACTTAGAAAACTCAAAACATCTCAAATTTTTATATTCCATGAGATTTTCATATGAAGAGTTTAATGAACATAATAAATCAAAATTTAAAGATTATTTGATGTGCTTTTTGAGTTAAACTCACGGAATACCTCCATAAGCTTAATCTCATATTATCTTTACTATCTATATATAAAGTCTAAAATACAACGCGTTGTACGGATGTGTTCGTCCACCATATCAAAATATCAAATTTTAATTAAAAAATGATCGATCTGATCCGTTTAATTTATTCTTCATACCAAACTCTTATAGAAAAAAATTATATTTCTTTTGTTATTTTTTAGGTAAGAAGAAAATCATCACATTTGAACAATTCAAAATTCTTAAATCAATCAACTTTCTCTTGAGCCAAAAAATATATATAATTTGATTTTCTATAACAGTTTGATATGGATAAATTAAATAGTTCTGATTGGTCATTTTTAACTTGAAGTTTGAGATTTTGATGTGGTACACGGACGTATTCGTGCAACGTGTTGTATTTTAGACTTCCTCAAACTTTAAGTTCAAAATGACTGGTCCGATTTGTTCAATTTATTCTCCATATCAAATTATATATATTTTTAAATTTTTTTGCTATTTTTTGGGTAGAAAAAAAATCATCACTATTGGACAATTCAAAATCCTTAAAGCAAGCAACTTTCTCTTGGCCCAAAAAAATAACAAAAAAATTAAAAAATATAAATTTTGATTTTCTATAAGAATTTAATATGGAGAATAAATTGAACGGTTGAGATCGATCATATTTAAATTAAAGTTTGAGATTTTGACTATTAGTTAAGTGATCTTGAGGACCAATCATTTATGATAGTGTTCTTATTTTATTTTATGTATTGGATAATTTATATCATTTTATTTTTTGAGTTTTAATATTTTATAGATTATTTGAGTTGATGATTTGAATTGTGAAACTCTATGATTGTTATTAAAATTCTTAATTATCTCTAGTCTAATATCATTAGTATGGAACGCTGAATGATAATATTGACTAGTATTTGGATTAATGCATGATCATGTTTCACAGATCGCTGATACGAAATATCTATTTAATCACATAAATATACATGTATGGGATGCATGATATTAGACCTGACCCACTTTGATTTGCTGTATGGATTGTGTTTGTGTCATCAGCAAGGTCAAAAATTAGTATTAATTCTATTATCTGATATATTCATAATTCTAGATAATTAATGTATATTTTATGTGATTATCAAATATTGTTCTTAACTGAGTGCTATAAAGGTAATTTTCGGATATACATGAATTATGCTATAAATTTTGGATAGTTAATAGGATATTTTGTCCGTCTCATTTCTTATGAGATTAGTGATATATATGGACCCCTTGATGTAGTGATAATTATTATGCATGCAATTTATGATTATGAGATGATCACATATAAATAATTATGCACTGAGAATCAAGAAAATAATTAATGATCAAGAATGACACGTTCTGACGCTTGATATTAATTAATTAATATTACGTGATAAAAAAATTAATATGAAAGAATTAAAGGATCATGATCTGTCTGTATTTGATCGGGTGATTATAATGCTTTGATAGATGTCAATTATGATTTATAAATTAATGCATATTAATTTATTACTGATCATGACATAGATTCTGCTGGGTCACTCTATTTGACAAGTTGAAGCATAGAACAATTAATTAATTATACGGGACATGATTAATTAAATTTGAATTAGATCGATTTGGATGAGATCCAAATTATGAATGAGATACACTTGGATTCGAGGCGAGCCCAAGCCCATAAATTTTATTCGATAGAAAAAAAGAGAGATGGAGGCGGTAATGAAAGATTATAAACTCCCACCTCCCATTAGCACTAATTAAACTTGATTAGTATTTTTCTCTTTTCTTTTCTGGCTCGGGCGCTAGCCTCTGGTTTGTGTAAGAGGAAATTTTTTTAATAACAAAAAAAATTGGTTTTTGATTGTGGCGCTCTGGTTCTGTTGAACGGAGCAGAAAGAAAAAAAAAACGGTTTTTGGTTCTGGCCGAAAGGAACAAAAAGGAAAAAAAAAAGACATATCACGTAAAATATATTATTCACAAATTTATTTGTTATATTCGAATTTTATACACATGATATTTGATTTTCAATTAGATTGTATGAAAAGTTTTGAAATTTTGCATCTCATACATGTAACAAACCCAATAACATGGTGCACAGATGCATATGTGCAATGTGTTGTATTTTAGACTTTATATATATATATTTCCTTGTGGATAGATTGATTTACTGCATCAAAATGCTGTTAAATAAACCGTGATAGGCATTTGCTGGTTAATTAGTTATTCTTTTCTATTCATTTTTTGTACTTTATTTCCTTTTTCTTTATATTTCTCTGGTGTTGTCAATAATTATTCTGGTCAATTATGGGACAAAGATGGGACTGCAATTAAAACCTGTATGCAAAGTACTGGTGTTGTTTTGTACATATATTCTTCTTTTCTTAATTCGTACTGTTGTACATGTAATTGTCAGTGAAGATTTACAGAAAAGTTGAAATCTTCTACAAGTCTTTAGTGAAGTCGTTGATGACCATGAAGGTGATTGTAATTTTTCTTTTTGAGTGTATGGTGACAGTAATTATTTTTTACTTCTGTCAATTATTTGTATTTGGCTTTATGCCCGTCGAATTTTCACCTTTCCGTTTTATTGACATTCCCTCACATATTAAATGTATTTCTAATCGGTGCTTGATATTCTTCTTCAATCATGCATTTAGTGCACGAAGGTAAGTTAATTAACATGAATAATCGTTTTTCAACCCAAAAACTATTTTTTATTTTACTTTCTCCGATCTGGTTGGGCCCTTGCCTTGTTGTTTTTCATACCTAATTGTGGGTTAATTTTGGGTTACATGGGCCGTATTTGTTATTTCCGGCCCATATCCAACCTTGCATTTCTTTCCAACATATTTCGTTTCGAGAATACATTTTTATTTCTTGCTAACGACTTAGCAATAATGAGGGGCATTTCTTAATATTTATAATAAGGCTCGATTGGTGCACGGAATATGCGACTAATTGAGGGATGATAGTAGGTCCATTGTGGAAAGAATTAATTAAGATAATGTAGAACCACCTAAAAAACGAAATTTTGCTCAAAAACAAATTACGTTTTGAACAAAGAATCTTGCTTGTGCTGCTTAGTTTATGTTTCATGACTAGGCACTGACATTGACCCATTAACTCCAGGATAAATATGAACAATTTTTATTTTATTCGTGACTGCTTCATATTTTTTATTATTACATGTTGCCTCCCTTTTGGGTTTTGATTATAGTGGTACTGGTGAAAAGAAACTATAATTGTTCATATTTGACAATTAATAATGCTATATTGGTTACTATAACTTTCCTTTTTAATAGTCCCTGTTCCTTTTAGAGAAATATTCAGTGAAATGAATACTTAATTAACTATACATGCAAAGTTTTGGGGAAATTGCATCTTAAATGAAAATACGTGCGGATGATGCACCAAATTATTCTTTTATGTCATAATAGTTATGATAATATTATATGAGCTAATAATGAACTGCGCTTACTCTTAGTCCATACCAAAATAGTGATGCCTGTTCTCACAATATTTAAGTTATTCTCCAAATATAGACTTTTTCTTCAATATGGTTTTGTTCAAAAACATGCACTTTCATGAAATAAAGCATAAATATGTCATGTACCATAACATCATGTCGTGAGGATTATGTTAAAATTCAAACCCTATATTTAAAAATTAATATGAAATATTAAGACCTGCACGATAAATAAGACTCAATGAAATGATGTGCAATGCAATCTTAAATTCCTTGCAAACTATTATTTTTGCCACACTTTATATGCTATTACTAGATATACTAATCACGCTTTCTAAAAGATTCTTCTAAAAAGGGTCGTTCGATGTTGTATGCCAATGATGTTATAATGCTTGTTGATGTGAGAGGTGTATGTAGGGGTGTTAATTATTGATCCGATTCGATCAGACATGATTCGAAAATAAATGGGTCAGGTATGAGTTTAATTTTTTTTATCCGAATCGGATCAGGTCGGGTTCAGATCAATCCGATCCGATTAATTATGTTTTTTGAAGTAATTTTGTGATTTAGTACTAATTAAAGTTTAAATATACACTAATTATATAATAATTAAGATTAATTATAAATTAATTAATATTTAATTACTTAAAATTATATAAAAATAATTAATAATTAATTATTTTATAGGGGTCAGATATGGATTAAGATTTTTTGACCCGAATTTAATCGGATCGGGTTTGGATCGAGTAAAAAAAATAATAAAATAATATTCGATTTGACCCAAACTCAAACCATGGTGAGTTCGTTCGAAATGTGTTCGCGAACTATTTTTGTTTGAATTTGTATTAATTATTTGATTGTTTAAGACTTTGAGTAGTATGAATTGACTCACCTAGGTGTATGTAATCTTTATTTCAGTTACTATATATAAATGTTGATCATGTGTGCCTATTCTTTTTCAAAAAGAATATGAAACAAAAAAAACATGTTCGCGCTTTCAAAATGAAAAAAAAAAACTATATGCTTCCTTAATTTGACCGCTACCAGAACGACTAAATATGAATAAAATGTTGGAGAACTTAAATAGTGACAAATATTACGCAAATAAGTTACGTTGAGCAGGAAATATAAATACTAGGCTTTTTTTTAAAAAAATTCTAAAAATAATCGAATTAAATAAAAATTGGGCTTTGAAATTTGCACATATATACGTCGTATCAGATAACTATACTTCCTTAAAAAGTGATTTACATTAGGCGAAGAATAAACCCAACGCCAAGTACACATAAGAAGAAATTAATTATATGAACCAACCGGTAGACGGTAGTTGACAAAAGAGATGAAGAAGATAGACCTTGTATTGTCTTTTTATATTTTTTATGTACTTAAATGTTTATAATTATTTTTAGCAAATTTAGAGGTGATAAAATTTAACTTCACAAATCCGTTTAATACAAACCCGATCCGATCTGATCTATTAAAAAAAACTAATTTAATTTGACCTGAAGCCGACTTGAAATCAAAATAATTTGTGATCCAATCAAAATTTAATCTAAGATTAAAAAATCAGTACATAAATAATCAGACCCCGATCTAATCTAATTTCTTTCAAAAAAAATAAATAAAGTGGCCTAATCCAACTCATCCGAATTCAACCCAATCCGACCCGCGGCATGACTGATTGCCACCGCTAATTAAATTACAAAGAAATAGTGTTGTGGGGACTTTGTCTCTGATGAATTTAATATTCAACGCTGGTTTGTTCAGTACTTGGCATCTCTGAACAACCCCAAACAGAAATCCACTCACAATCTCTCAGTTTGTTACAAGCACTCTATTATCTCTCCGCATCCTGCCAAAATTTTATAACCTCTCTCAATCTCTCTCCCCCCTTACCCCCCTCTTTCTTCAATCCCTCAGATACTTTTAGGTCACAAGGACAATATTTTCAGCTCAGTACAACAGATACAACACCAGATGCACTGCACCGCACAACAGCATAGAGATTTTCCATTTTGATTTAGAATGAAGAGAATTTTTCATTTGCCTGATTCTATTTCCAGTTTTTCCGTCTCTCTTCACTAGCAGAAGGCCACACTTTCTCACTAATTCCTGTTACTATCAGAGTATATAGCTAAGGTGGAAGGATCGTGATAGAGAAACCTACAAAGCTAGGGAGTAAACTGATGTGAAGGAAGCCCATACAAAAGGATTTGATCTAAAATATGGAACATAGTTCTAGAAAGACAATAGACTCTTGGATGGCAAATGAAAGAACCCTTGTTTGCGGGGTGCAAGGAAGTATTCATATTTCTACCAAGTTTCTGTATGTATATCCTTGTTTTTTTTATTTCAATCAAGAAAAATTGTGAAGGGGTTAACATGCATATCTTTTTGGTTAAGTGTGCCTTTAATTTCCACTTGGATCTCTTGTATTAGCTTTCAATTACCAGTGGGTTTTTTTTATTTATTATTTTCCAGATACTGGAACTACCTTTTCACCTCCTTTTATCTTTACAACCGACTACATGCTGTCTAAATCCCCGTTGGAGTACACATAACCCACCATATATACATAAAGCACATACTTAAAGTCATAAACATAATACAGGGAGGGGGTTTTAGTTATTTAATTCCCATACTTATCCATCCAACACAAAAGATTATCCAGTAATGAGTGATATGGGATTTGGTTATTGCTTGATTAGTGATGAAGCAGAGTCAGATTACTTTGGCGAGTTGGAAGAGGCCCTTATCCATGGTGATCCCATAACAAGCAGCCATGGTCCCAAAAAAGGTATGCTCCCTCTCTCTCTCTCTCTCTCTCCCCTCTCAGTCTTTTTATTTATTTCTTTCTTTTTGAGTGGTAAGTCTCTCTCTCTCTCTCTCTCACAACCAGAAATACTAGCTTTATCCCAGACTTCCACACAAGACACAACAAGTCTTCCCTTTTGTACAACAGTGACCACATGCAAGTAAGTGCACATAAATGGTGTGATCTCCCAAAGATAGACCCCATCTCCCCTTCTCTCTTTATCTTTGTCTTTCTCTCCCTCTCTCATATTCAATACATCCGTTGAAGTTTCTATTGAAATTAAGTGGAGAACAGAGGACAAAGAATATGCCTTTGAGCCTTTCTGAGAAACTAAGTCTTGTGTATTTAATTTGTTGCTGTAACTGGGTATACATATCGGCCTTGAATTGATACAGTGCACTGAGCACAATCTATAATGGCGTTTACATAATCAATGTTGTTTCTCCTGTTTGGCGGTATAGGTTTTGTTGAAACTACAAGGCCCCCAACACTGGAGATCTTCCCTTCATGGCCAATGAGGCAGCAGTACCACCAACTCAACACTGTAAGTCCTTTGACTTCTCTGTCATCCTCGATTTCGACTCCTCTCCATTTTCTTCGCAACTGTATCCACCAGTAGTTAGAAGAACATAAAAAAAATCTCCAAATCAGCTACCGTGATCGAAGTCGGACTGATTTAATTGACAAGCTGCCAAATTGAGAACAAAAATAATAATAATAATTAACTATAAGATAGAAGATGAAATGAAGCAACATGTGCAAGTATATGTATATATGATTCGCTTATGTAAGAGTTAATAAATGGTGGGGATGGATGGTCACTTGATGCTTTTGTTAAACGTGGCAAGGAGCAGAGGAAATCAGAGCAGTCAAGAGGAAGCAGCGAGGAATCCGGCTCAGTCAAGGACGCTACCGATACAACTTCTACTGGTGTAATGTCAGGAGCACAGTCTCAGATACAGTGCAAAGGCAGAGGTGCAACAGAGGGAGAGGCGCAGAAAGGGTCGGTAGTTGTCATGGCAAATGGTGTTTCGCAAAGGACTGGGGCACAGCAACCAGCACCTCCACATCCCCCTCCAATTCAATATGATAATTCACATGTTGATCAGAAGGTACTTCTATGTATGATTTTACATACATCTTTAATTTATTTATAAGTCTACCATCCTTAAGTTGGTTTTCCCTTTGCTTCTCCTTGTGGGGTTTTCTGATTAAAAAAAACAATGACATGATAAGAAAAGATTTTGACTTTTGCTATATATATATTGGCGGCAAGATGTTATTCTTCTAAGATTCCCATCTCTAAAAATGGAATATATGACTCATATTTCAAATTTATTTTTGATTTAAAGGGGTTCAGTCAGATTCCATAAATTCATATTGCTCTCTTGCACTACAAACCGAGTCTTGTTATACGTGGTGAGATTCCTATAGAAATATGTAGTGATAAGATCTTAAGATTCCCATTACAATAAACATGTAGTACTTTTAGTGCTCTATTTTTTTTAATTTTGTATTCCTTTTTCTCTATTTGATCATCTTTTAGATAACTTCGTAATTATCCTTTTACATTTCTTTTTCATATTACTTTGTCATGTCCTCCCATTTTTCTATATAGCAATAAAATAAAGAATTTATTATTTTTTTGAGATGAGGAGAAAATAATTATTTTTGTACAAGTCAGAATTCTCAAACTTAATCATTTTCTCCCTATTTGAAAAAATAATAAATATAAATATAAAATTTAATTTGTTAATACATTTTGATATGAAGATTACATTCAACTATTTGGATCGATCACTTCTTTTGTTTGAAATTATAAATTTGAGTCTGAAACATCATCCATATGGTGCTTTGCAAAGCACACAACACAACTATATATATATAGGGTTATGCTATTTTGAGTCACGAAGTACAAAAGCAACTATGTGTCATATTTTTATTTTTGAATTCAAAAGATCGATCCAATCTTCAATATGATTTTCATATTAAAATATATTTAAAAATTAAATTTTATATTTTAAAAAAAAAATGCATTGAGCTAATGGTTTCTAATAATAATGATTTTCTATCTTTAAAAATATAAATATTTTAATATGAAGATAATTTTAAAAAATGAGAGTTATAGTATTAAAAAAATATTTTATAATTCAAGCGTAACTCTACATACATATTTATATATACTCTATTCTAATTAATTGATATATTTTAGCATATCTTGCTTCAGCCTTCAATCTTCAAAAGCATTAAAAAAATGCTAATATTTGTCTCATTCCTCAATGGATTTTGCCTGCAATATTCAAAAACATATATAAAAGTGCTGGTCTTTGTCAGGTTCCTCAATGGACTAAGCCCGTCTAAGAGCAAAGCATAGAAACAAAATGCTGGGTTTAGCTTTTATCCTTTTGTATATATATTCATATTTGGTTTGTTTCGCTTCAAAGAACAGTGACTTTTTGTCTTTCGCAGAGGAAGATAGCTGGTAGTTCAACATGGAAAGATGGAAGACTACTAGATGCAAAAGTACCTCCTCTCTTTTTCTTTTTCCTTCATTTTTTCCACATAGAACCCCCCCCCCCCCAAAAAAAAAAAAGGAAAAAAAGGAGTCCTCATAACATCTACAGAATAATATTGCAAATTTGCAATTATAAAAAGAAAGATGGAAAAAAACTATTTTAACTTTTATTGTTATATGCCTGACATAATCCTTAATTATGCACTGTCATTTCTTACCCTAACTCTTACTTGCAATTACTAGACTTTAAGACGCCTGGCACAAAATAGAGAGGCAGCTCGGAAGAGCAGGCTCAGAAAGAAGGTCAACGGCAATATATATACATGCATCATTGTGCTTTTAATTTTCTAACCGATAAAAGACCATGAATTAGAAAATAGAAAAATGGTGAAATTAAAATGATATCTTTTTATATACTTCAGGCATATGTGCAACAACTTGAATCAAGTCGAATTAGGCTCCAACAAATCGAACAAGACCTCCAAAGAGTTCGAACACAGGTCATTATTTGTTTTTTTAGTTCCTTAATTAATTTTAATGATATCGTTAATGAACCTGCTATTTATAGTTACTTTTACTAATTAACTTTTGTTGTGAACATAATGGTATGTTTAGGGAATGTTCATAGCAGGATGTGGTGCAGGTGGAGAAATGAGTTCAGGTAAAACTTACAAATGTTTAGATTCGTCTTTTTTGTTAATTCCTCTCTTAGAATAATTTGATAATTAATGATACAATATTCTATATATGAAAAAAAAATATTTGTGTTCAAATCTTTAAAGGTGTTTTTCTTTGTTTAAAAAGATTAAAGCTTGCAGACACTTGCCTACTTGCCCCAGAATAAAGAAACAAAATGATTGCAGGTGCAACGATGTTCAACATGGAGTATATGCATTGGTTAGAGGAAGATAACAGGCATACAGCTGATCTACACGCAGGATTAGATGCAAATTTAAGTGACAACAACCTCAGTTCAATCGTGGATGAATGCATAGCGCACTATGATGCTTTGTTCGACCTCAAGGGCAGGCTCGCACAAACTGATGCATTCCACCTCTTCACGGGTCTATGGACTTCACCGGCCGAGCGGTGTTTCATGTGGATGGGCGGCTTTCGACCCTCTGACCTGATTAAGGTTTCATCTCTTGTTCTTGTTATTTTCTCCTCCTTAATTTTGTGAAAACTAGTTCTCTGAATTAATTTTGATCGTCTATGTTTTCACTTTAATTTTGAAATGACACGAAGCAGATTGTGACACCGCATTTGGAGTACACTCTGATGGAGCAACAGAAGATGAGGTTACGTATGCTTCAGCAGTCATCTCAGCAGGCCGAGGAGGCGCTCTTGCTGGGCTTTGAGCAGCTCCATCAATTCCTCTCTAATACATTGTCAAGTGCACCCCTCAGCACCGATGCTGGTACTGATGTCAACATGCACATTGCCATTGAGAAGATCTCAAGCCTGGAAGGATTTGTTAGACAAGTAAACCTTTCTTATCTTTAATTAAAGTGACCTTTACTTTTCCCATAAATAAAAATGAAACGTTACATTTTTTTGGGTTGACTTAATTCCAAAATACAGTTGAATCAAACAGTACCTGAAAAGATTTTCATTGCCAGTTATCTATATAGTAAAAGATACAGTAGGTGAATTAGTAGCTGTTCGTAAATTTGTTCATGAAAAGGCCCCCACACGTAAGGTGTATATTTGGATAGAATTAATGAATTAGCTATGAAATTAAATAGTATTCCTTCGTGGATACCACTTGTACACACTGACATATACAAACTATAAACGAGGCTGTGGAGCAGTAAGTCTCGTCTCTCCTATTATAAAATTTGAACTCAAAAAAGAAAATGAAAATCTAATTAGACAGTGCCATGATTACAGAAGTTGTTGTCCACTGTTAGGGATGATAATCATCAATTAATCATTTAATTGTGATATGATTAGAGGCGTTGGCACAATTAAAATATAAAAAATATGTTTAAGAAGTTGGAGTGGGACTTCTGGTGATCCCACCAATCCCTTTCTATAAAAAGTCAGGGGAAAGAATATTTGGTGTTCTTTACTCTGCCTATGCTAAAATATTCTCTTTCCCTATTGATAGATGGTAATGGTAGCTTTTATTGAAGTCACTGATGTTTCCTTTTTGTTGGCTGCTACATGGAACAGACCTACAACATAAGGCCATTTGGGATCATTGAATGCTCCCCATGAATGTATCAAGTCAGAAAGGTTCAATCCATGAACAGTAGTTTAGAAAAGGACACTTCAACCGTCCAAACTTTACAAATGTCCTTGGACAAAACCACCACTTACCCCTCCCCCCCCCCCTCTCTATTTTGAGGAACAATAAGCTAGGATAGCTGTTCATACTATGCAAACAACAATATGCAGGAAAATTGCAATTTGGGTTGCTTTTTACTGCTCTATCTAGTACAAGGCCTATAGAGACATCTGAAATGTCATCCTAATTGTTGCTTAGTTTAGTTAAGAAAAAAGAATATGAAAAAGCAAGCTAGAAGAAAACAACAAAGTACGAAACCTTCCGCTCATTATTCTCAATAATTGATCAAGTCCCAATCTCATCACAATTATATACCTAAACCAGAGCATTTCTTCAAAATCATTTAATTGATAAATTAATTACGCTCTTCTTATGCTTTTTGCCTATAGACTTTTACCAATTTTTGGAAGTTATTATCTGATATTCACAATTTTTTTTCTTCTTTAAAAAAGATGATTATAACACTAAAATTTTGTTATGCAGGCTGACAATTTAAGGCAACAGGCTCTGCATCAGTTGCGTGAAATTTTAACAACAAGACAAGCCACCAGATGTCTTCTAGCAATTGGAGAATACTATCGCCGCCTTCGAGCCCTCAGCTCCGTTTGGGCTATGCGCCCTCGCGAGTACTCTTTCTCTCTCTCTTTCTCATTGATGAGTAGGAGATGAAGTCATTTTTTGGTTAATTTCCAAAATGTGATCGTTTCCCTTTGTTTAGCGTGGGTCTTAGACTTTTCCAGATGGAAAAAAATGAGATGGCTTAATATCATGGAAGTGATTATTATTAATAGCACCAAAAAAGTAACTTAAACGAGGTGAATCTCATATTTTTACCAGCAAATATTCTAGGAAATGCCGAAAGCCGCTATAAAAAACAGAAAAATAAATGTTGATAAAAGATATAGACGATCTACGATTCTTATTCTTCTTGTATTTAATTTTCTATTATTCATTTTTTAAATAATAATTGATATCAATATTCTCTTTGACAGATTCATTTCACTATTTTTCATTGACAATAACTAGGTATTCTCTCTCTTAACAGGGCCTTGATAGGGAATGAAAGCGCCAGCCCTAATACAGTGTCCAACCTACAAGCCATCTCTCAATCTCAGTACACTCACTATTCGGCCTTCTAGAGAGAGAGCGCGAGAAGAGAGAGAGAGAGAAAGAGATGTTACCTTGGGCCTCTATCAATTTTTTCCAAATTGAAAAAGAGAGATGTTACTTTCCTACTTGTAAGGGGCCTATTAGTAGTAAAGGATGATAATTAGGCATTTTCTTCTTGTTTGTTTTCTCCTTGATGCGGGTCTTTGATCGTAATGTCTCTTGGAGATGTCAAGAGTTGAGATACAATTAGAAGAGGCAAAAGAGAGAGACGCTTAGATATGATAAGAAATTAGAACAAAAGAAGAAGATTGCCAAGGACTCAAAAGTAGTCCGATTTATATATTTAAATCCAAATAGAAGTTAGTGGTGGATGATAGGTTATTCCCTACTTGACATAGCATTATACAAATGTCCAAACCCAAAAATAAATGGAGATTGCTTTTTGTATGATTGAGGAAACCGACTATTCTATCACTCTTAATCTCTTCTTTTATTAATGTGGGTCCAGCATCTCTATTAATTGACAAGTATTTTAATCAGGAAGCCATTAAGCGCAATACAAAGCATATTTTTCAAAGCGCTTGCAACTAGCAACCATCCTATTAAATACTTGTCAATAAAATCCAGTACTATCAACGTCAAATTATTTTCCTACATACGAAATCCAATAAATGTGTTGTAACCACAAGTAAACCAAAGCAAGGTATTGAAATACCAGAACACGATTGAAAATGAAAAAAATTCTGGAAACAAGAAGGATCAAACTGTAAACATATTTGCAGTTACGAGCAAAATTCAGTGTTTGTTGTTTCCAATTCTTTTCAATTTAAATTCAGATGTTAATTTTGATGTTTACAATTTTCTAACCAAAAGTTTGTGTTTTTGTATCCAATTAATGATGAACGGGTAAAAGCCCCCTAATGCCAGTTCAAACAACCTGGTGTTGGTACAAGCCAGCAGGAACAGTAATCCCTTAGTCTCGTCCAACAGCATAAGTTAGGACAGCATGGATTAAGGATTTAATCCTTGCTTAGGAGTTCATGCTCGACAGATCATTATAATATAAATCTGTGATTAGTATAAATAAAATATACATTTCAATATAAGAATGGTGTAAAAGACTAACTTGCCCTCCATATATTGGCGATGGGTTAACAAAATATTTGTACCATTTGAATCCAAAATTTAGCGTTATCATACAGCCAATCAGATTAGAGTTATTTTTCATATAAGTATTTGATATATCAACTTCTTAAAAAAAATGTTGTTTTTTCCCTCTATGGGTACAGCCTGGAATATCATAATGGATAAATTCCAGCAGAGGGTATATGAATTATAAAGAGAGAAGAAAAATGGAAAACAGTAATGACATAAGAGAGCTTGACTAAACTACAGTAGGACTTTGGAATTTTGTATTGCAAAGAATAATTGTAAGATTTTCCACCATAAACTAGAAAATATTAGCAAGAAAACTAATGTAGGGAGGATTTATTCACTAATAATATTTCATCTCTGATTGCTACTGTGCATCCCATGCCAAAATTAAAAATAATCCTTCATTATGAAGTAATATTCTGAGAAAATTAGAAACAACCATGAATTGAAATGAAATTGAAGACCTCTTAACCCAACAATAAAAGTCATTGCAAAGTAGACCATTTTTATCTCCTAAGAGATGTCTGCTAAAGTGGCCTCAATAGATAGCGTGTCAAGGAAAACTCTGTGTAAACTTGTTTGGTTGGATTTAAGAAGATCTAAGGAGCATCAGCCAGACAGTATTTGAAGTGCCCTAATGTTGAGATAATACATCTAAGAAATTACAGTTAAAATTTCCAACGCCTATAATTTTAGCATCCAACAAGATAAGTGAAAAGCCATTGATGTAATGAAATTATTATATATTTGATTAAAAAGGGCTTCTTTCATACACAATACTAGATTAGTATTTACTGATATGTACTGAAACCTTGACAAAGTTGTTGTATTAACTTCCAGATTCCCAACTCTTTTAGTTGCAAACAGACCACATAGAATGTTATTGCAAATTAATTCTTATACCATGTGCAAATAAGAAGTGCAGAAGTTGAAATCCAATAGGAGTCAACTAGGAAACAGATTAAAGCCTCTAAATTCAGACCATCAGAACAGCTTGCCTATTTGTACAACATTTGCCAGTAAAACTTAAATTATCTGTTGTTTTTGTACTCAGCACTTGGTGAAGAAAACTTGTATGACAAAATAAAATGGGAAAATAGAGACAGCAAGATCCCAGTAAAACTGCTTATAAAGCATGCGCATCACCTTTTGTGAATGTAATCGGAAAGAATTGAAGCAGCATCTGAATTGGTAGAAGTAGAAGTTGAAGACCTTTTTGTGGAGATGAGATGTTTAGACCATTCCTCCAAGCTTTTCCTGTGGAGAGAATTCATTTTTATGAAAGGTCTCTTCTCCTTGATCATTTTTTCTGCTTGTTTCCAATCTTCAGCTAAGCCTAACGCTACCAAAATTGCACACATCACACAAACGCTCCTCCCATGACCTATTTATATTTTGAGAAAGATTGTATTTAATTTGTAATACCAATACTAGAACAGTTGAGAAAATTACCCCAAGTACTCCAATTATATTACATTAAATTGCAAACTAAAAAAGTAAAAAGAGAACACTCACCAAAGGCACAGTGCACATAAATGGGTTTCTTTTGAGCCTGTTTCCTAGAAGCCCAGCGCACAGCTGACTCAATTTGAGATGGCTGTGGAGCACGTGTATCCCATGTTGCAATACACACATATGCTTTTCCATTAAGAGCATGGCTCTTTGGTAACTCACATGTGCAATCTATCACAGAAATTTCACCTGGAGGCAAGTCTTCTAATGAAGTAGGCCAGCCTCCTACATACAACCCCTCAGAGATCTCTGTGTACAGTGGCTCTCTCCTTTTGAACCTCCTCAACGGGACGAAGATGCGAATAAACAGAAGAAAGGGTGAAAAAATGACTTTTGACCAAATTGGAAAACAGCCATCAGTGCTTTTTCCAAGGAGTAAGGGAAGGTTGATGAATGGATGAGATGCAACCGAGACTAAATAGGAGATCAGAGAAGCATACAAAAGGGGATAGGAGACCCATTTCAGACCAACCTTTTTTGTTATATAGGAAGAACAGAGAAGTGTTGTTGCTTTTAGGCCAATTAGAGCTGATATACCCATTTTGTCTTGTAAACGTAGCTAATTGTAATATTCACCTGAAACAAAAGCAACAGAAAAAAAAATCCCAATTACAAGAAGATCAACTGTTGAATATATGCAACTGTGTATAAACTAAAAAGTAGAAGCCACTAGTTGCCTAATAGCATTAAGATATAAGCAGGAACACACATTTTCATGGGCAACACAGTTTGAAAACTGAAACTCCCAACCCATCATCAATAAAATTAGATCTGCATATCAGACTGTAGCAAGTTGGAACTTAAAAAAGTGGTGGTTGCAAGCTGGGACATGCTAGTGACTAGTGAGGAATAACTCTGAAGCAAAGATTACAACAAAATTTTCCCCATTTTGTAAGGGCTAGATTGTAAGTTGTGGGCTGAGCAAGTGTCAAATGGAGCAAAGATAGTAGCTCACCGTATAATTTGTTATATCTGTAAACACTTTTTTCAGCTGATGAAACAGGAGGCTCAATGCTGCTTATTTTCAAAAATAAAATCAAAATGATCTATCGATAGGCTTCTGGCTCTTGTTACAGGAGATAGCTTACTGCATAGGCATCCAGGTCAAACCAACCTAATTCAATTTCTTTCAATTAGTCCAGCACATTTCAAGGGTCATAAAACCAAGGATATGAAAACTTTCATGCTTCACCAGAAGCTTTTCTTTTCAGAAAGCTCTAAATCTAAACGAATCGGAGAGAAAAAAAACTACCCATTTAGAGGGAACATAAATCAGGACCAGCCGAGAGTAACAACACATTTGTACTGGTACACATCCACGATTTGGTCCTCAATTACACAAAATTTCAAACAAAGAAAAACTGGAAAGAGATTAACAGGGAAGGATTGATACCTTGATCAAGTTCGCGACAATCGCAAGATGCAGTCTGCTTCCACCATGATTGACAAAATAGGCAATAGTGCTATTTCCGAGACTCAACCCTAGGTGAGAGAAAAAAATAGGCCCAAAATTACATCACGGGCTAAAGTTGGGCCTCAACGCCTCTAGATTACATGATCTTAATAGCCCGAAAATTTGATGCGGCGCGAAAACATCCGTATACCAAGTTTGTACTTTGTAGAGAGTTGAAAAGAAATAGAATCCCCGGTCGGTCCCCACTCCCCACTAACCAAATCAAAATATAATCAAATATAATCGAAATGAACAAGCAAATGAGCAAATAATTGACCGATCCAGTGCCCCGCCATTGATTAGTAATGAGAATCTGGCCACCTTAATCTCTAAATGCGGCAAAGATGCCAACTACCGGCTTGTCGCCTCTCTCCACGCTGTCGCCATCAAGTGTGCCAACAGACGTGTCCTCGATAAATGGAATGCAATTATCTCTATGTACTCGAAGTGCGGTCTATTGGACAGTGCAGTTATGCTGTTCGAGGAAATGCCTCTTAGAGACTCTTTCCCTTGGAACGCGCTTTTACTGGGCTGCTTGGTGAAACGGGAACATGGGATTGCATTTGGATATTTTAAACAGATGTATAGCTTAAAAGTTAAAACCATGCCTGTGAGACAGCGCTACACTCACAACAATTCTATCATGTTGTGCAGAGATGAAGCTCCTCTTTTCGTGTTATATGGTTCATTCCTTGATCACTAAAATTGGTCTCGAGTTGGAGGTCCCTGTGGAAAATGCAATGATAACTAGCTACTTTCAGTGTGGATGTCCAATTTCAGCACACAAAGTATTTGATCAAATGCCTGAGAGAAATTTAATCACATGGACATCTATGGTCTCAGGCATGGCAAAGAGCTATTTATTCACAGAGAGCATGATTTTGTTTAAAGATATGAGATCCCACGTGAAGGCCAACTATATGACCTATGCTAGTGCCTTAACAGCTTGCTCTGGGTCAAAGGCGCTTGAGGAAGGTACGCAAATTCATGGGCTTATTTTGAAATCTGGACTTACCCCTAATTGCATGTTGAAAGTGCCCTAATGAATATGTACTCAAAATGTGGCTCGATGGAGGATGCACTGCAAGTTTTTAAGCTGTGCAAAGAAATTGATAATGTCTCCACAACTGTCATTCTTACTGGGTTTGCACAGAAAGAAATGGAGCAAAAAAACATTCAATTTTTTTTGCTGAACTTGTGAACTCTGGTGTTGAAATAGACACAAATATGGTCTCAGCAGTTTTGGGTGCATTTGGTTCAATTGCAGCATTTGCTTTTGGGAGGCAAATTCATGCAATATCAGTTAAGAGAAGGTTTGCTTCAAGCACCCATGTATGCAATGGGCTCATCAACATGTACTTGAAATGCGGTGAGTTTAAAGATGCATTTAAGGTGTTTTATCGTATCAGCAATAGAAATTTGGTGTCATTGAACTCTTATGACCTTAGCCTTTGCAAGACATGGCCATGCATCAGAAGTTTGCCATCTATACAGATCTATGAGAAATGAAAGTATAAAGCCCACCGATGTCACCTTCTTGTCATTACTTCAGGCATGTAGCCATACGGGATCTCATAAAATGGCTATGGAGGTCCTAGACTCTATGTGGTTAAGCAAGATTATGCCTCGTGCAGAGCACTATGCATGCATCGTTGACATGCTAGGTCGAGCTGGCTTTTTGAATGATGCAAAAACATTCATTGAAAAATTAATTTTTAAGCCGAAAATGCTTCTTTGGCAAACTTTGCTTGGGACTTGGAAAATCCATGGTAATACTGAAATTGGTATGCAGCTGACCAGTTGCTCGGTGAGGCACCCGACTCTGCATCAACTTATGTATTGCTGGGCAATATTTACCCGGCGAAGGAATGTGGGTGGAGACGGGTAGAAAGGAACAGAATGAAGAGGATGAGAATTAGAAATGATACAGGAATGAGCTGGATAGAAACAGGCAAGGAGAGACACTTTTGCCATGGATTCTCGGACTCATCCCGAGACCGACATGATTTTAGAGATTATTGCTCAGCTCATTGCAATAGCTAATGATAGGATGATAATGATGGATACTGACTTGCTTAATTATGACAGTATATATGAAATGTCATTGTTATTCTGATCTGTGATGTTGTGATATATGTACAGCAAATTCGGTAAACAAGGCAGCACCAAATGGAAAAATGTGAAAGTAAACCATCTCTATTTACATTGACAGCGAACTTTAAACAACTAGACAAAAAATCAGAAAACCATTCTACCACCGTTATCATAACAGATTAGATTTGGCCACTCTTGTTTTCACAAATGTAACATTTTCATACACAGTACGCATAACTTTAAATTAACAAGCACTACCTATTTTTCTTTTAATTTCAGACTGAACCCAAAGAGTTAATAAACAACAAACGAACAACGGATAATCAAGTCCTTCGAAGAAAGGATGATTATGAGCCTCTTTTCATGTTTGAAAATCACCAAATGCAGGTGAAGCTACGCCTGAGGGATCCATTTGCCTTCTGTGCATGTACATACGCCTGCTCTGTTATGGCTTCGAGTAACTGCATTTCACAGTATATAAAACTTCTAAAAATGACGTTTGCATTATGTCATTGCTGTTGCCACAGCATAAAGCAAACACATGAAAAGAGTAGGGAGGGTAAAAGAGCATGTTACCATCTGACGCTTCGACTCCAATACCTTCTTCTGCATGTCAAAGAAGATTACTTTGTTATTACAAAGAAAGATGCGAAATTTAAACAAAAGAAAATTAACGGAAAACAAATTCCATTACCTCCTCTTCTTTGAGACGTGCATTCTCTTCTTTCAACTGAGTCAGCTCAGCTTCCAGCTCAACAGTGTATGCCTTCACCAAAACAAATGACAGCATCACAGCAATGAACTCTAGCTTAATGATAAAGGAAAGGACCAACAACCCTGAGACATTTTGTGATGAGAGAAACTAACAAAGCAGTTTTTTCTCTTCTTTTGAGAAATGCTGACTAAGAAGTACAAAATAATTAAGCACAATAGGAAGCTAACCAATACCATACAAAGAGAATGTATTTACACGAGCAAGCATAAACATAATATACTTAATTTAGTTGATGAATTAACTTTGATTTCATTGTAGAGTACTTGAACATGATAATATCCACCTATACCTAACAGCATCCTTGTCCATTTCCTTTTATATGAACATGAATATATACAAATAATAAAATAAATTATTGACATTGCATGGAATCATTGAAGTGACAGAATGAGAATTAGCTCACAATTATTGGTAATCAACAATTTTATCAATGTTAATTTACTAATTATTTCCCCGGAGTTCAGTTTAATGTAAAATTTTAGGCTAACTGGTTTATTATAAAACTGCACCAGTCAAGAATATGCATGTACAAGAAGTGGATTCAGTGTTGTAAGACAACTCAAGCTCTCAGACTTAAATTTTCATGAATTGAAACTAAAGTTCATGGGTGCAACATGCGTCAGGAAGTAAACTAGTCAACACTGGATGATCTGAGTCTAAAGTCCAAAGATTAATAGGTTAAATGTGCTGATTGTACACTCCCTGGAACAAGAATAACAATGATAGAAATTATGTGGCCACTGAAGCATCACAATTGGCATATATGATATATGCCGATAATTACCCACATTTAATGAAATAAATTAGAAAAAAAAAAGAGGAAAAAATATTCTTGTTAGTGCGGCATTTAATGCCAAATAACGCATAACTTACTAATAAAGATATTTGACTTTGTACATCTCCTTATTGGTTCAACAGGAAACAAGGGGCGTGCAAGCCGCCTCGCTTCCAGTCTACGCCCACTGCGACTAATAATAGTGCGCAATCCATGCAAAAAGCCACAGTTAATGACAAAGTGAGATTTACTGGTCGCACAAGAAAGACAGTTACAAAATACACCCTCACTAATAATTAAGCTAGTATGCATATCATTACTATGTTTAATTAAAATGGAACCTTGGCAACAAATTTTAATAAAATTCTTGAATGAACTGACCCACTTATGGAAGTATTGCAGGGGGGGGCTGGAGCAGGCTACCATGAGACACAAGATCAGTTCCATTTACATATATTGACATGTGCCATAATTCACATATATAAGAAATGGAAGTACAGGTATAATATGGAATGATTTAAGGTAGACGGTCACAAGAGATTATTTTGAGATGATTTTCATTCTGTTTGGAGATGATTTTGAGGACAATGTAGAACTCCTCAAGAAAAAGCCAAGGTTGATGATGGTTGCTTTTGTTAATTTGCTTCAGAACCATTTCTATGGTTTAATCTTTGATCATTCTATTCATCATTCAGGGCAACATCAATCTTAAGTTTTTAACAAACAAATTAAAACAATTCTGCTGAATTATTCAGAAATTCACAATAACAACAATTTCAACAAAAAATAAAGTGAAGTGACCTGTTTCCTGGCACGGGAGCGGGCAGCAGATTCACGGTTTTTTATCATGCGGCGTTGCCTCCTCTCGACCCCCTTCTCAACGACTGACCTCTCCCTGCCAATTCCTGCTGCACCAGCCGACCTTTTCCTCCCATTCAACCTATCATAGCCCACCACATCATCCCCCATCCCATCAGGCGTCCCGGGACTACCTACCGGCCCAACCATC
The DNA here is from genome assembly GCA_037127355.1 of Schoenoplectus tabernaemontani. NCBI lineage: Eukaryota > Viridiplantae > Streptophyta > Magnoliopsida > Poales > Cyperaceae > Schoenoplectus > Schoenoplectus tabernaemontani. The sequence continues at coordinate 3,270,739 of CM073751.1, read as the reverse complement.
ATCCCATGCATCATCCCACCATTCATGTTCAAGTTCATATTGGCCCCTCCCATCATTGGGGCTCCATACATACTGCCACCCATCTCTGCCCCCATTTGGTACACCGGCATCTGCCCAAATTGAGGCGGTGCCACTCTGACACTGACAGTTGGTTCGCGCACAACCCCAGCTCTGATGAGAAAATCCTCAAGGGTCATCTCCCCGAAAGTGGGCTGCCTTCCACTTGCGGCTGCCCCACCTCCGTTTTCTGCATGGTGGGTCCCACGTGGGTTGAGAGGCCCTCCCTGGGACCGGTGAATTTCTGTCCACACCTCCTCCACTGTTTTCCTGCTCAGTGGTAACGGGACGGTGAGGGAGCCCTGCCTCTGTAAAGGCGGAACCACACCTCCGTTGGCGGTGGCTTCAGCTCCGGCAGAGGAGGTGGCAACGCTGGTTGCTTGTCCCAGGGCCTGGCCTTCCTCGGCGTTCCATATGTTGGTCAAGAACTCGTCCATGTTCATAGACCCGAAATGGCGACCCGGCTCGCAGACGGTGTTTTGGATTTCATCGAGAGTGAGAGAGTAGATGGAGCTTTCGCGAACGAGGGGGAAACCGACGCTTACGTCTTTCTCAGAATATTGACCCTGATCGAGGTTATGGATGTGTGGTGCACGGTGCTGTGAGGTGACCTCCGTTTCGTCGGAGGAGGGGTGCCTACTATCAGACTGAGACGCCATGGATGATCACTAGGACTAGGAGATCAAAAATCAAGAAGAAGATCGAAGCGGGGTCCAGTGAAGAAGGAGAGTGGCCGCTTTCTTTTTTCTACTTATGGAGAGTTGCGTGTCGCTTTAAATAAGCTCTTTCTCGCTTTGGCAATTACCTTTGTCTCTCACTTTTACTGTCTGAAAGAGGACGAGAAGAGAAATATAAATTGGTCCGGGTCCTCAGGGATCACCGTTGGTACTTGGTAGAGACTCGAGACACTAAAAGGAGGTTTAATTACAGGCTCAGGAGTCTGGATACTTCACCACCTCCACCGCATCCTAGATTCTACGGAACTTCAAAAATGTGGGGCCCGCATTTCTCAGAGATTTCTGTGGTTAGATATCATAGACCCGGTCCAGGGAGTAACATCCCAATAAGGGTTACCGAACTGGGTAGACGGATAATTTGGGTGTGCAATCTGTCCGTTCGAAACTGAAATAAATATATATATATATTTATCAAGAATATACGTGTACTTTAGGTGTCCATCAAGCTTTTAAAAATATTTCACGGCTCTTAACGGTGAAGTGATCAGTTAACGGTTTTACACGACCGTTAAATTAAAAAATGATCAATCATTATTTACCTATTAATTGATATTTAAAAAGGATAAAAAATGCATTCTCATATCATTAATACTTAATAATTAACAAAATTAAATAATAATAATTATTATAATATTAATTAAGTACTTAAAAGTTAAAAATCTTAAATTATATTAAACTATTACATGATGTATTTATTTTCTATTCTTATTAGGGCCTTAATTTACATCCAAAAAATAAAAAAAAATAAAAATTTTAGAGTCACAAACTATTAAGATTTAAAATAAAAAAATTTCAGTCATGAAATGCATTTTTTTTAAATTAACGGTTTTAATGATTTTAATGGGTTTAACGTGAGATAAAACGGTTAAATCACAGAAAACTCATTAAATCCATTTTTTCTCAAAAACTTAACGCCAAAGTCTATCAAAACCGTTAAAATAGTTAAAACTTTTCATTTTTTAAAAGCTTGGTGTCCATATATGTTTTTGTGGTGTTTATAATTTCATATTTTGTATTTATATTTGTGATAAATATTTAGAGGTGGTAGAATCCGACCCGATTTGAGAAACACTTTCGACTCGTTCGTGTCCGAACTTGACTCGATCTGATTTTTTAAATAAATCAAAATGACCAACTGATCCGGACCAGGCCCGAGAACAAATGACTTGCAATCCGATCGAAATCAATCTTAAAACTGAAAAAAAAAATCAACATATAAATTAACTTGACTTGGCCGATCGATTTCTTCCAAAAGGTCAAACTAACCCGCCCGATTGCCACCTCTATAAATACCCATGTATAATTTCATGTTGTGTGTTTATATTTGCCAAGAATACTCATGTATTTTTAGGTGTTCATATATGTGCCTTGCGGTGTTTATAATTCCATATTTTGTGTTTGTTTATCAAGAATATTCGTGTATTTTTAGGTGCTCATATATATGCCTACGGTGTTTATATTTGTCAATAATACTCATATATTTTTTAGGTATTCATATATGTGCCTACGGTGTTTATATTTGTCAAGGAATATTCATATATTTTTAGGTATTCATATATTTGTCTCTGGTGTTTATAATTCTATGTTTGATGTTTATATTTGTCAAGTATACTTATGTACATTTAGGTGTTCATATTTGCATCCCATTCTGTCATCATTAACTAACAAAAAGAAGCTATACATCGAAAAATGAATGAATATAATACAAACATGTGCAATGCCCATAAATGATTCAGCTCCTTAGGAGCTCTATTACTGGTGGCGTCAAGTAATGTGTATGTGCTCAATAATCTGCTTAATATTCCTGATAATTTCACTATTGCAAAGACATCTACAATCTGTTTAGACCAAGAATGAAGGATTATTAAAGCAATAGTAGTTAATCTTGTCTATAAAAAAATAAATTGAATTTGCAAAGGTCTGCATCTTGTACCAACATAAATCTCATTAAAGCAAAAAAGACTAGCACCGCATGTGTTAGAGAGTCTATCAATTAGGAACTTATCGCTAATAGCGTAGAAAAAATATATTTTTCTTGAACCACTCTTTAACCTTCGCATCTAAATTCTAAAGGAAGGCTAGCTATCCACACTGAATCGCCCATCCAAGTTCTCATTAGTAGCTTGCACTTTGTCCTCTCTTTCTTTTCTCCATACCCGTGCATGTGTTCATGTATCTATAGCATAGCCTATATACATTTACACAATTATAGACGAGGACATGCACCTTCTAGATTTAATTAATTAAAAATTTGAAACTGCCACATTTTGATTTAAATTAAACATTGAAAGTTCTTTATTTACCTCATGAAAGTGAAATCGCCTTCTATCTTTGAACAATACCTTGGGTAGCACCATAAAACATGTCCATAAGCATCGTCTTCTCGACAACAAAATTGCTAGATTGATCACCACTACTCTAAAGTTGAAGCAAAACAATAGACAAATAAAAAATAATGGCATAGAAATGTACTGCATTCGACATTTCCACATAGATAGATTATTTTAGGAGCAGTGGGTAGAAGAGACCTCTTACCAACCATGCTATCTAATTTTTTCTCCCGAATTAATGACATCATTTTCTCAGAAATTGAATTTAAGTAGTAATTACTGATCGAGCGTCTGAAACATGTAACTTGAAAACACAAAATTCTAATTCAACCAGTGTATTCTACTCCAATCGGTACCAAATCACAAAATCGGTACCAGTGTTTAGACCAAGAATGAAGGATTTTTTATTTTTTTGTATCTACAAAGATTAGAAAATTAAAAATTGGGCAAAAAAATTATACTCTGCAGCACTAAGATTTGCAATAAAAGTTAGAGATATCAAATATCAAGGGAATATAAAGATGTAATTTGGATTTCCAAAAAGAGGAAAAAACATTTGAGTAGATGAACTAACAGTGGAGGCGCTCTTTTTTCACGATCTAAGGAATCCGATGAAGGGCGAGGTAGGACCGTCGTCTCGTCTCCGATCGTTCTCTTCGACAAGGAGTTGGTGGCTCGGCCACAGGTTCCTCTTTCATCTCCTCTTGGTTTCAAATGAAGTCAAGAACAAAAGATAGAAAGAGAGGGAGCATGACGGAGGTGGTAGGTGTCGCTCAGGACCTTAACCGCATTAGACAAGAATGAGAGAAAGGACCTTAACCGCATCAGACGAGAATGAGAGAAAACACACAGTCGAGAGAGAAAGAGAGAGCATGGGGGAGGCAGAAAGAACTTTTTTAGGCATGCCATAGGGGAGGAGTGACACAATTAATTGAGAGAGAGCGATTAGAAATTAGCACGTGAGTGGATTATCCAATAACAATCGATTAGAAAAAGCACGGGGACGAAAATGGGGGATGAAAGGTGGGGGAAATAAAGATTTCCTCTATATATATTTAAAATTTAATTCTATTTATTAAATTATAAATTAAATTACATTTATAAAAATATTAATTGAATAAATTAAAAAATTTAATAAATCAAAATTATTCAGTTTATTTAGTTAAATCAAAATTATATTAGTTAAAAATGAATGAAATATATCGATAGTTATACAAATTGATAGCAGAAACAAATCAAGACTTTAAATAGTAATTATCGCATCAGTGCGGCGGTGTTAAAAAAACTATCGTGCTATAACATAATATAACATAATCTATTGTACATTATATTTTTTTCTATATTCTCTATTAATTTTCATATAAACTAGATTTTTATAGAATAACAAAGCAACAATAAATTGATTAAGGAGTTATAAACTTATAATTAGTCAGTACAAATTCGAAATTGTTATTGAAAATATTATTGATATCGTAAAATTTCAATAATTTTTCTATTCAAAATAATTTAAATAATCATAAGTTATATCATTTTCTTCATTAAAATGATTAATACTATAACTCCATAATTTTGGACCTCTTTGTACAAAATAAAATTTGAACAAAATTATAATTTATATCCAATAACGTGTTATTTCGTTGTTACATGCTATCTGTTATTGTGGCCGATATTACTGTTATGGCGGTCATCGCTTGACATAACACAATGTTGGTCCATAGCATAGCTTTTTGAGGTTGAAAACATTATATTCGAATTATTTTTCATATGATTCTTATTTATAACAAGTAAAATAAATTTGCTTGATAAATCTTAGACTATTCGATTTATCCTATTTAGAAAAATATAAATCGCACCAAAAAATAACAAATGAATTAATTAAAATTTTAATTGAACCAAATTTTTAACTAAAAAAAATAAATTAAATAATCTAAAACTTAGTAATTCTGAAATCAATTAAATCAATCTATTTGAGTGCACAGGAAGCATATTATTTTTGGTAAATAAAATAAAAAATAGGGAAGTGATATGATTTCAGTGAAAATATACACTCATAGTTGGGACTGAATTTGAAACTCGGATTTGACTATGAATACATATTTTCACTGAAATCATATCACTTCCTTTTTTTTTATTTTATTTACAAAAAAAAAACTCTACAGGAGACGATGAAAATTGAGAGTATTGGGAGTGGGGGAAGGAACGAAATGCACAAAAAAAAAACTCCATAGGAGAAGATGAAAATTGAGAGCATTGGGAGTGGGGGAAGGAACGAAATGCACAAAAAAATAGAGGGAAACAAATGAAATGGAGAGGATTTATGTGGCGAGGATAAATGAGAATTTTTACTTAAACATTTGTAGTGTACAAGTTATGTATAGAAACGACCTAAGAGTAAATTTATTTTCACAAATTGGCTAACTAAGGGTGTGAGTTCAACTCACGCCTTTTAATCTTAAAATTTTCTGCTCGAGTCTTGTACAACTATGAGTGTTCATACAATGCTCAAGGGCATGCGTTTAACTCACGCCCTTTGGTGTCTTTAATTCTCAATTCAATCCGAAAAAAAAAAATTAAGGGCATGAGTTCAACTCACGCCCTTTAGACTATGTCGTTTTTTTATTTTTCATTCAAAAAAAAACTTTAAGGGTGTGAGTTGAACTCACGTCCTTTAGACCATGATGTTTTTGATTTTTGAGAAACTAAATAAAAGCTTCAAGGACGTGAGTTAAACTCACGCCCTTGAGATCATGCCGCTCTCTGATTATTATCGTTAGAAAATAAAAAAAAAAATTAAGGACGTAAGTTTAAGTCACATCCTTAGTTAGACCGTTCGTGAAAATAAGTTGGCTCTTAAACCGTCTTTGTAGAAGATAACTGCCGTTTAAGTAAAATTTCCGGATAAATGAGAGCACGGGGTTCGAGATGCAATGGTTTGGCGCTGAACGTCCGTTCCTCATTCGAGAATACTGTCGGTCAAATACTTACAATTTTCTTTCTCCGTTCCTGTTATTTTCTTTCTCATTTTCAGACTAGTCCAAAACTATTAAATTGCTGCTAAAGATATGGATCAGTTCATATTCATTATCCAACCAGTTCTGCTACTGCATTTTTCTTAAATGTTCCAACTTCTATATTGCATCAAATATATCAAATTTTATTTATTATATTTAATTAAATATTTATTTTATATTTTTTATATTTATTTACTATTTTTTAAAACATCAGTCTTTAATGTAGTAAAAAAAAAGGTGATAATTTCGATGTGAGAATTCGCAATTGAAGCTCTAATAAAAAGTCATTTATAGACATTTTAAAGTTAAATGACTTAACGATTAAACCTCATCTTTGTCTGGAAAAGAAAAAAAAATATTAAGGTGTTTAGAATATGAACATGCATATTAACACAAATTAATTAATAAGGGTTGAAGAAATATATATAAGTGTCGGTTGTTAATTAATAAAATTCCATCTGAATATGTGTAAAATGTCTCAGTATATCTTGAATGATTTGAATAAAACTTCTTAACTAGTTTAGTGAAAAGTAAGTATGTCAACCACAATTTTTATATGCATTAATAGACTTAATCTGTTTACTAGGAAAGCAAATTCGATTTTTCATGAAAGTTATCTGAAAAATTAACAAATGTCACTAATGGCAGTTTCTTTAAAACAAAATTAGGATGGTGCTGTAAAATTATAATGTAAATACTTGAAACAAACGTCACAAAAATTAACTAAGTTGAAAAGATTGAATTACTTCAGTGGGTTTGATTTTTCATGAAAGTTATCTGAAAAACTAACAAATGTCAAAAGGGAGTTTCTTTAAAATAAAATTAGTATGGCGCTGTAAAATTATAACACTACAACAGAATGGACTTTAAACAACACCCATTTAATAACGGTTTTAAGTACTAATTGTTGCTAAAAGAGTTGAGTTACAATTCTGAAATATTGAAGAACACATTTTATAACGGTTTTGTAAAAAGAGACGACGTTAAAACTATAAATGGTAACATCTACTTTTTTCTCTCTCCTATTTAGCAACGGTTCTTGAGGTAAACCGTTGCGAACTACTTTAACAATGGTTGTTGTGATGAACCGTTGTGAAACAATTTAATAATAATTTTCACATAAAACCATTGCTAAATAAATGCTTTAACAACGGTTCCTTTAAAGAACCGTTGTTAAATTTTTTTTCCTGAAACCCTTTTAGGTTTAGGTTTGCGCTGCTTCGATCATATTTTCTGTATCATCTCTTCTCCTTCCCTCTTCTTCTCTGTCTACGGCTCTCTCTTGCTCGATCCTTCTTTGTTGTTCAAGTTGGTGATGCCTCTTTGATCCTCTTTTCTTCAGGTTTGTTGCTGATCTCATCTTTGATCCCCTTCCCTCTCTTTAGCAATTTTGTTGCTAAGGTATAATTTAAAATTTCAGACCTTTAGTTTAATTAGTAGATGATAGTAATATCTTTATATATAGTTAATTATATATGATCTATTGATTTAGATTTCTGATTTCATACCTTTTGTTCTATATAGTAATCTAATTTTGATCTACTGAGATAGTAATATTTTTTAAGTAGCATGTGCATGTGTATAAATTAGATTAGTGAATAATTAATTAATATTACTTTCATGAAATTGATTACATATATATTAATAAAAAAATAATATATAATTGATAGTATTGTCATATAGGATCATTTTACCAAAATTTCTAATAATTTAGGTCGATACCCATTCGAGATTAATCTAATAGGGATTAATCTCAAATAATCCTTGTTGGAACTGCTTTTTGAATATTTTATCTCATATAGGATTAGTGAAGATATGTTAGTTTCAATCTTGTGTTTGAGAATTATTCGGTATAGTATTTCACCTTTTATTTCTACAAGTACGTATGTGCATGCAAATGTGCATTGGTGTACTCGAGGGCTAAAGGGAAATGTTGCTAGATTTTTCTCAAACACCAGATTGACTAATATATATTCGCTAATGAGATAAAATGGTTGGTCGGCCCAAAACTATAATCTCTAAATTCTAAAACCCTAAACCCCTAAGTCATAAAACCCTAATTCTCAACCCTAAATTTCAAAACCTTAAATCCTAAACCCCTACAGCCCTAAACTAAACCTAAAAACTTAAAACCCTAAATCGAGAAAAAAATACCGTTTAGAAATCCGACTATGAAAATTTATAAAATATCATCCTTTTTTCAGTCTCACCAGGAATGGATCCAACAAAAGCTGATCTTCTTAACGAAATTGAGAATTTTAAGGAGCAATTGAGGCAAAAGTATTAACAAATACAGTCTCAAAGAGATGAAGTGATTTCATTATATCAAGCAATGATTTCAATGAATCAAGTGATTGTAAAAGCTCTAAGAGTGTCGTATGAGTCACCGCAGCTTGATATGGAGACGGGTATGTATCATTTTCAAATTTAGTTTAATAAATTTATTTGTTAACTGTTATAATTTATATTTTTTGTTTTGTAGGTTCGATGGCAGCCATTCATGATGTTGTGATAGCCAAGATAAAAGAGCTGGAGGACATAACCAATGCATGATTATTATTTTTATATATGTTGATGAATGTTGGCATAAACTTAAATAGATAAACTTATTTGTGTGAGTTTTATGTGTGACTTATTTGTGTTGCTTGTTTAGATAAACTTGTTTGTGGTACTTATTTGTGATATTTTGGTATTTATGCTGCTTGTTGATAATTTATATATTTTTTATGTCCTTTGAGTATGGAAGTTGAGAAAACTCATGCATGTCCTAATGATTGCATATTATACCGAAATGAGTATATGATGACGTCGTTATTGATTTCTGATCTTAAACAATCGTGTAATGATATAGATATATTTTTGACACCATTAGTGAAAGACCTCAATAAATTATGGAGGGATGGCGTGCGTATATATGATGCATATAAGAAAGAACACTGCATCATCCGGGCCATGTTTTTTGCACGATTAATGATTTTTCCATATTTGGTAATATTTCTGGTTTCTAAAATAAAAGGAGCTAAAGTGTGTCCTATTTGCGGGTATAATACTCATTTTATAAGGCTAAAAAATTATAAATATATATATATACATGGGACACCGCAGGTTCCTTACGCGATATTATCCTTATCGACAGAAGAAAAAAGAATTTGATGGTAAAGTCGAGACCTGACAAGCGTCAGTGCCATTATCTAGAAAAGAGGTTTATAATGAAGTGAAAAATATAAAAGTTTAATTTGGTAAAGCGATCAAACCCATTGTAGATGACAACATATGGAAGAAAAAATCTATATTTTGGGATCTTCCATATTGGCCGAGTTTAGAAATCAGACATTGCCTGGATGAAATGCATATTATTAAGAACATTTGTGAAAGTATGATTGGTTCGTTGTTGAATATTCAGGGAAAAGCAAAAGATGGTATCAAAACAAGAAAAGATATGGTTGAAATGAGGATTCGCCCGAAAAAAAAAATAGTTTTTTGGAGTGTGGCATGGTTGGAGTGTCTAAAATAGATTAAGGTTCTAACTGGTTATTGCTCAAATATTTCCAAAAAAGTGTCAATCAAATAGCTAAAACTGATTGGTATGAAATCACATGATTGTCATGTTCTATTGACCCAACTACTGTCATTGGCAATTCGAGGAATTCTCTCCTCAAAAGTTAGACACTCAATTACCAAACTTTATTCTTCTTTAACTCGATTTGTTCTAAAGTTATAAACCCAGAAACTTTGAACGAATTACAGTCCAATGTTGTGCTAACCCTTTGTGAGCTAGAGATGTATTTTCCACCTTTATTTTTTGACATCATGTGCATTTAACAATACATCACACACGAGAAATAAAAATATGTGGACCCATATTTTTACGTTATATGTATCCTCTTGAAAGAGTAATGGGTCAGTTAAAAAGTCTAATTCGAAGCCGATCCAGACCTGAAGGTAGCATCATTGAATTTTATACTGACTACTTAGATGGTGTTGAATCTATTGGCTTTCGTGACATGAAAGTAGACTCCAAAGGCATAGTACAATCGGATACAAACTTGTTGTTATGAGTCTTCAGTTATGGTAAAAAGTACACCTCAAAGTATTACAACACATAACAGTTATAGCTCCATATGTGAATGAACATTTGGCTAAGATAAAATAACATGATCCTTTAAGGGACGACAATTGGTTCACCAGAGAGCATAATTTATAATTTATAAAGTGATTTGAAGAGAAAGTGAAATATCAGACAATGGAGAATGTTAATGAAACCGTTCAATGGCTAGCATATGGACCTGGATCAACAATGCATACCTATCAGGGGTACGACTAGAATGGATATATCTAGTACATTAAGAAAGAGGATGGTAAAAGCACTGTTCAGAATAGTGGAGTGACATTAGAAGCTTTATCGGGTATTGAAAATGCATCCATGGATTTATATTATGGTTGGATTGAAGAGATATGAGAACTAGATTTCGTCAAATTCAGGATTCTTTGTTTTTATGTAAATGTATTGATAAAAAACGTGGGATTCGAAAAGATAAATTTATATCCGTTGATTTTAACAGATTGGGCTATCAAAGTGATCATTTCATAATAGCTAAATAAGCCAAGCAAGTATTTTACATTATGGACCCATCTAATAAAAAAATGACATTTTGTCCTCCATGGTAGAAGTTGAATTATCGGTGTTGGAAACGTCGTTGATGAAGAAGAATATGATCATTTTGATGAAATTCCCTCATTTTCTTCTGACATCGACAGCATGCCAATTGATGATAATCAAAATGAAAATTATTTGAGTATAGATCATGATGAAGGCGTATGATTTAAATATTATTAGTTGTAATTTAATGTTTATTGTAATTTTTATTTTGAGTGTTGTAATTTTTTTTATTAATTTTAGTTATCAATTTTATCTTATTTTAGTTGTAATTTATTTTATCAGCATGGTAATTTTTATTGTCATGTTTGTTTTATTTTTTTACTTTATTTTAGTTGAAATTTTTATATTTAGGCGTTGTAATTTTTTTAATTTTGTTGTTTTTTATTTTTTATTTGTAATTTTTATATTTAGATTTATTGTAATTTTAGTTTAAATCAGTGTTGGGTGATTTTTATTTCAATTTGGTTGTATCATATGTTTTAATAAAGTTATATTTTTATTTTTTTATTTCAGTACAAAGCAAATCGTGTTAAAAGAAATCGGGAAAAAGAATTTCGCAACGATTTTAGGAAGGAACCATTGCGCCAAAGATGTTTAACAACGGTTCCAACACATAACCATTGTGAAATATTTAACAACGGTCGTACTGTTTACCCTTGAAAGATTTCAAGGATGAGTAGATGAATAAATGAAAATAAATTGGTGATTAATGATAAATCATAAGAAGAGGGAAGAAGAGAAAGCAATGAAAGATGGCCCACTGTGCGACCCTTTTTCGCGCGCTCCGCACCGCCTCTGGGCGATGGGTTGCGGAAGAAGGACACGGAGATCCCTCCCGAGCGTGCATCTGCTGGGTGTCGGCCGGTCTGCCGTTTAGAGATTATTTGGATGCACATTCAGGGGGTTTTTAGTGATTGTGAATTCTTGTAGATTCCGGTGGGCGCAAGCCCCCACCGTTAATTACCCTGGGCTACTAACCTCGAGGCACCTTTGGATCTTTGAAAGAGAGAAGCAAATAGTATAGTTAAAAGATGGTCAAGTGGTCGTCTAGGTTTATATATATAAAAAAAAAGTCTACGGAAGATGAACCTACAAACAGATCGGTTCAATCTATGGAAGACAAACCTACAAACAGATCGGTTTTATCCTATGGAAGACGAACCTACAAACAGATCGGTTCAGTCTATGCCACCTCGAGATGTAACCTTACCTACAGACCAGGTTAATCTCTTTAGAGGGGCTTGAGGTGAGTCTACATACAGAACGACTCGACCACCGTTGATCTAGAAGATAAACCTACAAACGAACCGGTTCAATCTTAACTAGTCAACAACCAATCACACAAAATACAACTCGAAGCGGCGAGCGGTTGATCTTGAGGTTGGTGAATCGGGAGAAGGGTGGATATGGCCCACGTGTTTCTTCTCACCGATCTTCTAGATCATGAATTCGAAGCACTAAGCCGATTCATAAACCTAGGAAACACAATTGCACACAATGTCAAACCTGAAGCGCTGGGCCAGTTCAACATTGAGGCATGTGTTAGTGAAGGAACCTACCTACAGAACGGTTCACATTCACTATTTTGTGGATGAATCTACCTACAGAACGATTCAATCTCACAGTCTCGGAAAATGAACCAGGAGACAAACTCATCGACGGATGAGTTCAATCTTGCTAGCTCAAATGGTCATGAATTACTTGTTCATGACACCGAGTCATTAAGATGTCACTTCGCTCGGACATCGTAATGTTCTTCTTCTTCAAAGTCGACATATCTCTCCATGCTGATGTCGTAGCTTTGGTCATTCTTCAGCGAGCGTCAAGATGTTCTTGTCTCGACTAATCATTCTATATGTTGCATTACTTGTGCAAAATTACTATATTGCCCTACACCCCTTGTGTGAGCGTATTCAATCATGAGTTATTTGCTCATGGCAGCGAGTCATTAAGATGTCACCTCTCTAGGACATCGTAATGTTCTTCCTCCTCAGAGTCGACATGTATCTCCATGTTGATGTCGCAACTCTGGTTATTCTTCATTAAGCGTCAAGATGTTCCTGTCTCGACATATTCACTCATGTTGCTATCAAAGCCTTAATCATTCTACGTCAAGATGTTCTTGTCTCAACGTATCTTATTATTCTTCATAAAGTGTCGAGATGTTCTTGTCTCGACGTATCTTCTCATGTTGCTATCAAAGCCTTAATCTTCTCACGTCAAGATGTTCTTGTCTCAACGCATCTTTTCGTGTTGTCATTGCAACCTTATTTATCCTCTGTCAAGATGTTCTCGTCTTGACTAATCATTCTAAATGTCATATCATGTGTGCAAATATTCTTATGTGGCTCTACACTCCTTATGTGAGCATATTTATTCATTTCTAAAATGCACAAAGTCTATAATAAGATGCATTTATTTATTATTATTATTATTATTATTATTATTATTATTATTATTATTATTATTTTTATTTTTAAACTCTATTTATCTATGTAGAAAATTATTTACAAAAATAATAGGAAAAGGGGTTAGCTATTTAACTAGATTTTCATTTATATTTTTGGGATTTTTTATAATAGCTAAAAATAGTAGAATTTTATTTTTATTATTTCTAAACTCTATTTATTTTGTAGGAAATTACTTACAAAAATAATAGAAAAATAAAATGGCTATGATTTTTATTTGTATTTTTTTTAAAATAGCCAAAGTAATAGAATTTTATTATTATATTCTATTATGTTGAAATATTATTCATTATGTAGGAATTATCTGCAAATCAAAAGATGGTTAGCTATATTATTTTTATATTATTATTATTTTTTTTATTTATATTTTTTATTATTTTCAAAATCCATAATAGCTAAAGAGAAATCATTATTAATATTCTATTCTATTTATTATACTATTCATTATATCTATTTTTATTATTTCTATTTATTATCCATAGAAAAGTATAAGATTTTATTATTAGTTGAAAATAGCCATAAGAGATGAAATTCATTATGTTTTTATTACAACTATTATTTTTATTACATTTTATTCATCAAAAGTATTTTTATTGTATATATTTGTATAGAAATAACAAAAGAAATACAATTCATATTATAAAACTATATTATCATTCTTTATTATAAAAGAAAATGTATTTTACTATTTATTACCATGGTAGTATATTTTTGTATATATTTTGTACTATTTATTTTTATTATTCTTTTTACAGAAAATATCAACATAATATCTATTTTTATTTTATTTATTTTTTTATTTATCAAAGAATATAGCTAATCTCATTATTTATTATGGCATATTACTATCATCATTATTATTTCATGGAAAATCACTTGAAAAATCACTAAAATATATCTAGTTATTATTTATGATTTTTATTTGTATTTTTGGAATTTTTATAGTATTTAAAATGACAAGTCAAAGCTAGGTCAAACATATCAATATAGGTAATGTCTTTTGCTTTTAAATTGTTTTAGCATGATTATATTTTCAAAACTGGAATATTATTGTATAGAAAAATAGTATGAAAAATAAGAAAATTTTAGAAACAAATTTGAGTCAATTTGGAGTTCGGGAGCATTTTCAAATCATTTATTTACTATATATAATTATTGTTACATTATTATTTAATCATTGGGCCTAATCTGGGCCGCGAGATCTATATCAAGATTGGCGCTCATCTTTCATTTAATTCTATTCTTATTTGGGCCGCCGGATATGTTTCAAGATTGGGTTATACTAGATGGACGGCCCAGATCCATATTCATATCTTTATTTAATACGGCGCCTTATCTGCATCGTTCAACCTCTTCAAGATTCACGCGCTTGCTTTAATATCCGTGCCACTGCGATTATCTGACTCTCCAGTCAACAACTCCTTCAAGATTCACGCTAACGACGGCGCGGTGGCCCCGGGGCCACCTCATTCGATCGAAGACGAAATTTCCTCGAAGATCGTCTCATCGCGGAGAATCCATCTATAGTGCACGATTTATAATCTATACGATGGATTATGTGATTCACTAGCGTCGAATAGAACCAGTTCATATCATCCGATGCAATCTTGGATTTCAAAATTCAATCCAATTAATCATTGTTTCGACAATTGACGCTCGATTCACATCGTGTATGTATGTTGATGCATTTTAGCATGATCAAGCTCACTCAAATCAATGTATACCTTCTCTATTCAAAATGCACCATGGTACCATTCGGTACCGATCATGAATTCGGTATTAATCATTTACATTTCTAAGCAATTGTCTAGATTTCTTTGATCTTTAGACTATACAACTCATCGCCTATGCAGTATACACCAATTCAAACAATCAATTTGAATGATTATAGCATTCAAAGGTGTAATTGCTGCATCGGTCTGGATCGTAGCAACAGATTTCAAGAATTCAAATCAGTTAATCGATTTAAAGCTGAAATCTTGGAGCAATTGCTTAGAAACATAAAGATTGAGAGGTTAATGACCTTCGATCAATCAAATGTTGCAACAATAAACCAGGAGGCAGCTTGGCCTTCGACTGGTTTTCTGATAATCGTAATTCCAACGCTAATCACCCATATTAATCAGAAAAGAAGTGAATAATCATCAAAGAATCCATTTAACTAGTAAGACGACAGTGTTAGAAGTATTTTAATCAAAGAATTCAAAGAAATTCGATAGAATTCAAAGGAAATTGCAAGTAATTGAGAAACAGTATCAAACTATACTGAAATTGATCAAAGACAAATGCAATTACAACTCAAATTCTCAATTCTTATCAATTATACTCACCTATCCTTCTCCTCTCGTGATTATATCTCCTTGAATCGATTGATAATAGTGGAAAAGGGATGATTTGTTTGCCAAGTTCTCAACACTTGTGAGATCAATTGGCTTTACGGCTTCTCACTTGCTCTCTAAGCTTCTCGGGGATCTTGCAAATGCTCTAAGGGTCGTGTGTATGCCTCTGGTTCTTGGTTCTATTCACTGACTAAGGGTTTATATAGAAATCCATTGGTTTGACCGATTTTGACCATCTCAATTCAATTGCACATGGTGCATTATACTCTTCACTCTAACTGCTTCCTTGTATGCCCTATGGTCCACTGAACCGAGTCTCCATTGCCTAGCTCATGTGTAACTGCCTAGAGGCAGTTACAAGTTCATTTTTTTTTGCTGATTTGCCACTATTCGGTTCCCATATTCTTGCAAGCCTCTCTAGCCCCTTCTAGATCCTTCCGGACCTCATACCATGTCTATATAAGTCGCTAGCATGCTCCTTAACTCCATTTTACGAATTGATCTCAATTCACATCTTCTCTTCCATTACAAGCTATAATCAAGTCTCAAGCTTTCATTCCAATTTCTTGCTTGTTTCTTCTGTCTCAAAGCTTCACCATCATCAACTCGGTGTCGAGCAACTCCTGTGCTCTTATCTAGTCGATTTGCAAGCTCCATCACAATGTTTGATCAACTCACTTCTAGTAGAATTGTGAATTGGTGCAACTCCTACATCCAACATTCAACTCCTCTCAATTGTCACTCTAACACCATCGCACGAGGTCCTAGAAGCTCTCCCAGCCATTAATTGCAAGTTTCAAGCTTCAATTGGCAAGTTCAAGGTTTTGACCCGAGATATTACTCCTTGCTATTTCTTTCTCTGTGCTTTATCAATTTAAAATCTAATTATATGCACATGCTCTCCTTTGTATCTCTTGTAGGCGAGGCTAGAAGCAATTGATTTGAAACTCAACCTTTCACTCGATCTCCATTGATGATGCCTTCTAGTTCTTCTCGCAGTCGAGAGGAAGAAGAAGAGAAGAGGAGAAGGGAGGGAATGTTCTCCTCGGCGCTGCGCCGGTGCACATGAGCCAAGACAAAGAAGAAGGAGGGTGCGAGAGAAGGGAGCCGCATGAACCAGGTACATATTCTCTTTTACTCTTATTTTTAAATCTCAGCTAGTATTAGTGCATAGACCTGGTTCTTGGCGCCTTAGGCTCATAAATCTGACTGATAGGTCCCACTTGTAAGTTTTTTTATTCTTAGGCTCACAGGTGTTGTTAGCAGCTGTTTAGTGCATGATTAGGGTTAATTGATATGACATGGCATGCTATGATTGGCCCATTAGTTTAATCACCTTCCTTTTATCTCTGGTTATTCATTAACCGATCTTTGAGGTGGCCTTATGATATGGTGCCATGTGGCACGCGGGGGTACAGGTGAAGTGGCCCCGCGTGTCATCCGCCATATGGCATAGGGTTGGGTGAAGTGGCCCTGTGGTGTGATGCCATGTGGCAATAGGGTGATGAGGTGGCCCACTGGCAGTCTGCCACGTGGCACTAAGGTGGGGCCCACCTGTCAGTGACTCATACCAGGGTGGGGCCCACTTGCTGACATGGACCAATGGGAGGCTGCCACGTGGCACTCGGCTGCTGAGTTGGTCCAGTCTGGTGCTGCCACGTGGCACACCCTCTCTCTTCACTTATTTTATATCTTCTGTGTTTATTACACCCAGTTTGTACCCAGAGCTGCCATCATCTCCAAGTTGTACCCAGAATTGCCTTGATCAAATCTCAGCCTTTGATTAATCCATTTATTCTGCTTTTATCTTCCCTGAATTTATTTTAATAGCTCCACTTATCCAAAAATCATGAAAATTTCACCAAAAATCCCTAAAATCATGATGATCATCCCTGTAATTTTTAATTCCATTTTTACCCCTGTCTCTCTGAATTAAAAATTCTTTTGTCAAATAAACCCTATTATTTCTTCTGAATTAATCCCAGATTTCATTTGTAGCTCAATGTCTCTGCCAATTATCTCTCTCTTGCAGAAACCACCCTAACTAAATACCAATTAGACTTATATTGATATTCATTAGGGCTTGATCGATCAACGAGTTGATTACATGTCAATAGTTGATACTGAGATCTAGACTTGATCAGATGGTTGCTCCCGACTTTGCACACTGATCAGTCTTGTGAAATTGACTTTCAATCCCTTAACATGAGGGTGACTTGGTCAAAGAACTGACTACTTATCGATAATTGACACAAATCAAAGCATGGTTAGGTGGTTGCTCATGCACTTTGGCACCGAGTCGGCCTTGAAAGCAAAATCACATTTGAAATTTCTCATGACTAGTTGTATCGAATACTAGCTTGGCATTGACATCATTTCATGTAGCATAGGGATTATCTTGCTTGACTCTTTTCTAGGGTTAGCTCCAAGGGCGATTTTTAGGGTTTAACTCGACTCTATAATAGGTCACCGAGGTGTGGGGTCCACTTTGTCGGTGAAAATGGTCACATGGGTGACTCATCGATAGGTTATGTTGTTAGATTCATCTACAAGGGACTGCCAGGTGGGTCCCACTGTCGAGAAAAAATATAATCAAATGGGCGACCCATCAGGAGATTTTCTCTCTCTGAAATCTCCCGAGGGTCAGCCACCTCGAATGAGTAGGAGGTGGTGGGGTATTTATACTCTTCACTTCATGCCCAAGCATTCCATTGTGGGACTAATGAATTCATTCCGGGGTTAGCGACGACCTCTTCGATCGGTGGGCCATCTTTTCATTGCTTTCTCTCCTTCCCACTCTTCTTATGATTTGTCATTAATCATCAATTTATTTTCATTTATTCATTTACTCATCCTTGAAATTTTCAAGGGTAAACACCCACTAATCAGAAGAGGTCGCTGCTTAACCCCGGAACAAATCCATTAATCCCACAATGAAATATTAGAGTGAAAGACGAGGATATAAATACCCCACCACCTCCTACTCATTTCGAGGTGGTGCGACCCTCGGGAGATTTCGGAGAGAGAAAATCTCTTGATGGGTCGACCATTTGATTACATTTTCTCGACAAGTGGGACCCACTTGCGTCCCTTGTAGATGGATCTAACAACATAAACATAGCCTATCGATGAGTCACCCATGTGACCATTTTCACCGACAGTGGACCCCACACCTCAATGACCTATTAAAGGAGTCGAGTTAAACCCTAAAAATCACCCTTGGAGCTAACCCTAGAAAGGAGCCGAAGCAAAGATAATCACTATGCTACATGAAATGATGTCAATGCCAAGCTAGTATTCGATACAACTAGTCATGAGAAATTTCAAATGTGATTTTGCTTTCAAGGTCGACTGGTGCCAAAGTCTGTGAGCAACCACCTAACTATGCTTTGATTTGTGTCAATTACTAATAAGTAGACAGTTCTTTGACCAAGTCACCCTCATGTTAAGGGATTGAAAGTTAATTTCACAAGACTGATCAGGTGCCAAAGCTGGGAGCAACCACCTGATCAAGTCTAGATCTGTATCAACTGTTGATCAGATCAAACCCTAATGGATATCAATATAAGTCTAATTGATATTTAGTTAGGGTGGTTTCTGCAAGAGAGAGATAATTGGCAGAGACACTGAGCTACAATTGAGATCTGAGATTAATTCTGAGGAAATAATAGGGTTTATTTGATAAAAGAATTTTTAATTCAGAGAAGGAGGGGTAAAAATGGAATTAAAAATTACAGGGATGATCATCATGAATTTAGGGATTTTTGGTGAAATTTTCATGATTTTTGGATAAGTGGAGCTATTAAAATAAATTCAGGGAAAATAAAGGCAGAATAAATGGATTAATCAAAGGCTGAGATTTGATCAGAGCAATTCTGGGTGCAAGTTGGGGATAACAACAGCTCTGGGTACAAACTGGGTGCAAGAAACACAGGAGATATAAAATAAACGAGGAGAGAGGGTGTGCCACGTGGCAGTCTCTCATTGGGCCATGTCAGCAAGTGGGCCCCACCCTGGTATGAGTCACCGACAGCGGGCCCCACCTCAGTGCCACGTGGCAGACAGCCAATGGGCCACCTCACCACCCTAGTGCCACATGGCACCACACCAGTGGTCCACTACACTCCCTCTGTGCCACACGGCACAACCAGAGGAGGCCACCTCACCCAACCTTAAGCCACATGGCACAAATGCCCACATCAAGCCATCTCAACTCACCAACGTGCCACATGGCACCTTCTCGCCGACCACCTCACCATTCGGATTACAACTATTAGACACATGGCAACGAACCATTGGACCAAGGCTATACATGTGGGCCCTATTATGTGCCATGTGTCACTCACAGGTTTAATGCACGCGATCAAAAAATTAAACAAAGGGTGATTAATATAAACATTGCGGATCGGATGAAGCGACCAATAGAAACATGCCACATTAGCATAATTAATCCTAAAATTGCTTGACTCGGCTACTCCTAAGCCCATTCACATCTGACAATGGGGCCCAGCATGCAGAGATGTGAGTATAGGTGCATGATTAACATGGTATACCAAGTCTACCCTACTAACTTGTTCTACTCAAAGCGATCAGATTTAAAAAAGGGGATAAAAACAAAATGAACCTGGCGCATGCTTCCCCGGTCGCTGGTCTACGCTCCTCTAGCGCTTTGGTGCACGTGCGCCTGAATCATCCAACCCAGTCGAGCATTCTCCCCGCTCTCCCTTCTTCTTCTTCTCCTCGCGCGCGATCGTCATCTTCTTCCCATGGCGCCTCACCATTTCAGAGACTTAAAAGCGATCGATAAACATCAATGCATCGGTCAGAAGGATGAGAATAAAGGGATGACAGTGAAGGAAGGGTTGAATAGTGAGATTACCACGGTTCGAGTTGAGACGGTAATGGAGCACTTCTGAAGAGATGTAATTGAAGGTTTCAAGCACCAAATTGAACACAGGGATAGCTTCCTCGTGCCAAGGCGACGCCGATTGAGAAGTGATTATGAAGCAATTGAGTTAGAGGAAGGTGCAAATGTGAGGAGTCGCCGGAGACGGTAATGAAAAGGGAATCTTGATAGGCGCTTCAAAAGTCGAATTGAATGATCGAGAGCTTATTCGGATCAAGGCGACACTAGTTAGCATAGAATGAATGAGTAATTGAGTGAGAGATTGTGAATTCGACCAAGGGAAGAGACAAAGTAGAAGCCCGATTTTGAAATGAATGAAAGAATGTGCTAGCTATGGTGCAGAGGCATTTAAATACGGTTTATTGATAAGAGGGCTTGCTTATCAATCGAAGTATCTGTTGAATTGGAGTCAAAGAGTGCATGCACGATCAAACCATAACGAAAAACGAGTTGGGCGATTTCTACAACAAACACAAACCAATCTCACCATTGATTGAAGTAGAATGAAGGGTGAGGATGTACCCAAGGTGGCAATCAGTGGAAGGCAGCCAACCAATCACAATTGGGTTAATTGGCCGGTTTTAGCCTATATAAACTGAAAATTAGCAACAGTAGCGAAGGGAGACATCCATTAGCAGAGCAATTAGGATCAAGAACACACACTCACATACACTTTCCTAGTCGACAAGAGAGAGAGTGAATAACTAGAAGGGAGATTGCTCAATTTCTTGTTTCTGTCAAAGATAAAAAGGTAATTAGTAATATTCATTGGTTCATAAATGTTTTCTTTGTATTCTTTCTCTGAAATTGAATTTAAAACATTCAATTCATAGTTGTTGAATAGTCAATTGAATCTATTTCTTCATTCTAGCTTTATACCTTTGGAAATTTGGCTTCTTTCATTTGCTTCTTTACTGTTTGTCTTTGAAAAGCATTAATCAATAATAATTAGCTGCATTCGGTGAGCCATTTGGCCCAATCACAAAGTGATTGGTGAGCCTTTAGGCCTGAATCGATTATAAAAGTCAAGAATTTGCGATTTAGTTGTTGCTATATTGATTTTCATTAGAAATTTTCATTTTTAGGATTCATTTGCTTATGTTTACATGAAACTGAGGTATACAAGTTCATATCCTTGTAATTTTCTTGATTGAATTGTTTTGATTGATTAGAATTAATCCTAGCATTGCAATTTCATTATAATACACCGATTCGATAGAACCGGTATGTCGTTGAGCTTTCAAATCCGAATTTATTCAAATTAACACTCAACTCAGTGAGCCACTGGCCCTAGCTACGCCTAGGTGTGCCTTTAGGCCTGAGGAGTGCTAATTAGATGAGAAAAGATCATGAATTGAGTTAATTGAGATCGATACCAACCGGTACCATACACTGCCGAGTGATGAATCGCTTCAGCACCCTCAAGAACGAAAAGGAAGCTCTCTACTCATTCCATATCGCATCTTCACATTGAGACGATGCTCATTGATCTTGTAATTGCCAAGAACTTCGATCAATTCTGTTGAATTTGACGAATAAAACATTTCGGTACCGACTCTAACTGACACACTAACCGGTACCATCACGTGGCATTTCTCACCGTATGGATTCTCGATCAAGAACCAAAAGGAATTCTCCAAGGCAAGACGATGCCAAGGCACTAACCCGATCATGGAAGGGTACTCGTGCCGCGAAGCGCTGCTCAGCACGAATCATGACGTAAGGACGGTTTGGAAGAGATGGAAGAACCGTTGGCACGAACCTTGAAGCATGCACTGATCTTGAAGCTAGTCAACACACGGGATCTGTCGAGAAATTTGATTATTAAACCAAGAAAGGATCTGGGACGTAGATCCATTAAACACGTATCTCAAGCGAATCTGGCGGCCCAAATGAAGAAGGAAATTATATAAAAGATGCGCACTAATCTCGGTATAGATCTGGCGGCCCAGATTAGGCCCAGTAATTAAATAATAACAGAATAGTGATAATATAGAGTAAATAAATGATTTGAAAATGTTCCTGAACTCTAAATTAATTCAAATTTGTTTCTAAAACTTCTGTACTTTTCATAGTATTTTTCTGTATAATAATATTTCAGTTTTAGAAATAATATCATGATAAAACAATTTAAAAGCAAAAGACATTACCTATATTGATATGTTTGACTTAGCTTTGACTTGTCATTTTAAATACTATAAAAATCCCAAAAATTCAAATAAAATCATGAATAATAACTAGATATATTTTACTGATTTTTCAAGTAATTTTTCATGAAATAATAATGACAATAGTAATATGCCATAATGAATAATGAAATTAGCTATATTCTTTGATAAAAAAAAAAATAATAATAGATATTATGTTGATATTTTCTGTAAAAAGAATAATAAAAATAAATAGCACAAAAAATACCAAAATATATATTAAATACATTTTCTTTTATAAAGAATGATAATATAGTTTTATAATATGAATTGCATTTCTTTTGATATTTCTATACAAATATACAATAAAACTATTTTTGATGAATAAAATGCAACAAAATAATAGTAGTAATAAAAATATAATGAATTTCATCTCTTATGGCTATTTTCAACTAATAATAAAAAAATCTTATACTTTTCTATAGATAATAAACAGAAATAATAAAAAATATTATGAGTAGTATAATAAATAAGATAGAATATTAATAATGATTTCTTTTTTTTAGCTATTATAGATTTTAAAAAAATAAAAAAAAAAAAGAGATGATAATAATAAAAATAATATAGCTAGATATCTTTTTATAAATAATTCCTACATAATGAATAGTGTTTCAACATAATAGAATTTAATAATAAAATTCTATTACTTTGGCTATTATAAATATTTTAAAAATACAAATAAAAATCATGGCCATTTTATTTTCTATTATTTTGTAAGTAATTTTCTACAAAATAAATAGAGTTTAGAAATAATAAAGATAAAATTCTACTATTTTAGCTATTATAAAAATCCCAAAAATATAAATAAAATTCTAGTTATTAGCTAACCCCTTTTCCTATTATTTTTGTAAGTAATTTTTCTACATAGATAAATAGAGTTTAAAAATAAAAAAAATATAATAAAAATAATAATAATAATAATAAAAAATATAATAATAATAATAATAATAATGAATAAATTCATTTTTATAATAGAGATGATAATGGAAGATATTATGTAGTAGGCTTTGTACATTTTGAAGATGAATAAAAAGAATGCTCACACAAGGAGTGTAGAGCCACATGAGAATATTTGCACACATGATATAGTCAAGACAAGAACATCTTGACGAAGGATAAACAAGGTTGCAACGGCAATATGAGAAGATACGTTGAGACAAGAACATCTTGACGTAGGATGACTAAGGCTTCGATAGCAGCATGAGAAGATATGTCGAGACAAGAACATCTTGACGTAAGATGACTAAGGCTTCGATAGCAACATGAGAAGATACGTTGAGACAAGAACATCTTGACGTAGGATAACTAAGGCTTCGATAGCAACATGAGTAGATATGTCGAGACAGGAACATCTTGACATTTGATGAAGAATAACCAGAGCTGCGACATTAACATGGAGATATATGTCGACTCTGAAGAAGAAGAACATTACGATGTCCTAGAGAGGTGACATCTTGATGACCTATCACCATGAGCAAGTAACTCATGACTAAATACGCTCACACAAGGGGTGTAGGGCAACATAGTAATTTTGCACAAGTAATGCAACATATAGAATGATTAGTCGGGACAAGAACATCTTGACGCTCGCTGAAGAATGACCAAAGCCACGACATCGGCATGGAGAGATATGTCGACTTTGAAGCAGAAGAACATTATGATGTCCGAGAGAAGTGACATCTTAATGACTCGGTGTCATGAACAAGTAATTCATGACCATTTGAGCTAGCAAGACCGAACTCACCCATCGATGAGTTTGTCTTCGGTTCATCTCCCGAGATCGTGAGATTGAATCGTTCGTAGTAGATTCATCCACAAAACGATGAATGTGAACCGTTCGCAGGTAGGTTCCGTCACTAACACATGCCTCATGTTGAACGGCTCGGCGCTTCGGGTTTGACATTGTGTGTAATTGTGTTTCCTAGGTTTATGAATCGGCTTAGTGCTTCAAATTCATGATCTAGAAGATCGGTGAGAAGAAACACGTGGGCCATATCCACCCTTCTCCTGATTCACCAACCTCAAGATCAACCGGCTCAGTGCTTCGAGTTGTATTTTGTGTGATTGGTTGTTGACTAGTTAAGATTGAACCGTTACGTAGTAGGTTTATCTTCTAGATCAACGGAGGTCGAGTCGTTACGTATGTAGACTCACCTCAAGCCCTACGAAGAGATTAACCCGTCAGTAGTAAGGTTACATCTCGAGGTGGCATAGGCAGATCGAACCGATCTGTTCGTAGGTTCGTCTTCCATAAGACAGAACCGATCTGTTTGTAGGTTTGTCTTCCATAGAATTAAGTAGAGATTGAACCGATCTGTTTGTAGGTTCGTCTTCCATAGGATTAAATAAAGACTGAACCGATCTGTTTGTAGGTTCGTCTTCCATGGACCCCTTTTTATGAACCCAGACGACCACTTGACCATCTTTTAACTACACTATTTGCTTCTCTCTTTCAAAGATCCAGAGGTGCCTCGAGGTTAGTAGCCCAGGGTAATTAACGGTGGGGGCTTGCGCCCACCGAATCTATAAGAACTCACAATCACTAAAAACCCCCTGAATGTGCATCCAAATATCTCTAAACGGCAGAATCGGCCGACACCCAGCAGATGCACGCTCGGGAGGGATCTCCGTGTCCTTCTTCCGCGAACCCATCGCCCAGCGGCGGTGCGGCGGCGCGCGAAAAAGGGTCGCACACGTACATAACAAATCGTTGTGAAATGCCTGTTTAACAATGATTTTTTGTATGAACTTTTGTAAAAGTTTCATTTGAAATGCATAGGGCACGATTCTGCCGCGAAGTTCCATCGCAAAACTAAAGTTTTTTCTAAGTTTTTGAAAGTGCTAAAACCTTAGACCTCTCTGCCTTAGTCCTGCGTCAGCCCTGCCTCGGCCTCTCCGTCTCTCCTCCCCTTCCTTCTCCTCCTCCTTTCCACTGCGCCTAGCATCCAGGCCACCTTCCTCCTCCTCTGCCCTCCACCAGAAATAAGGTAATCCTTCGTGTGCTTGTTGTTTAGATGTTTGTGTGGCAATTTAGATGTGCGTAAATATTTTTTATTTTCTGCTTATTTTTTATTTGCGTAAATGTACCATATTGTTAAATGCAGTTGTTAAATGCTCATAGTTAGTTGTTGATTGTTGTTTGTAATTGAGCTTGCTACTATATTTTTGTGTGATTGGTATATGCCATTATTTTGAGTCAATGCTCGCATCTCTGTGTGCTTACTGTTTGTTTTTATTTTTGATGTTTACAAAAATGTCGGACAAACGACCAAAAACTACATATGAGGGTATACGCATCGTCTCCCTTGAGAAGAGAAAGATTGAGTTCTCAAGTGCTGGCGTACCAACTAGTGTTAATGCTAGTAAGTACACCAACTTCATTGCCATGATTGTGAAGAATCGTGTGCCAATAACTATTGAAGATTAGAAACTGGTCAATGCATATGACCCAGATTTGAAGAATTAAATGTGGAATGAAATTAAAGTATAAAAGTAAATCATACATCTTCCAAACTACTTTTGTAAATTTATCACTTGTTGATTTTTTTTGTTTCAAGAATTTTTGAATATTGAAAATGACATCACTAAGAAAAATTCTCTTCGAATAATGGGAGATCGTTGGAGGCAGTGGAAGAGATGATTGAGGGTAAAATACATCTACGAGGGGGCGGGAAATCCCTGCAATGAGTTCAACGTCACCGTTCAGCAGTGGGTCGTGTTCTGTCAGGAGTGTGAGACCAAGAAGTTTAAGGTAAATTTCAATCCTAAACCCTAAATTACAGTAAATTTGAATCAAAAATACTAAATTATAGCAAATTTGAACCTACACCGTAAATCATAGTGGTTAACGTAGCAAATTTTATACTCAATTGATAGGTCAAGAGCATGAAAGGGAAGATTAACAGGGAGAAAAATATACATCCGCATAGGCTCGGATCGGGACGCTATAAATCCCTTCGAAAGAAAAAGAATATTTTGTCATCCTCTTCGGAGTCATCATCACCTATGAGCTCGATTGTGGATGACCGGACGAATACATGGCTATTGGCGCAAGGAACGTTCGAGGAGGGAGTTATTATTATCCCCACACCAATGCCTCAGGAGGCGCTTAGACGGGCGGTACTTTATTTAAAAGATTTCAACTCAAAATATAAATATTATAAAAAAATCGCCTAATTTTGTGGCTTTATTTTTTGCAGGAGGAGCATTCTCGAAAAGCGTCTCAAGGATTATTTCAATCAAACTGACATCACGATATATTATCTGCTTCGATTGGGACCTCGGAGCACCGGAAGGTTGAGAGCTTACTCCGGGTTTGTTACATAAACAACCGTCTATGGCAAGCCACCGAAGAAGCATACTAGTCACGCGGATTATATCATGCCGCAATAGATGAAAATCTATATAAATTCTAAAAAATTAGCAATTTAATTCAACCACAATGAACCCAAAATTTCTCTATTTCACTAACGAAACTTAAAATTTTATTTTTAGCTCGAGGAGTTACTTGAAAAGGAGAGGGAGTGCATGACGACGATGCTTTCGGCCCAGTTCAATAAAAAAATAGAGGTTATTTTCAATGCTTTCGAGCAACCTCAAGATGAACCTCAACAACATCCCCTTCATTTTCAAACAAGTGAGCGAACCGTTCAAGTAGAACGACAAAGCTAACCGTTGGGCGATCTAGTTTCTCTCTATTCTCCCAACTTGATCCTTCGTGATCTTCTTCTCAACTTCTTCTTGAGTTGTTGTGCTCAAATCTTTCTTGAGATGTAGTGCTCATTTATTTTTCAGTGTGTTGTTACTCGCGTATTGAGTGTGTTGTCACTCATATTACCGATAGGCTTGGCAGCCCATTTTTGTGTAAGGGACCAAGTTCTACAAGTGTAAAAACTCTTTTTAATATATCGGTTCAACCTCAATTATTGGAGGTTGAGGGTCCCGGAGACGTAGGCATTGCTAAAGCCGAATTCCGTTACATCTTGTGTTTTTGATTGATTTTTTTCCTCACATTTCTTTGATTGTTATATTCTTGTGAGAATTGAATTGATTTAAATTGTATTCCGCTGTCATTACACTTGAACATTAAGCTCCAAATCGGTTTATACATTTCTATCTTAGGTTCTTTACATTCTTGAATTATTTTTACCTTTTAATACCACCATCCTAGGGCTATCAGACACAAAAGGCAAAAAAGACCGTTGTCGGAAAAAGGGGCAAGACGGCGGTTCCAAGTGCCTCGTCCGGTGTTCGTGCCGAGTCGATCCTCGACGAAGCAACTTTGCGAGGGCTTGATGATGATGCACGCTATCTTCATCAAATTTTGACAGCACAAGCCCTTGACACGACTTTGAAATTTGATATCATAGATGATATATTCGGCTTTGTAGGAGAGGCATCCGTTTTTGTGAACGACATCATCGACTTGATATTATTTAGTTCTTTGATATGTGTTATGCATGTGCTGTTATATTTGTTTATGATATATGTATGTGTGATGCATATATGTTTTATTTATAAGCATGTGTGATGCATTTGCATTTGAGGCGGAATGAGATCAGTTACCAAAACCCCTAGCATGCATGTGTGATGCATATATATGTTAATTATTTGTGATTGAATCTGTGTGATGTCATATATAATTGTTTGTGATATATGCATGTGTGATGCATATATGTATAAATTAATTTTATCAAATATATAAGTGTGTTGCATATATATGAATTTTAATTGTTTGTATGATATTGAAAAAAATATGTATATATTATGCTAGCAATCTGGGCTAGCAGCTGAGAAATAATCATTTAAAAAAATATATTTAACAAAGGGTCTAACCGAAAACCGTTGTAGAATATTATTCATTCTTTTAAAAATATCAAAATTTCACAACGGTTCCAACATATTAATTGTTGTTAAAACCCACATTTAATAACGGTTCTCATGGTAAAACCGTTGTTAAAACCTTATCTAACAACGGGTGTTGTGTGAAAACTATTGTTACAACCTTATTTTACAACGGTTTAAGTTTAGCAACCGTTGCGAAATCTTACTTTCTGTGTTGTTATTTATTCGTTTCGACTCACATACAGTACATAATTCAGCAACGATTTTCAATACTTTTGTTGTCACCCCTTAACTAATGGTTCAATAACCGTTGTTAAACTTAATCAACAACTGTTGTCAAAAATCTTCTCTCGTAATGTAATATAAATACTTGAAACAAACGTCACAAAATTAAACTGAGTTGAAATAGATTGAATTACTACAGTGGTTTTGGCTAACGTTTTTTTCATAAATGTTTTGATAAAAAAAAACTTATAGGTAAAATTTCAGAATTTTATGTTTGAATTATTTATCTAGGTAGTTGTCGTTGTGTGTTTAGATGTTTATTGTGTATCTAGACAATATTGTTTGATGATGTGTTCGATTGTTATAGATGATGGATGTAATTTATAATTAATTTAATGAAAATTATACTTGCATTGCCAAGGTTTTCAAATTAAAAAACTAATTATTTATCTAGGTAGTTCAATAAATTATCCATATTAAAAATTTGCATAATACCATTTTGTAATATTTTAGAATTCTTTTCTAAGTATAACCCTAAAACAAATAGAAAAATATTATAAATTTTTGTGTTTGTAAGTTCTTCATGTGAAGATTTCTTTTAAGATACTTTGGTCAACGTTTCAAATATGAAACATTTATGAAAATGCATTAGCCAAACTCATACTTTAATAGGAAATGTTGGGGCATAGTTAACATTATCATACTATAATGAGCCTAAAAAGACTAATTACGAGCCAATGATCATCTGAAAGAAACAATTTTAATATGCTAACGATATTTAACGGTGAGCGTCATGTAACTTCGTCAATTAAGTTTAATAAAACATTTCATAGAATTTAACAGTATGATATAATTTAACTTTTCAATCGCTTTAATTGTGTTTTAAATGTCATATATAGAGATGCATTCAAGAACTTTTACAGTCAAAGAATTCGAAAATCGTTTAAAGAAATAAATGCAAGTCCACAAGACCACAACTGTGTTACATTTCCCCCTAAAATCTGCAATTAGGTTTTGTCTTACATTCCCTATT
The DNA here is from genome assembly GCA_037127355.1 of Schoenoplectus tabernaemontani. Lineage (NCBI taxonomy): Eukaryota > Viridiplantae > Streptophyta > Magnoliopsida > Poales > Cyperaceae > Schoenoplectus > Schoenoplectus tabernaemontani. The sequence goes on along the minus strand of CM073751.1, from coordinate 3,240,922 downwards.
GCAATGTGTACACTTTTCTACTATGGGACAATGAAATAGATTATTATATTCGGAAATACGATACAGGAGAAACAACTCGTTACTTGCTGATCATACGAAAGTGACAGTCGTATGAGATCAAAACTAGGAAGAATATTTTTTTGGGGCTTTTTTCCCGGTTGCCTGGCTCAAAACTCGGAAGTTTGGAGGTACTGTTTGATTTGTTTCTGCAGAATAATTAGAACGCACATGATATAGTTTATGGCTGTGTTGTACGGCTGCGGGTGTGGATATTGTATCCGATGCGGTGCAGATGCGGTTATAAAAAAATTTAAAAAAATTTCGGATACAGATATGAATATATATAATAAATTATTATATAAAAATATAAATAAATTATATAATAAATAAAGTTGGGAAAAATATTATATTCTATTGATATATAAATAACTGAAATTCTATGACAACACAAATGACATGATATAAATTTCATTTAGGAACGAATCGGAGTAGTATCGGGGCATATCGATGAGTATCGGGGCGTATTCTTAACCGAATCCACCAAAATACCTTAAAAAAATATCATGGACGAATCAGAGACGTATCGGGGGCGTATCGGAGGATATCAAAGTTGTCAAGATACTCCAATACACCAACTAAAGTATCGGATGCGTATCGCACGCGAATCGCACCCGCGCCCGTATTAAATACGTATCCGATACGAAATACGTGAGTAAAATGGTGAATCAGGGTAACCCAGGTTTATGGTCATATCGTTATCACATCGCACCCTGAAATATTGTGAAGACAAAAAAATGACCCGCTTCATTATTTTTTCCCATCCTATATATGCTTAATTTTTAAACGCGGTTCCCAAATATATGTATCTTTGACACAAATTAACAATAATGAGATTCTTAGGAAAATCAACTCGTCAGCTTTTTCTTATACGCGCTTTACTCTGATAAAATTAAATTTAAGAGCTATGCTGCTATGGATCGGAGTTTTTTTTCTGAAGTTTTTTTTTCAAATTGATCTGATCCATATCAGAATTTACCGACAATATAGTTTTCAAATAAATAATTAATAATATAAAATTTTATATTAAAGAAAATTTAAATATAATTTTTTGAATGATAAGTAATATTGATAAATAGAATAATAATAATTATAATAAGAAATAATATAATTAAATATATAATAATTAATAAATGATCATATAAAAAATGGATCATTTTAAGAGTTAAGTTTCACCTAAGTACATTACACACATTATATTAAATGAGAAAAGAGAAACTATTTTATATAAATCATTGGATTCAAAAAGATGAAAAGATTTAACCAAAATTAATAAAGAAAATTGATGATTTGATACGTTTGGAAAGTTTGGAAACATAACCCTTTTTATGTATTAAGAATTCAATATTTAATCCGTATATATAATTTAATATGTTTTTGGTTAAAATAAATTTTGTATCGTTCTAATAGTGAAATTTAATTTCAATAGTACTTATTTTTTTATAACAATAGAATCAGAAATTTTGTTTTAGATAAATTATAAGACCTATGAAAATTTTAATTGAGCAAAGTTATTGTGGGCTTAGGCTCATTTAGCGCTTTGTTGATTTTAACGAAAAAATATTATTTTATATATTTCAATTTATGTTGCATAATAATTTTTTATATCAAAATATCTTGCTATAAGAAAAAAAAATTAATTATTTATTTTGAATTTTTAAAATGACATAATTTCATATATAATCCTTCATTATTTAGCTATTATTTTAGAGTCTTAAAAATCTGAAATAAATACTTAAAAATCTAAAAATGAAAAAAAAAACTATATCCTTTGTGATTTTGATACAAAGAATAATATAAATCAGACTTTTAAAATTTTAAAATATATACTGAGTGATGCGCCTTGGAGGACTTGGTGAACTTAAATTCATGCTTACTTCGCTCATTTTAATTTGTATAGATATTCATATACATTTCATTTAATATATAATATGTATTTGTATTAATTTATCAGTATCTATGTTCAAATCCGAAAATTTGAAATGGATACAAATATGATTTTATTATTACTATTTCATCCGTTTGCAACTCTTTCTGTTAAACATAAAACAAGTACAAAAATAATCATATTTAAAAGACATTATAGACAAATGAAGAAAAATGCAAAATTACCTGGGGGTTTGTTGGATGCAATACAAATATACAATTGATAATTTGGTAATTGGTACGAGTAAGATTAATAGCACGCACGATTCCGTGGATGGGTACAAAGTAATCCGCCAAAATGGTGGAACCCACAGGTACCACAACAACATATATCTGGACGTGCGTCGGTGGGGTCACGGCGCCATCGCCACCACCGCTTTCACAATATTAAAATATAAATTATTCAACAAGGAAGCATGCATATTCACTTGAATATCTAGACAGAGAAAAAAGAAACGGATAAAGTCCAATATTGAAAACAATATATTATAGATTTACATAGGAATCCGAATGCCCGAGTCGAAAAAGACCAACTGGTCCCCATTTAATCCAGAAACTGAAAAAGGGAATTATTCTCCATTGTTAGTAAGAACGGAGAGGAAACAAATATTTGTCCTGTCTGACTTTCTTTTCCTTTTATTTTATTTTTTGAGGAAATCGCTTTTCTTTAATTATGGAGTTCTCGGGATGCAGAAAAAACAAAAGAAAAAGTGATATTCCTTTTTGTTTATAAATTATTCACTTTCAATAAAAAGTGAATAAACGAATTAATACCTGTATAAACTTTATAAAACAATAATGAGTTTGACGGTTAAGTATTTTAACATATTAGGTTATAACTTATAAAAATGGAATTGTTGAACATCACAATTTTAAATTCTGTTAAATTATTCATGAATTTTGAATTTGTTACTGTATGCTATACGTTGTCTGAACACGGATATAGATATAGCGTTTGATAAGGCCGTACATACAAGGATACATAATATCTTAAAATCATGGAAAACAATAAGCTTAATTATACTTAGGTTTCTTGTATTAGATATAAAATAATGAGAAATGTTTCTTATACCCGGGTCTCTATACCCCGTTCTGTACCCCAAATCGTTATCTTCCATAAACGACTCATCGCGTCAGCCAATGAATTTAAATCCATTCCTCTTCGCGATAGCGGATGTATTTACGATCACTCTCTCCCTCCACTTTCGCGATCTTATAAGTGATTATTTCCATAATCGGCGATCTCAACTTTCCTCTTCGATCTCTACCTCGCGATCAAATCGCTCTGCCTCTTCTAGCTATTTCTTCCTCGCCGATCATCTCGATCAAATCGTTCTTCTTCTTCTGACGATATCGGTCTTCTTCTTCTGCCATTACGCGCGATCTCTTCCTTCTTGCGATCAAATTTCTTTTTTCTTCTAGCGATTTCTTTTCGTCTTCCTCTTCCGTCAAATCAATTGCAGCTTCTTCTATCAACTGTGTTGGCTATCTTCTTCCTCTAGCAGATGAAGTACAGATAATTAACTTCGAACTATGTAATTGATTGTTAATTATCTTCACCCATATTTTAATTCCTTGATTGTAATTTTTCCTATAAGAATTCAGTAATGAGCGATGAATTTTTTATTATCTTATTTTTTACTTCTAGTTTTATGAATGATTGAAGATTTAATATACTATAAAGAAAAAATTTCAAAATTAATAAATACTCTTGCTATAAAGATATGTTCATGTTCTACCTTAGAATTGATATATACTGATTGACAATATTTATGCTGATTGTTAACATGTACTGTATAGAGACATTTAATGTATAAATAGAGAGATATTTTTTATTGTATAAATAGATATTAATGTGTATACTGATTGATAACATATTATATTAGTTATGATAACTGATATGAAGACTTTCATATCATTTCTGTATAGGAACATGTTATGTGTTGCATAACGAGATATAAATTTATGTACTGATTGATTTTAAGATATGTTATGTAATGTATTAAGACTTATGATTCTTAATTATAATACGTTTGGTAATGCATATTAAGACTTATGTCCTTCATTTTTATTGGATGATAATTTATTTTAATTTTTTGTTATATGATAGGATAATATGGCATCTTTTGATTTGAATGAAAGTTATGGAGGTCAGTTATCAGATATTGATGAATATACATATGAATTGAATTTGAATTTGGATGCTCATTTTATTGATGATAATGTAGAAGGTGAAATAATAGATACATGAGATGGAGGTGGAGATGAAGAGGTGGAGGGAGAATGAGAGAGAGATGTTGATGATGTAGATAATGAAATATTTATAGTAAATACTTCAAGTGTTGGCATAAAATTTAATTTAATTGAGGAAGTACTATAGTATTATCAACTTTATGCCAAACAAATGGGTTTTGGTGTATGCAAAAGGTCATCGCACAAAAATGGTGAAGATATCTACCATCGTTCATTTGCATGCCTCAAGGACAAAAAATGTGTTATAAAAGATTGTGATAAGTCATTCATCCCGGAAAGGCGTATGGTTGTTGTGGGAACTGAGCGTAAGGTGGGTATAACAATTGGAGACAATGATTTTATTAGTACGTGGGTTATATGCACAATAAATTTGGAGCACAACCATGATTTGAATTCATATTCTTCTTTTTTTATTCCAAGTTATTGTTACATACTTATAAGATTTCAGAAAATATTGAAGTATAATGAGGATCTTGGTATGTCACCAAAGGATAATATTGATGTTGTGATAAAAAGTGTCGGGGGTTATGGTAGATGTATCTTTACGCGTAGGGATGATCGCAATTATTTAGATAAATATAGAAGAAGAAAATTGAGGGCGGTTGGAGGAGATGATGTGGTGTTGCTTGCTAATTATTTAAAAATAATAATAATTGGAGGATCAAAATTTTTATTTTCTTACAAATTTACTAATGAGTGCCATTTATGGAATATTTTTTGGACTGATGGGCGTGGTTGAGGTAGCGTACAAATATTTTCACGATGTGTTGATTATGGATGCTACGTACCTAAAAAACAGGTAAACTTCTCATGATTGTTAATGTAATAATCTGTATAGAGTACTTTTTTGTGTTATAAAGAGAACTTATCATGGCTGTCAATATAATAAGACATATTATTTACAGTATTATATCTAAATACTTTATATATTTTATATAGAGACTAATATTATGAGATATAAAGAGAACTTATCATGACTGCCATTGTAGTAGTATTTATTATGTACAGTATTAAATCTAAAGACTTTATGTGTAACATATAGATACTATTGGTATTACGTCTAAAGACTACTTTTATGGGGTATAAATAGCACTTATGTTAACTTTTAAATATTTTTAGTTTTTTAGATGTTATACTACAACTATGTGGACTTATGAGTATAAGTATTAAGACTTCATAATTGAAGTATTGAGACTTTTTTATGATAAATGCAGATGTTAAAGATACTGGTGCAGAATAGAAAGAGACTCAATCTTCTGATAAAAAGATCATGAATACTCCTCCAAGCCCTCTTGAGAATAAGAAACTGTCTTATAGCACTAAGATCCCAAAGGATGGAGATTGTGAATTTGATGGCAATCAAATGACGCCACCAAGTTTTAGTCTTCAGCCATCTCATAAGGAGGACAAGACGACACCAAAAAGCCCTAAAAATAAAAGAAATAAAATCCCAAAATCTATTGAATATCTTGAAGACAGTGATGATAATTTTGAATGACATACTATTGATGAACGGGTTAAGGAACATATTAGTTATGATGAATGAAAGTACATCATGGCTGTAATTACTCTTTTGTCTCAAGTACCCTTCAACTTTAATATTGAAGGTTGAACATTTAAAGAAAGCATTTTTGGTGATCCAGAAGAAGGAGAATTGATGGACAAGCCTGCATTGCCGTTAAAAAGGTAGAATTACAAAGGTCGTGAGGAAGTTAGTGACATGGTCATGATAATGCTTGATAGCTGGATCATACATCTTTTTAAAGGAAAATTCTAAAAAATGACCTTTCATACAATAATAAAGAAGAGATTTTTTGCACATTCAAGAGCGTTGCAAAACTTTTACTTGAGAAATATATTTTCCGCAAAGATATGCAATAATTTTTATTCACATTTGAAGAGTTTTAATGTTAGCTATTAAGACTTACATGATTGAACAATAAATATTTTGGTTTTTTTGACAATGCAGATTGTTGATATTGTTTTGCACATAATGCAGAAGGATACTCCAGTTGAGAACACTTAGTTCTTTATCAGTCCTTACAATGTTATAAGTTATTTCTGAACAATTAAGACTTCAAGTGCTTTAATATTAAGTTTTTGTTTCCACTATTTTTTAAGTTCTAATATTTATTTTATTTTAATGCAGACAAAGACTCACAATACAACTTTTTTTGACTTTCAAAATGAGGAACCGTATTTGTTTAGCGAGCAATTTAATTTTGCTAGATGGTTATTTGTTCCTTTGTGTAAAAGTGGGCATTGGATACTTGTTGTTGCCGACTTATCAAATGTATAAATCCATTTGTACAACTCACTGGGATATTCAAACAGTCGCTATTACAGATTGCATGCAGGCACTATTGAATGTCTAAAATTTTTCCTGTTGTAAAGATTAGATGAGTGCATTTAATTCATTTTTTAGATGGTTTTCAAAATTATGTTGCATATTGAGACTTACATATATATATATATATAAAATTATATTGATGAATATTAAGACTTAGAAAATATTATTTTAAAATTTTATTCATTTAGAATTAGTGCAATAGTCTATTATGTTGCATCTTGAGACTTACATATATGCATATAAAGACTTGTAGTGATAACTATTAAGAATTCGAATATGAAATTTTCTGTTAGTATGAGTATTGATAAATTGACTTCTATTCGTTATTAGCAAACGACAAATGGATTGAGGCTCCAACCAGTTAAATGAATTGTCCATCACAAAAGGAATCATGTGACTATGCAATTTTTTTATTACGTTATATTTTTAACATCATCACTGGAAGCCCCATGAATTTTACACAGGTGATTCATTTTCTTAAAGCCTCAATGTCTCACCATATATTTTTGTCAGTTTACTTATTTTCTTATTGATTAAAAATAATTAAAAATATTTTTTGTTTATTTTGTAGGATAATATAAGAAAGGAGCGTCTCATTATTGCCTATAAGATTCTTACACACGTCACAAATGATCAAGAGTGGGTGCTATAAGAAGGAGCAACTCATTCTGGGTTTTAGAGACTTGTTATGTCTGTTATTAAGACTTACTATTTTTAGTATTAAGACTCATTATTTTGTGATGATATTAGGACTTCTAATTTGTGTGATTTGGTTATGGTAGTGACATTTATAATGGTTGGTTTTAAGATGTGTTCGTTTTAGTATTAATACTTGTTATTTTATGATGAAATTCAGATCTATTATGTGTGTGATTTAGATTTGTAATTTTTAATATTTTGTGATGTCATTTTTCTAGTTTTAAGACTTGAAACAGTTAGTTATAAGAGATTGATAATTATATATATACACTTTCAGAATCCTGATGACCGCCCTAATATGAACTCAAAATCCTGGAGGACTTGCCCAAACCTGATGAGCTCGATAATATAAATTTAAAGGTCAAAATATCACTTCATGTAATAGGTATTAAGTGTTATTTCATAAATAATAAGACTTATAACCTTATGGTTTAAGACTTGGTCTGAAGTATTAAGAGTTATAACATAAAGTATTAAGACTTGGCTACTGCACGTATAGCGGTCAGTTTTCATCTTTGTGAACTTGGTCAATGGTTTTTTTAGTTAAGAATATCACATCATTTATTAGGTATTAAGACTTTATGTCTGGACTATTAAGAATTATAACGTTAAGTGTTGAGACTTGGCTACTGCCCGTAGGGCGGTCATTAGTTTTCATATTCGAGAACGTGGTCAATAGCGGTCAACGTCTTTTTTAGTTGAGCACTACCGCAAAAAAAATCAGTAACGGTTGTTTTTTTCCATTTAATAACGGTTTATGGACCGTTATTGAATGGAGGTTACTAAAATTATATAAGAACCGTTATTAAATTGTGTGGCGTTCAAATTGGTTCGGGACCTTCAGTAACGGTTTTTATTAAAAACCGTTACTGAAACTGGAGAATCAGTAACGGTTTTTAACAAAAACCGTTACTGATTATGCTAACGCAATTTTCATTTGGTAACGATTTTGTAATAAAAACGTTACTAATTTTTTTATTTTCACCTTTAGTAATGGTTTATTGATGAAAACCGTTATTGATTTTTTTGGAGCGCTTTGTTTATGTGGACGGCCCAATTTATGCTATATATATATTATTTACACATGCAAGCAGAAACATTCACACAATATACACAAACATAATGCACAAAAATTAATCAGAATAAAAAAAACTCAGAAAAACCATCACAAATTAATCACATAAACTTGTTTATATAATTAGCCAATTCATCCATCATCCTTACAACACAAAAATATAATACTAATCATGCATTTTTTTCGTAATGAATTGAACAACCATTTGTTTTACTTCCTCAATTAAATTTTGCTTATATTAAGCTGGTCCCGGTGCGATAACCTTATATATTAAAAGAGAATACAAAATTAATACAAAATTTATTAAATTTAACTTGAAATAGAATTAATAATTACAATTAATAAGTTCATTTTTTTATTGAAATAAGTTATATTTTTCAAACCTTAGCCAACTTTTCCGCATCATTGTAGTTGGTTATTATGACATAATAACCGCACTCTTTACCGCAGGGTTGTGTTGGACTCTAAAAAAACGATAGCCATATTATTTTTACTCAAAACCCCTAATATTTGATTTTTATTTTAAATAGGTGTAAATTGTACCGTGAGTCTCTCATAAGTGAATCATGCATTTTTCTTATTCTTGTTCTTTACCGTCATCAAATAATGTCGTAATACCCTATAATATATTTATAATATTAGTACAAGTAAGTTTTATACATAATTTTTATATTATGGTTCAAATGAAAAAACTCACATATTGAATTTTCAACCCGCTTACGTCATGATTAACAGGATTCAAGACATAAACAAGATCTTCCGGGAGGTTGACAACGAGAAGCATCCAAAGAGTCCTTACGATTCATATTTGAGATATATTAGTTTATAAAAATATAAAGAATTCTTACCCTCAACGTACGGTAGAAACATGAACTTTTCCGCATCCTGCAACCTCTCGTTCAAATATCTTGTTGCTGCAGCGATGTCGCTTTTAAGTATACAGCTAATGCAATTTAATTAGGTATAAGAGGAAATTAATTAACAATTTAATTAATCTGAATTTTTATTGTGCAAAGTTAAAATTCAATTTAGTAAGGAAACCCAACTGATAATCAACCATGGAAAAAAAAACAGCCGTGCATGCATTCCATAGAAGTTTCTCTTTGGTCAATTGCTTCGAAGACAAATTAAACAGAGGAGAAAGGGAACAACTAATGTTCTTTAACATCCTTTTGATTTGCTATTTTGTTTTGTACTTTTAAAGCTCACATAATGGAGATTAGATTAGAGAAAGGGAACAAGCTAATGTTCTTTAACAAGCTCTTTTGGCAAATATACAAAGCAAGAAGCTCTTTACCGCTGGTACACATCTTATTAATTAACAAGTTTGATATAATTACCCTTGGGGCTGGCAGCGCTGGCGGGATCAAGGACAGCGCAAGGCGGGAGCAATGGCGAGAGCAAGGGCGAGGCGGCGCTGGCGGGAGCCAAGAGCAAGGTGGCTGGCGGGAGCCGAGAGCAACAAGGATTTGAGAGGGTTTTAGCGAAAACTATAGCAACAAGGAGAGCAAGGGCGGTGTTTTTTGAATTAATTTTGCGCATCATCATCAGTAATGGTTATTAGCGTATAACCGTTACTGAATATGTCTGATTAGTAACAGTTGTTAGCTAATAACCGTTACTGATTGGGCCCACCAAAAATTTATATGTTATTATATAAAAATCTGTTAATAATATATTATATTATTCATATTATTATTATTAATATTAATATTTTTTTATTATTTATTATTATTATTTATTATTTATTATTATTCATATTATTTATTATTATTATTCATATTTTTTATTATTCATATATTATTATTACTAATAGGGAAAAAGATATCTTATTATTTAATAATTTTTAATGATATTTTATAATAATATTTTTATTATTCATAATATTATCTATTATTATTATTCATATTTATTATTTATTATTATTATTCATATATTATTATTACTAATATGGAAGAAAGGTATATTATTATTTAATAATTTTTAATGATATTTTATAATAATAGTTTTTATTATTCATAATATTATTTATTATTATATTATCATATTTATCATTTATTATTATTATTATTATTATTATTATTATTATTATTCATATATTATTATCATTATTATTTTTATTTATTATTATTACTATTATTATTCTTATTATTTAATAATTTGTTATTATTTATTATTTATTGTTATTATTATTTTTTATTATTTAATAATTTATTAATGATATATTATACTAATGATATATATATTATTCATATTTATTATTATTTATTATTATTATTATTATTATTTTATTATTCATATATTATTATTATTAATAGGGAAAAATGATATATTATTATTTAATAATATATCACACAAATTAAAAGCATACATAAAATTAAATTAATACATAAAAATAAATGTCTTATACATCATGTTAATTATGTGCCCGTGCTTGGTGAACCTGCTTGGTGAACATGCATGAATAAATAGTTATTTGTTAGTACACATATAAAAAATTTAATAAATAAAATTATCAAATTAAAAATACTTGCATTTATAAAAAATTTAATAAATAAAATTATCAAATTAAAAATACTTACATTTATTATGCAGTTAGCTCTTTGATTTTCCTCGTTGGACCCAGACACCTTCTTCATGATCAGAACGTAAATAGTACCTTTCATCGATATTGGTACCGACCTATTGAATTAATCTCGAATTGGTATCGACCTAAATTATCTTAAAATTCTGATAAATTGGTCCTATATGATAATATTATCAATTAATTACATATATATATAGTCATAATATATATGAAATTAATCAATTTCATGCAAATAATGTTAATTATATATATATGTATGCAATAAATTAAAGAGAGATATACCTGATATTGTTGAGGAAGATGAAGAAGAGAACAACAACAAGAATCTTAAATGGGCAGAGCAAAGATGATCAGCAAGGAGGAAACATGGTTGATCGGCAAGCTAGAAGAGCAACAACAAACAACAAGCTTAAAGGGGGCAGAGGGCAGAAAATAGAGGCAATAGAACACAGATTACTGAGCGAATGTGCACTTCAACTCGAAGAGAGGCGGCCACACAGAGAAATATTTTCGCTAGGGTTAGATTTTTTAACGGTTTATAGCAAAAAATCGTTATTAAAAGTATTAGTAACGGTTGTTACACAATAACAGTTATTAATCTTTGATATTTACTAATGGTTTTGTTCAAAAAACCGTTACTAAATGTGCTACTAAAAAAATCCACAATAAAACACACATTTCAGTAACGGTTTTTACTAATAACCGTTACCAAAATATTATCAAATATTACCAAAATTCCACCGACCTTCCTTATTAACGGTTTTCTTAATAAACCGTTAGTAATTGGGTGTTAGTAAAGGTCATTTCTGTTGTAGTGGAGGTACATATCGGGTTACAAATTTGAGGTACAATTAGTTGGCTTCTAAAATACTTTATGTTAGTTATATAATCTCTGCATTTTTTAAATCTATTGCATATTTTACACAAAAGAAAATTAATCACATTTTGCATTTTGATACGAGAAATAAAAATAATTAATAAAAGAAACCAACATGTTCTTACTAGCGACTTGGTGAACTTAACTATATATATATATATATATATAAACATTTTCAAAATTTTGATCTATAGTACTCTGTATATTTTTAATCAAAATCTCATAAGATATCGAAAATAGGTTATTTTCAAATTTTTGAAAAAATAGTTAAATTTCTAAATATGATTTTTTTTATATCCTATAAGGTTTTTGTAAAAAAATATAGGGCAATATAAATCAAAACATTGAAAATAATAAAACATATATCTAGCTAAATTCATCGAACCGGTCCTTTAGCAAACTTTTAAGGACACATTTAATTTTGCTGTGCTTATAATTAATTGTGGTGGTGCAAAAAATAAAATAAAACTCTAAATGCTTGCATCTTCCATACTTTCTTTTTCGTCGGTTATGTAATTATGTTATTACATATTATATTGTTGTCAAATCCTGAGTCCCGATCTACATTTCAAATTTCGAAATTCATTTAGTCGGTCAGTACTTTATAATATTATTTTACAATAACTATATTATTACTATTATGTATATTAAGATCCTTTTAAGAAAATTAATGTATCGCATTTGTATTAGTCGTTTTTTTATAAAATTTGTATTCAACTATATTCACCTACCAGTGTCGAATAATAAAAATTATAGTTTCATATGATTAATTTAAACCTAAATTCCCTCAATTTTTTAACACGGTCAGATAATTCAATAAGATCAGGCAAATGCTCGAATTAGACTGAGTTTGCGCCGAAAATGAAATGGCAAACCAATCAGAGGATCACAAGGCCAGAATCCTACCATGCTCCCAAATCCCAATTAAGTTTATGATGACAAATTGACAATTATGATCATGTGCCAGAGCCTACCAGCAACTTTCTCATCTTCAATCGACAAAAATCGAAAAACTGTTGTAGGTGTTATAAAATATTAAATGATAAATGTTTTACTTCTTTCATCTTCTCTCATAATGATAGAAGTTTTTCATTCTCTTTATCTCCTTCTTAATAATTTAAATTTAATTTTATATTAACTTTTTCTTTTATTACATAATATTTTTCTAACATATAAATAAAAATTTATATGTTGTTGATGGTTATATATCTCTAAATGAGATAATATAAAATAAAATTTTTATCTCTCACCACTTTTGTCTTAACAGTAGGCTTTTTGCTGAAGAAATGGCACCGAATACGTTAACCCAGAGAAGTAACTTAACGGTACATGCACTTCAGAGTTCAGAGTTCAGAGTTCAGACACTGTGTACTTGACTTCGCCTTTAAGCAAAGAGATTTTCATAATTCATTACAACTTACACGTATCCTAAAGGGGCAATAAAGGCAGAACAACCGAAGCGGCGATAAAATTTTTGACGAAATATTTCCAAACCAGAATGAAACCAATTCCTATCCAACCCACGATCAAATCAATTCCTATCAAACCTACGATCAAACCAATTCCTATCCAACCCACGATCAAATCAATTCCTATCAAACCTACGATCAAACCAATTCCTATCCAACCCTCGATCAAACCAATTCCTATCAAACCCACGATCAAAACAATTCATATCAAACTTACGATCAAACCAATTCCTATCCTACCTACGATCAAACCAATTTATATCCAGTATCCGACTATTGACGATAACAATATAATTTATCAACAACCAAACCAATGGTGCCACTATATAATTTTTTTGGCGGTAGTAGTAGTACTACGTATGGTTTTGTAATTTAGGTGATAATATTGATGACGAAGTAGTGTTGATCCAACGATAATGGAATTAAGTGATGATCAGGATGAGCAAGATGATGGCGGTCCGTATTATTCAAATGAAGAAGAAACGAGGAGAGGATTACACTTGACCGATCGATCGATGAATCGAAGATGAGGAAATTCGAGATGCGATACCACATTGTTAGTTACTGGACGAATCGAGAGACACCATCCCGTAGAAGCGTTAAATAATTTTGAGATGTTTGACCGTTTAGGCGCGAATGAATATCTTTTAGGACTCGATGATGAGTTAGCTGAAAATAGAATATTTGCTTCTAAATCGGCTTTAAAATGGGTAATTTGTGATTGGAGTGTTAGGAAAAACGTTCAATGTTGGGTACAAGAAAGTTGTAAAACTCGACTTATTATGAAATGCAAAGAAGGAAGTTGTCCTTGGAGATTATACGCTAGACCTGAAGAGGGCTCGACCACATGGAGGATCATCACAAATAAAAACCCCCACAACGTAGAAGACCACCGGAGACCGCAAACACTTACAACTCACATCTAATTTGATTGCGGGATGTGTTCGACAACATTTAAAGAAGGATCTCTCTCTAACGAGTTCAACAAATCGGTATGATTATAGAAACAAAATATCCCGGTGTGGCACCGACGTACGGTAAACTTTGGCGTGGCCGAGAAAGAGCAATTGAACAATTATTTGGCACTTGGGAAGGATCATATACATTGCTTCCACGAGATATTGGAGGCGATTGCTCGGACTACTCCGGGTACAAAATTTAAATTATTGACGTGTGATACTTCGGATAATAATGTAAAAATGTTTAAATCCATAGTTTGGGCTTATGGACCGTGCATTACGAGCGTTTAAACATTTAAGGCCCGTTATAACTATTGATTTGCTGGATTCTTATCGGGCCGTTATAAGGGTAGATTATTGATGGCGTGTGGATACGATGCGAGAGAATAAAATCATTCCTCTAGCATTTGGAATCGTGGATGCGAGAAAATGTGGACAATTGGGGTTGGTTCATGCGATGGGTCCGTAATGAAGTGATCCAATGTAATATGAAAATATGTGTTATATCAAGCCGAGTCATAGGGGAATAAAGGGAGTTTTTGAGCGACCGCATTTGGGATGGTACGTACAACATGGAGAGGCGGTACACCGTATTGCATGCAACACGTCACGAGAGAATTTATATAAGGAAGCGGAAAAAGCTGGAAAGAAAGAAGATAATCTCGAGAGATGATTTCCGAAACGGACTAGCGAACAAAAAGAAACAGCGTCGTTTCGTAGAAAGATGGCGAATTTTGAGGAAATCAAATAGAAAAGCTTATGATTTTTTAAAAAAAGTCGGCGAGAAGATTAGAAAATGATGATAAAGAACCTCCTAATTTTGCTTCGTGGGCACAAACGTATGATGGAGGACATCGATGGGGTATAATGACCAATGATAATGGTTACGAAGCTACGAATAGTGTCTTCAGAGTTGAACGAACTTTACCGGTTGCAGCAATTGTGGAGGGAACATGGTATAAATGTGCTAAATGGTTCGATAAGAGGGAAATGGAAGCAATGAACCTGCATAGAGCATGCAAGCAATGGCCCAAAAAAATTGATGACATCTTGGCAAAACGTGACGACAAAGCAGGTTCGTGTTGATATTATTTTACTATATTTTATAAAATTTTGAACATATCGTGATACCTTTTGTATTTGTTTCAATAATTACAGCTCGTATGAACGTAATTCCACTCGGAACTGCTCGAGGAGAATATGAGGTTCATGTGCTTGGTGAGAGGATCGAGAGTGGAGGGTATGGACCGTTCAAGTACAATGTTACAATTTCGAGTGAACACGCACTCGAGATGACCCACAATTGCCGAACCGCCTTTGCACGTGTGATTGTCAAAAACCTCAACCGATAGGGATACCACTGCTCTCACGTAATTCTTGTATGCCAACATAGAAACTTTGATGTGTACGGTTTCATAGATGAGCGATACAATACGGCTCACCTCTGCGAATACTTGGTCCGGACAATTTCATTGTTACGGTGATCAACAAGTTTGGCCGCCATATCTTGGAGAAACTATAATACCGGATAAAGAAGCGATAAAAATTGGTCGGCGTGCGAAGGTTAGACGTCGAATGGTAATGGATGAGATGGAGGGCGGGATACGGGGTCGAGGTAGAACGAGAAATATACGATCTTACGAAGGTGGGTCATATCGAAGAGATGAAATGAGTCGTGACCCACTTCCAATGGATACATTACAATCAGGACGGCATAGGAGTAGGGCTTCAAGTCCCACAACAAACAGAAGAACCCAAACTTCTCGAAATACTTTGCAATCATCGAGACACTCAACTAGTTATGATCCAAGAGATAACAACGAATAACTCAAACTTCTCGATATGCCTTGCAATCGGCGAGACACTCAACTAGTTATGATCCAAGAGATAACAACGAGAATAACTCAAACTTCTCGAGATGCCTTGCAATCAACGAGATTCTCAACTAGTCATGATCAAGAAAGAGAAGGCGTCAATGCTTCAACTAGGGGTGCTAGAGGAAATAATTTTGGAGGTAGAATCTTAATTTTTTTCGCACGGAGGAAAAAAAAAATGATGTATGTTTTATTTTTGCGTACTATATGTGTGTTGTATTTAAGCAGAAAATATGTTGTATTTAAGCAGAAACTTCATAATAAAATATAACCACAATAAAATAAATAATACAACAATAAAAAAATAACATAGAAAGTCCATAATAAAATAATACAAAAAAACAATATCCATAATAAAAAAACAACATATAAACTACTCCTGACGACGCCTAACATATCGACGTGCTCTCGGACGTGTCTGTAAAAATAAAGACGGTATATCATTGAGCTGCTTTTTTTTTTAAACAATTAATATTGACTAAGTTGTAGAACAAACAACTAACCACGCTAGGTGTATATCGAGGAGGTGGATGAACGTCACGCTTGCTCCCGACCATGAGCAAGTGGAGTGAAATCTCGTGTCTGTGCGAGCTCTGCGGCATCATCCCGGATATGCGATGACTCTCCAGGCCGGAAGGATAACCATCTTGGTTTGGATCATAATCTTGGCCGTACTACGGATCCCATTCTTTGGTCGTAAATCTTGCGGTACATGATCCATCGGTATCTGTTTGGTCGTGAAAAATCTTGAGTCTTAGAATGGATCGAAGCTGTGCACCGATGGATCGGGAATCTCAACGAACAACCTAGCAATAACTTCGTTCCAATCGTAGTTCTCGGGCATACGGTAATACGGTTTAAATCATTTAAATTATGCTTTATTAATACGGTTCAAATCATTGAAATCAAGGTATACGGTACTTACGTTGTCGAAGAGAGACGTGAAGTCGACGATCTCATAGGGGAAATGCGGTGGATGAGTAGTGGATGGAGTCGGTGCGGTCTCGGTATCACCGTCGAATCGGAATAGCATCAATATCCGTGGGTAATCCCGCCGTAGTAAGAAGCTCGTCCATCTTATGAGGCATGCCTACATCCTCAAAATGCCCTTTACGATCGGCGAGCGAAATCTTGCCAAGCCGTCTCCATCCCCAGTGACCGCCCATCGGACCGCCTTCGATGCACTCTTTGTAACTCTAGCGATACGTTATACAATGATTACATACATATATTACTTATTACCGAATAGTGCATATAGATATATAAATTTTATAAATTTTAATATACGTGCGCGTACGTGAGGTACGTGAGGAATGTAGCCGATGTCGGGGATCTCCGTGCTTTGAAGGTATATGAGGTACGACATCACTCGGATCAAGTGGAGCGCTAGCGGCTCCATAGAAATCATACCACCGTCGATACCTCCTATAGTCCTCCGCATTCCACTCTTCTTCATCCGGGTCTCGTGGAGGAAGCTCATTCCATATGTCTACATACGCTTTGATGATGTTGTCTCCGGTTCATATTTTTTTTTCTTGAATCCAAGCGCGAGATAATTTCGATGCTCCTCCAGAAATGCCTGTAAAATTAGTTAGTATAATTGTGCAAATAGTTAGTATAATTGTGCAAATAGTTAGTATAAGAAATAATACATATAAAAATTATAAATGGTAGAATACCTCGGGAAGTGGAGGCGGTACTGACTGAAGTAAGCCGAACTGTCACCTCACCCGATCCGGATAGTACCACTCTACTATCGGAAAGTAAATAAGTGGAAGCGAAACAAGTATACGAGTCCATAGAGTCGTCTACGCATGTCGGTAATAAGTGACGAACCGACTCGTACGGCCTCCAATTGACATGCGTGTCCGAAACGATAATCACCGATCCTCGCGTACTTCACACCGACGTGTGACGGATTGAGATATCTGTTCTTATCAAGCGTCCATTTCCTATTATCGGTTCAAATTATAATTAGTGATTACACATATATTTTCATCAATTGATTGATTATTTTTAAATTAAATTATTACACGCCAAAAGGCGCACAACTATCACGGTCCGGTGTACCCCGGTCGGTGAAAATGAATGCATCGCGCGAGGTAATGGACGAGTGAGGAACAAACGCGTCCGGCTCCACAACAACAACAAAAGCCACGGACCACCATACTCCTCGTCGGTCCTTGGCATGCCACATCAAGACGCAATAGATACAAATAACCAAGTACTGCGAGCGCCCAAATTTTTCTTCTACCGAATTGTAAATCTTCCCGTAAATTAAATATTAGTAATAAAATTATTTAATTATGAAACATAAATTATTTTAAATTCCTTAAAATACTTACCGTCAAAATCGGCGGAAGAAACGCAGCAGTACGAGTCTCATTGTTGTCGGGGAACATGATACACCCCGACTCAAAGCAAAACCGATCGCATATTGATTAAGACCACGATGATCGTCGCCTACGGAGCGTGATCAAAGTGGGACCGTAACTCTCGTAGGGAAATAGAACGTCTGCAAAATTTTACATTTAGCTTAATCACGGTTTGCGAACGAAAAAAAATTTAAATTTTTGTACAGGTTTAATAAATTACCTCCCGTCTTTGCGGAATCTTATATCATCCTCTGCCCAATAACCGACGGATGTATCTGAAAAATCTCCATCGGTATATCCAATCACCGGCTCACCAATGGTGGATAAACCCCACGAGACATGCGACGTCTTAAAAAAATTATATTACTATACCATCTTTTTAATTTTGTAATTAAATTAATAATATTTTATTATTTACCTCTAGAGTCACGGTCGTCATCTCGCCAAAAGTGAAGTGAAATGTATGAGTTTACGGCCTCCAAAACTCTATCAACGCGCTCAATAAACCCGTATTAATCTTTAAGTTACGGGCTTCCGCTTCTTGGACATAAATCTCACGCAATCTGGCGAGATGAAGAAATCCCATAACTCATGACCTACTCACTCGAATGTGCGAGATGTATGGTATCGTCGGACGGTGAGTGCGGAAACGAATGATATTGTTCTCTCTCTGTAATTTTCATTTCATAATTAGCTTCTCATATATATGTATTTTATTATTATTTTTAAGAATATAATGTACCTCTTTTATAATGTGTCCGATGTTTGTCTTCGGGAGATAAATTATGATATTGTCATTTCGTTGCTACTTTGCCATTATCTAGTAAAAAAATTCATTTCATAATTAATTTATAATTATTGTACTTCATTTTTAATCTATCTATCATATAATTAAATAATCAATAAATTCTACAATTAAAAGCCTAATTAATCTATAATTAAATAATATATAAATCTAGAATTAATCTTCACATTTAAACGTACAATTAATCTTCATTTAAACGTACAATTAATCTACATAATTAAATTATAATTAATCTACATAATTAATGTACACAATTAAATTAAATTATAATTAATCTACACAATTAAATTAAATTATAATTAATCTACACAATTAAATTAAATTATAATTAATCTACACAATTAAATTATAATTAATCTACACAATTAAATTAAATTATAATATACATAATTAAATTATAATTAATCTACATAATTTCACATATAAATTATAATTAATCTACATAATTAATGTACACAATTAAATTAAATTATAATTAATCTACATGCATATTTAAAGGCTAAAGCGGCCTTGGCGGACAAATCGTGAGAGGATCAAGAAAACAAATTCCAAATTTGCTTTGCTTGACACGTAGAGACATGCTGCCTTTTAACGGCTCAGTCAAATCAAACCCCCCTTCGATGTTTAGGGCTTTAGGCCTTTGCTGTGCGGTGCCTTTCACTTTTTGACCTTTTTCCCTTTCTCTCCGGTAGATTTTTTTTTTTTTAAAGTCAGCGTTAAGTTTTTCAATGGACAGATTTACCCCGAAAAGGACGGGCAATTGGTGCATTGGGTATTTGGGTTCGCTTATTTTGGGGGCACTATCAACACTTTTCAGTCAGTTGTCTGTTCTAGTGGGGGAACTGATGATGGAATTTATCTTTTAGTACGGTTCATACGGCACATGACGTAATCTAACAAGGACATTTAATTTGTATCTTCATCCTTCGACTTCAGCAGTTGGAGAAGAAATTGAATTTGATCGGTCATGGGTGCCTGTAAAACCGTTCTTATTTTCCTAGTTTTGATTTCTGTTACCGTTTCTAATAATTATTATGGTAACTCGGGCTCTTCCTTAAATAAATAATGATAAAATATAATTTTTTAAATATATTTAATAAAATTTTATATTAAAAATTTTAGACACAATATTTTAACTAAAGATATGATAATTTATAAAAATATAAAAATATTGAATCATTTTAAGAGCTATGTTTCATATTAAATATATTATATATACTAAAACAGTAATTCGGATTCTATCATGTCAAAATAATTCTTAAATAAATAATTAAAAGTATATTTTTTAAATATATTCAATAAAAAATTAACATTTAAAAAAATTGATATATTTTTAAATACTAAAGATGTATATAATAATAATATATTTAAATATGATAATTTTTGAAAAAAATAATACTAAAAAGCGAAATATGTTAAGAATTAAATTTCATCTTAAATATATCACACGATCTATTTCAAAGGAGGAGAGAACAAATATTTATATGAACTAATGGGATTAAAATAAATAAATAAATAAATAAAATCAATGATGAAGAAAAATTATGGTATGATATACTTAAAAATTTTAAAAACTGAATTCTTTTATGTATTAAAAGTTTCGAACTAAAGAAAAGCGAACATAAATACAGAAGAATCAATATGATTTGAGGAGGACGAAACCCTCTAGTGAAATCATGTGAAAAATCTAGATAATTGTCGAGAATTTAATTTGGCGCTGGAAGCTAAGGTCGAGACTACCACTCTTCTTCCTCTTCCTTTTCCTTGTGGAATGTTTCGATCACACACATTTTCATCTACTCCTGACATCGTATGGATTTCATTTTTACTTTTAAATTCATTATCCTTTTCCTTTTTCTGTCAAAATCCTAATTTAATTTTTTTCATGGCATATGAAGTAAATTAGTGGAAACCAATGAATAATTTTGAATTGTTATCAAATAAATTCTTATATATGATGATTTCTCAAATTCATCATGTATATATGAAAAAAAAACTTATCTAAAAATTTTAGAGAAATAATTAAGGATTTGAATGATAAAAAACTCTTGGGGTAATGTCTTGATGCACTCTCAAACTTTTCATTTGTGATAAATTAGCTCATGAACTTTTAATTTTGACAAACGCACTCTCGAGCTTTCAAAGCTGTGATAAATTACCCCTGACAGTTAACTAATTATATAATAATTTATTTTTAATTATAAAATGAAAAAAATCTTGTATATTTATAAAATTATAAATTGAATATTATATTTCATATATTTTTTTTATTTTTAAAAAATACAAAGAGGCAATTAAATAACATTCACAATACATATTATATTTTTAATCTCATTTTCTATTTTTATTTTATAATCTACTTTATATATAAATTTCAATAAATAATTCAAATTCATAATGAATTTTTTTTTTATTTTTACATTTTAATTTTCAAAATCAATTTTTAAATTAATAAAAATTAATTACCAACCATATGGTGTTTTAATTTTTTTCATATTTACATACAACAAACATTTTATTAATTTAAATTATTTATATAATTATTTTATGATAATAATAATTTATGTAAAATATGACTAAAAATATCGCAGCAAATATATATTACTAATATTTAATTAGATTCTTCTAATTATTTAATATTTTTTATAAATTAAAAAGTATATGAAACATAAATATTCAATCTATAATGGTATAGGCATAAAATATTATTTTTGTCAGTTTACAGATAAAAATGAATTATTATAAGTTAATTAACTATCGAAGGGTAATTTGTCACGGATTTGATAGTTCAGGGGTGTTTGTCAAAATTAAAAGTTCGAGGACCAAATAGTCACAAGTGAAAATTTTGAGGGTGTGTAGAGACATTATCCTAAAACTCTTTAATGATATTCATCTCTTATATAATATATATTCTATTAGATTTTATATCAAGAGTTCATATCAAAACTTATATGTTTACGAAATTTTTATTTAAAATTGTCTTTACTTGTCCATTCTATTGAAATTTCACCGATTTTTCATTTTGATCAGGTAACTCTTCGCCAATTGATGCCAGGATAGTTCAATAAAAAAAAAAACTTGTGGTGGCCGCATTAACTGATAAAGCAAGTTTTATTTTCTTTCCTTCCACAAAGCAATTATCCCTTCTGATCAACTATTTTTTAGATAAAATGGAAATCTAAAACAAACTTTATATAAATATTTATAAATATCGGAAATTAATTTAAAATAAAAAATCTAAGACACTGCTATAGTATTTTCTAAATTATGATTTTAATATGTGAGTCGTCATATTTTAGACATTTGTATTCAAAGCAAGCTCTTTAAATGTTCATTCACCTAAGTATTAAGGTAAT
This sequence comes from Schoenoplectus tabernaemontani, assembly GCA_037127355.1. Classification (NCBI taxonomy): domain Eukaryota; kingdom Viridiplantae; phylum Streptophyta; class Magnoliopsida; order Poales; family Cyperaceae; genus Schoenoplectus; species Schoenoplectus tabernaemontani. Next base: position 3,218,260 of record CM073751.1, on the reverse strand, counting down.
TTTAAACTAGTGCAACAAATTAAAGTCTACGTAATGATTGGAGCATTTTTTTTAAACTTTGGTTATTTTATAAACATAAAATAATGCTAGATACTTAAAAAAAAAATCTATGCGGTATAAATACATTCCAATAATGTACATAATAGCTCTTAGTATTCACAGTAAATAGATGATCATTTTATATGACTACATTTGTACTACAATAGATTTTGATAATTATATGAATTGAATTGCGAGGATAATATATTGATAATTGTATGACTTAAACTGTGATCCCCATTAACTAAATCCATGAATGGCGTTGAAACAGAGGTGAAAAAATTTGATTCGAAAAATCTATTCAATCCATTTGGACTTGAATCTAACTCAATCAGATAAAAAACTAAATTAATTAATCTGATCCGATTTGTTCCGATACGATCTGAAATTAAATAACATGCAATTCAATTGAAATCAATTTAACATCTGAAAAAAATATATATATATAAATTAACTATGATTCTAATTCTATCTGATTTATTCCGTAAAATCAAATTCATCTGCACGATTGCTAGCTCTGCGCTCAAAGGATGTCCTAAATGGACTTAGTTACATAATATTCCGTGTACATCTTTTTGTTTAGTGCAACAAACATCAAGAGCAACCGCATGCAAAACATGTGGGTAATAGCCGTCTCTCCAAAATAGCTGTTTTTCTATCGAGAAATCTTTAATGGGAAGAGATAATTGATTTCTCTCTTTTCTACCATTTTTTTCTACTTTTATTTTGCTGATAGTATTTTAGATTTTATCATTTTGTTCGATTTTTTATTTTTTCGTCCATCTTTTCATCATTATTTTATTATAAAAAAGAGTTTTTTCATTTGAGGTGTTGTGTGTTTGAAATACTTAAAAAGAATAGTTTTGTTTCAACATTAATAAATTTAAGATTTGAAGTCTTGCGGCATGCTAAACAACTTGTATGATCAAGTAAAAAACAAAACACAATTATATTCATTACGGTCGGTTGCTTGAAAAGAAATTTTGAGTTTCTTCAATATTTGTCTCTCTGTATGTATTAAAGGTAAAATTATTTAGATTATTTCAGTAGATGACTTAATTTAAAATTAATTTATTATTTTATGTTCTTTGATCTTAGATCAAAAAGTTTTTTTGTTTATTTTATGAATATAATCATCGAATGAAATAAGTTGCCTACGGGTTTTGATGGTAAAAAACAAATACAAAAACATCGAGGGCATATTAATGACCCAATAAAGAGTACAAATATCAGTGCTCGTAATTGCATAACTTTAAATGAAGATTCATTGATTACAAGTTAAAATTATGAAGAAACACGAACACATGTTGTGGATGCATATATAATTATGTTTTCTTATTTTCTCGCACTGAGATTAACATAAACAAAATTTAAGTTTAAAATATTCATAATCATTATAAATTACTTGTTCATGCAAGGTACAAAACCAAAATCACAAAAGAAATTTGTCAAAACATGCACAAAATACATTTTTAGACTTATTATTTTTCTCGTGAAGATGAGCTGAGTATCCCAAAAATAAATTTAGGCCGATATGAAACATTCAACATGAAATGGCCACATTAAAATATGGGTTTCAATATCTGTGATTATTGATGCTGCGTTTTGTTTATTTTTTTATGTGTGTAAATTTTATTGAGCTATTTATATTAAAATATCGTATATGAGAAATTAAAATTTGGACTGACAGCGTTTCAGCTGAAATACTACCTGAAGCATAATAAACAAATCTCTCTATATATAGAGTAAAGATATCGTGAGCTTAAGCTCACGAAGGCCTTCCATGAGCTTAACTCAAAAAGTATATCAAATCATCTCCAAATTTTAATTTTAAATTCTTTATATAAAAATCTCATGGGATGCAAAAATTTGGAGTGTTTTGAACTTTTTAAGTCATGGTTTTAATTTTTGAAAATCAGCTCTAAAAATAATAATAATATATTCAATATTTGAATATCACTTTTAAAAATTAAAAACAGTGGCTTAAAAAACTCAAAACACTCCAAATTTTTGCATCCCATAAGATTTTCATATAAATAATTTTAATGAGCATGATAAATTAAATTTTGAAAATAATTTGATGTATTTTTTGAGTTAAGCTCACGGAAGACGTATGTTTGGATGGGCAAGAAATAACATAATAGCTGTTGTTCTCATAATAGGAATAGCAGTTGTGTATTCAAACGCAAATCTGTTATTATAAAATAGTGAGAATAGATGATATTTTGCTATTCCATAGTGGAGATGGAATAACTGTTGTTCTTCTCAACTCTCCATTACTATTCCCAACAAATAATCCAAATAATATTTCTACCATCCGGAATAACATCACCTTTTTACTATCCTCACGCTAACCGAAAAATCATTATTTTTTCACTATCCTCATTTACTATTATCAATTCCTCCATTCTTGCGCCATGTTTTGCACGATCCAAACATACCCATAGAGTTTGTCTATTGTGCTTCTAGTAGCATTTCGGCCGAAACGCTACCGGTCTAAATTTTAATTTTTCATGCTCAAAATTTCAATTTAAGTAGTTCAATAAAATATTTATATTATAATCTTGTGGAATACTAATTTTTATTATGTTTTGTGTTAGTTTACTATGGTTATTGATTTTTAGAAAGTAAACATTTTTGACATAAAAATTATTATATATATATTTTTTATTTTAGGGCTATCTTTCAAAAATCATCAAGTATAGTAAATTAATTTTAAACACGATAAAAATTAGTATTCTATAAGATTATGATATAAAGAATTTATTAAGCTATTTAAATTAAAATTTAAACTGGTAGCGTTTCGGCCGAAGTACTACTGAAAGCACAATAGACAATATATATATATATACGGGGTAGGATTTAAGTGAATACAGGGGGGTCAACTGACCCCCTGAATTTTAAAAAAATAGTACTTTTAGATTAAAGTTTTGTTTAATCTGACCCCTCTAGATCAAATTTCTGACCCCTTGGATTATTTGATTATTTTTCATTAAGAGAAAATATTTAATATCATGGATAATGAAATAATTATGTAAAAATTTTAAAATATGAAGTCTCATAAAGTAAAATTTTCTTTATTGCTATGATTATTTATTATTTATTATTTTGATTTTGATTTTTTATTATTTTTAATATATAAAAGATATTATTTTAATATTTTTATTTAATACCCGATAAGCTATTAAATTCCATTATGACCCCTCGGATCAAAATCCCGCATCGGCCCGCCCCCTATATATATATATATATAGAGTGGAGATATTAAGCTCACGAGGGCCGTATATAAAAAACATATTAAATCATTTCGACTTGTGGGATGCAAAAATTTGAAGTGATTCCATAAATTTTTTAAAATGATTTCGAGTTGAAATGCTTATGGCTCAAATTTCAAAATCCCGTGCTCGAAATTTTAATTTAAATATCTCAAAAGATTATTTATATCATGATCTTATAGATTATCAATTTTCATCAAATTTGAAGTTAGTTTACTATGCTTAATAATTTTTGAAAAATGTCTCTAAAAATAATTAAAAATACCAATTTTTGTAGGCTAAATTTTGTTTTATTTCAAAAATCATTAAGCATAGTAAATTAACTCCAAACATGAAAAAAATTGATAATTTATATGATTATGATATGAAGAATTTTTTGAGCTATTTAAATTAAAATTTCAAGCGCGAGACTTTCAAATTCGAGTCATAAGCACTTGACCGAAGTGCTTATGAAATCACTGTAGCCAAGCTCTCTCTCACTAAATAAATAAATATATATATATATATATATATATAGAGAGAGAGAGAGAGAGGAGAGAGTAGAGATACCGTGAGCTTAAACTCACGGAGACCTTCCGTGAGGTTAACTAAAAAAGTACATCACATCATCTCCAAATTTTAATTTATCATCCTCATTAAATTTTTTATATGAAAATCTTGTGGGATGCAAAATTTTGAAGTTTTTGAAAACCATTTTTAAAAATGATGTTCAAGTATTGAATATATTATTAAAAATTTTCAAAAATTAAAAATCATGACTTAAAAAATTCAAAACACTCCGATTTTTTGCATCCCACAAGATTTTAATATAAAGAATTTAATGAGAATGATAAATTAAAATTTGGAGATAATTTGATATATTTTTTGAGTTAAACTCACGGAAGACCTCCATGAGTTTTAGCTCACGGTATTTGTACTCTCTTTCTATATATATAAAAACTTTTGTGAAAGTTTTATTTCATTTCAATGACCATCAAGAGAGGAAGTTTAAATAATAAATTTGATTCATTGATTTCATCAAAACTTACTTGCATTTATAAATAAAATCGAAATGATATAGTTTTTGATATAACATGATACGTACAACATATTCCATCGATTAGATTTGTTATTTAAGAGTTTCAAAATAGTTATTGAAAATCAATTTTAGTGACAATAATATGACAGCAATAATCGTGGACATTTGATCTCTTCTGAGAACCTTTGATAAAAAGTTCAAAGGGCTTGTAGGTAAAATTCGAACAATCTCTAATAAATTGTCTACCACTCCCCTGTAGTAGATCCATACGAACATAAGTGTGGTGAACAAATAAATGTAGCTAAATCGCTCCTCTGTACGAACTACGAAGTACTGCACGAATACAGTTATACAGGCACATTCAATTAGAAGATGAGGACAAATTTGTATTATCCACGCCGATGTGTGTCTGGCTGACAGCGCGGGGCCCCACGCCAAGTCAGTAGCCACCTGGATTTCTCCGACCGATATTCAGCAGCTGTTCTAATCCCTTCCACGGAAAGAGCTTCTGGGTCTGTCATACAGGTACTGATAAATGATAAATTAAGAGGAAATTGTTTTGCGAGATTTAAAATTCGAATTAATATAATTCAGTAAAAAATATTATTTATTATCTTTTACTAATATATTTAATATTTTGTTATTTATTAGTATCAGAGTTGTAATTTAAATTTCCATCATGATAATATAATCTTCAAAGAAATAATTAAAAATATATATTTTTAAAATTTTTAATAAAATTTTATATTAAAAAATTAATATAATTTTTCAAATGCTAAAGGATCATAAAAAAATAAATTATTTAAAGAGTTAAATTTCACCTTAAGGATATAATACATTATTTTAAATAAGAAGAGAGAAAAATTGTATGAATTATTGGATTCAAGTGAAAAAAGATTTAAACAAAATTAACGATGAAAAAGCTTTGATAATGTGGCACATATGAGAAGTTTGAAGATTTAATCCTTTGTTATGATTTATTTAAAAAAAAATCCACAAAAATGATTGCATGATTAGTTGTTACAGAGATCTTAATAGAGTAAGCATTTTATATTAAAAAAAGTCTAAATTTTGAATTGTTGTAGTCTGGGATAGAGAAAGAGATGAATTGTTTAGGTAAAAGTGCATCACAGTCGACGTATGATGTATAACCTTTATAGTATTGTATCTGTGCAGTAACTGTCTGAAGTCACGATGATCCATAAGATTTTAATCTCAGATAGAACAGTCATAACGATGTCTTTTAAATTTAACGGACAGACAATTTGTGTAGTTACTGTATGCATACAGTACTTTAGAGGATATAAATTCTATCTAACCACTCAGATCTGGATTATACGACCCGTATGTACATGCATACGGTATGTATGGACTCAGACAAGTCACGACTATTTCTAAAGACTGATTTCTTCTCTGGTTGCACGAATTCTAACCGGCCACTACATGGTCAGCGAACCTCAGCTGTCGCTTCTTGGCCCGCTAATTAGTGTATAATCAGACGAAATTCCTAAGTTCCTTAAACCTCAGCTGTCGCTTTCTTAGCTTAGATTATTTAGATTGAGTGCATGATTTTCTATAGGTACGTTCAGATCTCTCGATCTGAGCGGAGGTTCAACCTGATCTATTTTTTCGGATCTCGAGGTAGCAATAAAAAAAGAATCTTGAAAAAAAAGTTAAGCCAAATTGCTAAAAATGCCACGGCACCATTTGTTTCACTTCTTTTTATTTTTATTTTTTATTCTATATTTTGGCAAATAACCTACCAATCTGCATACTTCGAAGGACCATGAATCAGAGTCGATCGTACAAATATATAATTTGCTTTCAAAAATCAATCTTTAATTTAGTGGCAAAAAACAACACTCTCTATGTAAAATCATTCGACCCGCCTCACCACGTGACCCGCTACACGAGAGATCACACGAACGCGTCACATGAAATACCCCATCCCACATTCTCTCTCTTCCATTTAACCCCCTGTACCCCCCTCTTCTTTGGCGACCGACTCACCCACTTCCCCTCCCCTCAAGGCCTCAACCCCACCAACAGCCATCCCATCCGCTGCTGACTCGCTCTCTCCCTACTCTCTGCGCCCGCCCTCACTTCCCTCACCAACCGATGACTATCGTCCCTCCGCAATCCCTCGAACCTTGCGCTGTCCCCTCGCACCAACTCCCTCTGCCGTAGTCGTCGCCTCTCTCCAAATCACGATACCCCCTTCCCTTGAAACGCAAATGCCTATAAAAGCGGAGGTAACCCCCTTGCTGTGAATCCTTTTGGTTGTTTTGCGATTTAGTGAGAAATTCTAATTCTGAGGAAAAAATGAAAGAAATTGAGAAATTTAAAAACTGAGAAAGAAAGTGAAAGAAGAAGAAGGGGTTGCCAATTTCTCGCCGGGAAGGGGGGAGCACGACGTTGCCAACTTTGCATTCACCGTGTTCTTTCCCTCACTTTACTGGTCAGTTGAGACACCCCTCTCTGTCTTGCGATTTTTGTTGCTCTTATGGCCATCGTATTCTGTGATGTGTTATCTGTGCTATCTGTCTTGCGATTTTTGTTGCTCTTATGGCCATCGTGCCCTGTGATGTGTTATTCGTGCTATCTTGGTTAATCTATGCGATACTGCCTTGATTTGCTTTGCTTACTGTCAATCCTGTGCCTTTGTGCTGAACCTTACTGGCATTGTACCTAGGCTTGATTTGGTTGTCTGTTAGTGTGGTATGGCGCCCTGTTAAACTGTTTTTTGCCTTGTTGGCTTGAATTGGTACCCAATTTGTTGATGTGGGGGCTGAACTTGCTTGTCATGTATCTGTTGTGTTGTGTATCTGTTGATTTTGTTGAAGTGGGGGAAATAGATATGATATGTAGGCCTTTGGTACATTGGTACCAACAGGTACCAGTGATGTGAGGGCTGAACTTGCTTGATATGGGGTGGATTGGGACTGGCTTGTGTCGGGTATCTGTTGTGCATTGCAACTTGTTTTGTTGGCCCCATGTACCAACCTGTGATGCCATTTTGTTTATGCTTTGAGACTTGCGAATTGTATGTGTTTTATTGTGTGATAATTGCTTGAATTATGGGTTGTATTACTTATTGGTACAAACAGTACCATGCCAGCACTATTATTCTCTCGGCTGGGTGTCTTGTTAGGGATTTGACTTGAACTGTGGAATTTGAATTGCTTGTTTCTAGATCTTGGATGATCTTTGAATTGGGTCCTATAATGAACCTTTTAATTAGGGCTGAGATGCATTGTATATTGGGTCTTAGTATATTACGTTGGACGTTAACTGTTGTACTCTAAATAAATTGAGAACAGAATTGTGCTGGTGCTGAGGAATAAAATTAATCTGAATCAAATGGACCGAAAGGTATTTTGGACTAAAAATATAATTAAATAATTAGTCAAAACCCAATTATAAATTGAGTATTGCTAATAATTAATTAATATTTAAAATTGAAATGCGGGAGATGATTAAAATCCATGTCTGTCCCAATATGAAATCCCTAAGAACAGATACAATGTTGTATGGTAAATAGTGTATGATTCCGAACACATTAAAATATCAACACATTAATATTTAAAAACGTTTAATAAAAATTTGTTGAGTTTATTTGAGTTTATTTTATTTACTACTTATTTTCATATATATGTAATACTTCTTATCATCAATAACACAGTAGGCTAATTAGGTGTAAATAAATAAAATAATAATTAACGGGTAAATTAATTTATTTTGATAATACCATAAATACTATAATTTATATATTAATTAATTTTTCTATTTTTAAATAAATATAAATATAGATAAACAAAATTAGTTATTTTGCTTGATCGTTATGGGTGTGTGTTGCTAATTCCCTCCCGTCATAACGAAAATGAATTAGAAGTATCGTTCATAATAAATGACGTACCGTCTCTTAGTTCAGTCAAACCCAACCTTACCAGGCGAGCGTAATTAATAAGTTGAATACCGATTAATCTCGAAATATATATTCACAGGAGTATCTCGACGAGCCGGTCATCGAGCAGGTCACGCTAGAGAGACAGCTGACACGAACGTAGGACTCATCGGGGATCCCGCCGCATAGCGCGACGATCTTATTGCCCGTCGAGCCCTCAAGTGCGATTTCTATCAAGTTTTTGATTTCTCTAGATATGATTGAACTTGTTAGTGTTAGAGTGATCTACAATCAATCATGTGATGCTTATACTTAACTTATGTATTATGATGACTATATATGATATATCATTTGTTCTTTGAGTTGTTTATTATTTGTATATTGAGTTGGACACAATTGTGAAATATATGCATTAATTAATAATAACTCTAAAATATCTCTAATCTGTTAATTATCTAGGAACAATAATTAACTAAGATTAGTGTGTAAGTTGAGTGATGACAGTGTTTTACAAATCATACGATAAGTGTTATCGGCTCAATTACACAAATAATGTGTTGGACATGTTAATAGACTTGACCTGTAATAAAATACTATAAGGATTGAGTTTATGTCATTAGTATTTTATTTGCTTGCTAATTCTTAGGTATGAGATGAGTGTTCTTTTTATACAAATGATTTGTATTTGTGGATATTATCCAACGTTGTCCGTAACTAGCAGCCATATAGATTCTATCTCGATGTACGTTTTTTGTATGAAGAAGAAATACGAATCAAGAATATCGATGTCCCTCTCATTTGTTGATGTGAGTGATGGTATTCAAATTGGGCGCCCATAGATAAAGAATGTAGTGTAAGAATGATATGTTCTTATTTTGCACTGTTCTGAATATCATGTGACATGAAATGAGCTCGGGACGATTATCGTCGTCCATAACTAAAATATTTGTAGCGTACATTATATTTGTATTGCTTAGAGGTCACAATGCACATTGCTAGGTGTCGCTTGTGATCTATGATGATTAAAAGTGTTTTAATCTCATTGCTAAGTATATACAGGTTTCAAAGGGTCACACCGTATAAAAATATAGCCTATAAATATTCCTTGATCAGTTGATGTGTTTGACATATCAAATAACATGAGATAAATAATTATTGAACTTATTAAAATGTTTAATAATGCTCAAATGGAAGAGTTTTAAGAAAGTTCATATGCTTTTTTTAACAGTATATTGATATGGCATAATTAAGTGAGAATTATGTTATTTCGAGAAAGTCTGAATTTAGCCATATGTTGATATGACTAAAATTAGACATCCAGTCTCCACTACTGTAATTTCTTTAGTAATTTTGAGATGATAAGATATGAAAAATGGAGCATGATTCATTATTTTCATTATCTTCACTTTCTCTTAGTTAATTAAGAAAAGTTCAACATATTTTTGGAAACCGGCAAGTTTTGACTGTCCAAAATTAGTGGGAACTCTTTCAAAACGTGGGAAAACATTCTTCCACCTGTTGGGAAGGTTATATAAGGGTCTATTCTCTGGTAGAAACCTAACATGTTATTTTCTAAGCGTGAAAGTTCTACTGAATTTCTGTCGCACCCGTTTTGACTATCTCATGTGTTGAGAACCATTTCCACCACCTCTAAGAGTTAGAATTTATGGAGAAGGATTAGATGATCAAGGAGAGCACTCTCAATTGCCCTAGTAAGAGATTGAGAAGGCGTTTGTGGGTTGTTCTTGGTAGATACCATTGGAGGAGATCTCGGTTGGTCTCTTGGTGTCGTACACGTCTTCCGATCATTTTCCGCCCTTCCGGTAACTCAAGCACGCATCAACGGTATATTAATCTAGTTTATAACTTATATTTGGTTCAATTTAAGTCACATACAAGATCATTTTGGTGTTTTAGATAATTTTTTTAATTTATACACTAGTTACACCGATAAAATCCCAACAGAACTGGTATGTCATAATTAGGAAAAATTAATATACACATGTCATGTGCATTTCACTTAGGTTTAGTATTTGACATAATGTTAAGTAAAATAGTAAATTAGAAAAGTAATAGTAATTAATAATAAATAATAGTAAAAATATATATATTTATATATAATATACACATCCATATTTACTTTCTAAAAGTAATAAACTTCACTCTAAAATTATCTAATACTCCATATATAATTAGGATTAAAGAATTTTATAAGACACACTAAATATGATTAACTTTATATTAGCCACATGATAATAGTGAATTAATATTAAAAACTTAGTTATAATATTTTAATAATTAAATATAATAAAGAAATAAATATATAATATTAAATACTAAACACAGCAGATAATAAACTATTAGGGCTTTCAAGTTTTCAAGTGATGGTAAACATAGTAATAATTTAAAAAGGTATAATTAATTATGGGTTGGGAAGAGTGACATCGGGCCGGACTGGTCTAGGTCGGGGTATCTTTGAGTAGATGATAGAAATTATGTTTCACCTAAGTCTCTGCCGGTGGTTGCTTTCTATCACCGTCTTTAAGAAATCTTGCCCGTTCGATCGGTCACTGGGGTCATCACTTGATGATTTCGAGTCTATTGTCTTACATTTCTCCTATCACCCCCCATTTCTTTTGTATATACATACATTTCTTTTTGTGAGCGGTAGACTGGGCTTGACTACATTATGAGGCATGCCATTTTTTTGAGACCAATGAGTTATGCCAGCTAACCTTTTAACATCATCATCACTACTCGGTACCGAGCGACGAGTTGTGCACTGCTCATGAGGTGTCCCGGATTTAATATATTGCATATGAATAGTCTCTATTTTTCCAGATTGTTAGACATATGGCAAGTCGAGACTTTATTATATTTTTTATGATATTTTTGGTAGAGGACCAAACATGATCAAATAAAAATTTATTTTTCAAACACGGTGTACGTGACCTTGTTTTGCCGTTGTAAAAATATACCAACATGGTGTACGTGACTTTATCCTGTCATAGTTGACCTTTTTTCTTTTACAACTCTCGATCCCGTGGAGTCATATGTATGTGTGCTATGGGGATATCTCTCGTACTTATATTATTAATATATTTCAGATATATTTTGTTTTTTTTAAATAAAAATAGTCATGTCATTAAAAAACGGTTCTAATTCATAAAATTGAATTAGAACCGTTTTTAATAAAAACCAGTTTTAATTAATATGAATTAGTTTTTAGTATAGAACCGATTTTATTAATAACCGGATTGAATTTTCTTAGAATTTAGAACCTGTTTTTGCTAAAACTGGTTTTAAAATAAAAATTTTAGAACCGATTATTTATAACCGATTCAATTGGAACCGGTTTTTAAATAACCGGTTATAATAAAATAAATTATAACCGGTTGTTTTACAAAATCGGTTTTAATAATTTTAATAAAATTTACAACCATGCCACTCTAATCTTTTAGCAGCTGTTTTTTAAAAAATCAATTCTAAATAGCCGGTTCTAAATCTAATTTTTCTGGTTGTGCTAATTGCTATTTGAAATTTTGAGTTTACCATTTCCTAAAAAATGGAGTTTATTTTGCAAGAAAATTAATTAGACGGCTCATGTATTATGTGAAATGTCCTCCAAAAATCATTTAATTTAAGAAACTGAAAAAAAAATGAGGAGACGCACCACTGCCGTGTTTGATTTTTTTCTCCGCCTTTCTTATTATAAAATGCCTCACAAGTTATCTAATATTAGTAACATAAATATTGACTGTTCCTTGGAAGGTAATCATGAGTTCACTAGCAATCCCACTCCTAGTTCATCCAAATTAATGTCTATTTTTTAAAAATATATAATTTAATTATGAAATAAAGAGCTGGATAATGGAACGGACAATAATTAGGTGAAAAACTGAAATTTTACTGACATATGAATATTTTGATTGCACCTATATTACAAACAAATTTTTTGACAGCTGCCTATATACTTCTCATTTAAATTCGCTCAGAGAGCTGGGTTGCTAATCTCATTTTCCACTGTTTAATTTGGCAAGAAAGTAACAAGCCATTTGGTTTTGCTCAAAAACTCGGTACAAGTGCGAGTACAAAACGTACGAAAGATGAGCAAAGAAATTAACAGGCCTAGGCCTACATATATATCATAATTTCAAGCATTAACATCCATGTTTCAATTCATCTACAACAGATATCTGAACCTAATTCGATTACTACAAAATTTTTACTAGCTATATATATTTATGAAAATAAAATTAATGTAAAAAAAACCCTTGTAAGGTTAACCATGTTGTAAGTTATTTGTCCAGAAACAATCCAACTACATGCATGGAACTTCACTTGCAGGGAATTTACTTGCTTTGCTCCTATTACCAGCCAGGAAAGGTGAACCAATCCAATGCCTCCGCTTGTGGCCTCCGAGAGCCTGTCCCGACGGATAAGACATGCCACAAACCTCGCATCGGTGGTCCCCACTTGTCAGCTCCTTCGAGTGCTTTATCTCCCTTTCATCTTTAGCATAATTTTCCATCATGTCATCCTTCCCATGGCTTGCTTTGTGGCCTCCCAGTGCCTGATATGAAGGAAATGTCTTGCCACATACAACACACACGAACTTATTGCCACACACGATCTGGGCCATAGGTGATTGACTGAAGGGTGGAGATCCATCCATCTCAACCTTTCTTTTTTCCCTGTCATGAGTTGAATCAACATTGCAACTCTTTTCTCTTGACATGTAAACAAGAATGCCAGCTGCCACAAATTCAGGGCTGGTAATATCCAAGACCGGCTTTCGGCCCCGCTTGGCAGTCATGCACCAGCCAGATTCCAGCACATCACGCTTGAAACCAGAAACACTGCCACCTTCATTTTGGCTATTGGCACTGGCAGCTTTGCAACACCTCCTATGTCCCCACAGTGCCTTTTTAGACCTGAAATTTCTTCCACAAACAGTGCAGGACACTGATTCTAACTCTGTTTTCAGCTGGGAACTTGTCATACCTTCTTCCAGCTCCCAATTTTCATCTAAATGTTGTTGTTCCTTCGGATAGATCAAGTACTGGTAATGGAAACTATCCATTACAATGAGATGGAAGAAGGTTGCCTGTCAGAGAGGAAAAAAATAATTGAAGGAGAGAAGATTTACGGAGAGAAAAATATAATTGAGCTACAAAAATTTGAAAATAATCGAATTAAAGGGATCTTTTAGTGCTGAACCCTCCAACAGATATCCCCATTTTTGTCGAACAAGGGTAAGATTGTGAGTAATAGCATTCAATTACATGAGGAATTAAATTTAATAAAGGGGCGCCTTCAAATTAAAGGTTCAGCATTAAAAACTTGAAAAATCACAAAAAGGGATGTTGAATTGGGTTAGAAATTACCTCAAAGTTAGCGGAGAGTTCTCTTGGCTTCTGAGTGCGAACGAGCCTGGAAGGGTAAAAGAGATTCGGAGACAGTGCAAAATGCTAGTATTTTGGAATCCGTAGACAGATTTGGAAAGAGATTAAAAGGTTTTGGTATGTATAGAGAGTGTGTAGATGGAGAGAGAAAGAGAGAGAGAGCGTTTCGGAAAGGAATACGAGAGAGGGAGAGAGGGAGAGAAGAAGATAGAGAGAGCGCTCTGTTTCTGCGAGGCGCGCTAATGAGTGTTGAACAAAGCAGAGCGTTATAATCTTTGGCTCATTTTCTGTGTGGTCGGATGTGTAACGAGTTAAGTGACAGAAAAGAAGAGTGAGAGACATGCGCTGAAAGTTACATCATGGAGGTGAGCTCAAGAAAAAAATTACAAAGAAACTCCCAAGAGAGAGAGCATTAAAGGATCAATTAATTTCTTTCCATAATGGCTTGCTTAATTACTTTAATTAGGCCAACCCTTTCAGGATTTACCCTCTTCACTTACAAAACGGGTTCAAATGGACATCGCTAAATTCAGGTTAGTATCATTTTGCAAATTGGAAAAATTCAAATTGCAACTAAACGGATTCACGAAATGATGAATAATTGACAGGAAATTAACTATGCTATTGAAAATACATAAATAAAACAAAAAATTCTAATTAAAAATTTTGAACTAACAAAAATTAACAATTTTTTTATTTATAATAAATAACGAATATAATACATGAATGTTTGAAAAAAATTGAAAAAGAAAAACCAATAATTGAAATTAACATGTATAAAATTTTCCTAACTCGAATAATTTAAGTATTCTAATGTTCATAACTAATTAGATGATTACACGGACGGAAAGAATAATTGCTACCAACTCTTACTTATGAGTACGGGAGTTAATTATTTTACCGTATAATTAATTAAATAACCAATGTGTTCTCAAATGTTAAAGCAGAAATGAAATTATTGGAGTTCCATTTACCAGTGTGTTCTTATGTACAAATTATAATGTACTTCTTGTCATTTACAGTAATTGTGATTGCTTGGCGAGAAAGTTTATGAACTATCCTTCACAATTGCAGTTGCTTGGCGAGAAACTTTACAAATTACATATATCCGTCATTTTTTTGAGAATATATATATGGAGTTAGACTATGTTACTATGCGTAACACAGATGGTATGTGTGTTACGGACCATTTTTTCGTCTTCAAAATTCAAATGATCGATCCGACCAATTATAATGTTTTATATATGAAAATCTAGTCGGGACCAAATTATCCATCGAATCTCAAAGTATCTTTTTGTCATAAAGCGCATGCTTACTAAATGATTTTCTAATTACTCATGAATAATATTCGGATGTATTTTTTTTATAGATGCAAATTTTTAGTTATGAGATTTAAAGTTGCGTCTTTTATAAAAAAAAAAAAATAAAGTTGCAGTAAATTAGCCAATTAAATTAGTAATTCAACTTCGGACCCAACATGAGATGTACTGGGGTATGATATAAAAAAAATAAAATAATTGGGTCTATTTTATTTCCATTTTTTTAAATAATAACGGGAGCCTTATTTTTAAATAAAAGAATAATTGCAGCAGTTTTTTTTTCGAATTTCCTAAAGAAAACCAGACATGTCTGTACTCCATCCCTGTTCAGAATTTCACTGCCAAAAACCAGAATATAAATATATAAAACCGCTGTGGGATCTGGAAGAAAGACAATTTATATGATTAGAATAATCCTATTACTTTCGCCTCAAATTCAATTCATCAACCTCAATAAATGAAGATTTTCATTTTTTTTCTTTTTCTTTTTACTAAATCCTGACCATCCAATTCCCCCCACCACCCACAAGGCCGAATCCTATTTCAGGTAGATTTGTTCACAAAAGCAATTAGCAGTTCCGAATATATAATCTCCAACCTGTGGGGTTCTAGTTTCATATATGATAAAGATTTCAAAGAATCTGGATAATCAATTTAAAGAATTTGGAAATTCAATTCGTGCATATCGGAAATGATTTTGCAAAATCTAATTTGGATTTGTTCTATTTGATTCTATGTATTTGAGGCTCTTGTGAAATTGGTTTCGTTGAATCGATCAGCGAATTAATTGGAAGGAATATATTACCACCTCTCAAATTAAATAGCCATATCCTCTCACAGATTATTTCCCTCTATAGGAAGCCGTTTATAATGTAGGTACAAGATCTGGAATGATAGCAAAGTTTCATAAAATTTTATAAATTCTGATCCAGAGATTCTAATGTGTTGGCAAGGGAAGGAAGTGCTGTTTTGTCAGATCATTTTGGCACAAGCACAATTATGACAATTCCATAGTCAGAATAAGAGGCAGGGGCATTATATAAAAGAACACTTATATGGGCTGTGAAGAAGCCCATTTGATTAGTAAAATGGGCTGTATTAAAAGATTCAACAAGATTTATCTGTGTTAAAAAGGTCACAATCTGACCATTTCTAGACTTAGTGGGCTAATGGGCTTAATGACGTATCTTCTCATTTTATGTGATCATGGAGATGCAAATGATAAATCACAACTTATACTGAAAAAAACATCTCAAATTATAATCTTTTAGTTTACGGAATACTATTTTGTTCCTCCTAATGAGTACATTATACATGCACTATGCATTTATATTATTAGATCATCATCGTATAATAGCGCCTGAATTATTTTATCGCCTCAGCTGTCATTTGCAAAGAAAGTGTGACCTTCATGCCCATACGGTACATCATGATACCACACTCATGTTAATTTATTTGACCATCATTGTATCTTCTGCATTTGGTCATAGATGCACCAAACCTTCATTATTTGGAAATGGATTCCCAATTACTTAACAACACCATGCACTAAACATTCTGTTGAATTCCTCTTTAACTGCATGGAAGTTGACTACGCTCTCAGTAATTCATCTTCACAACAACTGTTCTGATTGGATGATGCTTTTCGTAGACCAGTTGTTTCCTTTTGTGCTTTTATGTGTATTCTTTTCTTTTCTTTATTTTTTTTTTGGGGGTTTGGGAAGGGGGGGGGGGGGTATTTGATTGTTTTCTTTACCCTATAAAAGTCCACAATTTATAGGAATGTAACAAACTCTGAAGTGAACAAATCAATGAAGGTCTAGCATGTACCCTCCATGATCCGACTCAATTAAGACAGTGTATGCCAGATTGATTCCTCTCCAGCAAGGTGCCTCATATATCGTTTTTAGGCTTTTACCAATCTCACAGGGGCGCATGTAGACATGTTGTAGTCAGTATCTTAGCTGGCTATCAGAAACCTGCGGGTTTATCAACTTCTAATGCCATAGATCTAGATGCAAGATAGCTAGGTTCAAACTGAAACCAACTAAGCTCTTATTTTTGTGGCAGAGTTTTTCAAAGAGCACGCCATATATATAGCTAGGTTGAAACTGAAACCAAGCTCTTGTTTTTGTGGCAGGTTTTTGAAGAAACTGATCATTTCTTGTCACAGCAAAGAACATGGTGATACCGAACAAACATCAAAATTCAACAAATTTATTGCTAATTAACAATGATTGTACTGCATCTTGAATTACCAATCTCTTAGTTCAGGCAAATACTTCCTTTTACTCCTAATGGATACATTGTATATGCACTAATGCATTTATATTAAATCCTAACCTAATAATAGTGCCTGAATTATTTTATCACCCCATCCATCGTTTGCAAAGAAAGTATGACCACCATGTGGTATCTCATGATATCTCACCCATGGTAATTTCCTTGCAACATACCTCTGTATCTCAACCTGACACATAGTATCTTCTGCATTTGCCCATAGATGCACTGAACCTTCATTATTTGGAAATGGATTTTCCATCTGAATCGGATCAAATTCCCAATTACTGAACACCACCATCACATCCCGGCATTGAGATTCATAAACTGCTTGCGGTGTTGAATTCCTTTTAAACTGCATGAAAGTCGGTTAGTCTGTCAGTTTCATCTTTTGTGACACACGCATGTCATTTTGTGCTACATGCTTCTATCTTCAGGGTTTATATAATGTGGGAATTCAATTTGGTTAGAATCAAATGAATTCAAAAATCCTTTTTTGTTAATCTCCCCATACAAGTCTACATTCCAGCAATATGACAAACGCTGAACAATTTATTACGAAGGATATACTGGACATTATTATTTTCTTAAAAGAAGGAGGGATGACATATAAGAGATTAAGAAAAAAGGAGAAAAACAAACTACATCAGACCCGCCACCATATATTGGTCTTTGCTGCTGTTCAATGATTTCATGCTCCGGTTTGGGGGTTGTTTCCTGAAGCGGGACAATTGGAGATGATCCAAACAAGTTCTGCTTCATCCAACCGCAAAACAGGAATGGTAAATTGTGCGCTACCCAAAATGACGATTGATACAGAAGGTCCAATTTCTTGAATGCTGATTCCGATATATCAGTGGGAAGCGAAGGCCACCAGTAGTTGACCGCTGGGACCAGCAACACCAAACCACTTAACCTATGAATATTCCAAGTATCAAACTTCATTTATAGGAGAAATATAAGAAAAAGTTCTGATGATTTAGTCTATTTTGATTATAAATCTACAGGGATATACAGTTACTGGCATTAACCATATGGTAAAAGCAATAACAACATCAGTTCTTTTATTAAAAAAAAATTCATGAGTTTCACATCCAAATTGCAAGTAAAATAAATTCAAACACAAATGAGGAATCAAATAAAACTAGTTTTCTGTTTTAGCCTCTTCTAATTAATACAATTTTGCATTTTGGCTATTAACCAACAAGAATGCAGTAGAAGAAGTGTGAGAATGGCCTACTCTATAGAGAATATGGTGTACTGGGTACGGCGTACCTCTCCGGAATATATTTGAGGCAGCTATAAGCAGAGTAGGCACCCATGGAGGTCCCTATAAGATAAAATTTTGAACCCAACTCCAACTGTTGTGTTAATTCATCTATGTCCATCGATTCACTCTTCACAGTTCTTTTTGGATTTGGGTCGCTCTCCCCATACCCAGCCCTGTCAAAGGAGACGAAGCATATCCCCAGTTCTTCTACTAGTTCCTGTGCATCACGGATCTAAAATCACAATTGTTCCTTTTCTTTGTTTTCGTGTTTTATTTTAAATCTATCTAAAATTTGACTTCCGGATTTGTGAGCTTACTTATCTCATTACCTGGGATGCAGGGAAGGTTTCGTCTTTGCTGCTACCGAAGCCATGAACAACAACAATTTTATACTTGGCCTTCTCCTTTGGTACACCATATTCTCTATATGCAAGGTACCTTCCATCTCTCAGTTTTATGCGCGGAGTAGGTGAGGTGATGTGGGGTGGAGGAGGTGGAGATTTAATGAAATTATGTGCCCAACCTGGTATTGTTAGCAGTAACACAGCTAATAATTGTACGAGCATCTTGCTTCTAATATGTTTGTTTATCACTTATCATGAAAAGGGATGAACGAAGATGATAGCGTCTGTGAGGTATAATCGGTGTGCTTTTATAAGAACTAGCCGGGGTTTGCAGCGGATTTTTTTATTTATTTAAACATGAAAATATTATAAGATAATTTTTTTTCACATTAATCTAATATTAAATTATAAATTCATCGAATTATAGAAAAAACCTATAATAAAAATTAGATTTAATTTTGAATGAGATTTTCTGTACAATATGAGTTAATGATTTATGATGTTTATGATAAGAAAAATGAATTATTCTAACATATATTATCACCATTAATTTTTATCAAATATGTACAAAGTTGCTAATCATAGCGCATACCTTAAACTTTAAATTAAATTTTTATATCATAACATAAATAGAAAGATATTGAGTATTCTAATTTATAAATCATATGCATAAATGAAAATAATAGTATAGATGAGAACGAAATGAAGAGAAAGAGGGGATCAATGGACACGATTATATACGTTCGATTAACTAAAAATAGATATTATTCATCTAATTGAGGGATAAAATGGATATAATAAAAAAAATACTATGACAAAAAATGGACCTTCTAATTCTTAGCTGCTTTATATAATAATATAGATTAGGGTTGAAATCAGGATTTCAATTTTGAAGTATGAGTATTATATTTGACGTTAGATATAAAAGTTGGGCGCGAGTGGATAATATCTCAAAATATATTATATTTTTTCGTACAATTTTCTATTTTATAGGAAGGATCAGGCCCCGCTGGTCAAAGAATTAATAATTTTTTTGACAAAAACAGATAAAATATCATTTTTCATTACTTTTCAGAAAATCATATAAATTTAAAGAGTTCAAATGCATAAAGTAAAAATATCTAACCGATATTTACAATTACCAAAAGCAATGTCCCAAAATCAGAACAAACACTATAGAATATTAAAAAAAAACCATAATCTTCAATGAAAGTCAAAATAACTTCATCCCGACAAAGCTAATTCAGAGCACTATTAGTACTTGTTCAAGTATAAAAGAAATTTGTCACTTTAAGAATAAAAACATTAAATGACAGAGCACTGAGATGTGAAAAAATGATTCTATTCCGTTCATTCCAATGCACCCAACAAATTACAATAATTATTGATAAGGCAAATTGTCGATCTAAATCTGGTAATTACAGGGCTGAACCCCATAAAGCTAAAACTGATGATAAATTTAAACTCACGTCTAATATTACACTTATTAAATGCCTTATTACTAATTAGTATTTAGTAGTTACCAGACCACCTTCAATTTTTATGTTCAGATTGGCCATGGCGGGAATGGTCGGTTTTGGCTTTTTGGTACAGTTGTTGAATGGCTTTGATTCATTTTGTGTATATATAGCTAAAAAAGGAATCCTGGATATTTATGTTCTTCTACAGTGATAATACGTATGTGGTCGTCATTTTTCATAATACAGGTTTTGTTCTGGGGAGAGAACGGCTATTTTGATAATTTTGACAATAATTTTTAAATAAATTTGAAATTTATTGAAAATAAAATATATATATAGATATATTTTTTATTTATAAATTGTTGCTAATGTTCAAATTTTATATAATTTTATCGTCAATTATTCATCATCAAAAAATTTAAATAATACCATCATAAATGACATAAATTTTTGATATTTTTTAATAGACTATTAAATGATAATATAATTGCATAAAATTTGAACTACTATTATTTTATAAGTAAAAAAACACATCTATAAATTATTTATATTTATTTAAAAATTTATTATCAAAATTATTAAAATAATAATTGTCAAAATAACCCATTATCTAGTATCTCTCCCCTTTTTTCCCCTTCTCTTTCTCGTGATAAAGTGCTTGTTCGAAAGCCAATAGATATAAACTGCATTGAATGAGATTATTAAATTAAGGAAGCAAAATGGGTCACATAATTGAAAATTGGTACTGAAAAATTTATTTCACATTTTTTTAGGCACCGTTAGATATTTTTATTTTCATCCGGAATAATAAGATTCAGGAAAGATCTTCCGAAAGAAGTATTGTTTTCACCTATTCTATCTTTTATCTCTATTGTTCTATCTTTTAGTAATAATGCTTGGTACCACTGTTTTAGAGGAAAAACTATTGATTCTTAAATAAATTTAAACATGTATATATATAAAATTCTATATATATTGACTCAAATAATTTATTGTACTTATTATCATCATCTAGGGTGTCAATGGGTTGGGTCGGGTTCAGGTCAGGTCACATTATTTTATTATTTTTTTGATCCGACCCCAACCCGACTCGATTAAATTTGGATCAAGAAATCTTAACCTATACCCGACCCAATCGGGTCACGGGTCTACCCGGCCCATGTAAAATAATTAAATATTTATTAAATATTTTATATAATTTTAAGTAATTAAATATTAATTAATTTATAATTAATCTTAATTAATATATAATTAGTGTATATTTATGCTTTAATTAGTATTAAATCACAAATTTACTTCAAAAAATATAATTAATCAGATCGGGTCGGGTTGACCCGAACCCGACCCGACCCGACCCGACCCATTTATTTTTGGGTCATGTCAGGTTGGATCGGATTAACCCGTCGAGTCGGATCGATAATTGACATCCCTATCATCATCATCACAATAATAATGTTAAAACTCACTCATATTATAAAAACAATTTAAAGTAAATTTATTATTCTAATATATTATTAACATCAATATTGATAACAAACAAATTTTATGAAGTGTGTAAAATTAGCGGTGACACCAAGTTACACCACATAATTAAAGTTCTCCAAGTTTGAACAAATCAATCTAAACCGTTCAATGTGATATATATATATATATATATATATATATATATATATATATATATATATATATATATATATATTAAAATAAATTTATAGATCAATTTTTTTATAATTTATAATTTTTTACTCTTCATTAAGATGGATAAAAAATCATTATTTTTACAAAGATTAAATTTTGTATTCATCTTAATAAATAATAAAAAAAATTGAAAAAATATTTAATTTGATTTGCAAGCATATTTTAATATATATCTATCATGTTAGATAGTTTGAATTGACTATTTGGACTTTGAAAAAAATTGGTGTAACTTAATGTCACTAAAAGTTGGTGCCGCCTCTATTGTTATTATATACTACTACTATATTTGATTATTTGTGACAATACAAATATCATTTAGGATATATTATAATAAAAATATAATTAGTTTGATAATACTAGTATTAATAACTATTAAATATTATTGTCATTATAATGATAAAAGTAACTATAATTATAGTAACAAAAAGTATTAATTTCTATTATATTATTAGTATTTATTATAATCTTATATTAATAACATTACTATTGTATTTTTTTGTTATATTAATAATTAACATCATTATGGTTATTAATGGAAGAATATAATTATGAATAAAATTGATTAATGGACGAAAAGTAGATGAAAATGACATATGTCTAATATAAAGTGAAAGAAATTGATCTCTGTTGTGGAATATATCAACTTTCACCTTATTCTCGAAGAATGTTGAGGTACTAAACAATCCCGTCCGTTTTCGGGTTGTACTTTTTTCTACAGTGATAATACATATGTGGTCGTTATTATAGATGAAATTGACATATTTATTTTTTTTAAAAGAAAAACACGAGTTTATTTTTCAGATTTTGATTAACACTAGCAACGTCGTGTGCTTTCCCACACCTTGGAGTCTTAATTAAAGATTAAGCTCTAACATCATAATTAATTTGATAAAATGACCATATATACTTTGTGAATTATGTTAAATTTTAGAATCACTACGCGTAACACAGATGATCCGTGTGCTATGGACCGTTTATCCGTCTTTAAAGCTCAAATTGTTGATCCGATTGGTCAAAATATTTTTCATATGAAATTCTAGTTGAGAACTAAATTTTTTTTATATTTTTTATTTTTTTTAAAATAGCTAGAAAATTACTCCTTTGAAATGACTCATAATAATTAAATCAAGTAATTTTTTAACTATCTTAAAAATAATAAAAATAAATAAAAAAATATAAAATTTTGTATATAACTAGATTTTTATATGAAAATTATTTTGACCGGTCAGATCGATCATTTGAACTTTGAAAACAAAGAAATGATATGTATCACATAGGTCATCCTTCTAAGTGTAGCATCCTAGCCAAACTCTATAATTATATGTTATATTTTTTTGGTAAAATAATTAAACTATAAATTATTGAGTAATTATTGTTATTTCATTATATTATTTATTCATTAATCATTAACATTAATGGATAAAGCTAAAATATGAGTAAGACTAAATTTAATGGGTATAAGTGAAATATGGATTAGACTTTTTCCAATGGATATGATTCTAAAATACCTTCACCTCACTCGTATGGTATCTATTGACATCCTTAGGTGTGTTTGGATGGCAGAGAATATCGTTGTTCTCATAATAGCTATGCTATTCTAAAGTTAGCATCCGTCTAAATACAAAATAACATTGAGAAAAATAACAAAATAATGCTAATCCGCTAAATTATATAAAACATTAGTTTAAATGATTAGTGCTCTGTGAGATAGCAAAAATAATAAAAATATATTTTATAATATTAGCATAAAATAATATTAAGTAAACATTAACATTAAATAAAATAATAAAAAATATTATTTATTTTAGCCATTTCTCCATTATTCTCGATTTACTATCTAACAATATTTTACTAATTCTAACAATGTAAAATTATTTTCATTCTCATTTTTTGAGAACCTTCAACTTTTCAATTACTAATCCAAATTTTTTTATTTTTATACTAATTCTTCTACTTCCGGTTCCGATATCCAAACATATAAGAATTCCACGTTCTGTGATGCACCTCATCTTCAGGAGCAAAAATCTCACTCAAAAAATCACAAACGCGAATCTCAATACTGTTCAATATAATACATACTGTAGTAGATATTTTCTAAATTACCTATTCCTACCACTTTACAAGTTTTTTATTTTTTATTCTTTTTGATAATTTACCATTTTACAAGTGAGAAGGGATCGGTTGACAATGAGTTATTTTGATAACTTTGACAATAGACCTTTAAATAAATATAAAATAAATCTTAAAAATAGATCGATGGTCATTCAAATTTCATGCAATTACATTATCGTTTGATAGACCATCAAACACTATCAAATTTTCATACAATTTGTAATTCGGTTTCAATTTAACTATCTTTGATGGACTATTAAACGATAATAAAATTATATAAAATTTAAATGACTATCAATTCATAGATAAAAGAACACATTTATAAACTTTTTTTTTATTTTTAAATTTTTTTATATTTATTTAAAAATTCATTATCAAAATTATCAAAATAATCCATTATCAACCGATCGCCTCTCGACGAGCTGCCAATGGGCTACCATGAATAAGGAGCATGAGGGGCTCGCGACTGAGTGGAGAGTACCAAATTAAGGTGCGTGCGAATCATTGTGAGATGCTTGTGGGACCCAGCAAGGCAGGCTGTCCGACTGTCGGTAGATTTTCTGCGATTTTTTTTTTTACCAAGAAGTATATGCAATGATTTTATATTCAGCATATTGACAACTCGTTTTCCATTAAATACACGTGTAGAAATTATATCGAAACAATTATTTAGTTTGCTAAATTTTTTGGAGCACGTTTATTGCTTTATTTTCTTATACGAAGGGTAGAAATACTCGAGTTAACTCGAACCGAGTTGATTTTAGCTTAAGTTTAACTCATAAAAATATAAACTGAGCTCATAAAAATATGAGCAGAGCTAAGTTAAGTTAGTTAGAATTTGACGAAAAAAATATAAATTATTATTATTCAAATCGAACTGAGTCACAAGTTGAGTTAATTTTAATTCAAATTTAGTTTATTTAACTATCATGACAGATTAGTTTGAGCTCGGCTGATCTTGAGTTGAGCCACAGACTCAAGTTTTTTGATGCAGCCTTACGTAGAAACATATGGAAATAATTGGATACTCTAACTAGATGTGATAAAATTTGACCCGACCTTAGAAATCAGTACGACTCTTCAGAATCTTTATTCAACTTGACTCAATTTTTTAATAAAATCAAACTGATCCAACTTAATTCGAACCTGACCCGTCCCGACCCGATTTGAGGTCAAATGACATGCAATCCAATCAAAATTAATTTCACATCTAAAAAAATAACATATAAATTGATCCAACCCAACCTATAATATTAAGGTAAAAACTGTCCCTTCAAATTTAAAATTTCATTTGTAATTATCAAATTCACTTAAAACTGAGAGAATTCTAACAATAATATCCTCAATCATTCATCAAATAATCAAACTAAAATTCTATAGAAAGATAAGATAAAAATTTCCGAATATATACTTCCTAATAAAATTATAATTTCAACGGTTAGATTTATTGGATCCTAACGACATCTGAGATTTTTTTATCGTAACTTTAATTTGTGAGATTCAATTGATATATAGGCTAATTTATTTGAATTTAAAATAAAAAAATTATAACTTTTGTTTTTTAAATTCTTTCAAAATCGGAACCAAAATTAGTTTAAAAACTAAAATTTCAGCCCAACTTGAAAGCCTATGTGACAGCAGAAAATCTCAACATTTACTCCAGCAATTTAGCATAATAATTAAGATTCAATAAAAAATTATCTAATTGATGAGCCAGATCATTTAATTAAGTTTATATCTAATTTATATTTAAAAAATCTTAAAAAAAAAATACACAATGAGGTTATAAACCCCACCCTCTTTTTTTTCTCACACCGATAAACACCACCTCTTCTCTCTCTAAAAATCTGCCACTTGACTCTCACTTTTTATTTTTCTGGGCAGCAATTACCACGCGTCTCTCTAAATAGTATGAAGTTTTATTTCAAAATCAAAGAAGAAAACCAGTAAAGCAACCCGACTATGTCTGGATCGCTATCGTCTGCTGCGCGGCACACGAGCGGCACGCAGCGACACGACCGACAGCCGTTGGATTCACGGGGGTTCCTTTAAGATTGGTGAAGAACGAATCTCCACGCGTATCAAACGGCGCCAAAACCGCGCTGCACGGTGCAGCGCAGCAGGCGATAAGAATTCACTATGTCTCGTATCAAATCCAAGGTGGCGCAATCTTAACTCCAAAACCAAAATTAACTCTCAACTCCATGATTTAAGATCAATACTCCAAAAACAATCATAATCATAAAAATAAAATATAAATTAGTATATGAATTAATGTGTGATCATATTTCACAGATCATTGATATGAAACATATTTTTAATCACATACATATATATACACGAGTGTATGATATTGGATATGGCTCACTTTGATTTGCCGTATGGATTGTATTTGTGTCATCAACAAAGTCATATATCAATATTAATTCTATTATCTGATATATTCATAATTATATATAATTAATGTATATTTTATGTGATTATCAAACACTACTCTTAACTGAGAGCTATAAAGAAAATTTTCAGATATATATGAATTATGCTATAAATTATAAATGGTCAATATAATATTTTTGTCTGTCTCATTTCTTTATGAGATTAGTGATATCATTAGGTCTCTTGATGCAGTTATAATTATTATACATGTAATTATAATTATGGGATAATCATATATAAATAAAAATATACCGAGTATTAAGAAAAAAAATTAATAATCAAACATGATACATTGCTACGCTTGATATTAATTAATTGATATTAGATGACAAAAAAATTAATATGAAAGATTAATATATCACGATTTATATGTGTTTGATCGAGTGATCATAATATATTGTTACATACTAGTTATGATTTATTAATTAATATATATTAATTTATTGCTAATAATGATATGTGTCTTATTGGGTCACTCTGTTTGACAAGTTGGAGAATAAAATAATTAATTAAATAATTTACAGGGCATTATTAATTAAATTAACTTTTTATTGAATCCATTTGAATGAAATTTAAATTATTGGATGAGATATATTTGAGCCCAAACCCCTTAAAATATATTAATTCGGATTTGTTTTGGAGTTGTTATTTGAATTTTTGACATAAAGTATACACATACAAGCAGTGGATAACGAGAGAGGAATATTGCTTTACTTTTCCAGTGACAAAAAAAAACAACAGTAATAATTAGCCTTTATTTAAACAAAATAAAGTATACAAGTGAACAAAAAAAATTAGGAATGAATTATAATTTAGAAAAGTAATAATCAGAGTTTATTTAATTTGTCCTAGATCCGAGTTAGATAATCGAGAGATATCCATTAACTCACTTGAAATCAAAGATACGAGTTCCTAGTCTTTTTATATATATATTTTTATTTATTTTTACTTATTTTATATGTATATCATGTTTGTATCTATTGGATTTAATTATCAGTACGCCCATTATGGGAAATCCAATTTCAAACCTAACCCATTATAAGATTGAACAGATGCACTGGAGGGGGTGCATTGAACAGATGTATTGAGCAGATGCATTGGCTTATAAATATACATCAGTATATTCTCTCTTTCACTTATCAAAAAAAGAAAAGAAAACGAATCTGTCACTATTATCAGAGAAAGAGAAAGAGAAAAGATACTCTGTTAAGACTTGAAGAATTTAGGTTGTGGAAAATATAAGGCTTCCGACTTCGGCTCGTGATTTCTTGTAGAACCAGTGATAGTGTTGTATTGGTCAGAACCGTTTTTGCACGAAGATTAACAGAGCAATTTGTAAGTTTTATCCGTTAAATATTACATTGGTATCAGAGCATTTATAGCATATATTCTGCTTTATTAAATCACTATTTTTAGTGAGTTTTATGTATATGTAAAATTAGTTTTACATAAGATAATTTTGATAGAAATAATTATTTTCTCTTTTTAATTCGAGAATTAAATAAATATAAACTCCAGAATTGATCGCAATTTTTTTTATAAATCTGAAAATTTTTCAGTAAAATCTTAGTTATTTTAAAATATTTATAAAATTTACTGTTTTGGAGATTTTATAAGTGCATTTCTTGGAGATGTATAGTAACATAGTGAAAAGAAATCTACATATATTTTTATTCCGGATCTTGTACAACTGGGTTGGACAAATTTATAATCCAAATAAATCACAACCAAAATTTCTTGACCTATACGAAATTTTCTATTTTTGGACCCATAACCTCTAAAGTAAGAATGATTTTACTACTACACCATACTCCAACTTGTGTTAGAATAATGATTCTTTTTTAAATTGGGAATTTTTTTTGAATAATTTTTTTAATCTGAATGTTTATTTTAAGTTTGAATTTTTTTTGTTCAATTTTAAAAAAAATCCGAATTTTTATAAATTAAAATATTATTTATATATTTGTTGTTTATCAAATTTTATGGGAGTTTTGTACAGTAAAATAATTAATATTAATAAAATTTATAAAATTAAAAGATGATTGTGAAACTTGTTGATCTTTCAATTTTAATCTATAAATATTATTATTATTAAATTATTTTGAGTTTGTTACAAAACTATATGTGTTATGCTAAGTATTAAATAATTTATATTAAGTCATCAGAATTATGTGATGTCCTGACTTAGTTTAATTTTTTTAAATTTCTTAGCAAAATGGCATTTGCATTTAGGAATATTGTGACAGAACTTAATAAGGATGAAAAACTGAATGGCGAAAATTATGAAATTTAGGCCATGAAAATTCAGTATGTCTTGGAAGAACAAGAGGTTCTTACGGTCCTGGATCATATTTTAACCGAACTAGAGAAAGGTACAACTCCCAAGCACATTAGTGATAGTGTTGTATTTGAATCATGAAAAAAGAACAACTCCATTGCTCGCATTACGTTGTTGAGCAGTATGAAAAATGATGTGATGCGTGAGTTCAGGCAATATGAAGTTGCCAAAGAAATGTGGCTTGCTTTGAGGCAGAAGTTTGATGAAACTTCAGTTACCAAACTGAGACAATTCACCATCAAGTTTGACATTTACAAGTGTTAGTTTATAATAATCTTGAATTCAATAATACGATAAATTAGTTATATAAAGTTTTATTCATTAATTGGATATTTAATTGATATTTTATTTCCTTGAGTATTATTGAATTTATGAATCATTCCGAGTTCATGACTAGAATTGTGAAACTTCATAATATAGAATATATACTCTTAAAAGTCACTAACCAAGGTAATTAATAGAAACACTAATTAACCGTTATCAGGTTAGTATGTTGATTAAATGATGGTCAAGTTTTACAGATCATAGACAAAGAGTTATCATTTTAATCACATAAAAGATATTCTAGGAACATCGTATTTGACAGACCCCGAATGAAATATTAAATGGAATTGTGTTCGTGTCATTAATGTTTTCGTTCAGTGTTAAATTCTAAAGTATGAGGAATTCATCTTTTCTATATAAGATATGTAATGTGTGTGATTTCTACCAAACGTTATCCGTAAAAAGTGGCTATAAAGATAGCTCTTCGGTATACATAACTTATGCGGAGGAAAAGATAGTTTGTCAAAAGTACTATTGTCCATCGTATTTCTATATGAGTTATAGCATCACTGGGCCCCTTGATAAAGTAAGATTATCTGCTAGCAGTATAATTACAAAAGTAATTATATTTGATAATTTACTCAGGAACAAGAAAAAATTAAGTTTGCAAGGATGACACATACCTACCTTGAAACTGATATGATAGTTATGAGACAAAATGATTAAACACAAGTAAATAGTTTACTGGATCATGATATTGTATAGTACATCATCATTTGTGTAATTGGATGATCATAATTCATTCTGTCAGATGCCTCCTATGATTATAGAAGTTAAAACAGTTTTAACTCTATTTACCAACATAACACGGATCCTATCGGGTCACACCGTATAGGAGTTAATCGGAGAATCTTATTGATTAATTATAAATTATTTATAATTAATAATAAGATGGTTATAATTAATTATATATGATATAATTATATTTATCATAGAGATGACAAGAAGCAAAAATCAGATTGAATTTATAACGTGTTGGACACGTCGTATAAATTCGCCGAAACAACAACCGAGAAAAAATATAATTGTACATGACAATTATATATATTTGATTTGGATTTTAAATATTAATTATGGATTTGAATTATGGGCCAAAAACCCATTAATGATTAAAGCCTTAATTAATAATTAAAAGTTCAAAATCAGAAAAGCCCAAAAAAGCCCAAAATTGAAAAACCCAAAATCTGAAAAGCCCATGCCGACCTCAAAAGGGTATTTTGGTAATTTGGCCAAAAGCCCAAGGGTATGTTGGTAATTTGGATGAACTTTAAGGGTATTTTGGTCTTTTCACTTTGGAACCTCCTTACTATTCATGAGGGCATTTTGGTAATTTGGTAATTTCACATTTTCTATAAATAGAGGGGTGGAGTGAGAGAGAAAGCTACATCAAATCAGTTCTACTTTCTCTCTCTCGGTATACGGTTGTTTCAGAATTCACGGGATCAGTGAATAGTATTTTTACAAAAATTGCGGTATTTCTGCACATTTTTGAAATAGAATAACTGTGAGTCGTGAATAGTTCTATTTCATCTTTTTTCTCGGTGAATAGTATTTTTGTGAGAAACCGCGGTTTATGATATTTCTGGCAAAAGAAATAAGCCGCTCTCTGGTCAGTCCTGGTGGATAACCTACAGAGCATCAGATGTTTGGTGCTCCGAGACAAGCCGATTTTCATTCCAATTAAAATTTAGAAGCGAGGTACAACATCTTATATTAATCTATTTAATTGGTAAGTAAATTAATGTTTTAGAAATCAATCATGGAGTAGATCAATAATGGTTTAAAAATGTGTGCATCTCTCGGTAATCATCCGACATACCACTTTAACCCTAATCTTAAGTTAGAAGTAAAATAATATTTTACCATCTTTTGTAAAGGATTAAATGTGTGTATCTCTCGATAATTATCCGACATACTTTAATCCCTAACTTAAGTAGAAGTAAAATTTTTATTCTACAGTTTTTCCGCAGCTTGAGTATTAACGGGATTTGGGCATTTCAAAACCCAACAACAAGAAGCATCCTAATCACAACATGCGTCAACATCTTAGGGAGATGTCGAATATGATTAGTGAGTTAAAGGATGCTGGTCATATTTTGATTGATGAACAACAGGTTCAAGCAGTGATTCGTTCACTTCCTTATACATGGAAACACATGAAAGTGAATTTAACTCATAATGAGGGTATTAAAACTCTCAATGACGATGTCAGACATTTAGAACTTGAGGAAGATCGTATTGAGGCATCAAAACCTCAGGAAACTAAAACTACTGCGTATTTGGCCGGTTCAAGTTCTCATGGAGGATAAGGTCAGAAACGTAAGTCAAATGATGACAAGGGAAAAGGAAAACAAGAGAAAAAATATAAGGGGCAGTATCATCGCAAGGGAAAGACTTCTCAGAACAGTTCTAAGAAGCATAACAAGGCCAAGATCAAATGTTTCAATTATGACAAAAATGGTCACTATGCTCGTGAATGCAATGAGCCCCGTAAGGTACGGATAATAGAAAATATTTCATATTTTTCATATGTTTCCAGTTCTATTTCTATGGTTGATTCTTATCCTTTGTGGACTGTAGACTCAGGGGCAACAGACTTTGTAGCCAAAGATCGTGACTTGTGTGTGAATTTTCGTCGAATTCCTCAAGGATCAAAATGGTTTTATGTAGGAAATAACTCTCGTTTACCGGTCAAAGGTATAGGCACATGCAAGTTGGATATGCGTGATGGTCGAACCCTTCTCTTACATGATATTCTCTTTGCACCTGAAATTCGACGAAATCTTGTATATGTTGTTGTTCTTCTTAGATTTGGATTTACTTTGAACATGTACTGTACTAGTATTAAGTTGTATATGGATGATGTATGTTATGGTTATGGATATATATCGAATGGTTTTATTATTTTAGATGTTGTTAATATAATGACTTCTTATAATACTCATTTTTCTTTAATTACATATGCTAATGATAATATTGATGTGAATGTATGGCATATGAGATTAGGTCATATTGGACAACAAAAGATGGATATATTAGCCAAAGAAGGCTTACTAGGCTATCTTGAACGGGTTAGTCTACCAACATGTGAAAATTGTTTAAAAGAAAAAATGGCAAGAAAACCATTCGGAACAGGAACTAGATCTGAATTTCCATTGTAACTAATTCATTCAGACATTTTGGGACCAATGAATGTGAGGGCATGACATGGAGGTAGATATTTTATCACCTTCATTGATGATTATACACGATACGGTCATGTCTATTTGATATCTCATAAATCTGAAGCTCTTGCATGCTTTAAGAAGTTTATTATTTTTGTTGAAAATCAATTGGACAGAAATGTTAAGGCCTTAAGAACGGATCGTGATCGCGAATATTTATCTGATGAATTCAAATAAATGTGCGAAGATGTTAGCTCTATCACAAGAGCATTACATCAGAAAAGTACTTGAAAAGTTTCGTATGCAAGACTGTAAATTCATTGATACTCCTATAGCAAAAGTCGAAGGTCTTAGCTTAAGAATGTGTCCAAAGACTCCAGATAAAAAAGCACAAATGAAAAAAGTTTCTTACTCATGTGTTGTAGGCAGTCTCATGTATGCTATGATGTGTACTAGACCGGATATTAGTTTCGCTGTTGGAATGGTGAGTAGATATCAAGCTAATCCAGGACAGTCCCATTGGAAAGTAGTAAAAAGAATACTTAGGTATCTGAAAGGTACTGCAGATTATTCATTATGTTTTCAAGGAGAAATCTATAACTCATGGGTTATACAGATGCTGACTGGGAATGAGATTTAGATGAACGAAAATCTACATCTGGTTATGTTTTCTTACTTAATAATGGAGTCATCTCTTGGAGTAGTAAGAAACATAGTTGTATATCCTTATCCACAATGGAAGCTGAATTTGTGACATTTTCGGCAGCAGTACAAGTGATAGCCAGACAACAATCGCTTATACAAAAGATCTCAAGTATCATTCAAAAACCAAATACATTGATACTAAGTATAACTTCGTTAGAGACATGGTGACGAAAAAGCAAGTTTGCATGCAATATATATCTACACACAAAATGGTGGCAAATCTTTTTACAAAGGCAATACCTAGAGATATGTTTGTTGGTCATGTCAAATCTCTAGGGTTACATAGATTATAATTTTATATTTTATTGAACAATATCATGTATATTTATATTTATGGAATAAATGTAATGGATGCTATTTTCTTAATTCATTTATGTGATAATTGTTATAAATTATTTAATATAAGTATTTTTAGCATAACACATGAGATGAGATATAAAATAAAAGGTATATCAGACAGTTGATTGGCCTTCTCACACAGGCAATCACTTCTATGTCTTTGTAGTACATAGAAATGAGATTAGTTTTAAGCTGAATATGATACAAAACGTGAGAGCAAAGTGCTTAAAATAACACCGTCTTGATAAAGAATCAATATGAGGTCATATGAATTGCAATTATGATCGAAGGTGAAATACCCACTATTTACCTTAACTGTCTTATACCAAGTGAGAGTCTTGTTATTGTATTTAATAAGTAGAGTTGTGGACTCAAGTTGGATATTTTATATATATCTGAACTATCACTTATATGGTATTAAATTTTAGCTTAGACATACGCTCCATAAGAAAATGAAGAATTATACCATAGCATATGTTTGATACCATATGTGCAATTGACCAATAGGGTAACAGAAGATACGATCTCTGCTTCTTTATTGTATGAGACCCGTGAGATAAAAAGAATCTCATAGTACTCTTCGATTTTTTACTAAATACTTGAAGTTTTATTTCAATTAGTTATTTTGAAATGTTATCAATGATCATGATTGATGCGGTCTAATGAAACATATATGGATAACAATTATTTTGGAATGAAGAGATTTTAGATAAAAGAAAAAGATCATTATAGTATCATATTTATTTATATTCACTGGTGCACCAATAATGTTTATGTGACATGATTGTGAATATATAAGTATGGATGTATCAATGTTTACCCCTGAAAGGTTGAAGAAAGAAATACAGGAGAAAAAGCCAAGATCAAACCCTAGAGAGGAGCTGAAATAGTATAATCCCTATGCCACATGAAATGATGTCAATGCCAAGCTAGTATTCTGATACAACTAGTCATGAGAAATTCCAAATGTGATTTTGCTTTCAAGGCTGACCTGGTGCCAAAGCCGTGAGCAACCACCTAACCATGCTTTGATTTGTGTCAATTACTTGATAAGTAGTCAGTTCTTTGACCAAGTCACCCTCATGTTAAGGGATTGAAAGTCAATTTCACAAGACTGATCAGTGCAAAGCTTTGGGAGCAACCATCGATCAAGTCTAGATTTGTATCAACTGTTGACATGTAATCAACTGTTGATCAGATCAAACCCTAATGAATATCAATATAAGTCTAATTGGTATTTGGTTAGGGTGGTTTCTGCAAGAGAGAGATAATTGGCAGAGACACTGAGCTACAACTGAGAAATTGGAATTAATTGAGAAGAAAATAGGGTTTTCTGAGCAAAGAAATTTTTAATACAAGGAAACAGGGGTAAAAATGGAATTAAAAATTACAGGAATGATCATCATGAATTTAGAGATTTTTGGTGAAAATTTCATGAATTTTGGAGAAGGAGAAGTATTTTTAAAAATTCATGAAACAATCCAGATTGAAAGAAATTCCTTGATTGGTTGGAAGGTGCTCATGGGTACAACTAGGGGACCAGGGATGTTCTGTGTGCAAATGGGAGACGCTAAGCATAGGAATGATGAGTTTGGCGCTGGAGGTTTTTTTTGAAAGAGCAAATATTTGTGTGAACCTGGTGCATTATCGTTGTCTCTCATTAAACCTTACATGCGGGGCCGGATCACGTGCACTTAGTCTACCCGAGCTGCTCCATTTCCTCTCTTCATTTCTCCCGCTGACGAAAGGGCCCCACGGAGACGAGAGGCACGACCCCTTCACCCTTTTCACGCCAAAGGGTCCCACGAGACAGAGGACG
Source organism: Schoenoplectus tabernaemontani (assembly GCA_037127355.1). Lineage (NCBI taxonomy): Eukaryota > Viridiplantae > Streptophyta > Magnoliopsida > Poales > Cyperaceae > Schoenoplectus > Schoenoplectus tabernaemontani. The sequence continues at coordinate 3,183,011 of CM073751.1, read as the reverse complement.
CCGGCCTTCTTCTCCATTGTTTGCGAGTTCTCCTCTCGACCCGATTTTGAGTAAAATTCAATTGAAAATGGGATATAACTCAAATGGCGATGAAAATTTACAATCTTTATACCGGAAAGCTCTCAATGAGTAGAATCCATTGAAACAATTGATTTTTAAAATGGTGTATTGTGGATCACTCGCATTAGAGAAGAAGGGAATCGGGTAGAAAATGAAATTGGCGAATTAAAATGAAGATAAGGTGAATTGGCGATTGAGAAGGCATCGTGTGGACCCCACGATGCGGTTGAGGCGGTTATTGGCACGGATTAACTTCCCTTTTAATGAATTTCCATGATGAAGATGGTGTACGAACCGGAAAGAAGTAAAAAGGTGTAATTCACCCTAGGTTCTCGAGGAGGAGAGTGCATGGAAGAGTCGAATTGCAATCACAAGAGCCGGTCATCGATCCAAATCATCAATTCTCGCTCACAACAAACACATGCTAAATCAATCCACACCATTGAACTATTGAATCGTGGGCTAGGATGGTGCCATGTCAGTGATCCGAGGGATCAAGGAAGCACAATTCGTGCAAAAAGAAACACAATTGGCTACCATTGGAGTGTGATTGAATCCTATATAAGCCCAGGAGCAAAGATGATCAAAGCCCCCCCCCCCGAATTCACTACCTTTTGCTCCACTAAACCAATTGATCTCGGCTAAGCTTGAGAACTTGGTTGCAAGAGTGTTTAGAGTTCCTCAAGAGATCACTGGATCTAGATTGAAGCTAATGGAGATTAAAAGACCAGTGAAAGAGATTGCAAATCAACAATACTGGTTAATAGCACAGGTGATTAATAGCATTCATGGAGTAAGTTAATCTTTTGATTCTTTCTCATTATTCTTGCAAACTTCGACTCAAATGTTCAATTCCCGACTGCTGTTGATTCAATTAATCTTCTTTCTGGTTCTTGTTGCTTCTTGTTTGCTAATTTTCCATTTTTCTCCCTATTTCTCCATTTCTGATGGTTGAACCTTGGATTGATTATGGAGGTGATATCCAGCGAGCCACTGGCCCAAACACAAAGTGTTTGGCGAGCCTTTAGGCCTGGACTAACCACACAAGTAAAGGATTTCAACTGAGTCACTATTATATTACTGATGTGCAATAAACTTCATGTTATCTGTTCACTTCTCTCGATTTTGAATAAGCATTGACTCAAAAATAGTAGTCGATTGATCCTAATTGTTTCAATTGTGCAGATTTTAATAGAAAGAAGTAATTAAAATCATTTGATTTCTAAAATAAAGATGCTTATTTGTGAGAATTTGCATTTGCTTGAATCATTCATGACTTGGTAAGCCACTGGCTCCGACTATGGTCGGGTGTGCCTTTAGGCATGAAGAATCTTAAATAAGGGTGTTGAATGAGCAAGAAAACTCAACTCGATACCGAATTCTGCAAGAATCGTGCCATAACGCTGACACAGATCAATTTCAAGTGAATTTATTATCTAATAGCTGGATTCATGGCAAACACACCTGCATGATGATCAATGCATGTGGATAAGTAAAGATTAGATGAGCAATTGAACTCGGAATGATCGTTGATTCAATTGGTACCGAGACTGTAACAGGTACCAGAAACGGTACTAACGCGCACAGCGAATCACCGTCCAGATCTTCAATCAGAGGTGACAGTCGAGTTCTATAGAACAAGGCGATGCTATTTGTGTACCCTGATCTTTCACCGGAGACGGGGATCACCGGAGTGAGTCGTCGGAGAAGGCGGTATCGTTTGATTCAATAACACGAGTTTTGACGTATCTGCACAGATCTAATGATGATCGGACGAAGCTTATAAGCAAAGGTGTAATGAAATGATCCCGGTCTCTGATCATAGTCAGCACTAATCTCAGAACAGATCCTGTGGCATGTATTATTAAAGAGATGGTGATAGAGAGTACCAGGTGACGTATTGAGCCCAACGAAACAAAAGGAAAATAATAATAAAAGGAGTATGGTCCAGTTATACATTGGGCCCATTCGTAGGAAAATAAAGAGTAAAATAAAACCTATTCATTAACCCATTAATTAAATAATAACATAATATTAATAATATAAAATAAATAAATCATTTGAAAATGCTCCTGAACTCCAAATTAATTCAAATTTGTTTCTAAAATTTCCTTATTTTTCATACTATTTTTCTATATGATAATATTCTAGTTTTAAAAATATAATCATGATAAAACAATTTAAAAGCAAAAGATATTACATATATTGATATATTTGACTTAGCTTTGACTTGTCATTTTAAATACTATAAAAATTCCAAAAATTCAAATAAAATCATGAATAATAACTAGATATATTTTAGTGATTTTTTTAAGTGATTTTTCATGAAATAATAATGACAATAGTAATATGCCATAATAAATAATGAGATTAGCTATATTCTTTGATAAATAAAAAAATGAATAATAATAGATATTATGTTGATATTTTCTGTAAAAAGAATAATGAAATAAATAGCACAAAATATACAAAAATATATACTACCATGGTAATAGATAGTAAATTCATTTTTTTTCTATAATAAAGAATGATAATATAGTCTTATAATAAAATGAATTGCATTTCTTTTGTTATTTCTATACAAATATACAATAAAAATATTTTTGATGAATAAAATGCAATAAAAATAATAGTTGTAATAAGAATATAATGAATTTCATCTCTTATGGCTATTTTCAACTAATAATAATAATAATAATAAAAAAAATCTTATACTTTTCTATAGATAATAAATAGAAATAATAAAAAAAATATATAATGAATAGTATAATAAATAAGATAGAATATTAATAATGATTTCTTTTTAGCTATTATAGATCTTAAAAAAATAAAAAAAAAAGAGAGAAGATAATAATAAAAATAATATAGCTAGTCATCTTTTGATTTGTGAATAATTCCTACATAATGAATAATGTTTCAACATAATAGAATATAATAATAAAATTCTATTACTTTGGCTATTATAAATATTTTAAAAATACAAATAAAAATCATAGCCATTTTATTTTCTAGTATTTTGTAAGTGATTTTCTACAAAATAAATAGAGTTTAGAAATAATAAAAATAAAAATTCTACTATTTTAGCTATTATAAAAAATCCCAAAAATATAAATAAAATTCTAGTTAATAGCTAACCCATTTTCTATTATTTTTTGTAAATAATTTTTCTACATAGATAAATAGAGTTTAAAAATAAAAAAATATATATAATAAAAATAATAAAAAAAAAATATAATAATAATAATAATAATAAATAAATGCATCTTTATAATAGAAATAATAATGGAAGACATTATGTAATAGGCTTTGTACATTTTGGAAATGAACAAATACGCTCACACAAGGGGGTGTAGAGCCACATGAGAATGTTTGCACACATGATATAACATTTAGAACGATTAGTCAGGACAAGAACATTTTGACGAAGGATAAACAAGGTTGCAACGGCAACATGAGAAGATATGTCAAGACAAGAACATCTTGACGTGGAATGACTAAGGCTTTGATAGCAACATGAGAAAATATGTCGAGATAAGAACATCTTGACGTAGAATGGCTAAGGCTTCGATAGCAACATGAGGAAATATGTCGAGACGAGAACATCTTGACGCTTGATGAAGAATAACTAGAGTTTGTGACATCAACATGGAGATACATGTCGACTCTGAGGAAGAAGAACATTACGATGTCCTAGAGAGGTGACATCTTAATGACTCACTACCATGAGCAAGTAACTCATGATTGAATACGCTCACACAAGGGGTGTAGGGCAACATAGTAATTTTGCACAAGTAATGCAACATGTAGAATGATTAGTCGAGACAAGAACATCTTGACGTTCGCTGAAGAATGACCAAAGCTACGACATCAGCATGGAGAGATATGTCGACTTTGAAGAAGAAGAACATTACGATGTCCGAGAGAAGTGACATCTTAATGACTCGGTGTCATGAACAAGTAATTCATGACCATTTGAGCTAGCAAGACTGAACTCATCCGTCGATAAGTTTGTCTTCTGGTTCATCTCCCGAGATCGTGAGATTGAATCGTTCTGTAGTAGATTCATCCACAAAATAGTGAATGTGAACCGTTCTGTAGGTAGGTTCCTTCACTAACACATGCCTCAATGTTAAGCTGGCTCAGCGCTTCAGGTTTGACATTGTGTGTAACTGTGTTTCCTAGGTTTATGAATCGGCTTAGTGCTTCGAATTCATGATCTAGAAGATCGGTGAGAAGAAACACGTGGGCCATATCCACCCTTCTCCCGATTCACCAACCTCAAGATCAACCGCTCGGTTTTCGAGTTGTATTTTGTGTGATTGGTTGTTGACTAGTTAAGATTGAACCGTTCTGTAGTAGGTTTATCTTCTAGATCAACGAGGTCGAGTCGTTCGTAGTAGACTCACCTCAAACCCTCCTCTGAAGAGATTAACCTGGTCTGTAGTAAGGTTATCTCTCGAGGTGGTAGGGACTGAACCGATCTGTAATAGGTTCGTCTTCCATAGGATTAAGTAGGTTGAGTCGTTCTGTAGTAGACTCACCTCAAACCCCTTCGAAGAGATTAATCTGATCTGTAGTAAGGTTACCTCTTGAAGCGATAAAGATTGAACCGATCCGTTAGTAGGTTCGTCTTCCATGGACCCCTTTTGTGAACTCAGACGACCACTTGACCATCTTTTAACTATATTATTTGCTTCTCTCTTTCAAAGATCCAGAGGTGCCTCGAGGTTAGTAGCCCAGGGTAATTAACGGTGGGGGCTTGCGCCCACCGGAATCTACAAGAACTCACAATCACTAAAAACCCCCTGAATGTGCATCCAAATCTCTCTAAACGGCAGAATCAATCGGCGGCACCCAAAGCAGATGCACGTTCGGGAGGGATCTCCGTGTCCTTCTTCCGCAACCCATCGCCCAGCGGCGGTGCGGAGCGCGCGAAAAAGGGTCGCACAATCAATAAATAAAAGAGATCATATTATACTTAAAATATGATTAGATGATCTGGGGTACTGTATATTTACTCGACTTAGATGTTGTTATACATACCTAACAGTTGGATAACAACATATGCTCTAAAATTCAAATATGCTGGTCACGGCCTATTTTCTTGTATGAATTTTAACAGAGATAAGAAATTATATTCTCTTAGTTTATATCGGGTCTTCCATTTTGTGCGAGTGAGAGATGTTGAATTTAATTATCAGTACGTCCATTATGGGAAATCCGAATCCAAACCCAACCCGTTATAAAATTGAACAGATGCACTGGAGGGGTGCATTAAACAGGTGCACTGGAGGGGTGTATTGAATAAGTGTATTGAGCAGATGCATTGGCTTATAAATATACACCAATATACTCTCTCTCACTTATCAGAAAAAGAAAAAAAATGAATCTGTCACTATTATTAGAGAGAGAGAGAAAGAGAAAAGATACTCTGTTAAGATTTGAAAATTTTAGGTTGTGAAAAACGCAATGCTTCCGGCTTCGGGTCGTGATTTCTTGTAGAACCAGTGATAGTGTTGTATTTGTCAGAACCGCTTCCGCACGAAGATTAACGGAGCAACTTGTAAATTTTATCCATTAAATATTACAGTATCCAACAACTAGTTTAATTAATTAAATTATGCTTGTTAGAAATTACTTATATCTTTTTGACCATGTCACACATTAGAATAATATAGAAATTAAAATGAATTATTAAATGTAACTAAGGACTAAGTAGAATGTATAAGTAGTTGATGTTGGGAGGTATACTTTAGGTGGACTAATGCTACTTTTTTATTAGGATTTTTTATTTAAATTAATAATATTGTTATATGTCATGAGTGAACATGGCTAGGACTTCAAATTAGTCATGCCTATCATTTTACCTTTGTCTACCGTCAAATAACAATTAGACTTTGAAGTATTTCAATAAAGTTATGGCATTCATAAATTTATGTATTAGTAATATATGTTATGTGCTTATACGTCTTGCGTAAAAATACATGGCAGATTGTCCTAAGAAATAATACGGTCAAATCAAATTTCTTTTAAAAAATCAAACTGATTTGATTCAATCCGTCTGATTCCCCCTTTCTAACCCGACCTAAAAAAATAATATATTAAGAGGTTCAAACCTTCATAATGCAATATGAAAAACATTGTAGAACATTTATACTCCAATGGTCTTCGCCACTAATACAGTGGGCAATTATAAAAGGGGAAAGAGAGCCATACATTAGAAATCAGGATCCATTTAAAATAAAGTTCGAACAGGACTACAAAATTTACAACATTTAAAATAGAGTTAAAACAGTACCATAAAATTTACAATACGTAGATGATGCAAATTTTATTAATCATTTGGGTTGAGAATCAACAAAAAGTAGATAAACGGTGAGGATGCGTTACTATTTCTAATACTGTAGATCTACAGTTCCTCTTAAGGGTTAAGAGTATTATAGATGGGGCTAATTAGCCTTCGTTATTGTACATTGCATAATAATATATATATATTTTTTTAAAAATCATGTGGTTAAGAAAACGGACTGAAAAAAATATTTTCAAAATTATATCAGAGTTATAATAATGAGACGCAATTTTATCATTATTCGTTATTAATGACCTTTTGTTTAGTTCAAAAATAAGGTAAATTATGTTTGTCTGATTGTTTTCAAAATTACATTTAATTGTCAAATTAATTCATCTTTAGTATATCAATCCATTACGGCTTTGCCAGAAAACAGGTACCACCCCGCTCCAACTTTCCAAAAGGATTTCGTTCTTTTCTCCTCCAAGAACAAATAAAATAATTTTTTCCTTGGGAAAATTTCTCAGTGAGTCTTCTGATGGGATATCCACAAAGCTTCTGTTTTCGTCATGCTTGCGAGACTCGTTAATTTCCTTTCTCGTCATCCATTGAGACAGCTGGATGCCAGATTTAATTTTCTCCAGCAAGGTACCTCATATTTACCTTCGGCCTTGAGAATTCCACCACGGCCTTGTAGTAGTCAGTATCTTACCTTGAAGAACTCATCATACCTCTTATTCACCTTCACTGCCCGGAAATGTAAACTGTTTCTGACCTGTCAAATAGTATTAGGAATGTATTCTGTGAATTCTACAGTGCAGCACGGCTGATACTGGCAAAACCCTGTTGCAAAGCTTCGAGATAAGTCATTAGTCATTACACTTGGTATGACCTTTCAGCTATCTGTCCAGACTGTCCTTGTATATTTTCTTCATTTAGCATGGTTGGTACAGCATATGAGTTGATGTGATATAAGGCAAATTGTCGATCTAAATCTGGTAATTACAAGGCTGAACCCCATAAAGATAAAACTGATGATAAATTTAAACTCACGTCTAATATTACACTTATTAAATGCCTTATTACTAATTAGTATTTAGTAGTTACCTTCCCACCTTCAATTTTTATGTTCAGATTGGCCATGGCGGGAATGGTCGGTTTTGGCTTTTTGGTACAGTTGTTGAATGGCTTTGATTCATTTTGTGTATATATAGCTAATGAAGGAATCCTGGATATTTATGTTCTTCTACAGTGATAATACATATGTGGTCGTCATTTTTCATAATACAGGTTTTGTTCTGGGGAGAGAACGGCTATTTTGATAATTTTGACAATAATTTTTAAATAAATTTGAAATTTATTGAAAATAAAATATATATATAGATATATTTTTTATTTATAAATTGTTGCTAATGTTCAAATTTTATATAATTTTATCGTCAATTATTCATCATCAAAAAATTTAAATAATACCATCATAAATGACATAAATTTTTGATATTTTTTAATAGACTATTAAATGATAATATAATTGCATAAAATTTGAACTACTATTATTTCATAAGTAAAAAAACACATCTATAAATTATTTATATTTATTTAAAAATTTATTATCAAAATTATTAAAATAATAATTGTCAAAATAACCCATTATCTAGTATCTCTCCCCTTTTTTCCCCTTCTCTTTCTCGTGATAAAGTGCTTGTTCGAAAGCCAATAGATATAAACTGCATTGAATGAGATTATTAAATTAAGGAAGCAAAATGGGTCACATAATTGAAAATTGGTACTGAAAAATTTATTTCACATTTTTTTTAGGCACCGTTTGATATTTTTTATTTTCATCCGGAATAATAAGATTCAGGAAAGATCTTCCGAAAGAAGTATTTTTTTCACCTATTCTATCTTTTATCTCTATTGTTCTATCTTTTAGTAATAATGCTTGGTACCACTGTTTTAGAGGAAAAACTATTGATTCTTAAATAAATTTAAACATGTATATATATAAAATTCTATATATATTGACTCAAATAATTTATTGTACTTATTATCATCATCTAGGGTGTCAATGGGTTGGGTCGGGTTCACGTCAGGTCACATTATTTTATTATTTTTTTGACCCGACACCAACCCGACTCGATTAAATTTGGATCAAGAAATCTTAACCTATACCCGACCCAATCGGGTCACGGGTCTACCCGGCCCATGTAAAATAATTAAATATTTATTAAATATTTTATATAATTTTAAGTAATTAAATATTAATTAATTTATAATTAATCTTAATTAATATATAATTAGTGTATATTTATGCTTTAATTAGTATTAAATCACAAATTTACTTCAAAAAATATAATTAATCAGATCGGGTCGGGTTGACCCGAACTTGACCTGACGACCCGACCCGACCCATTTATTTTTGGGTCATGTCAGGTTGGATCGGATTAACCCGTCGAGTCGGATCGATAATTGACATCCCTATCATCATCATCACAATAATAATGTTAAAACTCACTCATATTATAAAAACAATTTAAAGAAAATTTATTATTCTAATATATTATTAACATCAATATTGATAACAAATAAATTTTATGAAGTGTGTAAAATTAGCGGTGACACCAAGTTACACCACATAATTAAAGTTCTCCAAGTTTGAACAGTCAATCTAAACCGTTCAATGTGATATATATATATATATATATATATATATATATATATATATATATATATATATTAAAATAAATTTATAGATCAATTTTTTTATAATTTATAATTTTTTACTCTTCATTAAGATGGATAAAAAATCATTATTTTTACAGCATTAAATTTCGTATTCATCTTAATAAATAATAAAAAAAAATTGAAAAAATATTTAATTTGATTTGCAAGCATATTTTAATATATATCTATCATGTTAGATAGTTTGAATTGACTATTTGGACTTTGAAAAAAATTGGTGTAACTTAATGTCACTAAAAGTTGGTGCCGCCTCTATTGTTATTATATACTACTACTATATTTGATTATTTGTGACAATACAAATATCATTTAGGATATATTATAATAAAAATATAATTAGTTTGATAATACTAGTATTAATAACTATTAAATATTATTGTCATTATAATGATAAAAGTAACTATAATTATAGTAACAAAAAGTATTAATTTCTATTATATTATTAGTATTTATTATAATCTTATATTAATAACATTACTATTGTATTTTTTTGTTATATTAATAATTAACATCATTATGGTTATTAATGGAAGAATATAATTATGAATAAAATTGATTAATGGACGAAAAGTAGATGAAAATGACATATGTCTAATATAAAGTGAAAGAAATTGATCTCTGTTGTGGAATATATCAACTTTCACCTTATTCTCGAAGAATGTTGAGGTACTAAACAATCCCGTCCGTTTTCGGGTTGTACTTTTTTTCTACAGTGATAATACATATGTGGTCGTTATTATAGATGAAATTGACATATTTATTTTTTTTAAAAGAAAAACACGAGTTTATTTTTCAGATTTTGATTAACACTAGCAACGTCGTGTGCTTTCCCACACCTTGGAGTCTTAATTAAAGATTAAGCTCTAACATCATAATTAATTTGATAAAATGACCATATATACTTTGTGAATTATGTTAAATTTTAGAATCACTACGCGTAACACAGATGATCCGTGTGCTATGGACCGTTTATCCGTCTTTAAAGCTCAAATTGTTGATCCGATTGGTCAAAATATTTTTCATATGAAATTCTAGTTGAGAACTAAATTTTTTATATATTTTTTATTTTTTTTTTAAAATAGCTAGAAAATTACTCCTTTGAAATGACTCATAATAATTAAATCAAGTAATTTTTTAACTATCTTAAAAATAATAAAAAAAATAAAAAAATATAAAATTTTGTATATAACTAGATTTTTATATGAAAATTATTTTGACCGGTCAGATCGATCATTTGAATTTTGAAAACAAAGAAATGATATGTATCACATAGGTCATCCTTCTAAGTGTAGCATCCTAGCCAAACTCTATAATTATATGTTATATTTTTTTGGTAAAATAATTAAACTATAAATTATTGAGTAATTATTGTTATTTCATTATATTATTTATTCATTAATCATTAACATTAATGGATAAAGTTAAAATATGAGTAAGACTAAATTTAATGGGTATAAGTGAAATATGGATTAGACTTTTTCCAATGGATATGATTCTAAAATACCTTCACCTCACTCGGATGGTATCTATTGACATCCTTAGGTGTGTTTGGATGGCAGAGAATATCGTTGTTCTCATAATAGCTATGCTATTCTAAAGTTAGCATCCGTCTAAATACAAAATAACATTGAGAAAAATAACAAAATAATGCTAATCCGCTAAATTATATAAAATATTAGTTTAAATGATTAGTGCTATGTGAGATAGCAAAAATAATAAAAATATATTTTATAATATTAGCATAAAATAATATTAAGTAAACATTAACATTAAATAAAATAATAAAAAATATTATTTATTTTAGCCATTTCTCCATTATTCTCGATTTACTATCTAACAATATTTTACTAATTCTAACAATGTAAAATTATTTTCATTCTCATTTTTCGAGAACCTTCAACTTTTCAATTACTAATCCAATTTTTTTTATTTTTATACTAATTCTTCTACTTCCGGTTCCGATATCCAAACATATAAGAATTCCACGTTCTGTGATGCACCTCATCTTCAGGAGCAAAAATCTCACTCAAAAAATCACAAACGCGAATCTCAATACTGTTCAATATAATACATACTATAGTAGATATTTTCTAAATTACCTATTCCTACCACTTTACAAGTTTTTTATTTTTTATTCTTTTTGATAATTTACCATTTTACAAGTGAGAAGGGATCGGTTGACAATGAGTTATTTTGATAACTTTGACAATAGACCTTTAAATAAATATAAAATAAATCTTAAAAATAGATCGATGGTCATTCAAATTTCATGCAATTACATTATCGTTTGATAGACCATCAAACACTATCAAATTTTCATACAATTTGTAACGGTTTCAATTTAACGGTCTTTGATGGACTATTAAACGATAATAAAATTATATAAAATTTAAATGACTATCAATTCATAGATAAAAGAACACATTTATAAACTTTTTTTTTATTTTTAAATTTTTTTATATTTATTTAAAAATTCATTATCAAAATTATCAAAATAATCCATTATCAACCGATCGCCTCTCGACGAGCTGCCAATGGGCTACCATGAATAAGGAGCATGAGGGGCTCGCGACTGAGTGGAGAGTACCAAATTAAGGTGCGTGCGAATCATTGTGAGATGCTTGTGGGACCCAGCAAGGCAGGCTGTCCGACTGTCGGTAGATTTTCTGCGATTTTTTTTTTTACCAAGAAGTATATGCAATGATTTTATATTCAGCATATTGACAACTCGTTTTCCATTAAATACACGTGTAGAAATTATATCGAAACAATTATTTAGTTTGCTAAATTTTTTGGAGCACGTTTATTGCTTTATTTTCTTATACGAAGGGTAGAAATACTCGAGTTAACTCGAACCGAGTTGATTTTAGCTTAAGTTTAACTCATAAAAATATAAACCGAAATTTCATAAAAATATGAGCGAGCTAAGTTAAGTTAGTTAGAATTTGACGAAAAAAATATAAATTATTATTATTCAAATCGAACTGAGTCATAAGTTGAGTTAATTTTAATTCAAATTTAGTTTATTTAACTATCATGACAGATTAGTTTGAGCTCGGCTGATCTTGAGTTGAGCCACAGACTCAAGTTTTTTGATGCAGCCTTACGTAGAAACATATGGAAATAATTGGATACTCTAACTAGATGTGATAAAATTTGACCCGACCTTAGAAATCTGTACGACTCTTCAGAATCTTTATTCAACTTGACTCAATTTTTTAATAAAATCAAACTGATCCAACTTAATTCGAACCTGACCCGTCCCGACCCGATTTGAGGTCAAATGACATGCAATCCAATCAAAATTAATTTCACATCTAAAAAAATAACATATAAATTGATCCAACCCAACCTATAATATTAAGGTAAAAACTGTCCCTTCAAATTTAAAATTTCATTTGTAATTATCAAATTCACTTAAAACTGAGAGAATTCTAACAATAATATCCTCAATCATTCATCAAATAATCAAACTAAAATTCTATAGAAAGATAAGATAAAAATTTCCGAATATATACTTCCTAATAAAATTATAATTTCAACGGTTAGATTTATTGGATCCTAACGACATCTGAGATTTTTTTTTATCGTAACTTTAATTTGTGAGATTCAATTGATATATAGGCTAATTTATTTGAATTTAAAATAAAAAAATTATAACTTTTGTTTTTTAAATTCTTTCAAAATCGGAACCAAAATTAGTTTAAAAACTAAAATTTCAGCCCAACTTGAAAGCCTATGTGACAGCAGAAAATCTCAACATTTACTCCAGCAATTTAGCATAATAATTAAGATTCAATAAAAAAATATCTAATTGATGAGCCAGATCATTTAATTAAGTTTATATCTAATTTATATTTAAAAAATCTTAAAAAAAAATACACAATGAGGTTATAAACCCCACCCTCTTTTTTTTCTCACACCGATAAACACCACCTCTTCTCTCTCTAAAAATCTGCCACTTGACTCTCACTTTTTATTTTTCTGGGCAGCAATTACCACGCGTCTCTCTAAATAATATGAAGTTTTATTTCAAAATCAAAGAAGAAAACCAGTAAAGCAACCCGACTATGTCTCGTATCAAATCCAAGGTGGCGCAATCTTAACTCCAAAACCAAAATTAACTCTCAACTCCATGATTTAAGATCAATACTCCAAAAACAATCATAATCATAAAAATAAAATATAAATTAGTATATGAATTAATGTGTGATCATATTTCACAGATCATTGATATGAAACATATTTTTAATCACATACATATATATACATGAGTGTATGATATTGGATATGGCTCACTTTGATTTGCCGTATGGATTGTATTTGTGTCATCAACAAAGTCATATATGAATATTAATTCTATTATCTGATATATTCATAATTATATATAATTAATGTATATTTTATGTGATTATCAAACACTACTCTTAACTTAGAGCTATAAAGAAAATTTTCAGATATATATGAATTATGCTATAAATTATAAATGGTCAATATAATATTTTTGTAAGTCTCATTTCTTTATGAGATTAGTGATATCATTAGGTCTCTTGATGCAGTTATAATTATTATACATGTAATTATGATTATGGGATGATCATATATAAATAAAAATATACCGAGTATTAAGAAAAAAATTTAATAATCCAACATGATACATTGCTACGCTTGATATTAATTAATTGATATTAGATGACAAAAAAATTAATATGAAAGATTAATATATCACGATTTATATGTGTTTGATCGAGTGATCATAATATATTGCTACATACTAGTTATGATTTATTAATTAATATATATTAATTTATTGCTAATAATGATATGTGTCTTATTGGGTCACTCTGTTTGACAAGTTGGAGAATAAAATAATTTACAGGGCATTATTAATTAAATTAATTTTTTATTGAATCCATTTGAATGAAATTTAAATTATTGGATGAGATATATTTGAGCTCAGAATGAGCCCAAACCCCTTAAAATATATTAATTCGGATTTGTTTTGGAGTTGTTATTTGAATTCTTGACATAAAGTATACACATACAAGCAGTGGATAACGAGAGAGGAATATTGCTTTACTTTTCCAGTGACAACAAAAAACAACAGTAATAATTAGCCTTTATTTAAACAAAATAAAGTATACAAGTGAACAAAAAAAATTAGGAATGAATTATAATTTAGAAAAGTAATAATCAGAGTTTATTTAATTTGTCCTAGATCCGAGTTAGATAATCGAGAGATATCCATTAACTCACTTGAAATCAAAGATACGAGTTCCTAGTCTTTTTATATATATATTTTTATTTATTTTTACTTATTTTATATGTATATCATGTTTGTATCTATTGGATTTAATTATCAGTACGCCCATTATAGGAAATCCAATTTCAAACCTAACCCATTATAAGATTGAACAGATGCACTGGAGGGGATGCATTGAACAGATGTATTGAGCAGATGCATTGGCTTATAAATATACATCAGTATATTCTCTCTCTCACTTATCAAAAAAAGAAAAGAAAACGAATCTGTCACTATTATCAGAGAAAGAGAAAGAGAAAAGATACTCTGTTAAGACTTGAAGAATTTAGGTTGTGGAAAATATAAGGCTTCCGACTTCGGCTCGTGATTTCTTGTAGAACCAGTGATAGTGTTGTATTGGTCAGAACCGTTTTTGCACGAAGATTAACAGAGCAATTTGTAAGTTTTATCCGTTAAATATTACATTGGTATCAGAGCATTTATAGCATATATTCTGCTTTATTAAATCACTATTTTTAGTGAGTTTTATGTATATGTAAAATTAGTTTTACATAAGATAATTTTGATAGAAATAATTATTTTCTCTTTTTAATTCGAGAATTAAATAAATATAAACTCCAGAATTGATCGTAATTTTTTTTATAAATCTGAAAATTTTTCAGTGAAATCTTAGTTATTTTAAAATATTTATAAAATTTACTGTTTTGGAGATTTTATAAGTGCATTTCTTGAAGATGTATAGTAACATAGTGAAAAGAAATCTACATATATTTTTATTCCGGATCTTGTACAACTGGGTTGGACAAATTTATAATCCAAATAAATCACAACCATACAAAGAAAAAATGTTTCCTCCAAATTTCTTGACCTATACGAAATTTTCTATTTTTGGACCCATAACCTCTAAAATAAGAATGATTTTACCACTACACCATACTCCAACTTGTGTTAGAATAATGATTCCTTTATATATATACATCTGTTAAATTCGGAATTTTTTTTGAATAATTTTTTTAATCTGAATGTTTATTTTAAGTTTGAATTTTTTTTGTTCAATTTTAAAAAAAATCCGAATTTTTATAAATTAAAATATTATTTATATATTTGTTGTTTATCAAATTTTATGGGAGTTTTGTACAGTAAAATAATTAATATTAATAAAATTTATAGAATTAAAAGATGATTGTGAAACTTATTGATCTTTCAATTTTAATCTATAAATATTATTATTATTAAATTATTTTGAGTTTGTTACAAAACTATATGTGTTATGCTAAGTATTAAATAATTTATATTAAGTCATCAGAATTGTGTGATGTCCTGACTTAGTTTAATTTTTTTAAATTTCTTAGCAAAATGGCATATGCATTTAGGAATATTGTGGCAGAACTTAATAAGGATGAAAAACTGAATGGCGAAAATTATGAAATTTAGGCCATGAAAATTCAGTATATCTTGGAAGAACAAGAGGTTCTTACGGTCCTGGATCATATTTTAACTGAACCAGAGAAAGATACAACTCCCAAGCACATTAGTGATAGTATTGTATTTGAATCATGAAAAAAGAACAACTCCATTGCTCGTATTACGTTGTTGAGCAGTATGAAAAATGATGTGATGCGTGAGTTCAGGCAATATGAAGTTGCCAAAGAAATGTGGCTTGCTTTGAGGCAGAAGTTTGATGAAACTTCTGTTACCAAACTGAGACAATTCACCATCAAGTTTGACATTTACAAGTGTTAGTTTATAATAATCTTGAATTCAATAATACGATAAATTAATTATATAAAGTTTTGTTCATTAATTGGATATTTAAATGATATTTTATTTCCTTGAGTATTATTGAATTTATGAATCATTCCGAGTTCATGACTAGAATTGTGAAACTTCATAATATAGAATATATACTCTTAAAAGTCACTAACCAAGGTAATTAGTAGAAACACTAATTAACCGTTATCAGGTTAGTATGTGGATTAAATGATTGTCATGTTTTACAGATCATAGACAAAGAGTTATCATTTTAATCACATAGAAATATATTCTAGGAACATCGTATTTGACAGACCCCGAATGAAACATTAAATGGAATTGTGTTCGTGTCATTAATATTTTCGTTCAGTGTTAAATTCTAAAGTATGAGAAATTCATCTTTTCTACATAAGATATGTATGTATGTGATTTCTACCAAACGTTATCCGTAAAAAGTGGCTATAAAGATAGCTCTTCGGTATACATAACTTATGCGGAGAAAAAGATAGTTTGTCAAAAGTACTATTGTCCATCGTATTTCTATATGAGTTATAGCATCACTGGCTCCTTGATAGAGTAAGATTATCTGCTAGCGGTATAATTACAAGAGTAATTATATTTGATAATTTACTCAGGATCAAGAAAAAATTAAGTTTGCAAGGATGACACATACCTACCTACCTTGAAACTGATATGATAGTTATGAGACAAAAGGATTAAACACAAGTAAATAGTTTACAGGATCATGATATTGTACAGTGATCATCATTTGTGTAATTGGATGGTCATAATTCATTCTGTCAGATGCCTCCTATGATTATAGAAGTTAAAACAGTTTTAACTCTATTTACCAACATAACACGGATCCTATCGGGTCACACCGTATAGGAGTTAATCGGAGAATCTTATTGATTAATTATAAATTATTTATAATTAATAATAAGATGGTTATAATTAATTATATATGATATAATTATATTTATCATAGAGATGACAAGAAACAAAAATCAGATTGAATTTATAACGTGTTGGACACATCGTATAAATTCGCCGAAACAACAACCGAGAAAAAAATATAATTGTACATGACAATTATATATATTTGATTTGGATTTTAAATATTAATTATGGATTTTAATTATGGGCCAAAAACTCATTAATGATTAAAGCCTTAATTAATAATTAAAAGTTCAAAATCAGAAAAGCCCAAAAAAGCCCAAAATTGAAAAACCCAAAATCTGAAAAGCCCATGCCGACCTCAAAAGGGTATTTTGGTAATTTGGCCAAAAGCCCAAGGGTATGTTGGTAATTTGGATGAACTTTAAGGGTATTTTGGTCTTTTCACTTTGGAACCTCCCTACTATTCATGAGGGCATTTTGGTAATTTGGTAATTTCACATTTTCTATAAATAGAGGGGTGGAGTGAGAGAGAAAGCTACATCAAATCAGTTTTACTTTCTCTCTGTCGGTATACGGTTGTTTCAGAATTCACGGGATCGGTGAATAGTATTTTTATGAAAATTGCGGTATTTCTACACATTTTTGAAATAGAATAACTGTGAGTCGTGAATAGTTCTATTTCATCTTTTTTTTGGTGAATAGTATTTTTGTGAGAAACCGCGGTTTATGATATTTTTGGCAAAAGAAATAAGCCGCTCTCTGGTCAGTCCTGGTGGATAACCTACAGAGGCATCAGATGTTTGGTGCTTAGAGACAAGCCGATTTTCATTCCAATTAAAATTTAGAAGTGAGGTACAACATCTTATATTAATCTATTTAATTGTTAAGTAGATTAATATTTTAGAAATCAATCATGGAGTAGATCAATAATGGTTTAAAAAGGTGTGTATCTCTCCGTAATCATCCGACATACCACTTTAACCCTAAGTTTAAGTTAGAAGTAAAATAATATTTTACCATCTTTTGTAAAGGATTAAATGTGTGTATCTCTCGATAATTATCCGATATACTTTAATCCCTAACTTAAGTAGAAGTAAAATTTTTATTCTACAGTTTTTCCGCAGTTTGAGTATTAACGGGATTTGGACATTTCAAAACCCAACAACAAGAAGCATCATAATCACAACATGCGTCAGCATCTCAGGGAGATGTCGAATATGATTAGTGAGTTGAAGGATGCTGGTCATATTTTGATTGATGAACAACAGGTTCAAGCAGTGATTCGTTCACTTCCTTATACATAGAAACACATGAAAGTGAATTTAACTCATAATGAGGGTATTAAAACTCTCAATGACGATGTCAGACATTTAGAACTTGAGGAAGATCGTATTGAGGCATCAAAACCTCAGGAAACTAAAACTACTGCGCATTTGGCCGGTTCAAGTTCTCATGGAGGACAAGGTCAGAAACGTAAGTCAAATGATGACAAGGGAAAGGGAAAACAAGAGAAAAAAATATAAGGGGCAGTATCATCACAAGGGAAAGACTTCTCAGAACAGTTCTAAGAAGCATAACAAGGCCAAGATCAAATGTTTCAATTATGACAAAAATGGTCACTATGCTCGTGAATGCAATGAGCCCCGTAAGGTACGGATAATAGAAAATATTTCATATTTTTCATATGTTTCCAGTTCTATTTCTATGGTTGATTCTTATCCTTTGTGGACTGTAGACTCAGGGGCAACATACTATGTAGCCAAAGATCGTGACTTGTGTGTGAATTTTCGTCGAATTTCTCAAGGATCAAAATGGCTTTATGTAGGAAATAACTCTCATTTACCGGTCAAAGGTATAGGCACATGCAAGTTGGATATGCGTGATGGTCGAACCCTTCTCTTACATGATATTCTCTTTGCACCTGAAATTCGACGAAATCTTGTATATGTTGTTGTTCTTCTTAGATTTGGATTTACTTTGAACATGTGCAGTACTAGTATTAAGTTGTATATGGATGATGTATGTTATGGTTATGGATATGTATCGAATGGTTTTATTATTTTAGATGTTGTTAATATAATGACTTCTTATAATATTCATTTTTCTTTAATTACATATGCTAATGATAATATTGATGTGAATGTATGACATATGAGATTAGGTCATATTGGACAACAAAAGATGGATAGATTAGCCAAAGAAGGCTTACTAGGCTATCTTGAACGGGTTAGTCTACCAACATGTGAAAATTGTTTAAAAGAAAAAATGACAAGAAAATCATTCGGAACAGGAACTAGATCTGAATTTCCATTGCAACTAATTCATTCAGACATTTTGGGATCAATGAATGTGAGGGCATGACATGGAGGTAGATATTTTATCACCTTCATTGATAATTATACACGATACGGTCATGTCTATTTGATATCTCATAAATCTGAAGCTCTTGCATGCTTTAAGAAGTTTATTATTTTTGTTGAAAATCAATTAGACAGAAATGTTAAGGCCTTAAGAACGGATCGTGGTCGCGAATATTTATCTGATGAATTCAAATAAATGTGCGAAGAAAAAGGAATACTCAGGCAATTGACCATACCATATACTCCACAACAAAATGGAGTAGCTGAAAGGAGAAATCGAACTCTTTTTGAAATGGTTAGCTCAATGATGGTTCAAGCAAATCTGCCAATCACTTTTTGGGGTGGTGCATTGTTGAATGTTGTTCATATTCTAAATCGTGTACCCTCTAAATCTGTTTCTTCTACTCCTTACAAACTTTGGAATAATAGAAAACCAGATCTTAGTAATCTGAGACCTTGGGGATGTGGTGCTTTTGTTCATGATATGTCTCATCAACATGATAAATTAGGTCCACGAGGTAAAAAGAATATATTTATACGATACTCTGAACATTCCAAAGGTTATGTGTTCATTGATGAACAATCAAGTGAGAGTGTAACAGAATTTGAGTCACGAGATATCATTTTCTTAGAAAATGAATTTTCAAGAAAGGGTGAGATAGTTCAGGATTTTTTCTCTATATGAGGTAGATAAACAAAATAATTTGATTGTTGCAAATCATTTAGTGCATATTCTTGAACCTCCAACAGTATCTCATCCAAGTAGGAGAAAATTAGCAGATGATACCGAGCCAAGCTCAGCACAATCATAAATTAGGCATATCAACCGTGCTAGAGTTCCTAAACGTCATTTTTCAATTGAGAATGAATCTTATATGATTGTCATACAAGATGAAGAAGTGCCAAAAAATATTCAAGAGGCTCTTACTTATCCCGCTAAAGAGAAATGAATGAAAGCAATAGAAGAAGAAATGGAGTCAATGAGATCAAATAATATTTGAGAATTAGTTGATCTCCTGGAAGGACGCAAGTCAATTGGGAACAAATGTGTTCTTAAGATTAAACGTATAGCTGATGGCTCGATTGACAAGTATAAGGCACGTCTTGTTGCTAAGGGGTATACACAACAAGAAGGGATAGAGTATGAAGAAACTTTCTCTCCTGTTGTGAGATTTATTTCTATACGATTGATACTAGCTATTATTGTCGGTTTAGATTTGGAGTTGCATCAAATGGATGTCAAAACCGTATTTCTAAATGACAATCTGGAAGAAGAGATTTATATGGAACAACCTGCCAGTTTTGTTGTTGAAGGTCAAGAGCACACAATGTGTAAATTATTGAGATCTATTTATGGTCTCAAATAATCTTCCAGACAATGACACATTCGGTTTCATCAAGCAATAATATCATTTAATTTTAAAATAATTGATGAAGATCACTGCGTGTATGTTAAGAGATCCAAAAATAAATTTGTGATACTATCACTTTATATGGATGACATATTGTTGGCTAGTAACAATAAGGAGTATGTGCAAACTATCAAATAATGGTTATCCTTCAATTTTGATATGAAAGATATGGGTGAAACAACATATATTCTTGGAGTGAAGATTGAAAGAGATCGTTCCAAGAAGATGTTAGCTCTATCACAAGAGCATTACATCAGAAAAGTACTTGAAAAGTTTCGTATGCAAGACTCTAAATTCATTGATACTCCTATAGCAAAAGTCGAAGGTCTTAGCTTAAGAATGTGTCCAAAGACTCCAGATAAAAAAGCACAAATGAAAAAAGTTTCTTACTCATGTGTTGTAGGCAGTCTCATGTATGCTATGATGTGTACTAGACCGGATATTAGTTTCGCTGTTGGAATGGTGAGTAGATATCAAGCTAATCCGGATGGTCCCATTAGAAAGTAGTAAAAAGAATACTTAGGTATCCGAAAGCTATGATTATTCATTATGTTTTCAAGGAGAAATCTATAACTCATGGGTTATACAGATGCTGACTGGGAAGGAGATTTAGATGAAAGAAAATCTACCTCTGGTTATGTTTTCTTACTTAATAATGGAGTCATCTCTTGGAGTAGTAAGAAACATAGTTGTATATCCTTATCCACAATGGAAGCTGAATTTGTGGCATTTTCGGCAGCAGTACAAGTGATAGCCAGACAACAATCGCTTATACAAAAGATCCCAAGTATCATTCAAAAACCAAATACATTGATACTAAGTATAATTTCGTTAGAGACATGGTGACGAAAAAGCAAGTTTGCATGCAATATATATCTACACACAAAATGGTGGCAAATCCTTTTACAAAGGCAATATTTAGAGATATGTTTGTTGGTCATGTCAAATCTCTAGGGTTACATAGATTATAATTTTATATTTTATTGAACAATATCATGTATATTTATATTTATGGAATAAATGTAATGGATGCTATTTTCTTAATTCATTTATGTGATAATTGTTATAAATTATTTAATATAAGCATTTTTAGCATAACACATGAGATGAGATATAAAATAAAAGGTATGTCAGACAGTTGATTAGCCTTCTCACACAGGCAATCACTTCTATGTCTTTGTAGTACATAGAAATGAGATTAGTTTTAAGCTGAATATGATACAAAACGTGAGAGCAAAGTGCTTAAAATAACATCGTCTTGATAAAGAATCAATATGAGGTCATATGAATTGCAATTATGACCGAAGGTGAAATACCCACTATTTACCTTAACTGTCTTATACCAAGTGAGAGTCTTGTTATTGTATTTAATAATAAGTAGAGTTGTGGACTCAAGTTGGATATTTTATATATATCTGAACTATCACTTATATGGTATTAAATTTTAGCTTAGACATACGCTCCATAAGAAAATGAAGAATTATACCATAGCATATGTTTGATACCATATGTGCAATTGACCAATAGGGTAACAGAAGATACGATCTCTGCTTCTTTATTGTATGAGACCCGTGAGATAAAAAGAATCTCATAGTACTCTTCAATTTTTTACTAAATACTTAAAGTTTTATTTCAATTAGTTATTTTGAAATGTTATCAATGATCATGATTGATGCGGTCTAATGAAACATATATGGATAACAATTATTTTGGAATGAAGAGATTTTAGATAAAAGAAAAAGATCATTATAGTATCATATTTATTTATATTCACTGGTGCACCAATTATGTTTATGTGATATGATTGTGAATATATAAGTATGGATGTATCAATAAATAAAAGAGATCATATTATACTTAAAATATGATTAGATGATCTGGGGTACTGTATATTTACTCTACTTAGATGTTGTTATACATACCTAACAGTTGGATAACAACATATGCTCTAAAATTTAAATATGCTGGTCACGGCCTATTTTCTTGTATGAATTTTAACAGAGATAAGAAATTATATTCTCTTAGTTTATATCGGGTCTTCCATTTTGTGCGAGTGAGAGATGTTGAATTTAATTATCGGTACGCCAATTATGGGAAATCCGAATCCAAACCCAACCCGTTATAAGATTGAACAGATGCACTGGAGGGGTGCATTGAACAGGTGCACTGGAGGGGTGTATTGAATAAGTGTATTGAGCAGATGCATTGACTTATAAATATACACCAGTATACTCTCTCTCACTTATCAGAAAAAGAAAAAAAATGAATATGTCACTATTATTAGAGAGAGAAAAAGAGAAAAGATACTCTGTTAAGATTTGAAAAATTTAGGTTGTGAAAAACACAAAGCTTCCGGCTTCGGGTCGTGATTTCTTGTAGAACCAGTGATAGTGTTGTATTGGTCAGAACCGCTTCCGCACGAAGATTAACGGAGCAACTTGTAAATTTTATCCATTAAATATTACAGTATCCAACAACTAGTTTAATTAATTAAATTATGCCTGTTAGAAATTACTTATATCTTTTTGACCATGTCACACATTAGAATAATATAGAAATTAAAATGAATTATTAAATGTAACTAAGGACTAAGTAGAATGTATAAGTAGTTGATGTTGGGAGGTATACTTTAGGTGGACTAATGCTACTTTTTTATTAGGATTTTTTATTTAAATTAATAATATTGTTATATGTCATGAGTGAACATGGCTAGGACTTCAAATTAGTCATGCCTATCATTTTACCTTTGTCTACCGTCAAATAACAATTAGACTTTGAAGTATTTCAATAAAGTTATGGCATTCATAAATTTATGTATTAGTAATATATGTTATGTGCTTATACGTCTTGCGTAAAAATACATGGCAGATTGTCCTAAGAAATAATACGGTCAAATCAGATTTCTTTTAAAAAATCAAACTGATTCGATTCAATCCGTCTGATTCCCCCTTTCTAACCCGACCTAAAAAAATAATATATTAAGAGGTTCAAACCTTCATAATGCAATATGAAAAACATTGTAGAACATTTATACTCCAATGGTCTTCGCCACTAATACAGTGGGCAATTATAAAAGGGGAAAGAGAGCCATACATTAGAAATCAGGATCCATTTAAAAATAAGGGGTAATTGGATAATTGCCACTCCAAAATTGGTGATTTTGAAAATTGCCACTCCCAAGTTATGGTTTAGAAAATTGCCACTGTAAACTTCAATAGCTTTTAAATTTGCCATTTATAATGTATAAATGTATAATTCTCAAAATAAAAATTCAATAATATAACTAATGACTTAACTGTCCCTCACCTCAAATCCTAATTTCATAGTTATCTCTCTACGCATCTCTCTCGATGTTTATCCTAGGTCATACCTCCTCCAGAAAACCCTCTCCGTCAGGTTGTTTCTCTGCCATACCGCGTCTCCGTCAGGCAGGGTCTCCTCTGGGGCGTATTTCCGACAGATTTCCTTTCCCCTCCCTCACTTGGTCTTCTTTTCGCTGCCCTCCTCTTCGTCGAGCATCTTTCATTTGGTCTCAATCAATGAATAAATGGATAACTCGTTAATTCATATTGAGTAAGAGTAAAAATAGTAGTGAGCATGAAAAGAAAAAAAATAGCAAGCATTGTCAGTGAGTATAGTCATGTGATTGAACGGGTTAGCAATTTCATAATAGTTTTTGTACAATTAGCTTTTAATTTCGGTAATGTTATACATTTGACTATAATTTATATTTTAATTGTTTTCAACTGCTAAAAAATCAAATTCAGTGAGGATGTACTAAATTGGTTCTGGACCTATTCTTTCTGATTTTATTTAATCAATTAATTTATTTAACCTTGATCCTTCTGATTTATGGATGATTCTTCCCATTCAAGTTTTATTTTGAAGGAAATTGAATTGATACTAAACTGGTATCAATTGACAAGGAGTTATATTTTGGCCACTGATACTAAACTAGTAAATTTTAATTGATTTTTTTATCAGTGACATACCATAATCTTAACAGAAGTTTAATTGATGTGTTTTCTTATTGTAATTTGTCAAACTAGATCATTTTTGAATATTAACACGGTTTGTTTTGGGATTGCGAGAGATATCTAAGTGACGCTTTTACATGTCGGAAAAAATTACAAGACATTTCTTCATGATATCAGAATCTTGAGTGATGCCGCATATAGACAATCGGTTGATGAGATAGAACAACTAAAGAAACAGAACTCTCAGCTATTTGCATTGGTGTATAATATGATGTCAACTTTTGGAAATTAATTTGGACCATATATGGTGCAATTATTTCTTTAAAATTTTGCGTAAAAGTATTATTTAAGATGAAGTTTATAATATAAAATAAAATACATATGCTACATTCAAAGAAATATCCAACTCAAGTTATAATTTGGAGAAAGGAGTTGTTATGGTTCATACTCGGTTATAAATGCATACATTCAAACATAGTTCATAATGGATTTCGATAATAAAAATAACTAGCAATAACATAATCAAACAATCCATGATATTGAAATTCGATGCGAAGAAAAATGACATTCCTAACATTTTCCAAACATAATTCAATAATTCAACAATACAATACTTCAATAATCTAAACAACATAACTCATGCTAAATTTTCTAAGATTTGCTTGTACCACCATCTAGTGTCGAAGCTCTTCTTCTCCTAGCAATACAAAGTTAAATATCAAATTTATAAACACACAATAATAAAAAAAATTGAGAATATAAAAAAAAATTGAAAACAATATATAGCTGAGAAGGATTAAATGGCGAGTACAATTAAAATGTATCAGTTTAGTATTATTGGTCAGAATTTACTCCTTGCCAGTTGATACCAGTTTAGTACTGATTTCAGTTTCCTTCAAGACAAAACTAAAATGAAAAGAATCAATCATAAATCAGAAGAATCATGGTTAAATAAATAAACTCTTACCCAATAGGAATCAACAATTTCTCCATCTATTCCTTGATTGAGATCAAATGAAAGATGCTCAACAAATAGGAGGACATTAGAGAGGAGACCTAACGAGGGAGGGGAACGGAAACCTGTCAGAAACGCAACCCGAGGAGACCTTGTCTAATGGAGATGCTATTTGGCATAAATGACACAGCGAGAGAGGGTTTTCTACGGAGGAGGCGCGACCTAAGTAAATAGGGTTGCCTGACGAACAAAGATGAACTAGAAAGATTTGAGGTGAGGGCAGTTTAGTCAATAACTAAATTATTGAATTTTTAATTTGAGAATTTTACATTTATATAGTATAAATGGCAAAATTAAAAGCTATTGAAGTTTACGGTGGCAATTTTCTAAACCATAACTTTAAAGTGGCAATTTTCAAAATTACCAACTTTGGAGTGGCAATTATACAATTTTCCCTAAAAATAAAGTTCGAACAGGACTACAAAATTTACAACATTTAAAATAGAGTTCAAACAGTACCATAAAATTTACAATACGTAGATGATGCAAATTTTATTAATCATTTGGGTTGAGAATCAACAAAAAGTAGATGAACGGTGAGGATGCGTTACTATTTCTAATACTGTAGATCTACAGTTTTCCTCTTAAGGGTTAAGAGTATTATAGATGGGGCTAATTAGCCTTCGTTATTGTACATTGCATAATAATATATATATATTTTTTTAAAAATCATGTGGTTAAGAAAACGGACTGAAAAAAATATTTTCAAAATTATATCAATGAGACGCAATTTTATCATTATTCGTTATTAATGACCTTTTGTTTAATTCAAAAATAAGGTAAATTATGTTTGTCTGATTGTTTTCAAAATTACATTTAATTGTCAAATTAATTCATCTTTAGTATATCAATCCATTACGGCTTTGCCAGAAAACAGGTACCCCCGCTCCAACTTTCCAAAAGGATTTCGTTCTTTTCTCCTCCAAGAACAAATAAAATATTTTTTTCCCTGGGAAAATTTCTCAGTGCGTCTTCTGATGGGATACCCACAAAGCTTCTGTTTTCGTCATGCTCGCGAGACTCGTTAATTTCCTTTCTCGTCATCCATTGAGACAGCTGGATGCCAGATTTAATTTTCTCCAGCAAGGTACCTCATATTTACCTTCGGCCTTGAGAATTCCACCACGGCCTTGTAGTAGTCAGTATCTTACCTTGAAGAACTCATCATACCACTTATTCACCTTCACTGCCCGGAAATGTAAACTGTTTCTGACCTGTCAAATAGTATTAGGAATGTATTCTGTGAATTCTACAGTGCAGCACGGCTGATACTGGCAAAACCCTGTTGCAAAGTTTCGAGATAAGTCATTACTCATTACACTTGGTATGACCTTTCAGCTATCTGTCCAGACTGTCCTTGTATATTTTCTTCACTTAGCATGGTTGGTACAGCATATGAGTTGATGTGATATAACAAACAGTTTGTGGCTATAAAAATGTTCGTTATTTTCATGTTCCTTCCGTAATCTTATTCTTCTCTGTACCTCTGGACTTGGATTGGAGCATTTACTGTAAGAAGTATGAGTTTGAAGAGTAAAGAGACATTGTCATTGGTCTAAAATCTATCTGAACTTGAGGGTTTAATCTGTGGATGGTGGATGGGTATGTATATATCGGTTCTACAGGCTGCAATCCATCAGTTCATCCTAATTGATGCAATTCAGTTTTCCTCATGATCATCATTTCAAGAAGTGATAGTATATATTTTTCAATATTTTCAGTTTTCCTTGTTCAGAAATGATTTTTAGATAAATTATATTTACACAAAGTTTCCAATAGTTTGGAAATTGCTTGGTTTCTACTTGCGACAGCCGACAAGCTTTTCACTTTATTAATTGATTCAAATAAAGTGACGAGTTAGATCCTAAGAAATTAACTCACATTTAAGCAAAGTTATCTATTAACATCATATAGGATAATAGGATGCCTCAAATTGTACCATAAAATTCAAGTCTAACATATATAGTTTTCCAACAACATGAGAAGTAATTCTCAATTTATAATCTCTCTTATTTTGCATATGGTGCCCTATATATGCTCAGGCTCCTCTCCCATTAAAAGAGCCTTCAGTATTTTGTCATTCCAGCCATCAACAACATTGAATAGGTGACCGCCATTTGGTATCTCATGATATTTTATCCATGGTAACTTCTTCGAAATATACCTTTGAATTTCGACCTGACACAATGTATCTTCTCTTCCTGCCCACAAATGCACTGAACCTTCATTGTTTGGAAATGGATTTTCAATCTCTGTTGGATCAAATTCCCAGTTACTAAACACTACCATTACATCACGGTACAGAGATTCATAGACACCCTGCTGTCTTGTCCTCTTCTTGCGCTGCATGCAAGTTGACTTGAACTGTTAGTTTTGTATTTAGGAAAGATTTATGCAGATGGGATAAGCATGTTTTTTGTTAATATCATTTTGGAGTCTATTTGGGTGAATACCAAGATTGTATTAGCAGCATTCATCCTCACTGAGTTTATGTATGGCCATATTCACCAACAAAATTTGCTTACAAACAATTCATATACATAGTTGTTAATTTTGTCCCATGAGCACAATATTTAGAACAATCAATGAGTGTTCTTAATTAATAGAGAAGAGAAGGAGAAAAAATAAACAAACCTCATCAGTACACTTTGCTGAACTTTGGATTTGCTTAATGACCTCAAGGTCTGATTTGGAGAGTGTTTCTGTGGACCCTTGACCAGTAATGTTTGGAGAAGATTTAAACATCTTCTGCTTCATCCAACCATTAAACAGGAACGGTAAATTGTGTGCCACCCAAAATGCCATTTGATCCCCAATATCCAATTTCTTAAACATTAATTTTGATATAGCAGCAGGAAGTGAGGACCACCAATAGTTCACTGCTGGCACTACCAGAGCAACACCATGTAACCTGTCAAAATTTATCATACTTTGGAAGTTATAGAATTCATATTATTTATACACATATTGGTGATTGATCTGAAATAATAATGCCATATAGTCCTTTTCATGGCAAAAAAAATCCTATAATTTCATATTCTCCAGAATAAATATGTTACAGGTTACTGGCAAACTCATTATCAATGCCCTCAATTTTTTTTTAATATTAAAATTATGTAGAAGTAGAACCTATCATTTGCTTGGATACATCTGGTAGAAGCTCCTAATAATTTGGTCAAACCCCCCAAAATTTCCCTTTCCTCTAAAGAAACAATTAAAAATTAGAAATTATGCATGCTAAACCAGAAAAGGAAGCTATCTAAATATAAAACACAACTAAGATATATAATGACTGATGTGTAACTTCACTTCCATTTGTTTGTACAGCAAATAATAGCTATAACCTGTGGGGAATGTATTTGAGGCAGCTATAAGCTGTGTATCCCCCCATTGAGCCCCCAATGACATAGAATTTCGGACCCAACTCTAACTGTTCTGCCAGTTCGTCTATGTCCATTGATTCACTCTTGACAGTTCTTTTCGGATTCGGGTCACTCTCTCCATACCCAGCCCTGTCAAATGACACAAAGCAAATACCCAATTCTTCCACCAATTCCTGTGAATATGAATCATGATTATTATGATTATTTCATCTCTTTACTTTTTTTTTCTTTTCTATTTGAAGATGTTTCGATGGAGTCGTTTAATCTGACCTGGGATGCAGGAGGGGGGTCACCTGGGTCACCTTTACTGCTATCAAAGCCATGAACAAGCACAACTTTATACTTGGCCTTCTGTTTTGGTACTCCGAATTCTCTATATGCAAGGTACCTTCCATCCTTCAGCTTTATGCGAGGAGAGATAACGGGAGGTCCTCCAAGGCTGCCACATATTAGAGGAGGCGGCGGTTTTATGAAATTATATGCGTAACCTAATATTGCTATCAGAAATATTGCTACAAATTCTATGAGCATTTTAGTTTTGAGTTTATTGATCAATATAGTGAGAGGGGATGGATGAAGTATGAGGAGAATAACAATTGAGTGGGTTGCAATATACGAGGCCTGTTTTTTTATAACGCACATTTAAGATAATGATATCATATCTCAGAAGAAAAAAAGATTACCTCCTTTAGGATACAGTTTGGTGATGGCCGAAATGTGCTTCTAGGTTCTTTGTTTTTTCTCTTCTTTTGATATATAACAGCTGGAACTGTAATTCTCTTTCCTTTTTTTTTATCAAGAGCACTGTCACTCCTTGAGGCTTGAATAATGAAGAGACAGCTATCCTGTAAAGTGTAAACCATGGATGTAAGTTCATGAAAAATAATTTTAATTTGGATGCTGACTGGTGCTTTTCTATTCAAATTATGAATGTTGACCGGTGCATTTAATTGACATTGATTAGTATAAAAATTAGATAAAGATAGCTGGCAGTTAATGCTATATGTTTCGATAACAAAATTGAATATGACCACTGGTCCCACCTAACCTAAGACTAATGGTAATCTTTCAATTTAGAGAACCGGAGTTACTGTTTATGAGAGATTGGAATGGAATATAATAACTGGAGAGTAGTTCTTACGGTGAGCCTATAAACTTTAATAAAAAAAATATGAAATATGATTGACAATGTATGTTTTTTCTAAATTTAGTAAATATGAGAGTTTTAATTGTCAATTTTTTTAGTTATCCATAAATAAATTTCATTGAATTTCAAAGCTGTGATCTCTCACACGGAGATCATTATATTTAATGTTTTTCTAGATCTAACCAGAATTCAGACCCAGCAGTTACATTGGATTAGAACAAGAAAAATAATTAAATAAGATATATCAATCGATTTAAATAAATTTAATTTTATGAATAATTAAAAACATTAAAGATGTATAAGTTATATAAATAATTATTGAATACATATAAATACCCGGGAAAAGCATGAAAAAAAAGGCTCAAATAGTACAAAGAAATCTTATCAAAGGGCGAAGCCCAGGACACGATAAATATGATCTTAATAGTGGAGAAATATATAAATTTAATGATATATTTGAGAGTTTATGGGTAAATATGAAAGATTTGAAGTGTTTAATAAAATATTAGATATATTAAAGAGTATATGGGTAAATATGAAATGATCTAAAGAGTTGATGAATATATATGATATATTAAGAGTTGATGAGTAAGTATGAAATAAAAAAAGAGTTGAAGTTGGAAAAAAAATGTATTAACTGCACTAAATGAGGAACCAAATTGGAGACTTGCAGTAAAGCTACAACCATTTTTGTTTGGCACTTTCTGAGAAAAATCATTCTATCTGTAACACAATTTGAAAAGTTCAATTTTAGCGGTTTGGTTATGGACCCTTGGGGACAAAAAGCCAGAACTGGATAATCTACCAGTGGTTTAAAAGGGGTGGTGAACTGGTGATGGGTCTGAAAACATAGAAGATGTAGCAAATCTCGGTTACACCAATTTCAGTTTGTTTTATCCATCCAGCTAGCTATTTTTCTATGTATATGCACCCAATAAATGTACTGGAAGAATCAAGCTAATTAACGCAATGCATAATGACAAAAGGGGATAAGGGTAGCTTTGTCCAAAAGTAGAATTCTGATGCCAGTAGTCCATTTCTACCTTGTGTTGTGTTCAATAGTCATAAGATTTCTAATTTTGTATTTTGTTTTTTTTTTCTTAAATCCGCTTTGTATATATACTATAGTAGGGAAACATTTTATTATTGTCCAAATACCAAATGGAAAAAGCTTGAACTAAATCTAGAAATTAGTAGTTGAAGGAAAATGACTCCCAAATCAGTTTCCAGGCATTTGAACATGAAATACATGATATGGGCTAAACCACAGGGCAACATAGACTTAAAACAGCCCAAAAGGATGAATCATATTTGGTACTTGTTGTCAGCCCAATAAAACATTATTGTTCTCCCAAGTGATGGATCTCTTTCATTTAAGAATTTTATGGGCCACATGGGTTGAAATGAATTATTGCCCCATTGATTCCAAAATGGAATGCACTATTTGTGTGCTGCCGATATATAATCAGTCGGGTCGGGTCGGGTTCGGGTTGGGCGGGTCGGGTTAGTTTGATCTTCTAGAAGAAATCGGGTCGGGTCAGAGTTGGGTCAATTTATATGTTGTGTTTTTTCACATCGTTGATAGATTTCGATTGGATTGAAGGTCATTTGATCTCGGACCGGGTCGGGTTCAGATCGGGCCGGATTAGTTTGACTTTCTTAAAAAATCGGATCGGATCGGATTCGGATCCAAACGGATCGGACATGTTTCTCTGGTCGGGTCGGATTCTGCCACCTCTATATGTAAGTGTGTCTTTGGCACTCGTCAGTCTTGGAGTAATTTGGTTCCAGTAGTAAAAAACTGGCACAAACTTGGCATATTCGTTGAATGCTCATTTGACTAGTGTACATTTAGTTTCGTCTCTTTTCGGCACATTTAACTCGCATGTTATATACACAAAAAAGTAATTATTTATATTAAAAAATTGTAAATATATTCGTAGTTATTTAGATTAAACATATATCAAATTTGAGTTAATTTGAAATTTAATTAATTAATTAACAATCCATCATAAAAATTTATTATAAATCTTATCTTGATTGATTGGAGGCTAATTGTTTTTCAACTT
This sequence comes from Schoenoplectus tabernaemontani, assembly GCA_037127355.1. Taxonomy (NCBI): domain Eukaryota; kingdom Viridiplantae; phylum Streptophyta; class Magnoliopsida; order Poales; family Cyperaceae; genus Schoenoplectus; species Schoenoplectus tabernaemontani. The sequence continues at coordinate 3,150,642 of CM073751.1, read as the reverse complement.
GATCCAAGTTTAATACATGTCATATCCATCTTTAACTTGTTTGTTATCCATCCGTAATATAAATAATATTTTTTCAAATATATGTACAATAAAAATGTTATTGGATACAAGTTAGGATTACCTTTAAAGAAAACAGGGAGATCCATGCGACTTATACTATGTTCCTGAAGACAGGCATGGTTGATAAGGGTATAAATGGATTGAATTTTTTTTTTTTATATATATCCATACTCTGATTTTTTGACAGATATAAATATAAATCCTGATAATTGTTGGATACAAATATGGATTAGGAAATTTTTTAACTGGCTACGATTTTCAATTATGAACCAGATATGGGTTTAGATAATTATTTGGAATCGACTACAGATTCGGGTCTTTTTGAAATTTGGGTATCTATTTCAAAAGCCATTATATCTTTTTTTAGTTGGGATTTTGAAAAGCCCATTACATCTTTTTTTTGTCATATTTTCTTTTTTATAGTTTGTTGGATTTTTTTAACTAATAATATAATAATAAATTGATTATTTTTTATATTTAATTAATTTTTAAAATTTCTAACTACTACTGACTATCATGAAAAAATTATATAATTATTATTCAATGATTCAGGTGATATATTTTTTTTCATTAACGCCCCTAATGTAATAGTTGGTGATTGTTATCTGTTTCTATTTTTTTTTTCATTCCTCTACTACGGTTGTTTTTCTCTTAATTTACAATCGCAGAAAAACAAGTTAAATTATGAAAAAAATCACACGAGTGCTGTTAGGTTTTGCAAGTATATACACATACTTTTATGGATAATTTGTCAAAGAAAGTTAAAGTTACACTAAGAAAAAGTCAACCTTCAACCACGTTAATCAGAGACGCGCTTTATTAGTCCTATCAGTCGCAGATAAAAACAAGAGTCAATTAGTCAAAAAAGAATAAAAACAAAGTTTATTCAGTGGCGCACTACGGCCGCTTTCTCCACATAAACAAATATGACGCTGCAATGCTGCATCTGTGTGTTGTACATGCGACTCTCGACTCATCCCAACTCCAAGTACACAGAGACATATAGAAAGATTATTTCTTTCACATTTAGAATTAGATCAGTGTTGTTCGTTCGTTGATGGATCAAGTCGTTAACAAGTGGGATCGTTAAAGCTAATGAATTAATTTTGAGTTTGAGTTGACTCAATTTGTTTGGCTCTTTAAACTCTAAGTTATTAATATTTATTATTTTATTATGAATTTTAATTTATGATATAATATGTACTAAATGAATTAAGCTATGGTGCTTTGCAAAACACAAGAGCGTTATGTGCTTTGCGCTCTATTATTAATTTTAAGTCAGAAATGATTGATTCAAACCGCTCAATCTAATCTCCATATCAAAATCTATTAGTAAACCAAATTTTATATTTTTTTTGAATTCATTTGCTATTTTTTTTGATAGGGGAAAAACCATCATTTTTGGATGAATTAGAATTTTCAGATTAAGTCATTTTTTCTTCAACAGAAAAAATAGTAAAAAAATTTTAAAAAATATAAAATTTGGTTTACTAATAGATTTTGATATGAAGATTAGATTGAACGGTTTGGATCAATTATTTCTGACTTGAAATTAAAAATAGAGCGCAAAGCACACAATGCCTATGTACTTTGCAAAGCATCATAGTCGGACTCTGTACTAAATTATTATATTAAATTTATATAAAATATATCATTATTAGTTATTTTATTAATTTTTATATAAATTTAATGTAATATCATAAAAATATTATTAACTATTAAATGAGTCTTATCAAGTCAGATCATATTCGACTCAGTTAGCTCATTAACTTAACGAAGATCTCAAATCAAAATTTTTGATCCGAAATAATTAGCGAGCCAATTCGATTCGGTTCGTTAAGCTAATGAGCTGAGTATGAATTTAACACGATCGTTTACAACCCTATTTAGGACATTAGGAAAAGTTGTATTTCTTCCCTCCCAAAACATCAACTATGAAGATGATCAAAAGTGAAATGTATTGCTTTTGAGAAATAGGAAAGGGTTTCAAAGGAATTCTGAAATTCAAAGATATAGAAAGAGCATATCGCACTGTAATTTTAGGATCCAATTAATAATCCAAAAAATATTTTAAATTGAAAGTTCATGATTATGTTGGTGGAGCAGAAAATTGTTCTAGATAATAAATTCATTCTACACCGCTATATATATATTAAGAGAACTAACAGTTACCAATCTTCAATAATGGATGGCACAATAAGTAATCTCACACTAGTATACACGCATCAAAATCACAAAGTGACAAACTGATAATTTTGACAATATATGTGTATTACGGTACTCTCCATAACTAATTGCGTAATAAATAAAAAAATTTCCATTTAACTCGGATATATATATATATATATATTATTTTTTATATCTAAATATGTGTCTACATGGTGTCTTACATTGAAAAGAAACGAGATCCATACATTATCATCTATGCTTTGTGTGTACATCGTAAAGAACGACATCCATACATTACCATTGATACTCTGTACTTAGATATATGCTATTTAAAAATAGGCGTAACGAGATTAATTTTGCTAAAACAGGGGTCGAAAGAATGAATGTCTAATAAATAGAACGAATGTAAAGTGCTGACGCGTGGCACACGTGGTGTCTCATGTGAAAAAGCCGTGATCAAAGGAACTCTCACTGCGGCCACACGAGACGAAACGACCATGAAGTAGAATGTACATCCACACATCTCTCGCTATCTTTAGAAACCAACGAAGACCGGGACATGCGCACTTGACATAAGAAGTCTTCACACCAGTAACCTTCTCCACACCATCTACTTATAGTCTCCTCTATTGGAGAAAAGTAAAAGGTCATAAGTAACGAAGAAAAAGAAACAGGAGATGGGCTTGAGCCAGTTAGACATGGACGAATATATCCGATCGCCATCCTTCTATCATTATCTTTATTACCTACAATCAGAGGTAGAACAACCAGAAGAATCAACACAGTGTTTACCTCTATTGAGTAAGCTCGAAGAAATGGAAGGGAGAGAAGGAGATGGCGGTGGCGAACAGAGAGGGTTTGAGATTGATCTGAACATCGGGCTGCCTTGCAGCTTTGAGGAGGGATCTGATACTCTTATGAGTAGCTGTCTAAGATATGAAGGAAAAGAAGAAGATGAAATAGTGATGAAGATCGTCAAGGATTTTGATCATAAAGAGGAAGGAGCTTTTGATGCAGAGAAAGGCTACTGGATACCAACCGTGGAACAGATCATGATCGGACCGGTACAGTTTTCATGCCATGTTTGTAACAAGACTTTCAATCGCTACAACAATATGCAGGTATCAATATATGGTATATCATGATCATTATCAAATTAAGTAGCTAAAAAAATTTTAAGAAAAAAAAATGAAGATAAAAATTGTAGGCTATAATAAATTAGAATTTTCTGGCTTATAATCTGGATGATATCTATGATCTATTCATTACATACTCCTTTTTTTTTATAAACATGAAGTTTTGTGAAAGGAATGAATTCACTCCCTTATATATAGTGGGTAACAAAATATTTAATTAGTTTTATATAATATATAGATTATGCAATATGATTATCAAATTAAGCTTCTTGTATGTGATAATAATAATGAATTTAATCACAACATATGTTTATTTCCTTATTTAGATGCATATGTGGGGCCATGGAAGAGAGTACCGAAAGGGACCCGATTCGCTTAAAGGAACACAACAAACACTTGCAAAGCTGAAGTTGCCTTGCTATTGTTGCATGCAAGGGTGCAAGAACAACATAAGTCATCCTCGCGCAAGACCCTTAAAGGACTTCAGAACACTTCAAACTCACTATAAGAGGAAGCATGGTATGAAGCTATTCAAATGTCGTAAATGTGCAAAATCCTTTGCGGTAAAAGGAGATTGGAGAACACATGAGAAAAATTGCGGTAAATTATGGTTTTGCAGTTGTGGATCCGATTTTAAGCACAAACGATCACTCAATGACCATGTTAGGAGTTTTGGTAGAGATCACTCTCCTTGTGCTCCACTTCAAGTATGTAGCAGTGATAAGGGAGTTGAGAGACGATGTATAATTAGGTTTGATAATAAAGTCAACATGGCAATATAGAAATTAAGATTATAGACTAATAATATTTCTAAGTTTCGTCTCTTTCAAATGAGATTTAAATCTGATAATTTCTACAAGAGAACTAATATATAGTCATATGCATAGAAATATCAGACTTAATTGAATCGAGCCTTGATGATTGGCACCTCAGTATATCAATGCAAGCGCATTATCTAAGTATTGTTCCAATGTTATTGGTAGAGTAATGCACCTTTATTGTTAATCATTTGTAAAATTTTATGGGCAAATAACAATATTGTTAGACTGCTGATTGAACCGGGGAAAGCTAGCTGTGAAGTAGCTGAATTTTCTTCAATTTAGATGTCTACTCTAAATTTCTTAGATGCTATACCGTGAATGAACTAATGGAAGCTCGGTGTGGAAGAAAATTTCTCAGCTTCACAGACTTAATTAATAGTTTTTATTACTATATATATACTTTCTTTAGATGTGTTCAATCAGTGCAATGTTGTAATTCTATCACATTTTTTTCTCAATATGAATATTTCTAATGGGTAAATATGTTTCCATTTATGTTTTTTTGTGTGTGTTTGTTTATAATTGCTCTTTCTTTCTTTTTTCATTCTCGCCTAGTTCAGATAATATATAAGAATATAATAGTAACTGAAATTTCTTATCAATGCAAAGAATGCAAAACTACAAGTATGTGTACGCAATTGCTTTCGTATATTCTATTGTAGGTTATCATACTTTTCCCCACTTGTTTCTCATTGCAGCGGAATATACGCAAATGCAGTTGCACATCATGAAAATGACACCTGCACGCGTGGTAGAATAAACAAAGATCGGGCAACAATAGTAAGTACTGATTCAATAAAGAAAGTACCATGATTAAACTAAATCAGAAAGATGCCTGGTAGTAGCTATATGAACCCAATTTCTCAAGTTAGGTTATAATGTACTTTATTATAGTCCAAAATTGAGGCGTTTTTGTGGGTCCAAACCAACCCACCTGCACTTCTTAACCCACTTGACAATTGACATCACACCCCCCCTAACCAAGGATGTTATGATTGTTATCTATGGAATTGGGGATGTATCAAGGTTTTGGGATTAAAATTGTCCTAAATCTTGTTTCAACCATCTTATTGACATCAAAATTGATAAAATAAATCTAGTGTGAAATGAGTTTCATTGAAATTAATGAAACAATACTTATCGGATGGTTGAAATAAAATTTAAGACGAATTTTGGTTCCAAGATCTTAGGACTCTCTGATTCCATTATCTATTGGTATTTGGTGGTTTTAGATAGTGTGTTTCACATGGGTTGAGACGGTTCAAATTTAGGCGATCCAACGGGTTAGTCAGTCTATGGGATGGATGAGACGGGATTGGATGAACTTTTTTTTGGAAGGCCAACTGCAACCCTTCGTAGGACCATAAATTGGCCGGTCTAACGTATCGAAACGGGTTAAGTTGAGACTGAGTTGGATCGGTCCAAGTGAACCGCTAATTTTTTTTAATGGATTTTAATGGGTTTCAAAGGGTTAAGGGCGGGTTTCAAAGGGTTAATGATAGGTTTCAAAGGATTAAGCTTTCAAAAGGTTAAGAGCGAGTTTCAAAAAGGTTAAGGGCTCGTTCAATGGGTTTCAACATATTTTAAAGGGTTAAGGACGGGTTTATCATGAGTTAACCTCGGATTTTAACTAGTAGGATGGGGCAATTAATTGCAGGTCGAATTTTCAATGAGCCGATTTAAACTCAGATTTTGTATTTTTTGTGGAATCAAACAGCTGCAACCAATCATTAAATCATAAATAATTAATGGTCCACGAGTTGAAATAAATTTAATCTCAGACCGGATCGGATCACAACCACAAGGTTGAGTTGGACCCGGACAAATTTTAGATAAAAATTGAGACCAAGTATAGACATTTTTTATGGGTGACGATTATTAGGTCAATATTCAATGGTTCAGAGAACCTAGATTGTAGTGCTACGCTGATGTATTAGATAGAGTGTTCAAAATATGTTGAATCAGGAAGGGGTCAAGTCAGATGCATGAACAAACTAGCAGCTAAACCGGATACCAAATTAAAAGTGATGAGTGGGATTTAGAAAAAAAAAATAACGGAGATTAGATATTTATTAACATTCAAAAACGTCTCGATCCCCTAAATTAGAAATGCTGTCATAAAAACATATTTTAATTTTTAATATAATAATAATCAATGTCTCCATCCACAAAATATGCACTACATGTGACTTTAAAATTATAGTTCGAACTTAAAAAATAAAAAAATAATTATAAATCATATCCTGCCATTAAATTCCGTCACATACCAACATTAGGTTTGGCTCCGCCATTAAATATGGAGATCATTTTATAAAAAGAAAATGAAAAACCTTAACAAAAAATAAAATGCACGGATCAAATTAAAAAAAATCACTGCAAATCAACAAAATTTTAAATAACGTAGGAATCCTTTTATTTAATTAGAACGAGCAGAGAATCTTTCTAAAACATAGGTTTACGTACTTCGACGATATATATACCTCAATTGTATATATATAGTTAATAGTTGTATGTGATCAGCACCAATGACATGCATTATCAAAACAATATAAATTAGACTACCAACAAGTGACGATAAGCTTGTGATGTACTCCAATTAATAGCTTCGCTAACGGGATTAATAGCTTTAACTGATTTTAACCGTTTTTTTATTTAATTAAAAATTCAAATTAAAAATAAACGGTAATTCAAGTTCTAATTAAATCAATTCAAAACCAATTAAATTATTGATGCAAGTAAAGTAAATAGAAAAAAAGAAAAAAAAAGCAAACAAAAGAAACAAGGGTTGTAAAAGTTAATCACCGATCATAGAAAGAAAAGCAAATTTCAAAAATATCAATTAAAAGCGTTGCACACAACACAGCCTATCTCTGAAGTTGGTAAAATGGCTTAAAGGTTAAAATCTTGCTATTAAAGCTTGGAGATAACAACACTAATGGTGTATAGTTCTCAAAAGGGGAGATGAGATGGATTTTGCAGTGAAAGGGTTAACAAAAACGTCCAATCTCTCCCTATTTGTAACAAAGAAGCTCAAGTTTGATTGAGCAAATGAAGAAATAAGAAGAATATATATATATAATAATATCAATCATAACAATTATTATGATAAATTTAAAAATAATAAAAATGATGACACTGACATTATTATTAGATAAATTTAAAAAATAATAAAAATTTATATGTTGTGTTTTTTCAATGATCGTTGATAGATTTATTGAATTAAAGGTCATTTGATCTCGATATTTATTATTAGTTACTTTCTTAAAAAAATCAAGTTTAGGTCCCGGATAAATTATTATTATTATTATTATTGTTAATGATGATATTTATTAGTTACTATCATAATAGAACAAGTCAAATAAATAATAGTAATATAATATAATATTAAAATATAACAAAAATGATAATCATTATATAATACAGATAATTAAATTCTTATAAGAAAATTAATAAAATATAAAAACATATATGATGACCACAATAATTATATTGATAAATTAAAAAATAATAATGATAATTTATTAATATAATAGTAGTTATCATAATAAGTAAATATTACAATAACAACAATATTATGAATATAATAATATTCAAATAAATAATAGTAATACTAACATCAATATTATTATTATTATTATTTCATTGAACATTATTAATACTAATAATATCAAAACAAATTTTATAAAAACAAGATTATATTGATAAATTAAAAATAAAATAATAAGGATAATATGTTATTATGTTATCATAATAATTAATAATGATAGTTAAAATAACAATGCTAAATTTTAAGAATGATTTTTTAAAAACTATTGCTAAAGGGTCTTTGTCCAATCCCCATGTTTTAAGATTAACAATGGTTGTTTATAACCTTTTATAACACTAATAACATTGGATAACCGTTATTAAAGGGGATTCAAAATCATTGTTGAATCTCTTTGCAGTAGTGACTAGGGTTATTAAATTGTACATATTTTTCAAAGATTATACGTATAATTTATTGATAATCAATCAAATAATCATTAAAGTTAAAATTTTACTTTTCTTTTTAATTATTACCATATAGTTTTTATTATATTTTTATTTTTGATGTTACATATCATTTCCTTTTAGTATTATTTATTGTATATATTTATCTTTTATAAAATATGATAAATATTTAATTTTTTTAATTCATTATTCATAATCCAAACCAACTCAACTGATCCGCGGGAAGGTGATCCGAAGTTGAATTGACCGAACGAAAGGCCCAACGGAGAGAAGGGCTCGCTCGTTCAATCGGCACTTGGCCTCGCTGCAAAGGGGAAGGTTACCTCAAATACTGGTGGGCTTATGCTCATTTTTATAAAAGAGATATAAATTTTTTTCTTGAGTTTTGATGTCACTAATAAAAATATTTATTATTTATTATTAACAAAAAAAATGATGTAACATTTTTTTATTAGAATGTCAAGCCGTTTATATCATATAACACACAAAAATCTGTATAAAAAAATTATATGAGTTGAGTTAGATTACAGATAGTTTATATCTAAAGAAAATTTCACCGGTATAACTGAATTAGAATCAAATTTTGGTAATATAAAATATTAACCCGCCCATTTTACATTCCTATATAGTGAACTCTGAAAACAACATTTGCATTTATTCTTAATTTAATATATACGGTAGAAAAAGGCGACATGGAGCGTCAAAGAGTAGAATGTGCCACATTCATGAATCACGAAATGGTATCTCCACCGTTCCTTGTCGGAAATTAGACGCTTAGCCAACCTAGCTTACCATGTCATTAGAGGTGGCAATCGGTCGGGACGAGTTCGGGTTTGGATCGGATGGATTGGGTTCGGTTTGACTTTTTAAAAAAATCGGATCGAATCGGGTCAGTTTAATTTACATATTGTGTTTTTTTAGATTTTTAATAAATTTCGATTTGATTGAAGGTCATTTGATCTCGGATCGGATCAGGTCGGGTTCGGATCAGATCAAATCAGTTTGATTTTTTAAAAAAATCAGATCGGATCGGATTCTCAAATCGGTTTGACTTTTTTGTCAAAAATTGACTCTTCCAAGTATCCCTCTCTCTCTAATTTGCTCTCTTTTTTAGATTTTTTTTTTTTTTAATTTCTACGCATTGTGAGTCCAAGTTTGGGGACGGATCAAATGAATTTCTCAGATCGGATTAGATTCTACCACTCAAAATTGCTTCTACATTGTCTTCTTCAAGTATCCCTCTCTCTCTAATTTGCTCTCTTTTTTTAGCTTTAGCTTCTTTTTTTTTTTTAATTTCTACGCAACTGTGCGAGTCCAAGTTTGGGGACGAAGTCCTTTTATTTTTCTCAATAATTTTAGATGTATTATTTTCATACATCTTTTTTCAAATTTAAATTTATATTGCTGCTATCTATACCGAATTTGCGGATTGAATATTTGGGCAATACTACAAGTGCGCATCCACCTCGTTACTTTTCTCTTTTTCTTTTTTCAAAATTACATAGGATGTCATCAGGTTTGAAGCTGGCCAGCGCCGGATGAGAATCTGCTGCTTTTCTCAGTGAAAAACAGGACCCTGCCATTTAAATTCAACGATCGAAAATATCTCAAAAAATGTGTATGAATCTCAAAAAAATCAAGTTAACCAACGCCGTCCGATCTCGAAGAACAAAATTCTGCTTTTCATTTCGGAAAGCAGCAGATTTCAGGACCTCCTAATCTTTTTCGAATACCCACAAAAAGGTGGGTTCTTTTTTACTTTGAGACCTCAAGATAATGTATTTTTTCTGTAAGAGTTGCTTCAAGTGATCAAGTCCAAAATTTGTCTTTTCTTCCATAGGGAAAAACAATAAGAAAGAAAGAAAATTCACGGTGGGTAGAAAAGCTGTTCTTTTGGTATTAATCAATACTTGAAAAAGTGTCCGCTGGTTTGAATTGATTTTCCAAAGTTATCTTATATGTAAAGTTTAACTATTCTTCGTCATCATATTATGTTCTTTTGAAAAAGCGAGCAATGAATTAAGCTGACATACGTTTCAGTGTTGAAGAAAATAGTCCCGAAGACCGTGCAAAAAAAGATTGACAATTCCTTGTTAGAAACAACAGTGAAAAGAAAAGAAAAGTATCAGATGGCATAAATTATTCATAAGATCAATGAAATGTTGTTAACTAATTAAATTTCGACATCATTCTGACCTATAAATACTGAACACTAAGTTTTCGAGGTGAAAATATGCTGGTACGTCATGACATGTAATTAATAAGTTTCAATATATGAAATTAGAACAATTGCTCCGAGCTTATTTACTATAAACTTTTTTTTTTTGTGTTTTCTTTTACCATTTTGAAGAAATGAACAAAATCAGGGTTTGATGATGCGAATTTTTTTTAATCATTGAAGTGTTACACTATCTAGTGTAATATATATATATATATATATATATATATATATATTTACGGTGCTTTGCAAAGTAAATTACTGTTTTTACTTTGGCATGAGATTTAATATCCTGACGGCTCAAATGGTCAATCTAAGTTGCTCAATAATTTTTTATATCAAAATATCACGGAATATTAAATTTCATGATTTTTTCAGCTATTTTTTAAATTATTTTTAAAATCAGGCCTGAAATAGGCTATTTTCTAATGTTAAACAAGGCTGATTTTAAAAAAATAGCTGAAAAACTCAAAAAATCATGAAATTTAATATCCCATGATATTTTGATATAAAAAAATTATTGAGCAACTTAGATTGACAATTTAAATCGTCGGGATATGAAATCTCATGCCAAAGTATATATATATAGTTTGTCTATTGTGCTTCCAGTAGTATTTTGGCCGAAACGCTACTAGTCCAAATTTTAATTTTTTATGTTCAAAATTTCAATTTAAGTAGCTCAATAAAACCTTTATATCATAATATTGTAGAATACTAAATTTTATCGTGTTTGAAGTTAGTTTACTATGCTTAATAATTTTTTGAAAGTAAATATTTTTAACATATAAATTTTATTACTTTTCTATTATTTTAGAGCTATCTTATTTTAAAAATTATTAAGAATAGTAAATTAATTTCGAACACGATAAAAATTAATATTCTATAAGATTATGATATAAAAATTTTATTGAGCTATTTAAATTAAAATTTGGACTTGTAGCGTTTCGACCGAAGTGCTACTGGAAGTACAATAGAAAAACTATATATAGTTGGTCTATGGTGCTATGCATAGCACATATCACCCCGTGCTATGGATCAGTTCTTTATTTTGAAAATTCAAATGGTCGATCTAACCTTATAAAATGATTTTCATATGAATATCTAAATGTATACCAAATTTTATATTTTTGGAATTTTTTTTATTTTTAATATACTTAAAAAATCACTTGATTTAGTTATTACGAGCCATTCAAAAGAAGTAATTTTCTAACTATCTTAAAAAATAGTAAAAAAAATCTAAAAATTATATAATTTAGTTTATATCTAGATATTCATATGAAAATAGAGAGAGTTGGGCTATGGTGCTATGGATAACACAGAATAACTCTGTGCTATGGATCAGTTCTTCGTTTTCAAAGTCTAAATGGTTGATCAAAACCGTTCAAAATGATTTTCATAAAAATATCTAGTTGAACATCAAGTTTTATATTTTTTAAAATTTTTTCTACTATTTTTTAAATAGTTAAAAAATCACTCCTTTAAAATATCTAGTTGAACATCAAGTTTTATATTTTTTTATATTTTGGAACTATTTTTTAAATAGTTCCAAAATTAGATTACCGTATTTTGCAACGTAAATAAGTTTTTTACTTTGCATCTTTGCACCGCTGGATTTGTGTTATGATCCGTGAGGATCTGATCATGCTCCCAGTGAAATTTTGGAATGAGTATCGCTCCAGTCCGGTTCTGAGACGCCGGTTCAACAACTCTTCGCTGAAGACAACAAAAATTAAAAGCACTCTCGTCTCTCTATCACTAGGGTTCTTCGAAAGGGCGGTTCCTTCTCCCGCCTCACGATTAATACTCATAAACTGAACTAGCCTCCCATGAGCTCTTCGCATCTCTCTGGAAGCTCATCTCACTTCTATATTGATCTCAAAAGTACAGTCGGTCCCTCGATTCCCTTGATGCCACATCAGAAATCATAAGGTAATTGTGTTATTTATCGCTATCACACTTTCTTGATTGAAGGGCGTGTATCGTAAAACAAATGAGAAAAGTGAAATATTTTTTATTATCCCATCTGTCTTCTTATAATGGTTTGAATGCCTATATGTAGTGAGGCAAAATTGGTCTAAGCTCACCCGTGACAACAATCAAATAACCTCTCTATATTTAAAATCGGATTGTATAGTTCACTTTTCCATGAAATTGGGAATACCTGTTAGGTTTTAAATTAAAATCAAATGTCATTAGAGCTTGAATTAGTCTTTTATTAAATTATGTTCATCTCACTTCTATGTGTGCACCGTAACTACTCCAAATTCAAATGTCAAAGTGTTGAACTTTTCTCTATTTGTTTTCCTCAGCAATGAGTTATTGAACCGGACTGGACGTGATATTCCTTTAAAACTTTCGCTGGGAGCAGAATCAGATCCGCACGGATCGCAATACAAATCTAGCGGTGCAAAGATGCAAAGTAAAAAACTCATTTACTTTACAAAACATCGTAACCTAGTTTTACATATATACATTTACATTTTTAAAGTCCAAACAGTTGATCCAAAACGTTCAATATGATGAAAATATTAAAATATATTCGCAGATCAAATTGAATATTTATTTTATTTTTTTCTACTATTTATTAAGATGGGTACAAAATACACTGTTTTAATAATACTAAAATTTGTACCTATCTTAAGAAATAGTAAAAAAAATTAAAAATATGCAAATTGATTTGTGTGTATCTTAATATATTCATCATGTTGAACGGTTTGAATTGACTGTTTAAATTTCAAAAATTATAAAAATAATCCATTATAACTTTGATGTCATAAAAAATTGATGTAACTTAATCTTTCCTCATAATCTATATAATGGAGAGTGCTATGCGCCTAATTAATCAATTTCACCATACTTTTGATTTTTTTTTATGTACACCCCCGTTGGCACATTCGACTTTAACAAGCGCGCGCGATTTTTTGAGCACGTTGTCACTAATAAACAAGGAAATATCTTAAATATCTTAATAGGCTTTATTTAATCAAATCTCTTTTTAATTAATTTTGTTACGTTTTAATCTTCATGGCTTAAAATATGATCGCCTTTTTTTTCTCTTTCAGACAGAAACCTCACGTTGCTTGGATTATTTGATTTAGTACTTTTAAAACTATTCTTTTCAGATATATAGGGAGTTAAATTGTATTGTTAATATTAGGGAAGAAAATTTTAAATAATAATTGTACTAAACAATTTGTGTTACTTTGGAAATAAATCTATTAATTAATGCTTTCACATAATATTTTTTAAAGGAGGGTTCTAATGCCATAAGTTTTATATACCACAAGATATCATTAACTCACTTTTTAATTTATATTTTAAAAATTAATACTCAAATTTCAAATCTAAATAATTAATTTTGTTCATTTTTATAGTAGATATATTATCTTACAATTTTATGAATTTTGAAGCTCATTTTATACTAGAACAAAGAATTAATGTATAAAAATTTATCACTAACAAGATTCATTCATTTTGTTATTATTTGATTTAGTGTCAAATGATCTCTAAAAATTATAAAATTTTAGAGTACACATCTATCATAAAAAAAATAAGATAAACGTTCGGATTTGAAAGTTGAGTGTTAAATTTTAAAATATAAATTAAAAATTGAGTTGATGACATATTGTGACAAAAAACTCGTAGCATCTTGTGACACACAAAACTCAGTGACATTAGAAACACCCTCTTTTGTTTAAATAGATCTTCCATCAACCATCATTTATTAAGTGATTAATAATTTGTGCGTTATGTTCTTTTATTGTGGTTGATTCATTTTTTTCTTTTTGTTTAATTTTTCTTTACGCCCTTCCTTTATTATGGTTCAAATCGTATAACAAAAAGATAACTGCAGATACATACGGTATTAATTGAGAAACTTCTGTATTAGATATATATTTTTTTTACTTAAAATTGAAAGACTCTCGCATTTACATATAATGCACTAGAGAAATAAATTCAAGTCCAGCGTTGAAATTTAAGGATATTATATGTATCATGTCAAGTATGATAAAAGACGAACATGTGCATTCTAATTTTGTTGTAAATAATGTGTTTTTAGAAAATAAATATGGGCAACTTTATAAAATACCATATTTTTTAAAATATCAAACAAAATATCTTTCTTCTAATTTTTTTGTTGGGCCCAATTACACATCTAATTTACTTCCCTTTGCCTCGTTATTTCATCCCGTTTCCCTGTCAGGTCCAGTTAACCTAGAGCGGTAAATAAACGGAGTCGAGCCAAACTAAGTGAAAGTTGAGATCGGCTAACTAACTTAATAAAAATTATCGGTTTGAAATTGACTCGTAAAATTAAGGACTGAGTCAAGCCGGTTCGTCAACAACTTATTTATATAAATAATTTCTATCAAAATTAAAAAATAACAAAAATAAGAGTTTTATAAAATTTCATATAATAATTTTATATATATTGAATTATAATCTATATAATACACTAAAAATTCATAATAAAATAAAATAAATAATAAATATCTCTACTCCTTATTAACTCAGTCATCGGATTGAGTTACTCGTCAAATAATGTTACTATTATTTTGGTCATTTGTGTTGAATTTATATTTTTCTCTTAGTTTTAATTAATACATGAAATGTTACATAATTTAGGAGTATAATTGCTCTACTTTGTTTATTTTTATTTTAGATTGTCATCAATTATGAATTTTAACTTTTCTTAAATTCTGAATATCAATTTTTCTCTCAATTCTATATTTATTTTATATTAATTATGTATTCATAATTGAAATTTATATTAATTATTAAATTATCTTCATTTTTATTTTCTTTCTTTTTACATAAAAATATAAATTTTTATATTTTTAAAAGACATAAGTTAAGTTCAATTAGACATAAGTTAAGCTCAACTCATTAACTTAATAAACTTAACAAGTAGACTAAATTCGACTCAATCCTGAACGATTCACGAGCCAGAATTTTTTCTGAAGCCCTACTAAAAATCCCTCAAAAAAGAAAACGTTACTTTTGTTCGCAATTTCCTATTCTTTCTTGTGCTATATTTGTTAACTTCAAGCTTGCATCAGGAATTGAGGTTCCAAATAAAAGCAGTGTGAAAGGAAAAAGAAAAAGAATATGACTAAGTAATGCTTGCAAGAATGCTGGGATTTTTTTGACGAAGTAAAATATTACATTTGAGAGAAGAAAAAGTCGAAGGAAAAGTATACTTGGACAACCTGAAGAATGAAAGTGGAAGTTTGATTTTCTGTGAAGTATGAGAACAAAAGAGTGTTATAGCATACCAAATATCTTTAAAATTGTGAGACAAGAAATAATATCTTGAGATAATCGCATATAGAGTTAGGGCTACATTATTATGCATATTAGTACGATTAATCTGTGAATTACGGATTATTTCATATAAAAATCTAGTTATAGATCAAATTCTATAAAAAAATTTAACTATTTTTTTAGATAGTTAAAAAATCACTTATTTTGAATGATTCATAATAATTAAATCAAATAATTTTATAATTATCTAAAAAATAGTTCAAAAATTCTAAAAAATATAAAGTTTGGTCTACAATTAGATTTTCATATGAAAATCATTTTAAATTGTTGGATTAATCATTTAAACTTTAAAAATAAAAATAATAATTCATAACATAAAGATCACCCGTATTACGCGTAGCATCATAGTCTAACTCATCACATCTATATGTGTTAGATAAATTAATTACCTAACTGAAGGGTAGTTAATGTATGAAATGAAGAACTTCACTGGTATCATTGTCAAGCCGGAATAACTTGCAATCAATTAATTGAAATGCTCCGACAAATTAATTATGGTGAAATAACACAATTTTCACTGATATCTTAAATCGTGCCTGGGCACATGGCAAAGGTATTCCGTTCCGTATTCCTCAGCCAATTTCCCTCTCAGCTTTGCCAGAAGCACAGAAAAGTACACACCATACTTCTCAAATTATTCTGACACCTTTTGACGTAATCCCCTTAAAAGATGTCACTTTTCATCTACTTTGTCTTTACCACACATCAAAATGCAAAAGAGATTTTCTTAATCTTGGGATGTAATTTGATATTCGTCTCTGGCTAACTTCGAGAATTATATCACTAATGCTTGATATGGATGCCGTAAAAAGTAGAGTTTAGGAAAACATAAAAAATCAAAGTTAATTAAAAGAAGAGGAAAATAATCGTAAATGAATATAGAAAGATTCCTCGTGTCTTTTCTTTAATGGATAGCAGTTGGTGGCGTTCCAGTCTTCCAGAGTCTAGACCACCATTAATAGATAAAAATCGACTCAAGTGATAACAAATGGGCCGCTTTCTAGCCCATGTATACATACATCTAGATAGGCTACTTGAAAAAAAAATTAAATAATAGACTTTCAAAGACGCAGGATGCATATATCATATATGTCATCTATTTAATTTGTTAATGTTAATTAAACAATATGTATGAAAAATAATATTTATCGAAATTTATAAAACCTCTATTTAATTTCAAAATAAAATAAAATAATCAATCTGTATTGCCCTATAAAAAATGCCTCTGATGTATGTCAGAATCATATATATACTCCGAATTTATACTATATTATAAATAATGTATGTATTAGAGGTGTCCATTAATGTTATCAATTAACGTGTAATGATCAAAATATACATATTCAATTTATAATTAAGATTGATTTATTTTATAAAAGAGAGGGTTCAGATTTTTAGTCAAATTCATTTTTCTCTTCATTTTATTTGTTTTTTTTACCAATGTATTTATAAAAGATCTAAAAAAGTTGTATACCATCAACTATTACTAAATTTTATTGAAAAAAGGAAACTACACATTGTACAACCTTACTTAGAAAAAATATTATTCTTTTATTAAAAGATAAATTAATTTTTTATTCAAAAATTTAAGAGTCTTTGTATGTAACTAATTTATATATAAATTATATCAAGTTAAATTATATTATTTTTTAAAAATAAAATTAATGTTCAATAAAATTATTTTGTAAGAAGAAGTTATATATTAAATAATCAAAATAATAACTATTATTAAGTTTTATTGCAACAAAAATACACATTGTATTACCTAAAAAGTTACTCGGAATTTTATTTTATTTTATACGTTGTCTTTTGCTAAATAATAAATTAAATTTATTTAAAAATTTAAGAATATTTGTGATTAATTTAGATATTTAATTATAATAAATAATAAAATTAATATTAAATATAAATATTTTTAAAATTAAGAGAGTCGGACGCAGGCGGGTTCTATGCCAGTAATCATAAAAGAAAGGGGCCGTTTACAGATCAAGAAAAAATATAAAAAGAAAATTGGGAATATACTATTAGAGTAAAAAATAAATAAATAAAAGGTTATTATTGCCTATTGGAATTTGAGGGCACGTTTTATTGATTACCTCTTTGAATAATGAGGGCAGGGGACTGTAATCATAACCTGAAAAGGCAACTTTTTAATGGAACCAATCTCCAAAGAAGGGCTCAGAACATAAAAGCCAATGTGCATCTCTTATCATAGAATTTAAACTAAAATCTGAAAATGGAACGCATTATTTTTTTTTACATGATAACTCATTCGTCGCCTTAACATTTTAGTTCTAGATTTTAAGTGATAAATCATACTATTAATCTTTTTATTTAAATACGTATGGATACAAAAAATATATTCCGACTTTAATAAGTACAAGATGAAAATGCCCCAAAATAGACGGCCGGTTCAATTCTCAGTATGTTGTATGTTTAAGTTGCAATGAAACATGTGGTAAATTCTATAATCTCCATTTTGAGAATAAAAGGAATTACATGTCAAGTTATGATATAGATTATAGAACATGAACTTAGGTCCGTCTTTTCAAGTGCAAAAATTGACCCCTTCAAGATTAAGGTAATTTTTTTTCCCGAACAAAAAGGATACAATGCATTGAAAATTATAGACAATAAAAGACATCATTCACATGTTGCTTAGCTGGGGAAAAATGAATACTATCAGATTCATCACTACCACGGGACCACATAGATGCGAGAACGAAGAGTGAAGGCCATGTAATTGGATTATTTAATGGAATAAAATGAGACGTGCATTGATCTATAGAGAAGAAATTATTCCAAAGTGATGGCAGTTGCTTTCTGGTATTGGACAGGACAAGAAAAGGCACACCTTATCAATTTGTCCCATCGATTTTCTGGTGCACCCTTTTGAGATATCTAATATGCTAATGAGTAGTGTTCTAAATTCGTGTCGTATCATCGTGTCGTGTAAAGTACGTCGTATTTTTGTATCGTGTAATGCCGTATTATTATTATTTTTATTTTTTTCATGTCGTCGTGCCGTGTTAAAAATGGAGAGAAGCCGGCACGTCACGGATAAAACACGCCGTGTTAAACGTGTCGTGCTCGTTCGTGTCGTGTCAAATCGTACCATGTCTAAACGTATCGTGATTATTCGTGTTTTGAATACGGTGTGCCTTAACATGTCAAAGATTTTAAAAATCCAAAAAATACAAAAAAATCCAAAATTGTAAACAAAAGTTTAAATTTTTTTAAAGTGTTTACGTATTTTAAATTATTTAATATAGCCTATTAAAAATAAAATATCAAAAATTGAAACTAAATATTAAAAATTATTTTTTTAATTTAAAAATATGTTATATAGTGTATTATTGTATTATGTAAAATTCAAAAAAATAAAAAATTCCATAAAACATAAAAAATGGAAAAAATGTCAAAAAAATATGGACATGTGTTAAAATATTTTTATAGTAATTCTTAAAATATTATATTTGTCAAATTTTCCCTCTTATCCGTGCCGTACCGTGCGTGTTCGTGCCTATTCGTGTTGTGCTTACACGTGTCGTGTCTAGTCGTGTGTCATGCTCGTGTCGTGTCGTGTTTCGTGTCGTGACGTGTCGTGTTGGGACCTCTTAACCGTGTGTGTCGAAAATGAAAAAAATCAATCACGCCACGTTTAAAAATACGACACGTGACACGTGTCGTGCCGGCACGGATAGGCACACTTGCCGTGCCGTGACATTGTCGTGCCTTGACACGCGAACACAATTTTAGTAGTGGAGCATCATTGGAGGAAATATGATACAATCACCAACCAACCTTTAAAATATAATATTGGGAGAAAATGAAATTTTCCTGCCGGATTTGCCTTTCACGTTTCTTTTTAAAAAAGAACAAGTTTTCAGATCCGCTTTTTTTATTCTAGGTCTTCTTTTTGATCATCAGGTATTAAATAGTAGTGGTAAAATCTCTAAAAAGGAAGTAAAAGTAATTTAAATGTTTTATAGTGTTTAGTAAAATTAATTTAAATGTTTATATTTTTTTAGTATATCAAATAGAAATGATTTAAAATGAAGTTAAAATATTTATGGAGGTGTCTTAGAGTTAGCTCATCAATTTTTTTTCTCTGTTAACATTTTTTTAAATTACTCTATTTCTATAGACACCACTGTTTAACTGTTTTAAGATAATTTAATATATACCAATCTTATTTTTCTTGAGAAAAGAAAATGGATAAAGACGTAGAAATATCTCACCAATCAGAATACCTGTATTACCAACAAGGCAACAACAGCAGGTCAATTTACTCCAATACAGTGTTCAAATATCTATTGATTTTCTATTAATTGCCATATACAGATATCTTACACAACTCCAGACATCACAATCAATTTCAATAGAAACATTTTACAATATATGAGACACTTGATAGTTATTCATGTTATATTTTGACTTAAGAGCTTGTTGTTTACAGAGAAATCATTTCTCATAAGAAAGAACAGGACGATTCATAATCTTCCATTCAACAATAGATTGTATCTCACAATTTTATCTACAATTCTTTCAAAAGCCCCCCTACACAACTTTCCTAATTAAATAAAAATAATGCCAAAAAAATTAAAATGCATAAAAAAACATATCTGTATCCCTGTATTCGGGTTCTAAGACCTATCAAAAATTGGAGAAAGGGAAAACTACATCCTATTTTCTTCTTCCAACCTCTTTTTTTTTTTTTTTTTTTTATTTTTACTTTTCTTTTCCTCCTTTTGGGAAGAATTGCGAAAAGAGAAGAGAGGTTGGTGGGTTGAAGAAGGCTTAGTTTTGTTTTTCATTTCTTGTGTTTTCTTCTGAATTATCAAAAGACCTACAAATTTGACACCCCTGTCGGATCAACGATAGAACACAACTGGAGGCACCTCAAAGCTTGAATCCATTAAAAATGGAATTGCCTCAGGCCGCTCAGCCAAATCCCTGTATAGCTCATACTCTGCCTCATAATCATGCAAATCAAGCTCTACCTTTTGATTTGTATGATAATGGTGTTTTGCATCATTCGATTTGCCAAATCCAAAGATGCTAACCTTGTCGCAAATTCCGACCGCAAGCATTACTGCTTGCATACCCGACGAATAATGAAAAGCCATCTCATCATGCTGTTTACTCCATTCCTCTGGGCTTTTACCAGTTTCACGCACGAACCTCTTCAACGAATAGTACTTCACGAGCCTCGAACATAACAAGTCAAACCGCGCATCCGTGACCTGAGCTGGTGCTCTGTGAGACTGGTTACAGATTGTCAGATCGACAAAGTGTACCGCTTGGCATATGTACATGATAATCGGTACATCATCTCCATACGGGTGGCAATAACATCCCTTACGCCTTGAACATAGGTGCAGTATGTTGCTGTTAATGAAGGATATGTTTGTTTTTAATCCGACATGTCTTTGATATCCGATGATGCGTGCATTGTTTAGTCGGATGACTAATTTGTGCGAATCGATCAGCTTCCCGTTTTCAGATTTTAGTAAAATCCCACTATTACCCACCACCGCGCACGATTTGTACCGGCGGTGTGTTGTTAGATTGGCTAGTTGGGACATGACTTCTGGTTGGAAATAACGATGTACCAACCAATCAGAGAGCGAATGCCCAAATCCGGGGAGGCGAAGCAAATCCTTTGGGGACACAGATCGACGATCCGGCGAATGAGTTATAATCACATTTGATCGGTGGTGGTTGTGGCTCAAGTAATATCTTCCGGAGCGACCGGCAGCAGCCGGGAGTTCGCCGTGTAGTAAAGAGTCGACATCCTGCTTAACGATTGCTTCGTTGGGGTCGAATTCGGAGAGGCGTAGCAGAGTCTGGTTGAACTTCTCTCTGGAAGAGCCAGTTTGAGAGGCGTTGGTGTACGACGTGGTGGTGCACCGATAAATGGCGTTGCGATAAGAGAGAGCGGCGAATAGGGAGGTGACAAGTAGGAGGCTGAAGGGAAGCCGGAGTGGGACCTTCATCTTTCAAATCGCCATAAAAACGATTGAGAAGCCTTCTTCTTTTTTCTCTTCAGTGTTCACTTTCGCACAGATAGAAAGGGGAAAGACGGAAAGTCGGAAAGAGAAGGGAAAGAGAAGGATTGGCTGGAATGATAAAAGAGTTGAAAAGGGATATACTTGGGATGGATGATGGATCGTATAAATAGAGTTGTTGGAAACTGGCAATGCGAGAATTGGAAGAATCCTTTTTTCAGACTACAATTTCAACAAATCGTTATAAAATAAACTTAAGAATTCATATTTAGAAATTATGACCGTTCTATGGAGTTCGTGCATCAGTGTACGTGATGTTGTTGTCTTTGTGGGATTTTTTTTCTTATTAAAAATAAGATACTGGTCAACTTATAGAGATGTACAATATTTCAGATAATAATGGTACAGCTCTTATGCTTATTAAGCTAAAACAGTTAAAAATGTTCAGAGAAAACCAATTATGTTTTATTTATTATTATGTTGAGCAATTCTATTTTGGTGCCATTGCGAAATTACAGCTTCTATTTCCTTGTTTTGGTGGTTTTGTTTGTGTTTTATTTTACATCTTTGCGCCCTTATGCGTATATGTGTGCCAGTCAAGGAATTGAGGGTTTGAGAGAAGGATTTAGTTCTGGTTTACTCTATATTATTATTATTATTATTATAGTAATTTATTTAGTTATTAAAATATTGATATTATAATATTTCTATTTTATTGTTATCATAGTAATAAAAGTAATTAATAATATTATTATGAAAATAATTAATATAATTAAATTAATAAATTTATATTATTTTATTGTCATTATAGTTATTAATAAATAATATTATTACCATGCAAAAAAAATTAAAGAATTAAAAAAGAAAGAACGAGAATGACATGTTTGTAATATGACGCGAAAGAACTTTGATTATATTGTGAAAGATTTCTTCTCTTTTATCATAGATAGAATATAAATCTTCCAACTTGTTTTTCTTTCACTCTATTTCACTAATATTTGATAATTTGCTTCCAAAATATCAATTCTTCCATTTTGTACTGAAAGAAAATTGATGTACCAAATATTCTTAAATATTTTCCCGTCCAATAAATTCATGCAAAGTTTGTAATTAGTCCCGTGCTGGTCGCCTAGCCCAAAATAAATATTTGTTCGCTTATTTTTTGCACAATTATATATATAATAACATTTCAGTTTTAGTACAGCAAATTTAATTAATATCACGTTAATCCCCTGCTTTCCAATTTAGCAATTAATCGAGTTTTGTTACATACATCAATTTTATATTAGCATTTTGCCAGAGAAAATTGATTGAGAGAGATATATATATCATTATTAATATTAACTTCATTATTTAAGCTAAATGAGTTATTATTCATAGTAATGACTTATTTATATAATTTATTATGTACAAAATTTTTTATTCAACTGAAATATCACAATTCTAAATAATAACTCATTTAAATTGAATAACAAAATACTATAAAAAATAAATTACATAGTTTATTCTTTATATACATAATAATTCACTTAGTTTAAATAATAAAATTAATATAACGATGACATCAGTATATATCCGATCCATTTTCACAATATGAAATGTAGATGTTTCATTCTTGTTGTTATAGCTAGACAGATTCAAATTTTGATTCAGGAGGGATAAATATTAAATTTTTTTAGGGGTCAAAATAAAAAAAAACTTTTCAATGTAAACATATATATTTTTTATTTTTTTAAATATATATAATTATAAAAATATTATAAAAAAATTGAGGGGCTGTCCCTAGCTCCCTTGGATGCGCCCATGCAGTCAGAGGTATGAAGAAGCCTAAGAAATCGAAATTCAGAAAAAGGAAATAACTCTGTTTGTGAGGTTTCTAGTAAAGATTCCCTGCAATCACGTAGTGTCACAAATAACTGGCTTGTGGGCTCCAGGACTCATGTCGTTCACATATCCGCAGGCCCAATTTCTGACGTGTAGTGACTCAATACGAGGTCGCAATCGGGCGGGTTGAATCGGGTTCGGATTTGGATCAGGTCAGTTTGATTTTTTGGAAGAAATTGGATCGGGCCGGTTTGGGTCAGAGTCAGATCGGATCAGGTCAATTTATATATTGTGTTTTTTTTTAAATCTTTGATAGATTTGATTGAATTGAAGGTCATTTGATTTCGAATCAGATCGGATCAGGTCAGATTCAGATCGAATCGAATCAATTTAATTTGATTTTTAAAAAAAAATTAGATTGGATCGGATTCGGATCTGGACGAATTGAATGGGTTTTTCGAATCGTGTTGGATTCTGCAAACTCTAGTCAATAGAACATTCTCGTAAGGGATTAATAAGCAAGAAGACTTGGAAGTCAATGCAAAGAACTCCGAGAAGTGAGAAATGAGGAAAGATAGAAATATAGAATGGGATGCGTTTTGAGTTCAGCAGCCTACCCTGGTTGTGGGTTTCTTGGTTAGGACTTAGCCAGTTGGGGCTGCTAATTGTTGGAAAATAAAATGCAATTATTTATTTTATGGTCCAAGAACTAGCGTAGCTGTTGCGTAGGAGACCATTTCTCTCTGGGGGAGGGTTCGACGTTTGATTTATACGTCGACCTCCTTTTGTCATTGGTGCGAATATTGGTGAACTTTCCCCATTGGATGATCGATTCAACGAACTATGCATGTCAAATCTAAGAATTAAGATAAAATTATATAAATTATCTCAAAGGATAATTTATTTTTCATTAGTTCTTTAAAAATAAGTATGAATTGAGTTATTAGATGGCATTTACTATCATTTTGTGTTTAAAATTTTACATTTTTTAGTTCGTCTTATTTTTAACATCCCATGAAAAATTAGAGTAAATCTCGATCCGTCGGATTCCAAATCCGATCTGACTTAATTTTTTAAGAAGAAAAATTAAACTAATCTAATCCGATCTAAAATTAAATGACCTATAATTAAATTAGAATCAATTTAAAATCTGAAAAAAATCAATATGTAAATTGACCCGATTCGACCCGTCCCGACCGATATTATTTCTTTTCAGAAAGTAAAACTGGCCCATTGAATTTGAACTTGAATCCAACCTGATCAATTGGCACCTCAAAAAAATTAATACCTTTTATATAATAGAAAATTTTAAAGTATTTAAACTGGTACTGATGTCATTAAAAAAAATAAGAATATGACAGCATCAATGGAGCGTTTGAAGGAACGGATACTCTTAACCTTTCACGATCAAATGTATATACTACGATTTGAAAACCAAGGGACGTTTGCACCAATGGACTTTTGATCATACGTCAATCCATCGATTAGATAAAAATTCATGAATACTTTGAGAATTTTTATAGAATGATTCAAGATTCTTTTTATTAGATAAAAATTCTGCAATTATTTATTTTTAGAAGAAGAAAATTAATTTTCGTGATTTCTAGAATGCTTGCTATATTTTTTAGATGACCTAGTAAGGTCCGGATTTTTTCGGTCCAGATAACTTTATCTCAATTTTTATCTCAAATCAGTCCCTTTTCCTTGTTTTCACTGCAGATTTGCCACAAAAAATCAATTCTCTTGCTGGACTGCGGTTAAAAAAAAAAAAAAAAAAAAAATTCAAACTAAGGTACCTATATTAAATTTATATTTCGGACCAGCCCCGATCGAAATGTAAATATAATTAATTTTAATGATTTAATAATTCTAAAAATAAATATAATTATTTTTTATTTTCTCAAGAGAAAGGATTTATTTAAGAAATTATGTAAAAAGATTTGTGAATATTTATATATGTTAAAATACCTTATTTCGATTAATCGAATGGGTGAAGACTTATGAAATTTTAATCCTCAAATTAGATGTCTTTGGAATCGTTTGTTGGACAATGCATGTTACGGGCTTAGCCCGATAATCAGTTGTGGTTAATATTGTGCCATTTTTTGAAAAGTGATTGTGCGCATTCTTATAACATATTTATTAAAAATTATGACTGTTTGAAGTCCCGATTTTATTTTTAATTTTTCTTCAATTTCTCCATATTTTTTCATTGTTTGTCTGAATGACCTAAAAGTCTTTAGTGGCGTGCTCATCACCTCTATAAATTATTAAAAATTTTAATTATTTATTATGAAAAAATAATTATACTTATTTATCAATTATTTCTTCGGTATGATAAATTTTATTATTTCAACCTATATAAATATCCAAAAAAGATCTTGATCTAATTTCTTAAATAGATTTTTTATCTTGAGAAATATAAATAAAAATGAAAAGAAGTTGGTTGATTCAATGACAATTTTAAATAAAGTTGATTAATTTTGAGATTGATTCTAAAAGTAATTAATTAATTTCAAGTTAATAAAACAGCTCAAATTCAAATTCAGGTTTTATAGGAGATGGAAGCTGGATCAAGTTAAAAACTTGGTCCATATCCAAAACGTACACTCGATCGAATTATTATTTCGGACTAACTTGTTTTCTTGAGAGAACACAGTTGGCCACACGAGTGAGAAAGGAAAGAGAATAGGGCCCGGACCTGAAAAAATTCGAACCAGATGCATCAGAAAACCCAAGCAATCATTGTACATACTGCAAAAAATAAAAAAAATTGAAGATTCCATATGAAAAAAATAAAAATAAAGATTCCATGTGTTACTAATTAAAGTTTCATAATTTTGGAGAGGCTTTGGATTTATAATATACGCGTAATTTGTGAACACACTAGCTAGAATTTATGTTTTTATTTTTCGATGGATTCATTAGTTAAAAATTCGATAATTGCCGTACATGTTTCGTGAAAAAGATACATGAGGAACGGTAAAGATTAAAGAATATTCTCCTTGAATGTGTTTCCCCTTGGATTTAATTTGTTAACCACTGATTTTTGCCAATTGTTTCCGAGAAGCGCATTTATTTTTTTCTTTATTATTAATATTAGAGGAAATGACAAAGAGATTTCGAATTAAATTTTTATTCATATCTCATCTATATCTATGCTATGTTATAAAAAGCGTATATACTAAATTTGTCCATTAATATTCAGCTTTGCAGTCTTTTTTGTGTCTAGAATAACCCTAATCAAACGGTGCGATCAATATTTTCTAAAATTTACGGGTAAAACATAGTTTTTGTCTCCATTTCATTTGTTATTTTTATAATATATTTATAAGAGGTCTAAAAAAATTACATATCTAATAAATTAGAATTAACTATTATTAAATTTTATTATAAAAGAAAAATATACATTGTACAACAATACTCAAAATATATTATATTTTGTACATCATTTTTTTATTAAATAATAAATTAATTTTATTTAAAATTTAAGAGTTTTTGTAATTGATTTAGGTATAAATTATATTTAAGTAAAATATATCATTAATTTATAACAAAAATAGCGCTAGATACAAATACTTAATTAAGATGGTCCACCTAATGGAAGTGTTCCGTGCTAATATATATTAGTGTATTAGTATATCAGGATCAACAGTTATGTTGTAAGTCCACAAATATCGTTGTTGAGTTGAACTAACATATATACTTTATTATTTCTAAATTTTAATATGTACTGTTTAATAAATTATTTGTTTAATATATATTATATATATATATATATAATATAAACGTCAATCTAGATATTTTCTCAAATTATTTAAGTTCTTAATAATTTATTCATGTCAAAATCTGATGAGATATTAAATTTCATGATTTTTTTTAAGATTTCTAGATATTTTTAAATTATTTTTAAAATCAGTCTTGTTTAACATTAGTTTATTTCAAGACTATTTTTAAAAATAATTTAAAAAATAGCTAAAAATCTCAAAAAATTATGATATTTAATATCCCACAAGATTTTTGAGATGAAAAAATTATTGAGCAACTTAGATTGACAATTTGAGTCCTCGGGATGAAATCTCACCCTAAATCAATAATGATTTTTTGCTTTACAAAACATCATTTGCCATCTCATATATATATGAGAAGAGATCTGGTGTCACTAACTTTAGTGGCATCCGAACGCCACCATTTATCATTTAATTTATATTTCAAAGTTTAATAATTAAATTTTAAATCGAAATAATTGATCTTATTTATTTTTATGATAGATGTATACTCGTAAAATTTCATAATTTTTAAAGATTATTTCATACTAGATCAAATGATAATAAAATGAATGATAAAATAAATCAATAAAGTCGGTACACTGCGAGGGCAATTTTATCGCCGACACACCGACACCCCACCAACCACAAACCACCCTCTTTGGCGTTGGTCATCAACGAGTTTCAATAACTACACGATGTTCAGATCGGTGCCATAACAATCTATTAGTTTGTAATAATCTTGAAGTCAATAATACGGTGCCATATAAAGATTTGTTCATGAATTGGATTTTAAACGATATTTTGCCCAAATCCCAGTTAATGCTCAATTGTGAAACTTCATAATATAGAATATACTCTTAGAATAAAAATTTTACTTCTACTTAAGTTAGGTTAGTATGTGGATTAAATGATGATCAAGTTTTACAGATCATAGATAAATAGTTGTCATTTTAATCACATAGATAGGTGTTCTAGAAATATCGTATTTGACAGACCCCGAATGAAATATTAAATAAAATTGTGTTCGTGTCATTAATATTTTCGTTCAGTGTTAAATTCTAAAGTATGAGGTATTCATTTTTCCTACATAAGATATGTATGTGTGTGATTTCTACCAAACGTTATCCGTAAAAGGTGGCTATAAAGGTAGCTCTTCGGTATACATAACTTATACGGAGGACGAGATGGTTTGCCAAAAGTACTATTGTCCCTCGTATTTCTATACGAGTTATAGCATCACTGGGCCCTTTGATAGAGTAAGATTATCTATTAGCAGTATAATTACAAGAGTAATTATATTTGATAATTTACTCAGGATCAAGAAAAAATTAAGTTTGCAATGATGACACATACCTATCTTGAAACTGATTTGATAGCTATGAGACAAAAGAATTAAATACAAGTAAATAGTTTACTAGATCATGATATTGTACAGTACATCATCTGTGTAATTGGATGGTCATAATGCATTCTGCCAGATTCCTCCTATGATTATAGAAGTTAAAATAATTTTAACTCTATTTACCAACGTAACACGGATCTTGTCGGGTCACACCGTATAGGAGTTAATCGGAGAATCTTATTGATTAATTATAAATTATTTATAATTAATATTAAGATAGTTATAATTAATTATATATGATATAATTATATTTGTCATAGAGATGACAAGAAGCAAAAATCAGATTGAATTTATAACGTGTTGGTCACGTCGTATAAATTCACCGAAACAACAACCGAGAAAAATATAATTGTACATGACAATTATATATATTTGATTTGGATTTTAAATGTTAATTATGAATTTGAATTATGGGCCAAAAGCCCATTAATAATTAAAACCTTAATTAATAATTAAAAGCCCAAAATCAGAAAAGCCCAAAATCCAAAAAGCCCAATAAAGGCCCATACCGACATCCAAGGGGTATTTTGGTAATTTATCCAAAAGCCCAAGGGAATTTTGGTAATTTGGCAAGGCCCAATGGCATTTTCATAAATTGAATGAACTTTAAGGGTATTTTGGTCTTTTCACTTTGGAACCTTCCTACTATTCATGAGAGTATTTTGGTAATTTGGTAATCTCATATTTTCTATAAATAGAGGGGTGGGGTGAGAGAGAAAGCTACACAAAATCAGTTCTACTTTCTCTCTCTCGGTATACGGTTGTTTCAGCATACACGGGATCGGTGAATAGTGTTTTTATGAAAGTTGCGGTATTTCTGCACATTTGTGAAACAGAATAACTATGAGCCATGAATAGTACTATTTCATCTTTTTCTCGGTGAATAGTGTTTTTGCGAGAAACCGCGGTTTATGATATTTTTGGCAAAAGAAATAAGCCGCTCTCTGGTCAGTCCTGGTGGATAACCTACAGAAGCATCAGACGTTTGGTGCTCCGAGACAAACCGATTTTCATTTCAATTGAAATTTGGAAGCGAGGTATAACATCTTATATTAATCTATTTGATTGTTAAGTAGATTAATGTTTTAGAAATCAATCATGGAGTAGATCAATAAAGGTTTAAAGATGTGTGTATCTCTCGGTAATCATCTGACATATCACTTTAATCCTATGCTTAAGTTAGAAGTAAAATAATATTTTACTGTCTTTTATAAAGGATTAAATATGTGTATCTCTCGGTAATCATCCGACATACTTTAATCCCTAACTTAAGTAGAAGTAAAATTTTTGTTCTACGGTCTTTCCGCAGCTTGAGTATTAACTAGATTTGAGCATTCCAAAACCCAACACAATCCCCATCCACTTCCAACACCCACCAGCGGCGCCGGACCTCCGTACATCATTCAATGACTAGAGAGAAAAGTGCAAAGGACCGTCACCTCCAGCCATAAGTTCAAAGAAGGTAGCACCGCTTGAAGAATCCCTCCAAACCCAAAACAAAGTCGGTAAAGAAAAGAATGCAACCTTGTGTACAAACGGAGTTGGTGAACAACCCCACTACCACAACACTCCTTTGACGTGATTCATTAAACATCCCTAAGCAACTTTGGTATGGCAGATTGTAACCAACAAGAAAGCTCAACAGAGGACAAGAACACTCAAGGAGGCTAAGCAAAATAAACTTTCTCCTACTTGCTTCAACTGTCTGCGGAAAGGACACGTCCAAAAATTCTACAGTGCGTAGGTAAAGTGCTTCTACTATAGGAAATCAGGACACAAAGTCATTCAAAGCACAATCAAACGTCTATATAAGAAGAATGAGTCTAACCCGGAACCTCCACAAGCCACGCCATTACCACTACAAGTTACTCACGTAGACCAGGGAGCACAAATGGAGCCACGCCATTACCACTACAAGTTACTCACGTAGACCAGGGAGCACAAATGGATAATGATTTCTATGATGAACGCCCAGAGCAGAGTGATATCTTTCTACTTGAGAGAGAAATATTCGATGAAGAAACAAGCTACTTTCTACATCCCGATATCATCATATTGCTAAGTGGGGCGCCGGTCCCAAGCCTGAAACGCGATATTGCCAGGAAATTAGCAGAAGTTCATGGCCAATCGGCGGACTAGTACATGGTGCGCCCAGCCACAAATTGCACCATATATCCTGGTCAGTTCATAACAACTACTTCGGGACGTGATTGTTAGCCAAGGGGTTTATGAAATCCCGGAACTCACAGTTTGCTTCCGAATCTGAGAGTGGAGACCACATTTTGGTATGGCCTATGATCCGCCCATGCACCAAGTTTAGGTGATACTGTGTGGCGCTCCACTGCAAGTATGGACTCGACTAGACATAACATGGCCCTGGTGGCATGCAACCACCCCTGCACCATTCCCCACATGCTGATGCTGCACTAGGGCAACTATGTCACTCCGGTCGTAGTGTACATCCACCGCTGGAGGGTATGGCGGGTTGATCCATTCTTTCCCTTTTATGACCCGGCGGATGCCTAGCAATGGTGGGACAACCAGTTTCAAGCTCAAGGACCAAGACCCCGACCGTCGTCCTCAGCTAGTAGCAGCCGCACTCATCACTCCATGTCTACCAACCACTCGACTTGCTCGCCCAGGGGCTCCAACTCGAGGCTACAACCTTGGTCAGGAAACCAGAAGCCAAAATTGGTGTCCAAGTGGATCCCGAAAAAGAGCCATCATGGCAGTCAGGCTCTCACAACGGGACCCTTGATGTACAATCGCAACAGCAAAGAGATGTGGAAAGCCATTGCACCAAGTAGAGCCGTAGGGAGCACGATCAGCACTTAATGGAGATAGCCGCAAATGGAGATAATTGGGTAAACAAGCTGAAGGTAGCCATGGACAACCAAGAGCAGGCGACCCCACAGAAGAAGGCTTGCCTGTTATCCCTTACGCCACAGAAGATCTCCTCGGGATTCACAATAACTACCTCGGAGACGGGCCTCATATCCGAACAGGATCCCCAAGGGAAGGTCATATCTATCTTTCACATCACTGTCTCCTTAATTTCTGCTGACAAATGGTTTAAGAGCTGCTTTTCGTGGCTCAAGGTTCTCGATCTGGACAAGACTGTAACTCTACCCCTGATAGAGGTAAGGTGCTTCATGATTGGTCTGCAGAACGCACAACACTCTGGCGGTCCACTAACCCTAGTAGACAAGCAAACTCTGCCTAGTAAAGCCCAAAGTCTGGCCGTTGAAGCCAAGCAGGCTGCATCGCCAAGTGAAGGCCCACTAACCCAGGTCGATTGTGATGAGAAAGAGCAAGCCCACATTACCCCAAACCCTACAAAATGTCAGCAAATAAGGCCCAGAAGAAGCCTGCGGCTCATGACAAGAGGAATGTAAAAGTCCAATTCAGAAGAACAAAAGGGCCCTTTAACCATCTGATCGGCTAGGAACCTGCCTCCAAAGAAAAAAAAGGGGCCAAAAGGACGTCAGCACAAGCCTTTCTGCTTAATGAGGATGATTCAAAATTAACAGAGGAGCAAGTACTAGCCATGTTACAGGCCACCGGCATAGAGATCGATGAGGAAGTCATCACACAAGTGCAGCAAGCAAACATTGAAGATGAGACGACAACCTCATGCACCCCTCTACATGACTCAGTCCCCCCGTGCCAGCTGGATGAAGGAGGGATAACAATATAGGAGCCAGGCTAAGAGGAGAAGGCAATGCCGTAGTTCAATTAGCTCAGGAAGTAGGTGTAGTCGGTAAGTAGTTAGTGAGTAGCTAGTAATTAGTTAGTAGTGAGTAGCATGTGCCAGTTTAACGCAGCGTTGATCTTTTATTGTTAAGATGAGTACTGAAAATGGTAGAAAATATGTGTTCGAGGGGGTTAAATGACCCAAGGAAACGAGAGAACATTAAAAACTTTATTAGGAGTGAGAAACCGAATATAATATGTCTTCAAGAGACAAAGTTGAATACTATAAATGATGCACTTTTTAAGGAGATATTGGGCAACTCTCTGGATGCAAGAGCTTATATCCCTGCAGAAGGTACAGCATACAGGGTCTTAGTTGCCTGGAGATCTGCGACTTTTAATGAATTGAATCGAACCATATTGTCTTGTGTGCTGTCAGTGGATCTCCAACACAAATTGGATAACTCAATCTTTCGTATGACTGACCTCTACGGCCCCTCAACCCGAACCAATAGAGGTATTCTTTGTTGAACTGATGCGCTCAAAATCGAACCAGCAGGTGCCCTGGATAGTATTCGGCGACTTCAACCAAACACTCGCACCAGCTGACCGACTACGACAGTAACGTCAACAAGACACTCTATTCCGCAGCTTAATCCTCACATTAGGGCTGATTGACCTAAGACTGCACAATAGGAGATTCACGTGGAGCAATGGGAGGGAACAACCGAGCTTCTCATGTCTCGACCAGTTCCTGATATCAAATGCTTGGAACCAACTCTTTCCGAATAGTTTGCAAGTTGCACTCTCATCTACATTGTCAGACCACAATCCCATACTGTGTACATGCCTTACCAAATTCTCTTTGCCCAATACCTTCCGCTTTGAAAACTTCTGATTAAAGCTAGCAGAATTTAATGACCTAGTGAGACAAACATGAGCATCACAGCAAACTGCGCAAACACCAACAAAATTGCATGCAAAGTTCTCCAAACTGCGATAAAAGATAAGAGGATGGAAGAAAGAAAGAGTAGGTAATCTGACCACTCAAAAGAAGGTATGCAATGAAATATTACAATGACTAGATAGAGTTTGGGAAATAATGCCTCTCACAAACTTGGGGAAGTTAACAAAATAACTAGTCAGCAAGAGGCTAGAAATAGTAGTGCACCAAGAAGAGGAGTTATGACGTCAAAGAGCAAAGAGAACTTGGCTAAGGAAGGGGGACCACAACACCACGTACTTCCACATAGTAGCGTTAGTACAAAAGCGACAAAAATGGATAGCCACCATTGAAGAGGATGGCACGCAACACGCAAGGCATGAGGACAAAGCAAAAGTACTACACCGTTACTTCATGCAACTAATAGGGTCAACACAAGATGCCACACCAGTGAACTTTAGATTCGAAGACTTATACAGCAACCCGCTCATTGCGGAAGAGTGGCAGCAACTACAAACGCCAATCGCATAGCAAGAGGTAATCATAGTAAGACAATATTGGCCGAGCAATAAGCCAGCGGGCCCGGACGGATTTATAGGAGAGTTCTTCAAGCAATTCCATGACATACTTATACCTGACTTGCTCACCGTTTTCAATTCTATGGCTGAATCACCCCATCAAACTCTATCACCGCTCAACAACTCCTATATCGCACCTATACCCAAGAAAGAAAATGCCACCCGGCCGACAGACTTCTGCCCAATAAGTTTGGTGAACAACGTTCAAAAAATCTTCTCCAAGGTACTAGCAAACATAATGCGGCACTTCATGCCCCGCTTTCTGACTGAAACACAAACGACCTTTGTTAAGGGTAGAAACATCCTACATGGCTTCCATTATGCCCAAGAGGTCATCAGAATGGCTGCAAAGCGAAAGGAACAAATAGTGGTATTCAAAGCTGACATTCACAAAATGTTTGACTCGATTGAGTGGTCCTTTATAACTAAATGCCTTAAAGCATCAGGCTTTCCCGAAAAAATCAGTAACTGGATAGAGTTTCTAATTCTATAGGGTACATCAAAGGTCATAGTAAATTCAGTTGCAGGGAAGAACATAACACTAAGGCGAAGTGTTCGGCAGGGAGACCCAATATCCCCGTTTATCTTCAACATCGCAATTGACTTTCTAGCACGATGGGTTCAAAAATTAGGTCAGCAGGAGATGTTAAGACAACCATTCCAAGGATGTAGGCCATTAGACTATACGCGGACGATGTCTTAGTATTTCTATAAGATAGCAACCATCAAATTAAGCTCCTCAAATGAGTCTTCGGACTATTCTAAAGCCTCTCAGGATTAAATCTCAATCTACAGAAATCTGAACTCTTGGTCACAGCGGATCACCAAGGAAGAGCACGTACACTTGCGGCATTGATGCACTGCCAGGAATCTCAATTCCCAATCACTCACCTTAGACTTCCCCTATCTGACCGGAAACTGCCTAGAGAATCATTCTACGGATTGCTACACCAGGGGGAGAAATGAGTTGTTGGCTGAAAAGCGGATAGGTTGTCCATAGGAGGGCGGTTGGTGCTGATCAATTCGGTTCTCACATCATAGCCACTATACTACATGTCGGCTTTCGTGCTATCCAAATGGGTCATAACAAGACTGGATAAAATCAGAAGACGATTTTTATGGCATGGACACAAGGAAACACAAGGCCACAACCGCCCAATACATCTCGCGAGGCTTAGGGATTCAAGACTTGAAAAAAATGAACGCAGCTTTAATGCTCAAATGGATGTGGCAATGGATATCTAATAGCCACGACTGGTGGAAAGAAGCTACATACACACTTGGAGAACACATCCGGCCATGGGAGATGTCCAATTCATCCCGATTCTGGTCGAGTATATGACCGTTGGCGTCGGTCCTCCAATCATCACTTCAATTCATAATTGGCCAAGGAACAACGATCCATTTCTGGTTAGATAACTGGCTACAGGGGTCGTTAGGAAGTAGATACCCACGTCTACACGGCAGCACAAGATTCAGAGATGCTTCAACCGCAGACATGAATGAGGAAGGCTTATGGGAGTTGACATTTCATGATAACCAGGAGTTGCAATTCAATGCAGATAAGGAAAACTTGCTACAAGAGCTAGACGCAGTGCAATTGACCACAACACCGGACATACCAATGGACAAGAGACGTATCCATGTAGTTTTCAACTAAATCAGGGTATAAATTTCTCACTGGGACACCACACATAAGAGAAACCGTCCGCAACCTATGAGACATCAAGGCTCCGCTCAGAGTTCAAATATTTCTATGGCTACAACTACGCAATAAATTGCTGACTACAGACAACATGTGCAATAGAGGGTGGATAGTGGTTAGCATGTGCTATATGTGTCGAAAGCATGAGGAAAATGTAACCCACCTCTTTGTCGATTGTGAATTCATAAGGCAGCTCAGAGAATATATAGCAAAACCTCTCCCAAACACTAGATCAAGCTGTGAGCCGTACAAGAATTCTGACTCCCCGCAAAAGCTCCTCACCGAGTCCTATGAAATGTGTTGGCGACAAATGATAGCTGCAACCACCTTTGTCGTTTGGAAGGAGAAATGCAGACGCATTTTCCAAGAGAAGGAGCAAGACGTGATACAAACGGTGCGAGAGATATATTGCGAGATGAAACAATGGTTCTTAATGCACTGTAATAAGGATGGTTTGGATAGCCAACAATAAGAATGTGTACATATTTTTCTTTCTCTAATCTGTACTCTCACGATCACACCTGAGTGATCAGCCTATCATTAATTAATGAAATTTACGGACTTGACCCGTATCTTTTCCTCAAAAAATAAAAATAAAATAAATCAATAAAAAATAAAATTTCAATCGGATCTTGAGTCATCGGCCTATCATTAATTAATGAAATTTACGGACTTGACCCGTATCTTTTCCTCAAAAAATAAAAATAAAATAAATCAATAAAAAGGAAAATTTCAATCGGATCTTGAGTATATGACTCCTACACGGACAATATTAGTTTATTTAGTCACAAAACTAAAGATTAATTATGAACAACATAAAAGTTTGATAAAT
The DNA here is from genome assembly GCA_037127355.1 of Schoenoplectus tabernaemontani. NCBI lineage: Eukaryota > Viridiplantae > Streptophyta > Magnoliopsida > Poales > Cyperaceae > Schoenoplectus > Schoenoplectus tabernaemontani. The sequence continues at coordinate 3,114,165 of CM073751.1, read as the reverse complement.
TTGACTGTGGATGGAAATAAACTTAAATCGCACTATTGTCGATTGTGAATGAAGAACAATTTTCGCTGAAAATTGATCGATAGATGAACAACTCCAGATCTTTATCGTCAAAAGATTTCAAAATATAATCATGTGCTAAAAAAATGTTTTACATGTTATGCACACATTTGCGTTTTGTAGCTGCAACGCAACCAAAAAATCTCGTAAAATTGTTTTCCTTTTAAAAAGAAAGATCATCAGGTAGGTCTATGGATAAAAAATTCAGTGGTCTGAAAATAACGAATTTTATATCCGTCTTAATAAATAGTAAAAAAAATTCAAAAAATATATCCAATTTAATCCGCAAGCATATTCTAATATATCCATTATAATAACATATTGGATCGACTATTTGGACTTTAAAAATGTCCATTGTAACTACTATCATAAAAAAATATTTGTGTACTTCATGTCATTTCTCTCATTCCCAAATAAAACACGAATCCAACCGTTTAAAGTGTTCTCCATATTAAAACATGTTTGGAGACTAATTTTTTTTATATTTTTATATTTTTTACAGGTAGAAAATACATTGATTTTATAATTTTCGATAATAATAATTTTCTGACACTAGAAAATTTGATCTCCAAACATATTTTAATATGAAAAACACTTTGACCCTCTACTTGGATCGGTATTTTGCATTTAAAAATGAGAGATATAACGCAAAGTATAGAAGATATTTTGTATTTCACGACTTATGATAGCATAACTATATATATAGTTATGCTACGGTTAGTTGCGAAGTACAAAATACTTTTGTACTTCGCGTCGTATCTCTTATTTCCGAATTAGAAATACCAATCTGACCGTTCAAAGTGTTCTTCATATTAAAATATATTTGAAAATTAAATTTTATATTTTTTTAAAAAAATTTTCTATTTTTTTGTGGGTTAAAATTTATTCTTATTGAAAATCATAAACTCAATGTATTTTCAACCCCTCAAAAAAATTAGAAAAAAAGTTTCAAAAAATATAAAATTTGTTCTCCAAGCATATTTTAATATGGAGAACACTTTGAATGGTCGGATCGGTGTTTTGAATTCAAAATGAAAGATACGATATGAAGTACAAAAATATTTTATATTTCACGACTAACCATAGCATAACTCTCTCTCTTTCTATATATATATATAGAGAGAGAGAGAGTGTGTGTGTGTGTGTGGCTATGGTGATTCCATAAGCACTTTGACCAAGTGTTTACGGCTTGAATTTAAAAGGTTTCGTACTGAAATTTTTAATTTAAATAGCTCAAAAATTCTTCATATCGTAATCTTATATATTATGAAATTTCAGTTTACTATGCTTAATGTTTTAAAAAAAATTATAACATTTGGCCTATAAAAATGGATATTTTTAATTATCTTTAGAGTTATTTTTTAAAAATTATTAAACATAATAAACTAACTTCATACTTGATGAAAATCAATAACCAACAAGATTATGATACAAAAAATCTTTTGAGATCATTAAATTAAAATTTTAGATATGAGATTTTAAAATTTGAACCATAAATATCTCGGCACAAAATATTTATGAAATCACTGTAACGAATACCTGGATATACACACAGGCGGAATGATCATTTCATGTGGCAAGTAAGGTAAATCAGAATTCAGCAACGTGCAATAAAAAACAATAAAAGAAATAAAACAGAAAGGAACTTTGCTATATGCATCCTTCGATGCTGTTGGCGGAAGCCGAAAGGGGAATGGTATCTAATTTTAATTTCCTGAAGAATTATAAACTTTCATGCACCACCTTTTATGGTGATGTGGATTAGTCCTGCCGCCCTCTAATTACGCCCCTTTTCTTGTTGAGAAGTAGTGGCCTTGAGCACTTGAGGTCTTGAGGACCACACTACCTATTAAACAAACATAAAAAACATCAAAGCGATTAGATGAAATCTAAAATTGCTGTAAGCTTGATTTTCAACATTTATTGCTTTGATTTGAAATGACCAACCACGAATTCAAGTGTTCAATTTATATGTGATACAATTATATTTCATTTTTTTTATATTTTAGAGAAGGGATACGTAACAATTATTTTTTTTAACAATCTTAATAAAATAATTTTATATAAAAAATATAGAAAACCTTAAAACTAAATAAACTTTACACACATGTTCTTAAACTTTATGGATTATTTGTGTTTTAATTTTTATGAAATTTGAATGTTGTTTGATATCCCATCTGATTCTGATTTCAAACATAATTGGAGAGAGGAGACACTCTTAATTTCAAATAGTGATCGATTTCGTCAGTCAAATAGATAAAAATAATCAAATATGCTACGTGGCGCGCTTGATGCACATACTGGTATATGACATGTATTCGATGCTTATTAGGCAGTATCAAGTTTTTCAAAAAAATTCATTTTAACCATTTAAATTTTATTTTATTTTCGTAAAAATCTTTAACGTTAAGTAAAAATTATTATTTTTTAAACCTTTACAATCATTAAATATCTTAAATAACTCTGTTAAAATAGTTTTAACTCGAAACTATTATTTTATAGTTAAAAGCCGTGAAATATTTTTAAAAAATTGGATAGGATATTAAAAGTATCGAAGTAACATAAGATTTAGCTGTTCAATCATATTTATAAGCTCAAATACATAGTAACTTCACGAAATCATAAATGGAGATTGGAGAATAATAAATTACGTGGGAAATATAGAGGAGGGATCCATGGTTGTTGCTTTGTTGGTAAAAGTGGCAATCAGAAGGTCAAATCAAATTAGTTTGATTTTTTGAAATGAAATCAGGTTGAATCGTTGGGGGATTAAGTCAATTTATATCTTAATTTTTTTAGATCTTAATTGATTTTAATTGAATTATATATTATGTGATTTTAAGTCGGATCGGATCGGATTTGAGTTGGATGTGGAATTAGTTCGATTTTAAAAAAAAATCAAAATGGTGAGAAATTCAGACGAGTTAAGTTTTTCATATCAATTCATATTTTGGCATCTCTATTTATTTTATCCCTTGTATCTATTTGTTTATGTGTACGTAAATTAATACATGTAAATTGTTACATTTATTTTGAATAATCTCAAATATTATGTATAAATTTAGAAATTTTAATTTCGTCTCAATGGTCATCGAGGAAGGAGATTAAGTTATAAATTTGATCCATTAATTTCACTTGATGCAAATATAAATCAAAACAAAATTATGTATTTTTTTACATATTTAACATGACATACAAAATATCTCATCAATTAAGAGTATAAAAAAATAATCATTTATTTTTTTTAATTGGAAAGATAAGAGTTAATCTCTCAATTTCATAATTGTCCATAAAAACTTCCATTCGGATTTTGAATCCACGACCTCTTGATCATCTAAAATTTAATTTTATTGTCTTAACACCAATAACAATGGTTATTTAATCCTATCTCGAAAATATATACAGAGATATTAAGCATTTGTCTTATTCTTTATTTGTTTCACGATAGGGAATCTTGTCTTATTGCGAAGGAAAGTACCACATAAATGGTCCTCCGTTATTAAGAAGGATAAGATCATAGATTTACGCCTAACTCATGACAAATTTAACCATAAAAGTAAAAAAATACATTGTAAAAATTAATTTAATCCAAGGTAAGGATATATTTAGTGTGGTTAATTTTTTATAACTCAAGGAAATAACGTGTCCTCCCCAATCTTTGCTCGAGTCTTTTATTATTTCATGTAATTTAAAATTAAAAAGAGTCGTAAGTTCAAGATTTTTGGAATGGTGTTGTGCCGTATGCGATTGAATGAATATGAATAAATGTCAAGTTCTACCCAGTCACTTTTTTAGGATAACAGTACTTTAGAAATGTAGATGCGTGCCTTGTTCTATTAATCCAATTACAATGTGAACATACACACGTACGCATGGCCGCATGGGTGAGAATCTGCTGCTAGTTATGTTTGTAAATCCGATGACAATGAATATCTTAAAAAACACGTGCACGAATTCTAGAGAGATGAAATACATATCTACTGTCCGATCTCGACGAATAGGAAACTGCTCGTTTTTTTACGAGCAGCGGATCTCGTTACCACACGCATATGTTTGCAGTTCACTCCTCTGGTGTGCACCGTGTTTCCAATTCCATCTTAATGAATCCGCGCATGAATTTATATATTATTTTATATACTACGAGAAGATATTTGTTAAATTAAAATTTTATATGTTAATTTTGAATGATCATCTATTATAACGAATTATATATTAGCTAGAATGTATATTACCAAATTTTTGTATATATATAGTTGTACAAACTAAAATACATTTTATTGGATGGAAGCTTTATTAGTTAAAGGAAGTGGACATTTGTGATTTGTCATGGTAATTTTGCTAACTAGATGTTAAAAGGACAAGAAAAATAAATTATGTAATTAGTTATATTTTTTTTCAACAATTTTATCATCATGATTGACTTACTATATATTAACATGTATGAACATAATTTGTTGATTTAATATATTAACTTGAACTTGTTATTTGTTAATAACATTAACATTATCTGAAAGATGTGGGTGGACTATAGAGACATAAACTCCTGTCAGTCCTCGCGTAAACGCGCGCGCATATACATATAGAGACATAAACTCCTGTCAGTCATGCTCATTAAATTTTTTATATGAAAATGGATGCAAAAATTTATAATATTTTAAAAATTTTAAATTATAGTTTTTAATTTTTAAAAATCAGCTCTAAAATAATAATAATAATATAATCAATACTTGAACATTATTTTAAAAAATTAAAAACGGTGACTTAAAAAACTCAAAACACACTAAATTTTTGCATCCCACAAGATTTTCATATAAAAAATTTAATGAGGATGATAAATTAAAATTTGAAGATGATTTGATATACTTTTTGAGTTAAACTCATGGTATCACTTCTCAAATTCACCACGCATTCATGAAAAAAAAAACTCCATGTAAACAGTAAACAATTTCTTTCTCTAAGCTATATAGTTAAGGGTTCGAATGATCCTCATCCTATAAGATTTTAACATGAATAAATTATTGAGAAACTTAGATTGACCATTTTAGACCTCGGAATATGAAATCTCACCCCGAAATAATAACGGTTTTTTGTTTTGCAAAGCACCATAAACTATCTCTCTCTCTATATATATAGAGTTTGGCTACGGTGATTCCGTAAGCACTTCGGCAAGTGTTTATGGATCGAATTTCAAAATTCTCGCTGCTGAAATTTTAATTTAAATAGCTCAAAATTTGTTTTATATCATAATCTTATAAATTATCAATTTTCATCACGTTTGGAGTTAGTTTACTATACTTAATGATTTTTGAAAGATAACAAAATTTGGCCTATAAAAATTAGTATTTTTAATTATTTTTAGAGCTATCTTTAAAAAATTATTAAGCATAGTAAACTAACTCCAAATTTGATGAAAATTGATAATCTACAAGATTATAATATGAATAATCTTTTGAGATATTTAAATTTAAATTTCAAGCATGATATTTTAAAATTTAAGCCATAAGAATTTCGGCTCGAAATGCTTATGGAATCACCGTAGCCCGTCCCTATATATATATTGAATTATAATCTGTTCTAATAATGCATAGAATCGGAATACCGTAAATATAAATAGTCTTTTCTATTAATTTCACGAGAACATGGAACACCATAATGTGGGGAAAAAAAATATAATACTAAACCTCAATGCTCTCTGAGCTGGCTTTTCCTTATGCCTGAGATCTCTCGTCGATGAAGAGTAAACAAATGAGTTTCAAAATATACACTCAAACTAAATAAATCAATATCAAGGTATCTGAATTGATTGCGAAGAGATTGCGTGATATTATGCGGATTAGTTTAAGTACATGGATATTTTTTGTTTATAGAAATTGGCTCCTAATAACTCTGACATTTATATTATTTTTAATATATCATATCACTCTGTGGAGAAGTAAAATCTATTATCATATGTACTAAATCAGTTGTTCTAAATACATGAATATTATTTGCTCAGAAATAAAATATCACCTGGAGATTTAATCGAATTCATACCGGAAGGTAATCATTATTGGACGTTCCAAGGAGGAGCACATTAATTAGACGATAGCTAGTCAGTAGCTCGATCGTTAGATTGATTCTGAAAAAATGGAGTGCTGAGAAAAGGAAGTTATATTTTCTTGTATTGAAATTGGGAAGGAGAAAGAAGAGGAGAAAACAAAATAAAAAATCAGGTTGGAGCAAGTGGTGAGTGTTAATTTTTGTCTCAACTCGATTCAAACTGAAATGATATAAAAATAAATGATTAAATATATGATAAGATGTTTTGATCGGTTTCAAATCAGATCGGATACGGATCGACCTAACTAATTAAGATTAAATTATAAATTAATTCTCATTAAGTTGCTCAAAATATATAAAATAATTAATATACGCTTAATTATTTGTACGTAAATTAATAAATGTAAACTGTGATTACTTATTTATTTTGCTTGATACTTGATCCTATTTACTTCTGTTTTGCATTGAAATCACCGGTTTAATATTTCAAAAAAGAAATCGCGTTTGAAGTGTTTTCAAGTGATGTGCGCGTTTTTTTAATTGTGAAAAAAGTAAATAATTGTTACAAAATTAAATTGACCCGTTATTTTTGTTATTCACTTCGAAAAGAAAAGGTAGTCCAACTTAAATAAAATATTAAATAATGAGTTTTACTCATCCAAGTTCTGGTGAAATTTAGGAAGAACAACATTAGCGAGTTCTGGTGAAATTTAGAAAGGAATTTCCAACAGCAGGAACGCATATGAAAACAAGACACCAACTTGTTATCTTTTTAGTTACAATAATTCAATACATACATACTCCAGTGATTTGATGGGTTTCTCCCAAAAAAGATCGAATCAGAATTTTTCTATTTGATAAGAATAAGCAGATTTAATTCAAATTAATTAGGATTAATTTAAATTGATCATATTAAGTTTATCAGTATATAGCACTTCTGAAAGAAGTCACTGGTAGAAATCAATTCATCATGCTATTTGTTTGAGACGAAATTGACATGCAGAACTAATTATAAAAATAAAATGTTTTGTACAATACCATACTAAATAAATCGAACATTCCCTGAAACCGTTAATTAAATGCGTCCAATTTCATTTAAAATAACACAATCCGGCCACCGGAGATGATAAACACCTCCCTTCCCCTATTTTACTTGGCACTGCCATGAGTGCACCCATCCCTTGCATTACACAAACTAGACCAAACAACAGCAACTCCGTAGAGAACTTAAAGCAGATGTCTCAGATCTTACGAAGCTTGTCAGCCTTGATGATCGGGTTGGCACGAGACAGCGCATCCCTGCCGACCGCCTTGTAATCAAATTCACAATCGTGATGCTCTGGGTACCTGTGGGTCCCACAGAAAGTAATCCCACACCTGCATTTGAACCCAGTCAAACCCACCTTCTTCCGGCACGTCCCGCACCGATTTGCTGCCACTGGTACTGGTACAGGCACAGACTGAGCTGCCGTCTCCTGTACTGATGTGCTACTTCCAGAAGGTTCTGATACATCAGCTGAGAGGGTGACTGGCGACGGGTCGGATGGGGCAGGTGAAAAGGGAGAAGAGCTTGAAGGGGAGAGAGATTTTTGGATGGCCGATATGGCAGAGGCAGATTGTTCTTCCTTCAGGCAGTGCTCTCTGTAGCACTTGGAGCAGAGATTCAACATGGCCGGGCTGCCAAAGAATCCACAATTATTTGCACAAGCACGGGGCCCCTCCTCCCACTGATGTTCCTCCGCCATCGATCTAACTGAGTTTGATTTCGAACAAGTTTTGTTCAAATCTACAAGGAAATTGAACAAGTCAGGAAAATTTTTAATTAAGAAAAAGATAATACTCAATTTACCGGCCAACAACCTGGCGAGATTTTTACGCAAGTCGTTCCAAATCAAAAGATGGTTAGATCTTGAGAGAACTGAACAGATCTACAGAAATTTGAGAAAAAATAGAGCACGGATCTGAGAGAGAGGAAGGAGTTTTACGCTAATAAGAGGAGGTAAAACGTGGAGGAAAAGACAAGCAGGCAAAGAATTTTTTGGCGTGGAAATTAAGAGATCCGCTCTGATTTCTTCTTCTTTAAGATGAAGAAAGGACTAAAGAGACGTAATAGGGAACAGTAAGAGAAAAAGAAAAATCAACCTTTTAGAATGGCGATGAGAAAGGAATCTCTTATCTGATCTCTTCCTTTCTGTGATTATCCCTTCCCTTCGTCTCTCGCTCTGTTTCCTGTCTTAATAAACAGGATGGATGGAAAGGGAGATGTCAGAGGTGAGGCGCACAATCGAGAGAGAGTGAAAAGTCTATTTTAGCGAAGAAATAATTTAGGGGCATGAGAAATTTATATGGAAGGTAGGTCGGAGAAGCAATACGAGTACAAAATAATGTGGCGGTTGTCTAAAAGTGGGACCGATTATTCGCACTCTACCATCCGGCCCCACGGTCAGTGGAATAGATTTTGGTACTGTAAATCGACTAGACGTGGAGAATTGAAATTCTAGAATGGACGAACGAGTCGGCTGCTTCGGCAGAAAGAAAGAAACTTATGAACGGCGTGTATATAAACTTGAACCGAAGTGGCCCCCACGAAATGGCCAATTCAATCAACCATTCTAATTAGAATGGAGTGGAAGTATCTACCAATAATAATTTAGCGCTTTAAAATTGCCATCGGGTAGCTGCTGATATTGCGAACTAGCCATTGGCGTCGCTTATCTTTATTTGTTTATGAGCAAAAAGATGCGTGACGCTGGATGGCGACGTACGCCATCGTTGTTCATTCCATTCCCACTCGTGACTGTGCGGACGGAAAAAAAATATAAGTCTCATTGAATTTTCTCTCGTTGGGATTATCTACTTCGATTTTTTACTTTTAAAATGTTGATCCTGGTTGCAAATTTTATCTAATTTAGTTTTTAATTTTTTAGTTCGATTTATAATTTTTTTACATCAAATAAATAAAATAGTCTAAAATTTATTAAATAAATTTATTTTATTGTTAACATAAAATATTTTAATATATTTATTTTCTACATGTTTTATTTTATTTTTTAAACTATTTATTTTTTTCTTTCAATTTTTATAACTATTTATATTTATCATTTCATTTTAACTAATATAATTTCAGTTTAATCGAATAAATCAAATAAAATTTTAATTTATTTGATTTATATGGTTGATATATTTATAAATTTGATTTGATTATAATTGTACAAATCGAATAAAAATTTCAGAGATATGTTTATTTTGGTTTGACCCGAACCGACCGTTGCACACCCCTAACTAAGAGTGAATTCAACCTTCAATTTTTTTTTGTTCATCAATTCAATCTTTTTTTTCGTAAGGAACAACCTTCAATTTCAGTGAATAACAGGGAATTTTTTTACGCATAAACAAGGATTCAAAAGCGAACTTATTATTAACAATTACCAGAATATAGAGGTACATTTTCTAGTTCCGCCCCTTAGTACTTCATTGGCATCTTCTTCTTTTTTCCAATTTTTGCAGCGGCTCGAAAAAGGAGTGGGATATCTTTGATAAGTATTTATTTTGACAATCTTGATAATAATTCTAAATAGATTTGTAAATTTTTAAAAATGATTCTTTTATAAATGTATTTTTAATTTTATGGATTGATTGTATTTCAAATTTCATACAATTCATGTGTAACTTGTTATTTCATCGAAGGCCATCAAAATCAATATAATAATTATAAAAATTTAAATTTAATGGCGTTTGATGGAATATCAAATGATACTCAAGTTATATAACAATGCAAACACAATTAAACCATAAATTTAAAAAAAAATATTTAATTTTATTTAGATTTTTATAAAATTATTTGAGATGATTATTTTTTTTTTCTTATCTTGTGTGTTAATTGGTCATGTCCATCCTAAATTCCAATGAATTAGTGTAGAAGATGATAAATAAATGAGATATGACAGATACCGACATTATATAATATTAGTAAACTTTTATCTCCCAATTTTTGTCCCGACATTTTTTCATATACAAGTTTTAGTGTGGAAATGAGTTTTCACAATTACATGGTGCCATGCACAAATCGTAATTATATGATGTTATACACAAAAATTGAGAAGTGAAATCCACCATAGATCGACGACGCAACTCTGAAATCACTTGTTACCCGTAGTAGAAGCTTTGATACTAGTTGGGTGCAACGAAAGTTTTAATGCCAGTTGTTAGGTGCAATAGAAGCTCTGATATCTGAATAACGGTTTGCTAGAGATAATGAAGAGAGGCTTGATCAAAGAGAGAAACAAAAGACATATATTATGATGAAACTTGTATTCCTTGATTTGACTTGACTTGACTTGATTTTATTTTCTCTAATGACACTAATAAGATATAATAATGAACTGGAGTTGTTTTACAATTCGACATCAAAAAATAAAATAAAGAGAGATAACACGATATAATTGGAATTCACCTATGTGAGATTCAACTTGACTTTATTTTCTCTAAATTTTGCACTTTTTATTTTCAACAGCATAGATGAGATTCACAATTATTTTTAACTTATATACCTTTAAATTCTTCAAAAATTTCTCCCATTTTTCTTTATCATAGATTCGAGCTCAAAAATTTTAATTTTTAATTCCTCTATTATACTTTACTTTTCAAATAAGACCTTATTTGACTCATCAAACAAAGTTTTCGATCTAATTTCATTTTCTATCATTAAATTCTTACTCAAGAAATTGTTTGCTCATCAAAATTATTTGTGACCTCATCCTTGGATTCATAATCATTGTTATCATCAAAATTTAAATTTATCTTAGTAGTGAAACTTGAAACGAATTGTGTGCTACTTGCTACTTTGATTGCATCTCCTTATTCTTCATGAACACACCATTTCTTAATGTATTTATAAAAAATCTGTCAGTGATCTTTTTGCTTGCAATAATCGCGTTAATGTTTATTGGTGAATAATTTTCATCCATGCTAGCCATCAAAGCGAGGTTTTCCTCATCGGACTTCAAGTTAGAATTCTTCGCTTCATATTCAATCTGATTATTGCTTTCATACACATTGATTGACACATTTCACATATAATATTAGCCATATCATCAAATAAAAATGCAATTGACTCGCTCACCGAGTTAAGTATGACATTTACTGCATAGTCATTATTTCTCTCATCTAATTTGGACTCCACAGCAATTTCTTGGCGGTTTATCAAATTTTTGTATATAACTCTTATATATAATATCCTAAGCATGAAGAATATTCAAGTAATTAGCCATACATATTTTCAATGAATAAAGTTCTTAATAGTTTGATTAAATGTTGAGGTTTTTTTAACATAACCTATAAATTTTAGCATGTTATATCTGAAAAAATTAATCTGTTACAAATAGATAACGAAATGAAAGACATATCTAACATCTCTCTCATTAGATAACAGTTACGTTATACAAACTAACAATTATTTTTTCATAAATAATATTAAAGTTAATCAATAATTTAAGAAAGTCATCTTACCTAATTTAACTTATTAGATTTAGACCTCTCACTATCGAACATAAGATAAATGAAAAATAGTATGAAATAATTACCAATAACCATTAGCAAGTTCGTGACTTTTCATTAGTAATGTTTGCCACATTATTATTATATAAGGGGTTCTTCGTCTTTAAGTATACATAAAAATTCTAATTATAGCACGTATCGTCCAACTCCACATTTTGGACCGCTACATAGCAGCCTCCGTTATTTTTATCAAGCTGCTGCTTCGACTAGTCTCAGCCCAGCCCAACTAATTGTTGATAAGGCGAACCTTTAGGTGGCCCTTTGGCAGATATGTTATTCACTTTAGAACCTAGATATATTTAAATTTGCATAACAAAAAGACAGTTAAGTTCAAATCCCCTGCCGGTCAAAAGTCTGGCTCGGATTAGGATTATAAACTAGCCGAGTCGAGTCGAGTGAGAATAAATTTAAGATAGGCTCATTAATTTAACGAGTCTTATTTACTAAATAGTAATATTATATACCAATACTTTATACTAAATTTAAAAAAATAATAAGAATCAATAACAACAAAGTTTTATACATATTTTATACAATAATTTCATATATATTGAATTTTAACTTATATAACACACTAAAAATTCATAATAAAATATATAAATATTAATAAATTAATAGTTTAATAACTTTAACGAGGTTAGCGAGCCATATCAGGACTAGTTCAAATTCGACTTATTAACTTAACGAGCGAGCTAAATTCGAGTTTATCTTGAATGAGTCATGAGTGATCCATGAGCTACGATATTTTCATGACAGCCCTAGCTCAGATCCCGGGCCCCCTCTGGCTGAACTCTCGTCTCGCTATCGCTTCTCGGTTCACTTCGGGATTTCATGAAGGTATCATTGCTCATTTCCTGATTTCTCATTTTTGTACAGACTGATAAGCTTACTCTGCGGGTATCGAACAGATAGCAATCTTCTTCAACCTGCTGTAGCTTCATTCTACAGATCTGTACTCTTTTATGTTTTTCAGTTGGGTTGTTTCCCTGATTGAATTTCATATAAAGAGTCTACTAGCTATCATCTTGTTGGTGACTCTACAGGATTTAACTTGATATAAATAGACCGCGACCCACTTGCCAATTTGACAATTGACCTAAGGATTCTAAGAGCCAGTGATAGTACACCGTACCAATTTGATTTGTAGATATTCTTCAATTTCCTGTCTGCAGGCAATTCAGATTTTCGTAAATGTTTATTTGGAATGTTTCTATTCTTAGTAGTACACAATTTGGAATTTTGATTTGACCTGTAACTACAGTTTAGCATCCTTCTGACAAATGAAGGTGAATATTTACTACGTTTTTCTTTCCTTAAAGAGGCGTACCTTCAATTAGTACAAAAATGGATACATACTTATGACTTGAGGAGTTAGGTGCTCACTGGTCATTCAACAAATTTACTTATCATTTGAATTTTAAAATAACAACTGCATTGCCACTGCTCCTATATCTCAACACACCTTATTTGTTAATTATCGCAAACACATACCCCACCTAATCATTTCCATACACCAAGGCCTAACTCTTTGTAATTGTGGAAGATATGACCCATTCACTTGAAGCAACTAATAACCTTTTTCCAATTAGAAATTCGAGAAACGGGAATGAACAAGAGGGAGATATGGAGGCTTTTCTACTTGTTTATTTTTTTTTGGTCAAGTCGTCTCCTTCTCCCTTCTGTTACAAGCTTCACATACCTCTCATAGCAGATTTTGGGGTGGTTTGGTTGTGCTATCTAGCTTTTGGGGCGGTTGCAATTGGACTGATCATCTATTCACTCAAGTAACCCAAACTAAATTTGAATATGTGCTTCAATTCATTTCAACCGAAACAGATGTCTGACAACTATTTCATGCTACTTGTGAATTGCTTTTTCCCTCCGATAGGATATAGCAAGCATACTGTGCATTTCACTACGTTATTTGCGAATGAGCAAGCAGTTGTGACGTATGAAAGTCAAGTGAATCCAGATGAAGCCAATGAGGATGTCTCCAGCGCATGAAGTGGATTCAATTAAAGATGATAAATATGAAATTTTGTTCATAAATTCAGGGAGGCAACAAATAGAAACCCAGAAGACAGACGCATTCATGTTACTACAAAATCATTAGCACGTTTCTGCAGTATGCACCGCCTCAACCAATACCAGATGCCAGAATTTGCCTGTGCTTACCAACCAAGTATGCATCGTCACTGTTCTTGCGCTAAACCCATATGTATCAAACAGAATAGAACAGATAACGAGCTTACTCACCAACAAAAGGTTTATATTGATTGTGATCATGTAAACAAACTAATACTATTTTTGTAACTGCTCACTGATGAAGTAAACAAATGTGATTACAGATATTAACATGAGGCTGAAAGAGCAAGTATAAGAACACAATTAAGAAAATTCAACCAACATAAGACAATTAAACGGTTATTCTTATTTCAACCAAGGAGAGTGATGCATGTTTTGCAGTCATTCCTTCCAATAGCAACTAAATATGCATAAAAAAATCTATATAATCTGTTATCACGTTAGTATGTGGTTTTATGAGCTATCAGTTAGCTGTGAATTCAAACACTTCTGTGCTACAAACAGTCACATACCGGCAGTGGCAGTAGAACATAAAAATGGTACTGGTTGTCACAGTATAATTATCCAGCTACAACACCCTACAAACATATACAAGGAGCAGACTGCAAAAGTTACCTCATTTATGTAACTATGCTAGAAAAACCATTCTTGAGTACTAACATAAAGAGATTATAGAAAGAAAACACCTGGAGAGAGCAAACCATGGTTTCAGAAACTTATACCAGTACTGTAGTACAGTTACATAAACAGTAGTCCTAAACATTTGCAGCAACAATATAGACATTCCAAGCATCTCTTTGGTGAAAAGAGGAGAGCTCTTCGTACTTGACATCTTTACCAACTTCATATTCATCTGCATTTGCATGTAAGTGGGTGTCTGGCATCTCTCTCATCCAAAAATGAACTGATTTGAACCCTGCCTCTTCCATGCAATCTTTTATTTCTGGTATTGACCATCTATTTGGGAAGAAAAGGTACTCATTCAGGCTCTTACCGTGGACAATTTAAGAAGATAGATAATTAATAAAATAAACAAATGAATGAATTTTTCTGAGAACCAAAACAAGGTAGTAATTTCATCAAGCAAATACATGAATGAAATATGACATACAATCGCCAATGGTACGAAAATGCATGCCGCATAGTCTTCTTCTTTCCAAATTGAAAATGGAGACTGATTTTTGTTCTTCTATTTATTACATCAAACTCTTCTTGCTCCCATATGTACTGTACAAAATTCCAATTTAAGCCAAACAGAAGCAATCTAAAGCAAACACATTACTATAAAATAATGTTCAAGCAAAATATTATCAAAATAAAGCAAAACTTACAGTGAATCCAGAGAGTTTCCTTTGAAGGCGTAACTTACATTCTGATGAAATACCACCATACAAGTCCATCACAAAGATACCTCCTTTTCTGGACAAAACATTTAAAGCATACCTAAAGTAGGCAACCAAGTCTTTCCTGGAATGTAGACAGCAGCAACTGTAGTTGAATGCACATACAATGTCTCTAGCAGGCAATTTTGCCTCTCTCATGGTTGTAGGAATATCCGACTGAACTTGAGCCCCAATGTTAACATCCAAAGATAGATCTTTGATGCAATCAATTTCAGACGGATGGTAGATATGGCGTGCTTCAAATGGTTGCAAAACATTTCCATGAAAAAGAGAGAGTCTTGAATAAGCATCAGAGCCGACCTTGCTTAAATTGTTGTCAAGACACCAATTAAGGGACTCCAGGTCAAGGTCCAACCCCACAGCTGTTCTTCTCGAGTCATTTCGCAACCACTCAGTACTGCCAATGTAGATGTAAACAATAATTGGCTGAATGAGTACGGCAGTCAAGTCCAATCAGACAAATGCTATTCAGAGGGAAACAAAAATGGAATACCTGAGAAGAGCAGTGCCACAGAAGTCTTCTTGGAAATGTAACGGTTGCCTCCCACCAACGTACATCAGAAAGAACTTGAGCATGTAGCTTATATCCCCCTTTGGCGACTGCAATTTGCCAATCGAAACACAAAATCACGCATTTATACGAAATCAATTAAAGAAACTCCGCAGAGAGGTTATCAGCGAGGACCTTAGTTCAGAAGTGAAGTACATAAATGGAAGCTACCTGAACAGAAAGTTGGTAGAGGTGGAACTTGGAGGGAGAATCAGCCTCCATGCCCTGCTTCTCTTCTTCATCGTATTCTTCCCTTTCCTTTTGTTCTTCTTCATCGTCTTCTTGAGATGGCGGCGGCAGGTCGAAAGCAGACGAGGGTAAGGCGGAGTAATCGTCGTCATCTTGGTGGAGGCGACGAGATGCTCGGTGGTTAGACTCTTTGTGTTTCTTCTTCCCGTGCTTCCCCATTCCTTTGCCTCTTTCTTTCTCACGCCGCCATGCCCATTGCAGAACAAATAAATTAAAAGAAATAAGAGAGTGTCGATGGCTAGAAGGTTTCAAGTTCAAAACCCCAGAATCACTCCCTCTGCACGTGCTCAGCTCAGCTCAGCTCTTAGCTTTCTTCCTCCGAATTGATATTTTTTATTCTTAATTGCCAAGTCAACTGATATTTTTTATTCTTTTTTAATATCAAGATCATTTAGTCATGACAAGTAACGACTCTCAATTCACTTTATAATGTTTGAAATAGGTTACTGGTAACGTTGACAATAAATTTATTTGACGATGATATTAATTTAACCGTCATAAGAATAAAACAAAAACAAAATTACAGATATATATTTGTGTAGAATAGATAGTGTAAAGTGTTCTGTAAATTTCCAAACACAGAGAGAAAGAAACTGATGCATTAAAATGTGGATCAAACTAGTTCAAAATTATTTCTTCATGATAAAGACCCAAATCCATAAAAACTCCATTTAGTAGTAGTAAAAGAAAATATTTACATCGCAACTGAGCTGTCTTTTACTCTTTATTACTGTTGCTTTGCACTTTAGTTCTGGTATCTTTAATGATCTATTGACATTTTATATCAAAATTGAATTGGTCATCCAATTCAAAAGTAAAAAGGAACACATCATGATACTACTAGCCACTGGATATCATATAACAACAGTTACAGCTTGAAGTATTGCAGACTTTTCAATTAACTAAATCTTAAAGGGCGCTAGCTAGCTACTAACAAAATTTCTGAACGGGGCAGAAGAAATTGAATATTGTATACATCTCTTTCCTGACCAAAATGAGAATCAAATACAACTCCATGCTTTTAAAAGTGCTAAATTTTGTTAGGCTGAGGATTTTGGGAGCATCAAGGCCTGTGTTGTTGGGGTGCGTGGGTACTGAGAGCTGGAGCTGCAGTCTTTGGCGCATTACTCCTATGGTCGCCCATAGACTTCTTTATCTGCTCCCGTTCAAACAATCATTCAAATAAGTCTTTTTAAAAAAAAAACTAAAATAAAATGTCAAAAAGAATAAGCATTTAAGGCAAAATCTTACCAGTGCAAGTCTCTCCCTGTGGATATCACTCACATTCTGCAATCCGAATCCCAAAGCCCATAAATTTCAATATATAGTTGTCTAAAAGTTTCCTTCGGAAAAGAATAAAAGAAAGACAAGATATTTGCATAAATTCATTACGAAGAATTGGAATCACCTGCTTCCTGTACAACTTGATGTCATCACCACTGAAACCAGGCAGTGTTATGTTCCAATTTTTCTCTGCATACAGTACCACACTTATAAGCCTATGTCCGTCTTTTATTATTTTTTTTTCCAGACAAGAGAAGATAAACACTTTGAAAAATCCTAAGATACATACCAGCATGGAGGAGTATGTCTTTACTCTCAAGTGTGGTCGATTTTCTATGCTTAGCCAATGAGCAAGCAAATGTTGTTAGCTACAAATATAAAATCTGTTAGGAACAAACAATATATGGTGAAAGTGTGACAACTAATCTAGTGTGCACCTCGATTCATGATGTGGCTTTCCTTAATCTCCCAAAATTTTATTTTCAAAAAACACTCAAAGACAATATATGACCATGACTTACAGACTCAACAAAATCTTCAGCGATTTCAATCAGAGAATCTTCCACATCAGCTTCCAATTTCTCAGATGGATCAATCTGCCAAAAGGTCAAATCTGTTTCAATTTTAACTATAAAATTGGAACTTGATGATAAAATTGACAGATTTTTTTTTAGTAAATAAAAAAATAAAAAAATAAAAGCGGATTCTGGGTTGATTTACTACATAGCTAGGCCCGAGTCTTTGTTCCGGGTCCAGCTTCCGGACCCGAAACTAAGTTTTGGTCCCAGCTCTCCTCACCGAAATGTCGTGCAGCAATCACAATCAATTTTTCAAACAACTTTCTCTGAAAGGGATTATACGCAAAAAGGAAAATAGGAACCCAGAAAGAGTTTTTAAAAAACGAGTCAAATACTTTAATGGCATGTTGTCGCCTGTGTTGTTTGCCACTTGGAAATAGACAGAAAATGACAGAGAGAGGTTCTGTGAATGAGAAGACAAGAAATACTATGACATGAGTGCATGCACAAGGTCTGTGAACCCCATCTTGAAGCGGTCATCTTAAGAAAACAAATAATATAATATATATTTTTTAATGTATCCGATCTTGGCTCCATCCAACGGTCATGCATCCCCTAGGGGCCTAGAGTCTTACTTTTTTATTCAATCAAATATCCTCGAGGCTGGAGCTCCTGACCATCTACAACCGCGCAACCAGCTGTCTGTGGGTCCTGGCGTACTGCAGTCAGTGTGTCTGGATTCTACGTGACGCTTTCCTACTGAAACCTTCATGCTGATGTGAACAAGTAACCATGCAAGACCTGTCTGCACCTATTTCTGATCATTTGGGATGCAGAGGATCTACAGACAGATTAAAGTAGGGGCCTATGGACTGTTATCAGAAAGTGGGGGCCTGTGGAGTATAATCTATCCTTTTAGCAATGGAGGAAGTGAATATTGCTTTTTTTTTAGAATTTTGAGCTGGGACTAGGGGTGTCAATTATTGACCCGATATGACGGGTTAACCCGACCCGAACCTGACCTGACCCGACCCGACGTGACCCGACGCGACCCGAAGATAAATGGATCGGGTATGGGTTTAATAATTTTGACCTGAATCGGGTTGGGTCGGGTTGACCCGAACCTGACCTGACCCGACCCGATTAATTATGTTTTAGGAAGTAATTTTGTGATTTTGGTACCAATTAAGCTTAAATATACACTAATTAAGATTAATTATAAATTAATTAATATTGACTTGCTTAAAATTATAAAAAAGTAATTAATAAATATTTAATTATTTTACATGGGTCGGGTTGGGTCCACCCATGACCCGATCGGGTCGGGTATGGGTCAAGATTTTTTGACCTGAATTTAAATGGGTTGGGTTCAGGTCGGGACAAGAAAAATAATAAAATAATATGATCCTACCCAAACCCGACCCGTTGACCCCCTTAGCTGGGACTGAAACTTTGTTTCGGGTCCGGGAGCTGGACCCGGAACAAAGAGTCGGGTCTGGCTATGCATGTAAAAAACCAAGTAATCAACCCAAAATTCACTTTTCATTTTTTTTTAATTTACTAAAAAACAATCTGTAAAATAAATGTACGACAGAATGGTATTAGACAATAGGAGCAGCAAAGAATGCACTCACCTGGGAGAACAAGTCCTGGATAGTTTTCTTAGTGATAATCTTATCGCTAGAGTCAGGTACATCAACATTAGTCAAACTCATCTCCCCTCCTAGTGGGAGCACACCACCACCTGCAAGAACTCTAGACGTCTGCTGTAGAAAGGGAGATGTCTGGGGCTGGGGTGGAAAGGGTGTGTTCTGTGGAGTTTGCTGCAAGTGTTGTATCGGGCCGTGGTACAATGGCCTTGTTTGTTGTAAAGTTTGAGGTGGCCTCTGCTGTGGTGATCTAAATGGTGATGCAGAAGGAGCAGGCATAGAAGGAGGCCCATGCATTTGCATTTGCATTTGCTGTACTAGGGATGATGCTGGTGGCCCACTAGGAGAAGGCATGGAAGAAGTCGGTCTTGACATGCCCTGAGTTGCCATTCTTTGCTATAAATCGGTACAAGAAAGAGAATGAAGGCCAAATTGATAGAATGAATTTGATGCATTATTAAAAGAGATCACCACAATCCAGGACTCCATTAATCCTTATGTACCAAACAAAAAGAAAATTTGCTATCACAATGAATACTAGGAGGAAAAAAAGATGAAGATACCAATTATTGCTTGTTAATTACCTGTTGGTTGAAAGCAGGGTTTGAAGAGGTAGGTGGAGTTAATCTTATAGGAGTTTGGCCAGGCCGCTGAGGCTGAGAAGTAGTAGGTCCAGTTGGTCGCAATTGACCCGCATTAAGAGAAGCAAACGTGCCAATGTTTTGAATACCAGGAGATGTTGATCTAACCTAAAGAAGAAATGATGGTAAACTCTGCAGATTTTACACTCTATAACACAACAAAGGAACAAAATGGAGTCACAGCACAGAGAAATGGATGATTCATTAAATTGATGTCAGTTTTTATCCACTCATTATTCTAAACATCATCTAAAAACTGACATAAAAGCATAATTACAACCATTCTACTGTAAACCAATTTAATAGGTCAAACTACAGGTGCTTTGAATATTAACAATGTTTTGCCACTTTGTCAACTCCCAACCTTTTTACATCTACTTTTAATAAAAAGATATGAATCTGGAAAATATTTGGTTCCGGAATTGATTGGCGTTGCCAGGCCTACTGAATATGGTTTAGAACTAGGAAAATACCCTCAACCATAAACAGCACAACCAATGCCAACGAATTCAAAAGCCTAACCTCACAAAATGTTGGAAGTTACACCCGATCCATTTGCAACCTAAACTAAAATTTCCATCAGACAACAATGTGGAAGCAAATACTCACTCAAGAAGCATTGGAATAAAATAGGGAGAGGGGGGAGTGTGGTTCAAACCTGAGAAGCAGAAGAAGGGGAAGAATCTGGGACTCGGTGCATAGTAGAAAGAAACTGGTGCTGGTGCTGTACGGAAGGGGGCGGAGAGGGGCCGAAGGTAGTAAAAGACTGGTGGGCCCGGGTCGAGTGGTGTGCCGGTGCAACGATAGCGAGGCCGCCTCTGGGTTGAGCACCGCTAGTAGCGGCACCAACAGTAGACGAAGAGGGAAGAGGAGGGAGCCGAGGGAATGAGGTCAAGCCAGTTGTCGCCGGGGCTTGAGAAGCAATCGGTGGCACCGTGGGACCCCCACCTCCACCTCCGCCAGTCCCTTCGGACGATGGCGCTGAGAGCTTACCTGTTTCCGATGGTTTCGACTCCATGCCACCACCACTCAATTTCTCTCTTTCCTCCCTCCAACAAAGCGCTCTTGTTCTATCGTCCGGTCTCCGTCCCGGTACTCTCGCCGTATGAAGGCCCCCACCGAGTGTCGACCGTACTTCGGGACCTTTTGGGCCAAGTGGTCGTGGGATGAAAGATTGAAGCAAAAGAAACCTTAGCTATGGGCTGATATGTATTGGGCCTTATTCTGATGTGTAACGCATTCTGATTAGTGCATAATCAAGAGGACACAAAGAATGTTCTATCAAAATTTCTAACTGCAAATGTATTACTTTCATGAGAAAGGATTCAATTATCATCATTTTGGTGTCACATTGGTGTTATTAAAATTAAATATCAAGTAACTATTATTTAAATTCTTAAATAATAAAACTAATTGAAGAAATATTTTATAAATATCATCTTATATATGTATATAAAAAAATTATATCATTTCGATATTATTTCTATAGGCATAAAGCGTTAATAAAATTAACGGACTAAATTTTACAATTTAGACACATTACTTGATGGCTATTCAAATGAAGTTAAAATTTTATATTTTTTTATATACATATAATTGAGATGATATATAATACATCTAACGGTTCACATTTTTAATTTTATACATAAAAAAATAAATAGACACCATGCCTTTGGTAATTGAATCCCTTCTCTACTTTCATAATAGTTCTTTCCGTCAACTCTTCATGAAAAATATAACAGCTGCAATTTTTTAAGTGGCATATCTGTTAGTCTTTTCCTTTATTCAAAAAATAAAAAAAATAATAATAGGATTTTGTTGATGTTTAAATTATGATCAATAGCAGGATTACGCCGTCAAAATATTATCGATGTTACATTGTTACTTTCTTTATGCACATACAGAATTCACCAATCTGACAATTGCTATCCGTTATTATTTGTAGTCTATTTACAACAAAATCATGCTGAACCAATAACTTCTTTATGCACAAGTGATATGAGTGATTTCAAACAAATTACTTACATTTCAATAACAGAGAGTAAACTCCAAGGCCTCCTATAATTAATTAATTAAATAAAAATCATAATTACAATATTTCAACAAGTTGGTGACAATCATAAGTCATATTATATCCCAAAAACAAAAGCGAACAATCCTGATCGTAATACATGATTATATCCCAGAAACCCAACAAGAAGTACCTTGATCATCCCTAGCTAGCAAAAAGAGGGCATTTGATCAACTTCTTTACAAATGCATTTGTAGCTATTCTTTTAAATATTTAAAGCAGTTGTTATTGCTTTTCATATGCAACATTAATTAATATCACCAAGCAAGTGCATGACAAACCAATAACATTATAAAAATATTAGCTAAGTCACAGGCCTAAAGAAAGAAATATAGATTAATCTTCAAAATGCAAGCAGCTTCTGTTCGCATACGATATATATGCAACCAATCCTATATTAGAATTCAAGAATTCATCTCTCTCCACATCAGTTCTACCAGTAATCACCACAAGAACAAGAACCAGCACTAAAATGGTGGAACCGGTTTGTATCCCTTACTATAATCTCCCTTTCTTCAATGGATGAGACCATCTTTATCACGGTGTGACAATCTCCACAGACCCTCAGGTTCTTCATAATTTGCAATGGTGCCCCTCTAGGCACACAAAGTAAACCCAAAGCAAGTGCCAACCTCTCACTGTGCCTAAACAACATTCTCTCTTTCTGTTCCTCCCCCACATTGTGCAAAACCAGACTTGTATCAGGTTGATACCCCTTTTTCTTCAGCAGAATCATCAACTCTTCAAGTTTATCATGGATTTTATCAATCATAGGATGTGAAGTATCTGATGCTATGAAGGAGTGTACTGTGCTTCTTATCTGAATCCAGCTTTTACCAGCTTCTTTTTTTACGTCTCTTCTATCCATAATACTTCTAATCCTAGTGCTCTCCTCCCATTTACCCAATGTTGAATACATGTTAGACAACAACACATATGCAGCTGAGTTATCTGGTTCAAGTGACATCAGATTTTTGGCAGCTATCTCTCCAAGTCCAATATTCCGGTGCACCCTACATGCCCCCAAAAGGGTACGCCAAACTCTCGCATCAGCTGGAAAGGGCATCCCTCTTATAAGATCCAAAGCTTCACTTAGCCTATCAGCACGGCTATAGAGATCAACCATGCAAGAGTAATGCTCCATTGTTGGCCTAATATGGTGAACATTAATCATCGAGTTGAAATAGCTCTTTCCTTCTTCTACTAAACCTGTATGAACACAACCATTGATGACCCCAATAAAAGTGACACCATCCATCTCCTGTCCAGATTTCTCCATCTGTCTAAATATCTCAAGAGCCCTTTTTCCATAACCATGCTGTGCATAGCTACATATCATGGAGTTCCACGACACAAGATCTCTATTAGACTGTCTATCAAACACCTTCTGTGCACTGTCTATGCTACCTTTCTTTGCATACATTGTTACAAGTGCATTACTAACATATATCGAATTCAAATGCTTATACTTAATTGACATGACATGGAGCTGTTTACCGAGATCTATTGGTGTGTCCGGGCTAGAGGAAGCATCAATCACACTTGAAAGAGTAAATTCATTTGGTTTTATCCTTTGCTTGATCATTTCTTTAAATAGATTCACTGCTCCGTCATAGTGTCCTGCTTGAGCATGGCATGTTAGCATGGCAGACCATGCAACTATATCCTTTTCATCAATGGACCTAAATATGACAAGAGATTCATCCGTCTTCCCCAATTTGGTGTATGCTATAAGAAGTGCAGTCCCAACAGATGGTACATGGTGGTAATCACTTTTAATCACTAAAGCATGAACTTGAAACGGTGATATAGCAGGAGAGGCTCTTAGCAGAGTTGAGTAGGTAAAGTCATTTGGTTCGACATGTTTTCTCCTCATCTCACTAAATAATGAGGCGACTTTGATAGGATCTTTTGTTTGCACATAGGCACCGATTATCGCAGTCCATGATACTACATTTCTTGCGTCTCCTGGCATTGAGGAGAATACCTGAAATGCATGGTCAAGTTCCATGCATTTAATGTAAGCTACCATGAGTGGTGTCATAATATTATTGTCAGATCCCAAACCTTCCTTTATCACACAAGAGTGAAGTTGTTGGCTGAAGATTAACTGTTTAAGATTAGAACATAGCTTTATCACTGCAGCATAACTCAATAGGGTTGGTTTCACACCATTACCTCTCAATTCATTGAAAAGTTGAAGTGCTTCAGCTCCAAGACCATTAAGCACAAAGCCACCTAACATGGTATTCCATGTGACGCCATCTTTTTGGGGCATTACACTAAATAGTCTCCTCCCATCATCAATAGAACTGCATTTCATGTACACTCCAACTAGGGAAGTGCCCACACTAACAAAATTATCAAACCCATTCTTTACACAGAGACAATGAAACTGTCTACCAAGATTCAAGTCTGATGAGTCCCCACACAACTGAACAATGCTAGAGATAGTAGACTCATCAATGGTTTTATCCGAGTTCTTGTCCTGTAAAAACAATTGCAATGCTTCTCTATGGAGGTTATTCCTGGAGTAGCTGATCAATAATCGATTAAAGTCTGACGAATTTTCTTTGGGCATTCCATCAAACAGTTGGCGGGTGTGTAAGGTGATGCCAGGTTTCAAAATCGCTCCAGCACTAAGTGCTTTCTTTACCGAGTCAAGTACTTGTCCTCTTCCAGAAAGCTTGGTTATTGGCCTTGTAACCATGCTCAGGAGAAGACCAGCGCAGTCTCAGTTCTACTTGTGTTCATGTGATTTCTGAGATGTGAAAAGAAAAGAAAACTACCAACTCCGCAACTCGGACGAAAAGAGGGTATCTAGTAAAGGAAAAAAATTTCTAATATTTCGGCCCAACATTTTTTGAGTACGGATTGGGCTCAACTCAACACATATCGGCCCGTTAAGTTCTTTAGGGAGAATTTGAGAGCTTGTCAGGTTAATCCTGTAGGATTTTGCGAAATTGGTGCGCTTCGGCGCTTTCCAATCTCATCGGAACGGCATTGAGCATCTTCTCGTTCCCTTTCTATCCTTCTCAGGCAAACAAGAGGTGCGTACTGTACGAATGTGGTTTTGAATGTATGCTTTGTGCTGGACCTGCTGGTGGCGGGGCCATACTCCTGGCATGCGATCTAGGTTTTTCTGACTACCAGATCCAGTTGATTTATTCTATAATTTGTCTCGAATTATGGCAGGTCTATGCTCGAATCCTGCTAATTCTCATTTTTTATTTTTAAATTCAGATCTTTGTCTATTCCAATGTATTCAATAAATTGGTTGGTCTTACAGACTTCACTTTAATTATGATTAGATAGACCTAACCTTAAATTAATCCCTTGTCGAAGAGGACCATGACAGCAGAAAAAATAAATAAACAAGAATCAAATTGCCAACTTTATTTTAATTGCACTGTGCAAGTACTCAATTTGATGTATAGTTGAATAATGCTGGTACTAACCGGTCAAATGCCATACCCAATCACAACTCTGGACCTGACATATATACTGTATCTTACAATAAGCTCCAAATTCTCATTTTTCTATATACTACACAATTTTTTTCTAGTACAAAAAAAGGAATTTCACTGATAACACTTGTCATTAGAATTTTAAGGCTATTTGCTCTCAAACCCATTGAAATTTTAAAGTTTCCTATTCCACCATTAAAACTTAAAAAAAAAAAAACTCATTTCTCAATCCAAACCAAACATTTTTTTTTCTGATTATACTCTTTCTTTCATTTATCGTGATAATTTTATTGAAACCTCATTAAACTTAGAATAAGATATGTATGGTTCCAATTTGCCCTTCTCTTTAAAGTAGACAAACATTTATGATATAACCACGCTAAATCTCAAATTCCCTCTTCTCCTTGTGTATAGCTGCTATGCTTGCATATCTAGTGAACTAGTGTGTGTTAGATGATTGTAACATTATATATGTTTTGAAAATAAGACTTGTACAATTGGAAGATGTTTCAAGACGAACAATTTGTCATTCTCATTATTTACTAAATTTTAGAAAATACAACTGAAAAGTGAGATGCAGGGAATGCATTAGTTGTAGTATGATTTAATCTACCTTGCCACTTTATGGTTACAAGGAACCGAAGTAAAGCACAGGTTCTTATGTACGTGTTATTTGTGGTCTGCAAGAGTGGAACAATTGTGCCATGGTGGATTTGGGATGGTGTGTGAAGTTGTTTATCAGACAAAGTGAAGCATGAGAAGAGTTGAAGTGACACCTCTTCATTGTTATTGAAGTTGTAGAAGAAACGTTAATTATTTTAAATAGAACAATGAAATATGAACTTCAAAAAATTTCGTTCTAAATTTAATGAATTTTCTATAAAATTATGGTCATCAATGAAAAAAAGGCTAAATAAGAATTGTTGTTTCATTTGGATGGTGAAATAAGCTTTTTATTAAGCTTGATGGGGAAGTAGGCAATTTTAAAAGTTTCAATGGATATGAGAGCAATTAACCCATATAAAATTGTGTTTGTGGATAAGTAATGATTATTTAAGTATCATAGTTTTGTTATCCTGCTTTAAATTTCAAGAAAATATAAAGTCATTCTTGACCCTTTTATTCATCAGATAGACTGTACAAGGACCCGGTTGGATTGAATATAACTCTGTAATTAATCAATTATAAATTATATTTGTCACTGGTTGATGGTTCTTTTTTTGAATCTGCAAAACAAATGAGGGCTCCAATTTATTTGTAATTGCTGATATACCTTTATATATACATATTTTTATTTTATTATCCATTGACATTGAAGTATATTGATGTTATTCAGCAATAATTTAAGCGAGTGAATATGACTGCTTTCTGGACTTTATTCTTTCTTCTTCGAAACCCAACATCTATGCACATATACTGTGATTACTTATTGAGAGAGAATGTGATAGTAGCGGTACTATTTGCACCCCTAGGTAGGGGTTTGAGGGTTGGATTGGATTTTCTCAGCAGGGACAAATTAATTATATTTCTAAGGCCATCTGTGGGTTTGAGCTATTTATATATGAAAATTGATTTTGTTACTCTGGGTTGGTTCAATTTATCCCACTCCTTTCCATGTATCTGAATCATCAATCACTTTTAATTCCTTTTGTTTTTATAATATTACCATGGTTATGTCATATTACTGAACCTGCCAAATATAAAATAATATTGTGTCTCAATTATAGTATTGGACAGATTGTTATCAACTTCTAATAAAGATGTTAATTTTGTCTTCTCTGATGGCCACTTTGGATAGACTGGAAGCTTGTTGAATTAGATCGTTTTGTCTTTTTTCATGGTTGATTGGATAAACTTGAAGATTTAGAATTGCGTGTAGTTTTTCCTATTGACATTACAAATTTAGAACTGCATAATTATGATTTGTCAGTTGTCTGACAAGGAATGATTGTGATCCTGAAAGCCGCTATCAAAAATATGTGATGCAGTAGATACATGCGAGATGTTGCCTTGTAACTTGCACAACAGTATATAAAAGAAAAAATAGAACCGTTTGAATGTCAATAGCAAATCTAGTTGAAGATGAGACCAAGTTCTAATTAATGAAGGGCATCCTTGACATTTTTCATTTTCTTAATGAGTTATTTATTTTGAGCAAGCAGGAAAGACCTGTAATTTTGCTTCACTACTCAATTAAATTAATCAACCAGATTTCTCTGTGGGCATACTGTTTTCAATGATTATATCTTACGAATCTCTCAAATATGAAATATCTATTTCTTTTCTTTGGTTGTCTTCATATTCTTTTGCTGAGTCAATATACTATGATTGTTAGGTTTTTCATGCTGACTAAGCTCATAATGCTCCAGTTTTCAGCATGATTCTGCCAGTACTGATCCCGACCATTCTGGTACACTGCATTGCTTAGATCCCATAAAACTTGTAAATTATTGTAGAAAAATTCTATAGAAAATAAAGGACACTTGGCCAGAGGTGTGCTCCTGTGCTATTGATAGCATGTACTCTATACAATGAATCCAGATCTTGCTATAGATCTAGATGTGTTGTTTGGCCTAAACATAAAAAAATTATACTAAATAATGAAATAAAAACTTTTATATGGCTAACATTTCCCTGGCACTAGTTTAGAACAACAAAAATAATGGCTAAACCTAGCTGCTATTAAACACTCCAAATATTATTGAGAAGATTTCAAGCTATATATATATATATATATAGTAAATCTACGGTGAGCTTAAACTCACGGAAGACCTCCATGAGCTTACCTCAAAAAATATATCAAATGATCTTCAAATTTTGATTTTTCACTCTCATTAAATTTTTCATATTGAAATCTTGTGGGGTACAAAAATTTGGGATGTTTCGAGTTTTATAAGTCACTATTTTCAATTTTTGAAAATCAGCTCTAAAAATAATAATAAAATATTCAATATTTGTACATTATTTTCAAAAATTAAAAAGAGTGACTTATAAAACTCGAAACATCCCAAATTTTTGTAACCCATAAAATTTCAAAATGAAGAATTTAATGAGATTGAAAAATCAAATTTTGGAGATCATTTGATATATTTTTTGAGCTAAGCTCACGAGGTCTTCCGTGAGCTTAAGCTCACCGTAGATTTACTCTATATATATATATGAGTGGAGATACCGTGAGCTTAAGCTTACATAGGTCTTCCGTGAGCTTAACTCAAAAAACATATTAAATCATCTCGAAATTTTAATTAATCATTCTCATTAAATTCTTTATATAAAAATTTGGTGGGATGCAAAAATTTGGAGTGTTTTGAGCTTTTTAAGTCATCGTTTTTAATTTTTTAAAATGATGTTCAAGTATTGAATATATTATTATTATTTTTAGTGCTGATTTTCAAAAATTAAAAATCATAACTTAAAAAGCTCAAAACGCTTCAAATTTTTTGCATCACATGAGATTTTCATATAAAGAATTTAATGAGAATGATAAATTAAAATTTCAAGATGATTTAATATGTTTTTTGAGTTAAGCTCACGGAAGGCCTCCGTGAGCTTAAGCTCACAATATCTCTACTATATATATATATATATATATAGGGAGGGTTCACTTGGACAATGCTTATTTTGATAATTTTGACAATGAGATTTCAAATAAATTGGAGAAAACATTAAAAATAGAAAAGTTTTATATCTTGAATCTATGGATTGATAGTGTTCAAATTTCATGCATTTTTTTCTTATCTTTTGATAGTTCAACAATGACCATTAAAATTTTATATAACTTGCAATGGTTTTAATTTAATGGTTTTTGATGGGCTATCAACTTAAATCGCATGAAATTCAAAACATAATGAATCTATAATATCAACAATATATCTATAAAAAAATTATATATTTAAGATTTTTTGTAGATTTATTTCAGATTATTTGGAACCTCATTGTCAAGATATATTGGCAAATTCAAGATAGCAATAGTTAAACATAAATGCTCAGAAATAAATTTATGAATCAATATCTCTAGTTCTCTACGCTATTCAGTGTCATAGAACCTTGAAATTAATTTCTTTTTTTCGAAGGAAGAAACAAAGAAAAGAAAAGATAAACTAAACTTGGTTTCTTTCCGCAATATTTACATGTTTAGATCACATTGAGCGGCTTGGACCCCATTTAACTCTCCACAAATCAAAATTATGATCCACAGCAGCTCAAGGAATATGTAATATCTAGAGAACTAGCATAATTTAATAATCAGTTCCAGCATTTAACCGAAAATCAGTTCCAGGCAACACAACACTATAAAAAAAAAAATACATTGAACACTCCTTGTACTGAGCTATTTTTTTGCCAGGCATTTAACCGAAAATAGAATACCTCTGCTCTTAGTGTAAGATGGCTTATATAATGCTTAAAAAAAGGAAAACGCCAGAGTGACATTTGGGCAAAAAAATTCCTCCTAGGTTGTCTTGTTTCAGGTCGAGCCTACCACCCACTTGGCTATATTTTGTTGGCCAATTTGCATGTTCAAGTAGAGCCTACCAGCCACACTTGGCTTTATTTTGTTGGAGCTTGTCTGTTCATATATATATTTATAAGGCTAGTTTGTAGGCTGGTTCATGCATCAGCTTTTGCCATCACAGTCGATGATTCGTTGGAATCTTACTTTTCACAAATAAAGATTTTCCAGTTGGTAGGTTCCCTTTAGCAGAATTAGCAGCCCGCAAGAAATATTAATTAATATTTTCTTTGGATTACAAAGAAAATATGCTTTAGAGTTGTCAGTTACTAACACTGTGTAATTAGTTTAGTATTTCACCAGTTTGTATTAAGATGCCATGGGCTAACAGCCATCTCAGTTAAAGTTAAAACAACATGCAAAAAAACAAGAATCAAATACTGAAAACAGTTATTTCCTCCAGGAAATTCTGGTAATGGATTTAATCAGTGTGGTAAATGTATCAGTACAGGAATATTAGCTGTTCACTTATAGAAAAGAGGAACGCAGCACTCTTTTCATCTTGTATTATATATAATTATTAATAGAGAAGGGGTCACTTTTGTGGGCTCCACGTCATTGTAAGTAGCAGCTTATATCGAGCAGATATGATAGTATCATTTTATACTTGGTGTGCTGCTAAGGATTGCTTGATGTTCTCATATTAATTATTATCAGCACATTATATATTTTCAAGCTGGTGAATCAACTAAAAAAAATGTAAAAGTTGGTTACAGTTACTTTCCATCTTGCTCTTGAAAATTTTAAATTGCATTTTGCTCCTTGTCACTTTTCAAGGCCTTGATGATTTTAAACGAATGGTTTTTGTCAAGAGAGTACATGTTGACATTCTATCTCTTAAATTTATTTAAACGAATGATTTTTTTTTAATTTAAATTTTTGGCCCTTCGACTTCTAGGCATCTGCCAGTCCGGCTTCTTTGATGACATGGGATTTCTATCCACTTATTTATTCTGGTGATCCCTGTAAAATTGTAATATTTTTTTTTTCTCAGGCGACTCTAAATTTTAAATTTATGCATTTTTTTATATATATTTGACGGACGTTTTGGCTTTGGCTTGTGCACAGCATAGGGTGCACTATAGGAAAACTTATTCTCCCACATGCAGGAGCTTTTAGAAAAAACTGTATAATATGGCTACAGTTGCAATTGACAGAATAATCCCTTGAATCAATCCATAATGGATTATTAACCATTGTTAGTGATCAAGACTGTTTTTTTGCTCCTTATCTGGAGTTTCACTGGTTGCAACTTGCACACAATTGATGACATATTTCCTTGGATTGTTTTCTCTTTGTTTTATTTCTTCAAGGGCTATGAACCGGAGGTCATTTGTTCTTAGGCTTGGTGTCTTCCCTTTTTCTCTCTCTTCGTGTTGCTACAGATGTCCATATTCTTTTCCTGTCACTGTTTATCAGAAAGGTTCCCATTCATTGTGGGATTTCTTCCTGTAGTATATGCGAAATCACTGCTCAGTCCATATACTTGGAATAATCTGCTGCTTAATTTTGAATCAATTCTACAGCTTTTTACTATACTAATATACACCTGTTGATTTCTTTTTTGTTTTCACGTCTAAATCCAAAAAGGAACTGTTGCGTATGGATTATATGGTTATGTTTCTTTTAAAGTCTCATTTTTGCTGTAGATATGTATTAAACACTTTTATCTGTGAACTAAATTTTCGTTGCCAGGTATATATCCAAAACCACTCACTTCACAAGACCACAACTGTACCTATGTAAAAAATATGCAATTTTCATGTACATAAATGCACCCATGATATGTTGGATATGTATGTTCCAAGTTGTAGGTATCGAGGCATAGGTATGGCGTATGCATATATGCTTGAAACTTCTTTTATTCTTTTGAACAGTAATAGACTTAAAGTTTGGTTAATCTCTGCAATTATCTGTGATGCCTCAATAGAGTACATATCACATGCAGGGCTGTCAAACGGACGGAACGGTGACGAAACAGTGCCGTTTCGTTAACCGTTTCGTTTAATAAACGAAACAGAAAACAGTTTCGTTAACCGTTTCGTTTAATAAACGAAACAGAAAATCGTTTCGTTAACCGTTTCGTTTATCACGAAACGCGGTCGAAACGGAATTTTACACTGAAATACTCTTAACGAAATGAAAAATACCGTTTCGTTAACCGTTTCGGCCGTTTCGCGAAATAAAAAACAGTTTCGTTAACCGTTTCGTTTAATAAAACGAAACAGAAATTCATTTCGTTAACCGTTTCGTTACCACGAAACGAAACGAAACGCGGTCGAAACGGAATATATTGACACCCCTAATCACATGTATTACTACAAATGATGTAGAAAGCAGTAAAATGACTCGGACTGTCAGATGCACAGCAGATTTATGAAAACCCATCATTACGGTCTCTATTTAGATTCAGGGGGCCCAACACTTTACAAATGATGCGAATTTTCCTCCATATGGCTCATTATCCCATGATTCCATCCACACGTGATCGCACTGACAACAAGTGACCACCGAGTCGCTATTAGTGAGGGTCTAAATTTGGAATATATCTTTTAAATGGTCAGAGTGACAATGAATCCTGAGCCAACTTGATTTTTTTAAAAAAATCAAATTGATTTCATCTTATCTGATTTAATTGAATTTGAGATTAAATGATATATAATTCAGTTAAAATTAATTTAAATTTAAAAAAAAAAGAATAATATATAAATTGATTCAATCTGATTAGACCTTGAACCGAAAAATCAATTTGATCTGATCTGATCCACATGATTATCACTCTAGTCGTCAGGACAAAACCCATGATGTTATTGGTCGTGTTGTTATCATGAAAGCTAAATCTGATTTATCACTATGTGATCAGTCGTGTTGTTATCATGAAAGCTAAATCTGGTAGAACAAATTCATAGATATCGCTCGCTCATGTCAAACTTTTATATTATATTTTGGTAACTTCCTATTTGGTCACCAACAAGTTGCAAACAGATCTTTCGAAAGCTTTCGCCAATGGTCATATTCTCCATCATGTTGATTTTTCTCCATTTTTCTTCTTCTTCGTTATGATGTGGTTTTGAATTTTTCCAGTAATTGTTATGTGGCTGAAATGCAAAAATGACTAGATAACTTTTATTTATTTATTTTTGAAATCAAATAAGGGTTTTGCTAACAATCGTTTTCGTTCCAGCTTTCCAAGTCTGTCCACTCATTTAATGTGCACTGATTAATTCATGACAACGCGCAAATGTGCATTCCGTGTGAATTTTAAATTAGAGGGGAAATTATACCTATATCACTTTAAAATTTTAAAATTATCAAAATATCATTTTGAAATTTATTATTATTTTAATGTCAGTCCAAAATTATTTTTATTGTTTAAATACCACTATAATTAATATTTTCAATTATATCGGTCTGCCACTCATCCCACATGAGAGAACTTCCATCTATACCTCCTGCTCTCCATGGTTAAGCTTTCTTTGCTTTTGAGGAATTCTTTTGATCGTGAATAAAGAAACAAATTGAGGGGAGGAGACTGGAGAGAGCTAGCGAGGGGATTGATTGCTCTAATGCCACCCCTCGCTATGGGTACAAAGAGAGGGAATTCGGTTGTAAGTTCAAATTTTAGTCTCAGATTGAGCTCAAATTCAAATTCGCAATTGTGGCTCACAATAGACAAATTAAGATTGGTACACGTAGCAATATCCCGCAGAGAAATCCCACATGCCCCGCCCAACCAATGAAGAGAGAGAGAGACAAAGGATAATAAGATATATAACGTGAATAATGAATTTTTTAACATGAATAATGAAACTCTAAATTTGAATGATAAAATACTTAACATGGATAATAAGGTATATAACATGAAAATAAGAAAAACTTACAAGAACAAGAAGAAAGAACTGAGAAAAAAAAGGAGAGCGAGGATAAAAAAGAACGAAGGCCGATTTTTTTTTTAATTCGGTTCGGCCGATCCGCTAAGAAGTTCGACCCCTCAGCCAACTCAATTCAACCCTTCCTCATAGTAAGGGTTTGATTTGATAAAAAAAAATGGATCTAATCTCAGAGAAATAAACTATTTCCAATTTGACCCTTATTAAACTCGATTTTTAATAAATTCAGTCCAGTCTTTATCAAATCCAATCATTTCTAAACCCTTAAGTTATCTTCAAATCCAATAATTTCCAAACTCTTATATTTTAATTGCATTTAAAATATGTAAAATCAAAAAATATTTAAAAAAACTATTTTTCTACATTTATTACTATAAATTTTACTTTTTTTTAAGATTTTATATTGTATTTTTTTATATTTAAAAATTAAAATAAAAAATAAAAAAAATGGTAAAAAAATCCATTATAAATCGCTCCGTTACCAGAGCCTTAAAGTCTGAAGGGCCTGATGAAGATCAAATTTCTCCAGGGCCCTCTAAACATTATTTTCAAATTTAGTTTTTATCTTATCCTCTCATAGCCCCGTTAGATCTGACCATGAGAAAAAGAATGAGAGAGAAAAAACGGAGCAAGAATGAAATATAGGAAAAGGAAATAATTGGAAAGAGCGATATTAATTACTATACTCGTAAATTGAATGCGTCTCATATATTTAGCAAAGAGCGTATGACCATGAATTTTATTTGAGAAAACAAAAATATATACTTTATCTAATTAGAATTTGACTCCCTAGCTTAGTATGAGTGGAGTATGTACTTCAAATCTCCAGTGTAGTGGGATAATTTATGGAAAAGAGAAAAAAAAAACGAAAATACAAAATCAGATTGTGGGGCGAAAAAGTTCTCTTCTTTTTGTTTTTGGAAAAAGATACCCACCAAATTAGCATATGCAAATTCATTATTTAATTTGAAAACATTAGAAATTATGTTTTATTTTTAATTTTATGATCTTTACCCAACTATCATACTACGAGTCCACGGCAATTAGCTTTTTTTTTTTTTAAAAAAAAAACATAATTTAATTTTTTGAAAGTACATCAAGAACTAAAAATTCCTGTCTTGTGCATTAATTTTGTAAACTTCGGTCAGTATTTGAATTCTCTTTTATTCAATTATACAATTTCAGTATTTTAAATTTGTTATTGGCTTATTGCTAATTCCCAAGCTTACTTTTCTGGAGAAAAATATATTCTTGAATGGACATAGCAGTCACAAAAGTTCCGGAGAGACGGAAGAAATAATTAAAAATAAAATCGGAATTTTAAACAACCACTTGTTATAGAAATATCATGAGAAAATAAACAATTACATTTCGGGAAACAACATGATATGAACCACATGAAATTATTAAGCTTTGTTCGTAATGAGCATTTTCAGGCCAGAAAAGATTTTCAAGACGCTCCAATTTGAGGTCAAAGTTTTTATAATTTTTTGATTAACCGAACAATGTTATTGGTATTTCGATGCAAATAAATATTTATAATTTTTTTAGATTATTTCTTAAAGATATTCTTTACCTTCACAAATAAATAAAAAGTAAAAAATAATTATGCTTATTTTTATAATTATTCAAATCATAATTATATGATGATTTAAGTTTCTTTAAGAAAAATAAAAATGGAAAAAAAAAACGTCCCGAAAAAATTTGGGTCAGCCCAAGACCAGATCTTTTGTGGCATGAAATTGAGGGTTGACGAGTGGTTTGAAAAAATATTGAACTAAGTTTCATTGCCTGAAAAAAACTCGGTCCATATTAAAAAAGGGAGAATTGAGTTAACTTTATCTCTTGAAAAACGTTGATACTTTATTTTCCCTTTCTTACGGAGTAAATAATTGGTTATTACTTATTAGTAAATAATATATACCGAACTATAAAAACATAGAAAATCGACTGCAAAAAATTTATCTGATTCCACTTTTTTATTTTTGTAAAATTCCATCAAATTTCACTATAGTTTGATCACAATTGACTATTCCAAACCAATTTTCTATTCCAATGGCTATGTTTGGTATGGAGACAAAAGATAAATAAACTCATCACCTCCCCTTAGTGATGGCTTATTTCACTTTTACAGTTTTTATCGGGCTCCAAAAAAAAAAATCTATATGCATATGTGTGTTCAAATAGACTCATTCTTTCATGCAGGGGCAGAGCCACATATCCCAGTAGAGGGGCAAAAATTAAAAAAATTTAGTTGGATCAAAATTTAAAAAATTTCTTCAACATAATCATAGATTTCTATATTCTTCTGAAAATATACACAAATAAAAGAGTATTTTTTTAAAAAAATTGGCCAGGGTGGTCAACTGCCACCCTGCCAATATATACCTCTGCCCTTGCTTTCAGGAGTGAAGTGTGATAAAAGAAATGCTTGTCGCCGTGACATAAACAAAATACATTAATGCATTCACTATTTCCTACGGACTTGAAATTAATGTAATATTATGTTCAATTTTCTGATGCATAAAGTTTGATTTTCATCTGAACAAAATATAATTTTATTCGAGAGTTAAGTTTTTTTTTTTGCCACTCACACATGCCACATTATCAAGACTTATCCATCATTAATTTTGTTTAAATATTTTTATCCACTTGAATCCAATAGTTTATATGTAAATTTTCTCTCTACTCATTTAAAATAATATATGTAATATATTTAAGATGAAACTTAACTCTTAAAATTATCCAACTTGTTTTATGACTCTTTGTAAATTATCATATATTTAGTTATATTATTTATGATGATAATAATAACAATAATTATTATTACTAATATATATTTTAGCATTTAAAAATTGTATTTAAAAATTTTCATTTAAAAGTTTATTAAATATATTTCAAAAATAAATATTTCTAATTATTTTTTAAAGATCCGAATTATAACCTTAGTTTTAAAAAAATGATAATTTCATCATCCTTTATAAAAAATGCATGAATTACATAACTTCATTTTATCAGTGTGGAAATATTTTGTTCTTCATTCCAATCGTGTTCTAGAAATGTCTGTTTCAAAAGTGGTACTTATTTTATTTTGTATCAATGTACAATTATTGCTATTGCGATGCAAGCTTTTTGGCAGAAGACCTTTGGACCCCCTGAAAAGTAAAAAATAAAAATAAAAAATAAAAAATAGGTGTTTGATGTTACTGTTACTGTTACTGTTCAGTCCCTGATTTTGACAAATCCAAATGGCGCGGCGCCCCTACCTCTCTAAGCATGTGCGCGGATAAAACAATGGGTAGATGAGAAATAAGAAAACAAAAATGGGTACATTCTTTGGAAAAAGTGGCTCAGCAGTTGCTCCCTCCACTTCCAATGGTGTCGTCTATTTTGGCACGTGCTTGTTTTTTATATGGCGGGCCTAGGCTGTATAGTTGGACTTTTGTAGAATCCTTATCCAGTTATTCTTGCATCATTTCATTTGCTTTTCATCTAGAGAATTTTAATTTTCAGCCTACGCTTTCGCTGTTATTTCTGATACCGATTTTCCCTTTTCGAATTATTAACTTGAGTCGGATTTATTAGAAACTGTAAAAGAAGATATTGATGTTATTAAAATCAGCTCAGATATTGATATTAATATATTGATCAAATATGCAAAATGCTTATTTTCAGTTGGACGATTTATGACCCCAAAAAAATGATTCTATGATTGGAACCGATGTTATTCTCGTCTTCAAAATTTTTTTTTTCCAATTGAAGATGTATGTTTTAAATTGACACATCACTACTTAAGTCATAGTTAAATTTCTTTTGATAAAAATAAACGTCTAAGTCATCTAACTTTAAATATTTAGAAGACTTTCAACCGAATCTATTGAACAAATTATATTCAAATTAAAAATTCTCTGTACAATAACTACATAAAATTGTATTTACCTTTCAAATTAGACAAATAAAATCAGAACACATGCTAATATTATCATTCACACTTGTTATTACCTCAATCCATACGCAATCACCGTTGCAACTTTTTAAATTTAGATCGTAATAGTATTTTCGCATCGTATCCGTAAATACACCTCAGTTTTTACGCCATCAATTTGAGTCTACAGAGAACAAAAATGTGTGTGAATTTTAACATACCGGAAAATGGCCGGTTTGATTATGCCATCAATTTGAGTCTACAGACAGCAAAGGTGTGTGAATTTTAACAAATCTGGAAAAGTGACCGGTTTGATTATTATTATCTTGATGGTACAAGTACTATATATTTATTCACTTGTGTAATATTGATTTGGAATTTTGGATTCGTAGCTGGTTTGCCTTTACCGAGTACTTCCAACCGGCGCATATTATAAATTTAATCTCTCTTTTTCAAATAATTCTTTGAAAAAAATATTCATAATTATCTAACATGTGAATAATTTATATCTGAAACATAAGTGTCAATACTTAGTATGTGAAATTTCTATAATTTTTTTCAAAATTTTGAATGATTGTAAGAAAATTCAAGTTGAATTTTTAGTCGAACAATGTCTTTAATATTAATTCTAATATAAGTTATAAACAATGGTATCATCAATATACAGAGATCATGTAATTATATTTGAGATGTAGAGAAGAATATGTAATTATATATCACTTTGTTTATTTACTTGTTAAAATCTACATGTTTTTTATGTTTATTTTGTGGTATATCTACAACTACAGAACCTTGATTTATTTCTGTAGGGGTGTACAACTAATCTGTCAATCCATCTATAATCCATTTAATTCAACCGATCCAATTCATTTTTTATCAAGTTGAGAAGTTATCGGATTGAGTATATATTGTGATTCTGACTAACTCATTACGAGTTTGCTTTTTGAAATCTATCTAACCGAAATTCAGCCATATAATTATATATCATATATATTTTTTAAATATTATATATATTATTTATTAATAATAAATTAAATAATCATTTAAGAGTTGAAATTCTACATTGCATTGTAATTATTACCATAAAGTTTCTATCAGGGTGCTCAGTTTAAGAAAATAAAATTTTTGATCAAAAAAAGATTTTATTTTTTATTATATAAATTTTATTTTTCAGCAAACCAAAAAATACATAAACACTGACTAACATCTACCTTGATGTCGTCATTATACACCCTATATAGTTGATAAAAGAGCGAAATTAACGTAAAATAATATCGTTTTCAAAAGCCCACATGTATAATATATTTTTTTTAAATATTATATCAAAGAAAGACATCAAGATAAGGACTTGTGATCATAAACGAGCAGCAGCAAACGACCAAACAGACAATATAACCGGATGACCGGCATTAATTAATCGCGTCAACAGTACCTATACAGCACGACACTGTACTCATCCGTTGTTCACTTGTTCCTTTTCGTTTGGGTAAAGTCGTTCCAACAATCCCACACCATGTAAAAAAGGAAAGGCAAATTACTGTAAGGTTTGAAGGGGCTTTACCGTTTTAGAAAGAGAAAATTGTTATCGAGATATTAGTATTTATGGATTTTTTTATATACATTAAATAAGTTATTATATATAGTAACGTTATTTTTTGTTATAACTCTTTTTGTATATTACTTTTATTTATTCAATTTGAAAACTATTAATATGACAACAAAAAGTTGGAATTAAAACAGCTCCAACATTTCTTCAAGATTAATCTTCTTCTGCGTGTCTCATAGTCGGAAAATCAAGATTCACACGCTTGATCTTCTGCCATTTGATAGCGCATCCGCTTCAGGCTACTACTAGAAAAAAAATTAGAATCGGTTTTATAAATAATTTAGCACTGAATATACAACCGGTTCTAAAAGTAAGCGGTGCTAAATATTTTATAACCGGTGTTAAAATAAAAGTTTTAGAACCGGTTTTATAAAACCGATCCTATTTTATTCTAACAATTAAAATCGGTTATGGAAATAACCGGTTCTAATCAACTTTTCAATTAAAACCGGTTCTAATTCATTCAACTAATTAAAATCGGTTTCATTAAATAATCTGTTCTAAATATTTTTTTTTAAATAAATTTTCTATTTTCGGTGACCAGTCCATATACCAGCCATATATATAAACAAACACGTATAGAAATATAACACAAATAAACTGATATATTTCACACAACTCACAAAATAACTGAATAACACAAACAAATATATAAGTAACTAAACAATTTAGCAAAAAATATTTATAAATAACAGAAAAAAATATAAAATAAATTATCAAATATTAGATGCAATATAATTTACATCCATCTCCTTAATTTTTTTGATATCTTCTTGTGAATAAGATCAAGGAGCTGGTTTGATAGCTATTAAAATATTAAAATTTTATTAGTTTGATTAATCAAGTAAATATATAAAAGAATTAAAGACTAATATGAAGTTTATTTTTTATACCTGTGGTAAATTTTTATTACTGGAATATGTAGTTATTATATTATGCATCGATTTCATAACATAATAACCGCACTCTTTACTGCTTGGCTGGTTTGGACTCTAAAATTTTGCAAGAAAAAAATCAAAATCAAAATCAAACCCTAACCTTAATTAAAATAAGTTATTAATATCATGTCTAATTATCATTTAAAGTTTAGAATTACACACCTGAATCGTTTTCCAAGTGAACTTGAGATTTTTTTTCTTGAGCGGATTTTTTTCAATCCAATAATAGCGTAAGGCCCTTATATAATAATGATATGAGTTATCAATTACAGTACATACTAAAGTGTCAGAAATAATAAAAAAAACTTACGTATTTAACGCTGGTTGGATAATATATGTCTCATCTTCACGATTCAATGAGTCCACGACATAAACAACAGAGAGTTTGAGCCATAGAATCAAAAGAATCCAATGCCCCCCTACAATTTATACGTATTATTATGGAGAGATTAAGCAATAGATAAATAAGAAAATTAATTAAGTTTTGAAGTTCTAACTTTTCAATGTACGGAAGAAACATGTAGGAGTTTGGATTCTCGCATTTAACAAAACATTGTCCCAAATAATTGATCGTACGTTTGATATCACTTTGAACTTGTGTTTCCGTGCAAAAATATGGATCGATAAATTTACAATTCTCAATTAAGAAACTCTTACACGTATCGTGGGAAACCCTACAATATATACAATAATTATTCCTCAAATTATTAAAATTCTAAAAGAAATATTATGCTTCTATTCTTACTTGCAGAAAATATGTAGAATCGAGACATTGAGTCATTCATCCTTAAAAAACTCGATGATATCCGTCATGTATACATAAGCATCACTATCGTAGCCGAATAGCTCCGAGAATGTGATAGGCATCAAATATCCTGACACCATCTTTCCATAATTTATTCAGATCCTCCAATAATGGAGCCAAGTAAATATTTATATCATTACAAAGTTGTTTTGGACCTGAAATCAACAACGACAACATTATGTATTTTCTTTTCATGCATAACCAGGGGGAAAGATTATAAATACACAATAAAACATGTCATGTTGTGTTACCACTACTCATAAGGTCATAAGGGTTCATCCCGTCTGTACATAACCCTAATCATAAATTTCTTAGTTCATTGCCAAAATCCTTAAATATTTTGTTAATGTTTCTCCATTCGGGAGAGTCCCCAGGGTGATAGAGCATTTCATCATCTTTTCTGCCATCAACATGTCATCGTAATAAGTGAGCGTCTTTTGAGTTTACAAATAGACGCTGAAATCTTAGAATAACTGATAAATACCATAACACTTTTGCTGCTAGTCGTTTTCAAACTTCTATCTCATTATCTCTCGGTTTGTACCGTGAAGCGTTACATTTCGGACACTTATCCAAATCATTGTACTTATTTCGATAAAATATGCAATCATTCGGACATGCATGAATTCTCTCCACTTCCATACTCAAGGGACATAATAATTTCTTCGCTCTATATGTGGAGTCCGGTATTGAATTATTTTCTGGAAGCATTTCTCGTAGAAATTGTAATAAAGAGGTAAAATTTTTATCACTCCATTCGTTTTTAGCTTTCAGCTTATACAATTTAAAAACAACAGATATTTTCATAAATTTTGTACAACCGGGAAATAATGGCACATTGGAATCATTACCCAAATTTTAAAAATTTCAGGAATATCGACAAAATCCGCTGCAATATCATTCATAATTTCATCCAATTGTTGACTTTATACATTATCCATATTTTCTACATTTTCCACATTTTCATTCTCCAATACATCCCATTCATCATTGTCTAAATTTAAGCCATCACCTTCAGATTCATCTCGTACAATATTTTCAATATTTCTAATATTTTTAATATTTCTAATATTTTTAATATTTCTAATATTTTTAATATTTCTAATATTTTTAATATTATCAACAGTTTCAATATTTTCTCCATGCCGTACTCATCGGGTGTATCGATCCATAAACCCACGATGAATTAAATGATCTCTCACTTATTTGATATTTCCAAATCTCCGTAAATTTTGACAATCTCCATAAGGACAAACAAGTGTCCGTGCAACCCTATTTCTCATATCTTCTGAGGCACATTCTAAAAATTTATCAATTCCCCTCAAATATTTAATTGTATTCCTTTTGATTTTATACATCCAAGTATTGTGATCCATCTGTAAAAAAACATCACTCTCACAATTAGGGATTAGAATTTAGGGTTTCGATTTAAGGTCTACTTTTGGGCTGGTCAACCACCTTAACTCACTTTTTAAATATTTTGTCTCATTAGTGAACATATACTAGCTAATTTGATGTTTGAAAAAAATCGACAGCATTTCCCCTATGCTCCCGAGTACGCCAACGTAAATTTTCAAATACGTACGTACACGTAGGAACATTAGGAAAATACTAACTAAATTTTTTTCAAACACTAAATTGTAGCTAGTATATATTCGCTATCCTAAATGAGACAAAGTATTCAAAAAGCAGTCCCAAATCGGGGACTATTTGAGATTAATCCCTATTGGATTAATTCTGAACGAGTATGGACCTAAATTAATAAAAATTCCGGTAGTTTGATCTTATATGACAATACTATCAATTACACATATATAATTTTATTTATATATATGTAATCAATTTATGCAATAATTATAGAAATTAATGGTTTTTAAGATTAACAAGGATGTACTTAAATAAGAAAATAAGAAAATTTACTTAAATTTAAATTATGTAGAGAATAATTACCTTTAAGAGATCTAAAAATATTAGTCGTTCTGTTGCTGTGATGAATATTGTGGCTTCTGTTGCCGCTAATTAGAAGGTACAAAGATCAGCTTTTAATGGTGAATAGTGAAAATGAAGATGAAGGAGCGGCGCTGTGAGAGGAAGTGTGAAAATAACCCTAAATTAGAGCCAGTTTTTATTAACAATAAATTTATTAAAATATTATAGAGCCGGTTTTTTAAATAACCGATTTTGGGAGTTAATTTAGAATCGGTTTTATTAATAGCTTAATAGTCGGATTTAATTGTTGTTGAATTTAGAACCGGTTTTAACAAAAACCAGTTTTAACATAAAAAATTTAGAACCGATTTTAGCAAAAATCGGTTTTAACATAAAAATTTTTAGAACCGGTTATTTATAACCGATTTTAATTCAATCAATTGGAGCCGGTTATAATAAAAAAGTTTATAACCGGTTGTTTTACAAAACCAATTCTAATAATTTCAATAAAATTTACAAATCTGCCACTCTGATCTTTTAGCAACTGTTTTTTAAAAAAACTGATTCTAAATAGGCGGTTCTAAATCTAATTTTTCTGGTAGTGGGATTTCCTCTCATTCTGCAGTGATTGTGTAGCACAGGTTGGTGCACTCGTTTCCTCTCCTTCAGTGCTTGGGACCTCTACTTTAGCGTCGCATGTTACTTACGCTTCTACACCATCGTTTCCACGACCTTCTCTCTCCCATCCTCCTCTCA
The DNA here is from genome assembly GCA_037127355.1 of Schoenoplectus tabernaemontani. Classification (NCBI taxonomy): domain Eukaryota; kingdom Viridiplantae; phylum Streptophyta; class Magnoliopsida; order Poales; family Cyperaceae; genus Schoenoplectus; species Schoenoplectus tabernaemontani. The sequence continues at coordinate 3,070,237 of CM073751.1, read as the reverse complement.
ACCCTCTTCCTCCGCATAAATAATTTGTCGTTGTTGCGAGTCAACCACCACTTTCACATCCATTCACTACAAATAATACTCCGTCACAGACTCATCTCACTATCCCCGCATCTGTTCCCAATAACATTGTTTCATCTCCCCCGCCGCTTGGTTATGATCAAAACTTGAAACCCTAAAAACACATCGTGAAAAAGGTCATATAGTCTGTTATCGCTGTGGCGATCTAGATCACTTAGCATCTTCTTGTCGTAGTCCGATTGTGTGCTTTACTTGTGGCAAGGTTGGCCATCGCTCTTGGCAGTGTCGATCGAAACCTCTGATGAATTTTATTCATCCTCCTCTTACTCTCAAGCAAATCGAGGAAGCTAATAGAGCTCCTCCGATAAGGTTTTATCCGACTGAGGATAATAAAAAATTTCTTGCTACTCTTAGTTATAGTTTAGTGGTTCTTGATTTCATGAACTTAGGTCCTATCTTTATTCAGTCCCACTTATAAAAAAATCTTCCCCTTTCCAAACTGGCATTAGGTAGCTAGATCTATAGGTAACAGTTTTTATTTACTAGAACATCCAAATGATGAGTAAAGACGTAGAGCTTTAACCAAGGGTAGGTTAATCTTGGGTGATATTGTGTTCCCGGTGGAACCTTTTGATCCCTCAAAACATCGGAAAGGGAAAGATTTAGTCTCTATTTGAGTTCATGTGCTAGGGTTGCCTTATCATCTTTGGCAGGATCTAGAATTTCATAGGATTGCTGATGAGTTATGAGGGGTGTTGTTAGATGTAGATCCTAGATCTGCTGATCACATAGATTTTACAGTGTTAAGGATTCGAATGGGTGTTCCTGCTCTTGTATCTATCCCCTCTTGTCGCAATATATTTTTTCTAGATCCACAGGGCAAGATCAAACTTTACCATTTATCTTTTGATACTGACATTTCTACCAATGGTACACCACCTACTAATCCCAGGACTCAGCAAACTTCGGTGGTGGCATGAAAACCAAAATAACCCTCCCCTACACCTCCTCCTCCATCGAAAACAACTCCCTTATCCCCTACTACTCTATTTCCTCCCTTAACCTCTCCTGTTACTAATACTGCGACACCGAGCTAGCCACCAGTGATTCCGTCCATACAAAAACCTACTCCAGTCCCACCTAAAGAAACCACTACTACCAGCAACCCTTTCTCTAACCCTGACCCCTGAGATGCCTAGAATAAGGGGGTATCCAATGCCAACTCCCATGCAAGAAAAGCAAACTTACTGACATGATGAAAGAACAACCTCATGTCGTAACCCAAGCGGTTGTAGTAGCTACTGAGATAGCTCATGTTCCAGCTGACAAGGACAACTATCAGGGTCCGTGAGTAGTAGTTCAGAAACCACCTCCTAGAGGTAGAGGCAGGCCTAGGAACACACATTCAGTTACTTTAAGGACTAATATACTTGAAACTTTTTCTTTTGCATAACTCTTTGATTTTGATGTTGTTACTATATTTGAGATGAGAATATTAGATTTTCATTGGGGCAAACTGAAGATATCAAACTTCAAGTTGTGTAAAAATTTCGTTCTCTCATTCAGTCTCGTTTTGAATCAGTTTTAGATAATATTTTAGCTAAGACTGATAATAGTCGTGCTAAGAATGATTTACTAGATATTAGTGATAAGGTGCTTAATGCACATTTTTAAGGTTTTTTAATTTATTTTTTAATGGTTTGTATATTCAATTAGAATTGTCATGGTTTGAATAAAGCTAAGTGTAAAAAACTTCTTAAGCATTATCTTTCCGATCATATAATTAATTTAGTTGGAATCCAGGAGACAAAATATTTCTCGATGGGTTTCATTTCTAGCATACCCCAATTTATTTGGGATTAAATGCTTTGTTGTTGTTGTGGAATCCAGGAGACAAAAATTACAGATTTTTAACAACGTACTTTTGAATTTTTAAGTTATACTCATGATACTTGGATTTTTAAAACATCACTTGAGACATCAGGAGGAATACTCCTAGGAATAAACTCTTCTATGTTTTCTGTTATTCAAAAATGGACTTTTGATTTTTCAATCATGGTATTACTTCTCAATAAAAATGATCATTTTCAATGGCCTTTTACTTTTGTTTATGATCATATTTTGGCATCTCAACGATCTCTCTTTCTCTAAGAACTAGATTGTATAGCTCATTGTGCGACCCTTTTTCGCACACCTCACCGCTCGGGGCGATGGATTGCGGAAGAAGGACACGAAGATCCCTCTAAGTGTGCATTGGGGTATATTTATATGAATTTAGAATGTACATTTAAAAGTTTTAGAGATTGCGGGGTCTTTAAGATTTCAATGGGCGCAAGCCCCCATTGTTAATTACCTTGGGCTTTGAACCCGATGAAACTCTGATTAAGAAAGGAAAAATAAACACAATAGTTAAGAAATTTTAAGTGATCGCTATGAGAAATGGCAGAGAAGATATGAAATTTTAAGGTAGTCTACACCTTATGAACCTCAATTAATGATAGTTCAGACCATGAGTCTCGATTAATGACAACTCAGACCATGAGCCTCGATTAATGGCAGCTCAGACCATGTGAATATCAGTACGCAAGATGTGAAGCTTGAAGCGTTATGCCAGCTCAGCATCAAGGATTGGTTATCAGAAAGACGGAGAAGATTTTGATTGTCTTTAACTGATCTTCTAGATCATGAATATGAAGCGCTATGCCAGCTCATGGACCTAAGCATTCAGATATCTCGATGATCCATATAGAGATACTGAATGGTTCTCGAGATTCGAGATCTTGAGTTAAGGCTCCTTACCAACTCAAATATCAAGATCAAGGTGAATCTTCAAAGATAGAAGATGTGAACACAAGCGCTCTGCCCGCTCAACAACAAGATTCGGTGAATTAAAAAGACAGGATTTGGCCCATTCCTTGGTCTTTACTGATATTCTAGTCTATGAATCTGAAGCGTTGTGCTAATTCATAAATCTAAGCATTCAAAGTCTTGATGATCAATATAGAGACTTGAATGATTTTCAAGATACGAGATATTGAGTTAAGTCTCCTTTCCAACTCAAAAATCAAGATCAAGAATTGATTTTTTTTGGTTTCAGATTGAGTTTGATTTATTTTAAATTGATTTTATATTTTATTTGATAGAATGATGTATTCATTTATTTTTTTACTTGTGTTTTATTTATTTGATATTTGAATTTATTTAGTTTTGCATTTTGAGTGTTATTTATTTATTTATTTTGATTTTTTTAGGTTAAGATTGATTTAATTTTAATTTTTTTTATTTGATAAGAAAAATACAATCTTTTATTGTTTTGTTAATTTTAATTGTCCTTTCTTTTATTTATTGATATTTAAATTTATTCAATTTTGAAGATTGAGAGTTACTTTCTTTTTATTTTATTTTATTTTGATTTTGATTTTAAGTGAAAGTTGATTCAATTTTTAAATTGATTTTTTTATTTGTTAAGAAAGATCAAGTCATTTACTTTCTTATTATTACTTCTATTACTTGTGTTTTTTTATTTGTATTCAAAAATATTGAATTTTAAAGATTTAATTTTTTCTTTTATTTTTATTTTAGTTGAAGGTTTGTTTAATTTTAAATTTTTTTTATTTGATAAAAAAAGAAAAAAATAATTATTATTTTTATTTGTGTATTTATATATTTAATTCATTTTTATTTGAAGTTTATTTAATTTTGAATAAGAGTTATATTTATTATTTTTTTATTTTCTTTCTATTATTTTTTTATATTATTATTTTTATTTAATTTTCATTTTTTATTTCAAATTATTTAATTTAGAATATTATTTAATTTATAACTATTATTTTATTTTATTTTTATTATTTATTGTTTCATTTTTATTTTCAATGAATGTATTTTAATATTTTCTTATTTTAAACGGTAAAGAAAAATACGATCAGTCAGGGATTGTTTTTGATTTTTGAGAAAATATATTAGTAAAATACTAATTTTATTTAATACAAATAGAATTAGTATGATTATTGCAATTTAAATTGACTCAAGACATCACATTGCCAAATACCATTCGAAATGTAATGGTACAGTTTGGTACCAAAGGTGTAATCACGTATTACAGCTAATTCTAACAATGTTTTTGACAATCCAGAGTTTATAATGCATCGTCTCACATGCCTATATGAATCAAGTTGATATTATATATCTAATTTGGATGATAATCGTATTATAATTTGATAAGAATCGATACAGTGCAGTATCGTTCGATATTAATTATAATTCATTCGAAATTCTAATTATCCATTCACTTTCGATCTTATTTATGAACTCAGCAAACTTCATAATATCTGTCTCGATCATAACATACTCAAATACACATGCAATTTATCTTGATTTCGGTTTTGAAACTCAATTTCGTCAACGAAACACGATGTCAGTACTGGAATTCCAAATCAATCGAGTTCTCAAGCTTATAGCTGAGATCAATCGACTTCAAACAACATTATAAACCTCAATGCACATGGCATAAATAAGAATCAAAGCTATTTTGACTTCAAGATGAGAAATTGAGTTGAAAAACTTGACTGCCATCAAGTTCTCAAGTTTAATACTGAGATCAATCGGTATAGCAGTGCCATTTACTAACTTCTAAACAAAATTTATGAAGTAAATGAAAGATGCATACCCTCTGAACTTATAACTTGTGAAAGAACAAGAAAAATCAAAAGAAAAGTCGATAGAAATTGAGAAAAATCCAAAACGGCACAGTGTTATACTGTTATTCACAAATTCAATCACAATTACATTTCCTAGCCTCAGTTTTCAAGAATTAAACTTGCTAACACTCAATTAACAATACACAGGGCTTAGAACTTACCTCTAATTGATCAATGGATATGAATGAATCGAGTTCTCAAGTTTTAAAAAACTGAGATCAATCGATTATATCGATTCTTCTTCTTCTTTTTCTTGCACTTCTCTGAATTCAACCTTTTATCTCTCTCTTCTCTCTTCTCTGTGTCTATGTATCTCTTACTTGCCTCTGTCCTCTTTGCTCTTTGTTGTTAATCGGGTTATATAAGCAATTGGAGTGGTGCACAAAGGGATTAAGGCCATACACCATACAAACACCATCAATTGAGCTAGCTTGGCCTATGAACATGGTCTTCCATTCTGTTATTCATTCTGTTATGATGTGGGTCCCATTTAAAGAATCCAAAGCTCCATCATTTGACTGTTGACCATGTTTGACTCCCCTCTCACTTCTCATCCACTGATAGAACCTTCTAGATCATATCAACATACTATATATACTCATCTCAATGCATCTAAAGCACCCCTTTGCTCTCTGCCATTGTAATTCATCTCTCAAGCTCTAATTCACTCACCCGAGTTCAAACTTTGATTCAAACCATACCTCCTTCATTCAATTACCAATCTTCATCACCTCAGCATCATCGTGTGAGTGCATAGAAGCTACAAGCATTGCCAATTCAAGTTCAAAGTGCAAGGTTTCAACTTTTCTCTATTTACCCGATTTCATTACCTTGATTCAATTACTTCTATTCAATGCTTAATTGTTGTTTCTTTCTTCACTTACAGCATCGTCTAAGTGAGTAGAAGAGATTTGCATCATCAATTTTGGATTTTGAAGCAAGGATTGGAGTGCCTCATTGATCACCCGAGGTGTTCATCTCTCTCAATCACCCTATTCACTTGTTATCTTTCAATTTTGATCATTCACACATCTTCTCTCATGTATAGGCTAGCTCTAACTGAAAGGAATTGAAGTTGTGAGCTTTGGAGAGCTTGATCGGCATCAATGGCGCCTTCTGCCTCGTCGAGAAGAAGAAGAAAGAGAGGGAGGGGAGAAGGAGAAGGAAGAGAGGGAGCTGCGCTTGGCGCACAGAGTCCACAACACACTGGGGCCCACTGTCAGAGGCACAACACAAATGAGCCAGGTACACATCTCCTTTTCCTTTTGATTTAAATCTCTATTTATATTTGCGCATGGGCTTGCATGACCATTACCGTATGTAAGTATACACTCATAAACCTTACAAATGGGCCCCTATGTAAGTAGTGGCGAGTCTTGGCCCATTAGTCCAATTGTGGATTGGTTAACTCTCTGCTTAGGTTTAATTGTTCTAACTTGGCACAATCTGATAGGGCCACTTGTTTAATTATTCCATTAATCATCTGTCATAGTATTAATCCATGCTGAGGTGACATCTGTTAATGAGTGCCATGTGTCACCTGTGGGGTCCATATTGCCTAATTGGACCAATAGCATACAGCCATGTGGCAGTAAGTGTAATATAATCTGCTGAGGTGTGTTGTTGCTATACTGCCATGTGGCATGTGGGTGGTGAGGTGGACCTGTCATGGCCTGCCACGTGTCTCTAGGAGATCTAACTGGGTGAGAGGGTGTTCTGCCATGTGGCAAGGGCTGGATGAGGTGGACCAATGAGGTGCTGCCACGTGGCACAAGTGGGACCCACTTGTCAGACATGTGGGGACCCACATGGGTGAGGTGGACCAATGAGGTGCTAACACGTGGCACTGACATGCTGAGGTGGCCTAATGAGGTGCTGACACGTGGCACCCTCTCTCTCTTCTCTGATTCTGTATGTGTAGGTTTGAGATCCCCAATTTGTACCCAGTCCTGTATCTATCCCCAAGTTGTACCCAGATGATCCTTGATTGAATCTGAGCTCTTGATCTACTTATTTAATCTGTTTTATCTTCTCTGAATTTATTTTAATAGCTTCACTCATCCAAAAATCATGAAATTTTCATCAAAAATCTCTAAATTCATGATGACCACCTCTGTAATTTTTAATTCCATTTTTACCCCTGTCTCTTTGAATTAAAAATTCATTTATCAAGAAAACCCTATTTTCCTCTCTGAATGAATCTCAGATTTCAATTATAGCTCAGTGTCTCTGGAAAATAAATTTTTTTGCAGAAACCACCCTAATTAAACACCAATTTAGACTTGTATTGATGCTTATTAGGGTTTGATTTGATCAAAAGCTGATTACTTATCAATAATTAATACAAATCTAGACTTGATCAGATGGTTGCTCTCAGTTTTGGCATCTGATCAGTCTTGTGAAATTAACTTTCAATTCATGTTTATGAGGGTGACTTGGTCAAAAGTTGATTACTTGTCAACAATTGACACAAATCATGGCATAGTCGGTGGTTCTTGTGACTTTGGCACTGTCGATCTTGGAAGCAAAATCACATTTGAGATTTCTTGTGATTGGCTGTATCAAAATACTAGCTTGACATTGACACAGTCCTTGCTGTATGAAAATTACACTGCTCTAATTCTTAGGGTCTGCTCTGAAGTTTGCTGCTTAGGGTTTAATCTTGACTTCTTTGATGTCTGTCACTGAGGTGTGAGGCCCACCTGTCAGTGAAAAATGATCAGATGGATGACCCATCAGGAGATTTCTCTCTCTTGAATCTCCTGAGGGTCATTCATCTCGAATGAACAGTAAATAGTGGGGTATTTATATCCTTGCTTTGCACTTAGGATTTCCTTGTGGGATTAATGCTTTTGCTCCGGGGTTCATTAACGACTCTTCTGGCTGGTGGCCCCTCTCTTTCCTTCCCTTTCCTTTCCTCTTCTTATGTTTTATTATTGATAATTGATTTTTTTAATTATTCAGCTACTTTATCCTTGAGATTTTTCAAGGATAAACAATGGAGAATAAGGCTCTATGAAAGCATGATCGCCGATGCAGAGTGGCAAGAATCCGTTACGAAGGCTGATGAAAAAATCCCAAACATCCGGCGGACCTCTAAGAGGGGCAGAGTCCCTAGAAGAAGGCGTCGAATCAATCAAAGATCTGTAAGTACCCCCAGCCAAGTGATGAGTGGCCAATCTGACGCGAGCTAGTCTCAGATGGTCATAGCTGTGGTAAAATCTGAAACGAGCGTCCTCGGGAGTCGGGGAGGCAGGCTCGGTACCGGCTAAATCACTCAGAAAAGGCAAGCTTGCCCTCAAGTCTGATGACAAAGATGAGTGATACATGCTGATGTAGTGCCAAGGCACCAGCTCTCTGCAACGAGAAGGATCGCATGAAGAGGTCAAGCCCTGCAAGCTCCTATAAATATTGGCCAAGACTGGCACGACCAATGAGACTCTCTAACCGTGAGCAACCCGACTCGCCATCACAAACAATGATGGACGGATGGTGCGAGCCCCCGAGCTGGGAAGCAGAAAGAAGCAGATCCGCCAAGAGATGAAGGTTGTCAAATAAGTCTCCCGGCCAATGTCATGTGAGCACAAAGTGTCCTACAGGAAAGCAGACACACCACAATAAAGATCAGTGCGCCTAGTGCCGAAAGGGTCGCGAGTAGAGGCATAACACTCAGGATGTGAATGCAGCCGATCAGTGAAATAAGAAATTCAGAATCTAAAAGGGACATAAAGGTGCTACCCCTCAGTTGATCGTAAATCCTGTAAATCTCCCAAAGAGAAGCCGAGTGCAAGGAAGGGTCTCTCAAGTCACACTCTGATAACAAGAACTCGTCATAGTAATGATCGAATACGAGCGGACCAGGTCAATCGACGAATCTCCCACAGTGTAGGAGTCAACTTCCGATCATCAATGAAGAGGGTGTTGGTGGAGTAGCTCCACCGCTCGCAGAAAGCACAGAGCCAAGGTGTGTCGATGTGATACCGAAACATCGATAAGAAGTTACAACCGTACACACTTGAGCTGCAAAGAATGTCCATCTCCCATGTAAGGATGTAGCGGGTCCAATCTAACTGATGACCATGGTATATGAGCGAAAGGATGAAGTCAATGCCGGCCCAACGAGAGGCCTCTCCGTCAATCATCTCCTTGCCAAGAAGATGGGTGAGAGGTGCTACGGTTGAAAGATCTCGAGGCAGCAAGGTATGATGTTGTGAAGCTACTCATCACGGAAAATCAGACCACCAGCCCGAAGGTACACGGGAGTGCCGCGTGTAACCCTAACTACGGGCGTCCAGTCCTCAGGATCCTCGTAGAGAGAGAGATAATGACTCTGAAGACGCTTGGGAATCGTGCCATACGGAGAGATGACCGATTCTAGAACAAAGACAACAAAGTCAATAGTAAAAAATGAGAAGAGAAGAAGGAAAGGAAATATGTGTCAGATATGTGTACCAAACCAGGCCCTTCAATTCTCTAAAGTCTTCAGGACCCGCTTTGGTGGGTGACTCTTTGTTTACCCTTAAAAAATCTTAAGGATGAAGAAGCTGGACAATTAAAGATAAATATCAATTATCTATGGTAAATCATAAGAAAGGGGCCACCAGGCAGAAAAAAGTCGCTGCTGAGCTCCGGAACAAGTCCATTTGTCCCACAAGGAAATGTTGGGATAAAAGGCAAGGGTAAAAATACCCCACCATCCACTGTCCATTCGAGGTGGATGACACTCAAAAGATTCAGGAGAGAGAAAGAGATCTCTTGAGGTGTCATCTATGTAATAATTTTTCTCTAACAAGTGGGACCTACCTAACAGTCCCAAATAAGCAGCTTCAACAATCTGAACCTAGCCTATCCACTCAAAACGAAACAAAGATTAAGCATTAATCCCACAAAGAAATTCTAGACAAAGGTTAGAGGTATAAAAGCCCTATCACCTCCTATTAATTCGAGGTGGATGACTCTTAGGAGATTCAAGAGAGAGATCTCTTGAGGGGTCATCCATCTGATTATTCTTCACTGACAGGTGGGTCCCACACCTCAGGGATAGACGTAAAGGAAAGTCAAGATCAAACCCTAAGAAACCAACCCTTAGATCAAACCCTAAGAGCTGAAACAGTGCAATCCATGTACAACCAGAACTGTGTCGATGCCAAGCCATTATTTTGATACAACAAACTATAAGAAATTTTAATGTGATTTTGCTTTCAAGGATGACCAGGTGCCAATGTTGTAAACACCTGATCAAGCCGAGATTTATGTTAACTGTTGATAAGTAATCATTTGTTGGCCAAATCACTTTCATGAACATGGATTAAAAGTCAATTTCACAAGACTGATCAGATGCCAATGTTGCAAACATCTCATCAAGTCTAGATTTGTATCAATTATTAGCATGTAACTGTTGATCAAATCAAACCCTAATGAAGTATCAATATAAATCTAATTGGTGTTTAATTAAGGGGGTTTCAGCAAGAGAATTTTATTTAGCAGAGACACTGAGTTACAATTAAAATTGAATTTATTTCAGAGGAGAAAATAAGGTTTTCTTGCTAAAAAAAATTTTAGCATGAAGAAGTAGGGGCAAAATGGGAATCAAAAATTATAGGAGTGATCACCATGAATTTAGAGATTTTTGATGAAAATTTCAGAATTTTTGGACAAGTGAAGCTATTAAAATAAATTCAGAGAAAATAAGACAGATTAAATGAATTGATCAAGGGCTGAGATTTGATCAAAAGCTTTTCTGGGTACAAATTGGGGACAAAAACCTATCTGGGTGCAACTTGGGGACAAGAAATAGTGCTAATTCAAAAAACCAGTTACTATTACAATGCCGCATGGCAGCCCCTGATTGGGCGAGCTCAACAGCTAAGTGCCACGTGGCACTCTCCTATTGGTCCAAGTCAGCAAGTGGGCCCCACTCTAGCGCGAGCACTTGACAGGTGGGCCCCACAGGAGTGCCACATGGCAGGCCATGACAGGGCCACCTTACCCAGCCCGTGCCATGTGGCAGGCCACCATTTAACTATGTCACACCATCCAGAGACACATGGTTAGATTTGATTGGGCCACACCAGCACTGCTGCCACATGGCAGTGTGTGAGTGGTGCACAACAGTGAGCAGAGGTGCCAAATGGCAGCAAACAGAGAAGCCACCTCAACTGTGCATGCCACATGGTAGTCTACTATTGGTCTACCTCACCATTGTGGCCCCCACCGTGCCACAAAATGACTGACAAGTTGGCCCCACTTGGTGCCATGTGGCATGCACACACTAGTTCCATGTCATCACACAGTGAACACGAGAGATTACATGTGGCCTTATCTGGTTGGTACAAGTCAGCATAGGGTAGTACACATGACATCATTGGTCAGAGCCACATCATTCAATCATTAACCAGATCATTAGTGTTAAGTGGTTGTTCATTAAATAAGCAACCAATCAAATCCTGCCCCCTCAGCACATTAATGCAAATCGACTGCCAACTAAGCTTACAGATCTAAATCCTTAGATCTGACATGTGGGAACCAACAGTCAGATCAATGAGAGTGAGAGCATGAATTAAAACTATAAACCAAGTCTATTCAGCCTACCTATTCAATTCAACGCAGCTAGATTTAAACAAGTGATGAAAGGGAAGGTGAACCTGATCTAAACGCGTTGAATCTCTGCTCCTTTTCTCTTCTGCGTTTCGGCTTACGTGCGTCAGGTGCATCCACGCACGAGAAAGAACTCTCTCCCTCCTTCTTCTTCTCACTATTTCCCGATTGAAGCGCGGCTTGAATCCTTCTCTTCCCTTGACGCATCACCATAGCTAGAGTTGATCTGAGAGGTCTTAATGATTAAGCTATGAAGTAAGAGACACTATTAAATCAATTGAAAAGATGACGTGAACAGAAGGTGAAGGTGAGCTAGTACCCAAAATTGAGTTAAGGAGACAAGTTCAATTGGCGCTCTAGAGATCAAATTGAGTTACAAAGAAGGTTATTTGAGGCAAGGCAACACCAATAGATATGAATTTGTGAGACAATTGAATGTATGAGATGCTAATTGGTCAGTAGTTGGAAACGGGACAGAAATGAGGTCAGAGAAATTAAAGCCGAAAAATGAATGAAATGGCGTTTAAGTTGGTCGTGGAAGGTTTAAATAGGAGTTGGCAACTCAGGGCCCACTTACTAGTCAAAACACACAAGAGATTGAAAGTTGAAGTCAATGAAATCGCGGCGCAATCAAAGTAATAACAGAAAACGGATAGGCGATTTCGACAATAAACACAAACACGTCTCGACTGTTGATTGAAGTGAAATAAAGGCCTAGAATGTATCCAAACTGACAATTCGACCCAGAGTTGATCAACCGATCAAATCAAGTGAATTGGTCAGTTCTAGCTTATATAAACTGATTAGAAGAACTAAGCAAGGAGAGACTCAACTGAGAAGAGAGAGATTGAGATTGAGAGCACACACACATATACACTTTAGCTGTTGTAAAGAGAGAGATAACAGGGGAAAAGGTAATTGAATCATGTGTTCATCGATCAAGTTCAGATCTTTATATCTTCTCCTTTGCGATTCTCATGGTTTGAGACATCTTATTAGCATTTGTGTGATGAATGGAAGTTTCTTGCTCAACATTGCTATTAAGATTTTTCTTTTGCATATTTTCTTTTTTCTTTTCTGATTTTATCATTTTCTTTCATCAGAATTGATAATTAAATGGTTTGAGACATCTTATTATCATTTTCATTTTTATTTTCTTTTCTGATTCTCATGGTTTGAGACATCTTATTATCATTTTCATTTTCTTTCTCCAGTGAGTCACTGGCCCAATCACAAGGTGATTGGTGAGCCTTTAGGTCTGGATCAATCACAAGCATCAAGAACTCATAATCAGATTACTATTGTGGTGACTTCCACTGTGAATTTTCATTTCTAACTGATTTCTTTGTATCTACTTGCATAATAACTGAGGGATAAGAACTTGTTATCTCTTAGTCACCTTAGCTGTATAATTTTATTTGATTAAGAAGGTAGGTTTTGTAATTTTATAATGAGTTTGCTGAATCTGGTACAAATCAGTGCATCGTCGAACTTTTCAAGAATGAATTGGTCAATAACATTACAATCTCAGTGAGCCACTAGCCTAGCAATGTCTAGGTGAGCCTTTAGGCCTGAGATATGCTAATCAAGTGTCAAAATTTGGTTAATTGCGAGAATTTTGTTCAATTCTAAATCAATATCAATCGGTACCGAGAATCGCAACTGATATTGTGCTTCAAGAACATCCAACTCAGAGAGTCACTGGCCCTATCTCTTTCTAGGTGTGCCTTTAGGCTTGAGGGATGGTAATCTAGTATTCTAATTCAACAAGCATAAGAGAATTGTAATGAATTAGAACCGGTACCAATCGGTACTATGCATTGCCGAGCAACACCATGCTCCAACACGACGAAGAGTGAAGAAGAAGCCCTCCTGCTCACCTCAGATCGCATCAATAAGTTTAGACGATGCTCATCGAACATGCAATTGTCCAGAACACTAACTGAATTCATCGAATTTGGCAATGAAATCAACTCAGTACCAATTCTAACTAGTACACTTCAGCTGGTACAGTCGCACAACGTCCACCACCGTATGGATCTTCGATCAAGCGCCATGGGTAGACTCACCAAGGCTAGACGATACTAGGGCACTAGTCTGATCGGAGTAGAGGAATTCTGATCACCGAAACAACTACCCAACGCAAATCCTGACGCACAGGCAAGACGAAAAGGTCGGAAGTTACTTGGCACGATCCTTGAAGCGTCTCATCAATATTGAAGATCTATCAGTGGATAAGATTTATCAAGAGTCAAGAAAATTAAAAACTGATTAAATCTAGACCTTTAATCTATTCAGTGTAAATCTCAATTGAATATGACAACTCAAGTAATACAAAAGTATTAAATAAAGATCTATGCTAATCTTGACACAGATCCAACGGTCCATATTAATTCAAACATTAATCTCGGCCCAGTCTAAAGGCAGGCCCAGTTAGAGAAATAAAAGGAAAATTAAAAATGAAGAGTAAATAACAAAAAATAAAAAAAATGAAGAGTAAATAAAAAAATGAAGAGTAAATAAATCATTTGGAGGTCTTCTCAAACTCTAAATTGACTCAAATTTATTTCTATTTTTTTGTTTTTTATAGTATTTTTTAAGTGAAAATATTTTAGTTTTAAAAAATTTACTGTACTGAAATAATTTTAAAGAAAAAGGATATTATTTGCTATTTTCTATTTGATCAAGCTTTGACTTGCTATTTTGGCTATTATAAAAATCCTAAAAATCCAAATAAAATCGTGAATAATATCCAACCTATTTTCTATTATTTTTGTAAGTAATTTTCTACAAAAATAAAGGGAGTTAAAAATAAAATTAAATTCACCTTTGTAATTGAGATAAAAATAAATGGTATTATCTTATTAATAAAAGTCAATAATAATGCAATAATTCTTTTGTATTTTAGAGGTGATTGAATAAGCTCACACAAGGGGTGTAGGGCAACAGAGTCTTTTTGCACAAGTTAATAACAGTTAGGACAAGAATATCCTGACGTCTGCCAAGAAGACAACTGAGATTGTAACATCAACACATCGAGTGTGATGACTTCAAAGAAGAATATTATGATGTTTGAAGAAGTGACATCATGATGCTGAGATTGATGATTCATCGATCATCAATGCACTAGCTACCTCTCAAGTCTAGTGGTGCACAGATATGGGACTAATCTGCTCGTAAGATTTGACTAGATTAGGTGAGTTGAGTTGCATTGTCTAGAAACTCACTCTCTAACAAACCTGTCTCAATATTAGACTAGCCAAGAGCTCCGAGTCAAATTTTATGTACAAGGTAACCCTGAATCTATGAATCGGCTAAGTGCTCAAAATTCATGATTTGGAAGGTCAAGTGAGACAACTATAGGGACTTTGTCCACTGTCTCCTGACTCTGTGTCTTGAACAACTGTTCATGACTTGACATGCTAGCAAGACTAAACTAATATGTTTGTAAATTTGTCTTCTAGTCCATGAGATTGAACTAATATGTTTATAAGTTCATCTCTTAAGCCACAAGATCGAACCGATCTGTAGTAGGTTCATCTTCAAAACAGTGAAATCGAACCGATCTATTTGTAGGTTCATTCACTAACACATTTGCATCAATGTTGAACGGCCTAGCGCTTCATGTTTGACTTTGTATGCAGAAGTGTTCTTAAATTTATGAATCTGCTCAGTGCTTAAAATTCATGACCTAGAAGATCAGCAAGATGAACAAGTGGACCATATACACTCATCTTCTGATTCACCAACCTCAAGATCAACCGGCTCAGTGCTTTGAGTTGTATTTTGTGTGATTGGTCATCGACTAGTTAAGATTGAACTGATCTATTAGTAAGTTCATCTTCTAGATCAATCAAGATTGAGTCGATCTATTAGTAGACTCATCGTCTATCCCTCCGTAGAGATTGATCTGATCTGTTTGTAAGATCGTCTCTCAGAGCTATAAAGATTGAATTGATCTATAGTAAGTTCATCTTTCTCTGCCACAAAATGAATTGATCTGTTAGTAAGTTCATCTGTATCAGTCATCAATCAGCGAACTGATCTATAGTAAGTTCATCTGTCTATACTTCACGTAGGTTGAATCGATCTGTTAGTAGATTCAATTTACACTGTATTTGTATTTGTGAACTGATCAGTAGTAAGTTCACCTGTATCCTTTTTACCTGCATTCATATACTGATATGTAGTAAGTTCATTTATACCTCTGTTATCTTTTTCAATGAATTGACATGTAGTAAATTCATCTGTATCTGCACCTGCATCTATTATCTATTTTGTATTTGAACTGATCTGTTTGTAAGTTCATTTTCACCTATTCCTAATCCTCAAACTGATCTGTTGATAAGTTTATCTATCAACACCCTACGTAAGTTGAATCGATCTGTTTGTAGATTCAATTTACATTGTACCCTGTAGATAGAACTGATCTATTGGTAAGTTCGTCTTCTCTGCCATTCCTGCCTCACTGTACTGATCTGTTAGTAAGTCCAGGGTATCTCAGTGATCTCAATCACCGAAGCATTTGATCACTCGACCACTTGATTATCATTTAGATATAATATTTGCTTCCTCTTTCGAGATCTAGAGGTACCTCGAGGTTAGTAGCCCAGGGTAATTAACGGTGGGGGTTTGCGCCCACCGAAATCTAAAAAGATCCCCAATTAATAAAAACCTCCTGAATGTGCATCCCAATGGGTCTGAGTGGTGAGTTCAATCGGCGCTAAATAAATGCACGCTCGGGAGAGATCTTCGTGTCCTTCTTTCGCATCCCATCGCCCCCGATTCAGCGGTGAGGAGCGCGTGAAAAAGGGCCGCACAGCTCTATCTTAGACTTTAGAGGCGTATTTAGCTCAGATTGTCGCTGCGCAAAGCCTTGGCTGGGTCTGTTGAGATTTTGGCTTGGATTTTACGGCGGGTTATTATTGTTAGGTCAAAAATCATTATTGTTCAGTGCATTGATCTGTTCGGCTTCCCTTTCATTTGTTCCTCCCCAATCGCACTTGACTGCTTGGACAAATTGAAATTTGATCCGATCATCTCCTACCCTCATGGTGAGTGTGTCTTCTCTCATGTCGGCAATTACTCCTGTTGTCCTTAAGAATGATCTTCCAAGGATGATTGGTACTTCCTTATCCTCTTCAATTCTCATCACCATAAAGTCTCCTGGCACAAAAAAATTTCCTACTTTCATCGGTACATCTTCTATTATCCTGAGAGATAATCGAATTGAGACGTCCGCTAACTGGATAGTCATTCGTATTAGTTTTAATCCACCAATGCCCATTTGTTCAAAGATTATGTGTGGCATGAGACTCACGCTCGCTCCCAAGTAACAAAAAGCCTTCTTAATGAATACTTTCCCAAGCATGTAGGGTATATTAATTTTTTCTGGATTTTCCAGCTTGGTGGCATTGTCCCACTTAGGATTGCACTGCAATTTAGATTCAGTTGGGCCCTTTTACATTTTTCAAGACCACACTTATTGGAGAGTATATCCTTTAGAAATTTAGTGTAGGTGGGCATCTGCACCAGTGCATCAGTGAAAGGAATGATAATTTGAAGTTGATTGAGAACTTACATGAACTTCTAAAATTGCTTGTCTAGTTTGGCCTTAGCAAGTCTACGTGGGAAAAGAACTGGTGGTTGGTACATAAGTTGCATTTCTATTCCCTTCTTATTCTTCCTCAGATTGAAATTAGTGCATACGGATCATGTGAAATGCGCATGAGTCATGTGAGAATTTGATTCCTAGGTGTTCACATTTTTTCTTGCAGTTTCTGGCATGAGTGTAGGTATAATAGAACGGGTTGGCTCTGTACATTCAAGTTCCTTCTCATAAGGAATTTTTTCAATGCCTGGCTCTTCAGGGTTCATAAGACATTCATCTGATACTTTTCTCGTGATCTTTGTTTCTTCTTCTGTCAGCTTGGGTGAGCCTTGATATGAAGTTCTACTTTTTAGTGTCCCTTTTACTTCCTTCATGTCATAAAACTCTGAACCACTAAGCTCATACCTCGATGTTATCACCTTTATTTCTCCTTTGATATTTATCTCAGGTTTTCTATGGAACTTGCCACATTATGCAGAGGTGGATGAATAACCTTTATTACCTTGTTCTCTTGAATTTAGTCTCACAAGTTGTTTGTTGATAGCCCGCATCTACTCTAGAGAGATCTGATTCATCTTCTCTTGTCCTTGTATGAAATCAGTAACGGCTGAGGCAATATAAGTAGGTCTCAATTGGTTGAACTGAGCTCCACTGCCTTGATTTGAGAATGTGATATTATGATAAAAGTTTTGATATGAGTTCTGGTTGATTGTTTTGATATGAGTTCTGGTTGTAGCTCCCATAATTTTCTGAATTTGATCGTCATTGCATTCACTTTTGGAATTCAGGCTAATCCTCTGGATGAGGCTTGTAAAACGGGTTAGACATGAATGAATGCTCGTAAAGTGGATTTGACATAAATGAAGGCTCATTGTTGGCCGAGTTGACTTGACTCGCCCTTTCATCTAGTTGTACTAGAGGACACTCCAGGTAGTTGTAGGTTTCATCTCCGCAAAAATCATAAGATGTTGATTGTTTAGGGTTTTGGTCCAACCAAATCCCGTTAAGACTTAAGTTGCGGAAAAACCGTAAAATAAAAATTTTACTTCTACTTAAGTTAGGGATTAAAATATGTCGGATGATTATCAAGAGATACACACATTCTAATCCTTTACAAAAGATAATAAAATATTATTTTACTTCTAACTTAAGCGAAGGGTTAAAGCGGTATGTTAGATGATTAGCGAGAGATACACACCTCTTTAAACATGTATAGATCTACTCCATGATTGATTTCTATAATATTAATCTACTTATAGATTAATATAAGATTTTATACCTCATTTTTAAATTTTAATTGGAATGAAAATCGGCTTGTCTCGGAGTATCACACGTGTGATACCTCTGTAGGTTATCCACCAGGACTGATCAGAGAGTGGCTTATTTCTTTTACCAGAAATATCGTAAACCGTGGTTTCTCGTAAAAACACTATTCACCAAGAAAAAGACGAAATAGTATTATTCACGACTCACAGTTATTCTGTTTCACAAATGTGTAGAAATATCATAACTTTCGCAAAAATACTATTCACCGATCCCGTGAATTCTGAAACAACCGTATACCGAGAAAGAGAGAATATAGAACTGAATTTTGTGTTTTTATCTCTCATCACACCCTTCTATTTATAGCCTTTCAAAAAGTTTGCCAAAATTACTAAAATGTCATTACTTGTTTTGCAAGAATATGAAATTGGCCAAAATTACCAAAATGTCATTATTTGTTTTGCAAGAAAATAAAGTTGGCCAAATTTATAAGTTTACCATTGGGTTATTTTGGGCCTTTTTGATTTTGGGTTTTTTTGGGTCTTTTTTTATTTTGGGCTTTTAATTATTAATGAGATTTGAACCCAAAATTCAAATCCATAATTAACATTTAAAATCCAAATCAAATATATATATAATTATCATGTACAATTATAATTGTCTCGGTTGTTGTTTCGGTAAATTTATACGACGTGTCCAACACGTTATAAATTCAATCTGGTTTTTGATTCTTGTCATCTCTATGACAAATATAATATAATTATATCATATATAATTAATTGTCTCATAGCTATCAGATCAGTTTCAAGGTAGGTATGTGTCATCCTTGCAAACTTAATCTTTTCTTGATCCTGAGTAAATTATCAATTATAATTACTCTTGTAATTATACTGCTAGCAGATAATCTTACTCTATCAAGGGCCCAATGATGCAATAACTCGTATAGAGATATGAGGGATAATAATACTTTTCACAAACCATCTCTTCCTCCGCATAAGTTATGTATACCGAAGAGCTACCTTTATAGCCACCTTTTACGAATAATATTTGGTAGAAATCACACACATACATATCTTATGTAGAAAAGATGAATACCTCATACTTTAGAATTTAACACTAAATGAAAGTATTAATGACACAAACACAATTCCATTTAATGTTTCATTCGGGGTCAGTCAAATACGATATTCCTAGAACATCTATCTATGTGATTAAAATGATAACTCTTTGTCTATGGTATATAAAATTTGACCATCATTTAATCCACATACTAACCTGATAGCGGTTAATTAGTGTTTCTGCTAATTATCTCGGTTAGTAACTTTTAAGAGTATATTCTATATTATGAAGTTTCACAATTCCAGTCATGAACTCGGAATGATTCATAAATTCAATAATACTTAAGAAACAAAATATTATTTAAATATCTAATTCATGAATAAAGCTTTATATAATAAATTTATCGTATTATTGACTTCAAGATTATTACAAACTAACAGATTGGACGTTCTGGTTCGCTTTTACTTGTTTACTTTGTCGGAGTTGCATCTGTATGGCATCAATTCTCGCTGATAATGCAGAGAATTGGTCAAGTTCTAGTCTATCTCCGTCATCTCCTCTGCGATGATCATGATCCATCCACTGTTCTTGTGCCGCAAGTCGGTCAAAAAACCTTAATGCCTCATCGGGCTCGATCTGCATGAAGTCACCTCCCGTCGCGAGTTAACGAGCGTTCGGTTACTATCTGTCAGGCCTTAGTAAAAACCCTGAATTATCATCCAATCAGGTATGTTATGGCGCGGGCACGAATTTATCAATTATCTATACCTTTCCCACAACTCACTCAATGACTCATCTGCATCTTGTCTAAATACTAAGATTTATACCCTAATCTTTGTATTCTCTTATGCGGAAAGAATTTGCTTAAGAAAAGATTAGAGAGATTGATTCAGGTATCAACTGAGTCTTCAGGAACATAATTTGACCATCTTTTAGCTATATCCTTTAGAGTGAAAAGGAAGAGAGGGAGCCTGATGTAATCTTCTGTCGCTCCATTTGAGCAGACTGCTCCTAAGCACTGTAAAAATATTTAGATACGATCATGTGAATCTTCGTGCTCTAGTTCATGATAGCAGTTATTCTGGAGGATGCTGATGGTGCTCGCGCCATAACTGGGTGGGTCTCCCATAAGACGTGGAAGTCTAATCGGGCCTCTAGCATTTGCTGGTGGTGGTGCTGCATAATATAGGAGTGTTCTAGGCATGAATGGTTCATCACCCTCTATGGGTCGGCCTCGATTCTTACCATTGGCAGGTTGTGCATTCATCATGTTTGTCGGGCCTTAAGAGTTGTTTGAATCAGGAGAAGAGCTTGATATGCTCGGTATTATCTTTCTGCTCATCAATTGGTAGACTCTAGTAGGAAGGAGTATTTCCAGTTTAATTTCTGAAATAGACAAGAAGAGAAAAAGAAGAAGAAAAATAGAAAAAATATAAATCTAGAAACAAAAATAAAATAAGTATAGAAATTTCGCTACCGTCCCCAGTAATAGCGTCAAAAACCTTGACAGCGCGGGGTTGTACTACCTTTAAAATTTATAATTCCTTACGATACTTTAGTTCGGTTACAAGCGTATGACCTACATCCAGTATAGTAAGGATGTCGAACCATAGGAACAGTGGAAATCACTGGATTTGTTTTACTTTAATACACGTGAAAAATAAGTAAATGGGGGTTGCTTCGGAAGAATTAGTTTTGGATATTTTAAAATGCTAAAAAGAAAGCAATAAATATTTTTGGTTGGTTTTTATATTAATTGGATAGATGCTCCTAGGATTTAGTTATGTTTCCACTTGGAATTGTCTCATATGACCCGTATACTCTTATATATGGTCCGTATGAAGCATAGATGAGTTATAATTGCTAATCAAATATCATACTCTCTCACTTGTTGTGCGAATCCTAAACGAACAATACGTAGATAACAAATCTTAACTCTCGCAAGTTGGTTTATCTGTTTAGTTGGTGATCAATTCAGGGTTTTAAAGTTCACATAAACCTTCACTCTCGCATGTTGACTTAGATCTCTTAGTTTGATTGCTGGTTTTTTATAGGTACGCTCGATCTCTCGATCTAAGCAGAATTCAACCTCTCGGACACAACCCGATCTACCCTCCTGGGTCCTAAATCTACCTATTATATTTTGAATGACTTTGGTAAAGTACTCGAATCTTAGATGATCAAACCTGAAGCCTGGCCAAGGCTCGGATCCTACCCTAACAGTTCATCAACAATCAAACAAAGCATAAAAATACTACTCGGCACAATCAAAACACATCCATAAAATGAGAAAACCTCTAATAAGCAATTATAATCCGAGTTTCACATCCCTAAACCCCTAAAAACTAGAGTACTTAGCCACTCATGACAAAATAAAACATAACAATAAAGATACAGAAAGCGAGTACCGAAGACATAATAGCAATAATATCAAAAATAATAAGAAATATAATAATAAAGCAAAGTAAACTATAGATATGGTTTTGTTCTAGTCTCTCATTGCAGTCTCCATCTCCTATCGAGTGTTTGGACTCCTCAATCTCTTGATTCGCCTCGAGAATGGTCGAGGAATGTCGAACCGTAGCCATCATAATCCTAGGGTTTGGAGCATCCAACAACAGTTGCTGGATGCGTTCTATTGTAGTGGAGAATCAATAAAATTAGAAGAAAATCAATTAGATCAATTTTTACCTTCTTTATTTTGGTTTTCAAAAGCAGCTCATACGGTCTGTACGGTACTTTATACGGTCCATATGGGTACTGTTCACGCTATGCAACGGTTGGTATTTTGACCATAACTTCTTCGTCCGGACTCCGATTTGAGTGATCTAAAAACTGTTGAAAATCTAAAAACAGGCTCTACAAGATTAGCATATTTTTTAGTCCATGATGATATATTATCACAATTATACGTAATTTATTATTCATGATCCGTATTGACTCCGTTCATATTTAAATTCTTCTTAATTATGTTCAATTGCTCCATTTTGCTCCAAAGTGTGAAAAGATGTTCTCTAGTCCTAATTTCTCAAGTAATTAGCATATATTTTCCTAAAATATAAATACGACCAAAGCAGAATCAAATCCAACAAAAGAGACATAAAATACAATAAAATAAAAAATGAGTTTGGGAATTAGGTCTTATTTTTAGACACAAAAGGGGACACAATATATATATGAATGCGCTACATCAGAAAGTGTATGATAAAATATCAAGAAATATCATGGATGAGCGGTTGAAATGAAATGAGTCCCAACAAAGTACATTATTCTTATGAAGAATATGTATACAAATATTGTGACTTGTGTCAGAACATATGATGGTGAGTCTATACATTTCCTATTAAGATAGAATTACATCAATGATCAGCATTGAGTTCATATATTTTTACCTTAGTGATGGATAAGATTATGAAGGATATACAAGAAGACATTCTTTGGTGCATGTTCTTTGTTGACGACGTAGTGTTGATTGTCGAGAGCAGAATTGGAGTCGTTCAGAAACTAGAGTGTGGAGACATACTCTAGAATCAAAAAGATTTAGACTTAGTAGAATTAAAATTGAATATATGAATTGTCAGTTCAGCGGGGATAACTCAGATGATGTAAATATTAGTTTGGACGGACAAAGTAGTGTCCATTAATGACACATGTTGATACTTTAGGATCGATGTTGCAGAGTGATAGAGGAATCAATGAAGTTGTTAGTCATAGAATAAGAGCCGAATGGGTAAAATGGAGACAAGCATATGATATTCTCTGTGATAAGAAGGTTCCAAATAAACTAAAATACAAGTTTTACAAGATGACGATTACGTCCGTAATGATGTATGGCGCAGAATGCTGAGCTATAAAAGGACAACACATCTAGAAGATGAGTGTAGCTAAAATATGAATGTTATGTTGGATATACGGCCACATAAAGAGAGATCGAATCAGAAATGATGATATGCGGGATAAACTTAGGGTAGCACCAATTCAAGAGAAGCTGGTCTAACACCGTTTATGATGGTTTGGTCATATCCAATGAAGGCTCTTGAGATACTAGTAGGCAATGATATTTTAAGTAGTCCTGAAAATACAAAAAGAGAAAGATGTTGATCAAGACTAACATGAGAGGAAGTAATAAAAAGGAATTTAAAGGAATAGAATATATTCAAAGAGCTTACTTTGGATATGAGTTCTTGGAAGATGACGATCCATGAGCCAGAACTATGATTTAAGAGTTAGAATCTAGTAGTAGAGTTGTAGATTTTAGGTTCTTAGTTTTTTAAGATTTTAGGGTTTAGAATTAAGGATTTAGAAATATATTTTATAATATAGCATTATTATACTATTATTATAATAATAATAATTATTAGCATTACTATTATTATTAAGATATTATTAGCATCATTATCATTATTATTATCATATTATCATCATCATCATCATTATTATTTTTATCTATTTTTATTTTATTTATTATTATTAGTATTTTTTCATCATCATCACCATTATTATCATTGATATTGGAGATCTTTGAAATTATGCTTTTAGATTGGGTTTCAATTCTAGCCTACCCTAATTTATTTAGGATTAAACTCTTTGTTGTTGTTGTATATATTATTTACTATTATAATAATTATTGTAATAATTATTACTATGACTTAGAATTTAAAAATTTTACGTCTAAATTTTTTAATGTGAAATTTCAATAAATATATTTAAAATTTTTATATTATTATTATTTATTTAAGAACTATATTATCGGGATGAAACCTGAATTACAGTTCTAATTCTTAATATGTAAAGAAGATTAATCTTTCAACCTGTTCAAGTATGCCACATCATCACTTTTCTTCATCATTAATTTTATTTAAATCTCTTAATTTTTTTTTCAATTCAAGAATTCATATAAAATAGTTTATCTCTCCTCATTTAAACTAATATGTGTACTAATTCTTAAAATGATTCAACTTTTTATATGACCCTTTATAGATCATTATGTATTTAGTTATATTATTTATTATTATAATTATCATTATTATTTAGCATTTTAAAATATTATAGCTAAATTTTCTTTAATATAAGATTTTATTAAATATATTTAAAATTTTATATTACTAGTTATTTATTTAAAAACTGTATTCTCAAAATAAAAACTGAGTTATAACTCTAATAATAATAATAAACAATAAAGAAGACACTTTCTCATTGTTCCTGTCTTGAAAATGGAGACTTCATCTCTTTTAATTTAACAAAATCAACCCAAATATTCCAGGTTGATCTCGTGATGGTCTCGTGTAGTATTTTGTGTGCATTTTTTTCGAAGCATGAAAATTTAGGGAGTTTATTCCTAAATAAGCCAAAAATTAGAGGAATTTTTTGTTGGGATACATTTAACTCGCCACAAATTTTTATATCATTTATTATATTGAATCGGCTTTTTTGAAAATTTATTTCTGAGTTCTAAACGCAGTGTCAATTACTTCCGTTCTAACTTTGAAAATTTATTTTTGAGTTCTATATTAAATTCACCGTGTAGTGAAACAATCAGTGTGAGATTTTGATTTGATGAATGAGCCCCCACAACTGTGTTCATAAGAAACAAAAATATGAAAACAGAGTATCATGCTGCATCAATTTGGTACTTGAGAGTTACCTACAAAGTATCAGTACTATTTAATAATTGACACCGTACATGCATGCATATATTCTATGGCTTAGATTACTTCTTCTGTCATGATATACGATTTAATAATTAATAAACTCGGGCAATCCAAACGTTGCCTAATTAACACGTACTGAACCCGAAAGCATCCACTGAGCAAGAAACATGTAGGCCGACAAAAAAAAGGTAATGACAGCATCGAGGCATCCATCTCGTACGAAACAAAATAGGACCACCTTATGATTTATATATGGCTGATTTTATTAATTCAATGAATTTGCATATGCTCGGCCACCTTTTTTTCCAAACAAGTTGAAACAAAATCCGTGGTCCATCCCGGTTTTACGTTACTAGCCGAGCTGTTTCAGTTTCTAAAACCTTGATAATATTAATAAGGTTATGATTGGATTTTTTATCTTTGAATTTTGTAATAACTGGTTTCAATTCTAGTAACACAATCACAAGCTTAATAAGATATATAATCTCCTATATTATAAATGAAAAATTAAAGTAAGAAATAAAAAATATAAATACAAAGGTTCCTCAAGCAAAAGAACTTATTGCACTTAATTATTTTGATATTGTGGCTCCAAGTAATTCTTCAGTGTTGCTCCATCTGATTATCTTAAAAGATAAATTTCTCCATCAAATATGCATCCAATATGATCATCTAAAGTCAAAGACAAAACAATCGGAAAAAAAATAAGATCATGATCATGTATTTCTTTAATTTGGCTATAGGATTATGATTATATTTTGAAACGCTTTTTCTTTTATGAATGGTTTTTAATACATTCAAAATTTTGATTGAACTCTTGCATCCAAAAAAAAAAGAAACTTGATTGAACTCATATTATTAGACGGTTGAGGAATTCTTTTTCTTTCTAATGTACAATGACGAAGAAGACTGAATGCATGCTTAAATTTTGATATATTTTTGTTGTTCACTTATCATTTGAAAATTAACAACATTTCAAATATATATATATGCTTGCTGTCAGCTAGACGTCTCAATGAAAGGAAAAAAGAAAGAAATGTAAATTAGCTGTTGGATTGTTCAAAGGGATCAAATTGATCCCGAAGTTTGATTGGGAAGGGACGAAGACGTGGGCCGTGACAACTCAGTTAGTTGTTCCGTCAATTTAATTAAATGACGATCACAACTTTTTTAGACGCTTATCATCTTCTGCTAACGCTGTCCCCTACTTCTATCTGTTCACGTGTTTATACTACAATGTTATTTTCTTTCGCTTTCTATCTGCTGACTCTTCGATTTTTCCATTTCAGCAAAAATATTCATAAATTATTATTAACATCTATATAAGTTCAAGCACCAAACTAGCTAAATCCGAATTTAAATATGAGAAGAAAAAAACTTGCAAAATTTAAAAACCGATATTTGTTATCAAACAATAGATTTTAGAAAATCCTTTATAATTCTACCCTTGGCTCAAAGGACATATAGAATAGTTCCGGGTAAAAAAGAACTTGCTGATGACGTGTTGATTGGGGGGGGGGGGATTGGGATTGAATTTGTTTATTTTCAAGGTTGGCTTTGCAATCATTGCAAAGTGAATTTGTTTATTATATACGATTAGGGGTGTTAATTATCGACCTAACCCGATATGACCCGAAAATAAATAGGTCGGATATGAGTTTAATTTTTTTGATCCGAATCAGATTGGGTCGGTTCGGGTCAACCCGACCCGATTAATTATGATTTTTGAAGTAATTTTATGATTTAGTACTAATTAAAGCTTAAATCTACACTAATTAAATACTAATTAAGATTAATTATAAATTAATCAATATTTAATTGCTTAAAATTAAATAAAAATAATTAATAAATATTTAATTATTTTACACGGGTCGGATCGACCCGTGACCCGATCGGGTCAGATATGGGTTAAGATTTTTTGAATCCGAATTTAATCGGATCGGATCAAAAATAATAATAAAATAATATGATCCGACTCAAACCCGACCTGAACCCGATCCGACCCAACCCATTGACACCCCTATATACGATCTATGCAATTTACTGAAAACTGTTCCTATATATATATTTTTCCCAAAATTGTATCGATCAAGAGCCGTCACATCATTGCGAAGTAATTTTTTTCATAAAACATGTGAAGTGAGTAGTATGATTAAATTTTCATGTAATATTAACAAAAAATATTTTTATATCCACATATATCAGTGTATCCTTCAAAAATTAAACTTTCTCAGAGATCACATAATAAAAATTCGGATGAAAGATACTTCATAAATATTTAAAAAAACAGCGTAACTTTAAGATACTTTATAAATATTAAAAAAAAACAGCGTAACTTTATATAACTTTTGAATTATAAAAATTTGAGAGCTAGTCTAAACCTCTAGTCTAGAACCTCATTTTTTTGTCAAAAGAAAAGAATATTTCTGGGACTTCGTTCCAGAACCAACATTTGCATTCTGGTTTGATCAGTGAAACATTATTTCTTCCAAAAGAAAAAAAAAAGTGAAATAGGGCGAAAAGAGAAAAGATATCAGGAAAAAAACACGTGCTACATGACTCACTATCACCTATTAGGCTGTGCATATCAGCATATGTACGAATTTATCGGTTGGCGCTTGTCACTGTAGGGTTGGTTCAGAAGGGGGGTTTTAATTAAACAGTGTACATCTTTCTAAAAAAAAATTAAACAGTGTACATCGATCCCACTTGCTGGTAGGAAACTTTCATGATCCTTGTTTGTAAGATATGTACATGGCACCCGAAAGGTGCACGTTCACGTGTTTCTCTTAGGAAATGTGTAAGAAAGAAAAGAAAGCTCACATGTTCGATTCTCATATGGTTTAATAAGTGACCACTGATCAGTTGATAAGATCCCGTGTGTATTATATGTACAAGTGCGTGGTATCACCATGCTATATATAAAGTTAAACAGTTATATATATATATTGGCTACGGTGATTCCATAAGCATTTCGAACCGAAATGCTTTACGGCTCGAATTTTAAAATTTCGTACTCGAAATTTTATTTTAAACATCTCAAAATATTCTTCATATTATAATCTTGTAGATTATCAATTTTCATCAAATTTGAAATTATTTTACTATACTTCATAATTTTTGAAAGATGGCTCTAAAAATAATTAAAAATATCTATTTTTATAAGTCAAATGTTATTATCTTTTAAAATCATTAAGCATAGTAAACGAACTCCAAACTTGATGAAAATTGATAATCTATAAGATTATGATATGAAGAATTTTTTAAGCTATTTAAATTAAAATTTTGGGCATGAGATTTTAAAATTTGAGCCATAAGCACTTGGACAAAGTATTTATAGAATCACCATAGCCAAACTATATATATAGTGAAAACATTTGTATTTCGAGCCCAAGTACATGCAACTCAAATTTTATCATAACACGTCTAAAATTCAAAATTATCATTATCATTAAATTTTTCATATCAAAATAATAAGGGATACAAAAATTTGGGGTATTTCGAGTTTTCTAAGTATTTGTTTTGAATTATTGAAAATCAGCAACAACAATTCAATATTTTATTATTATTTTAGTGCTAATTTTAAAAAATCCAAAATAAATACTTTAAAAACTCAAAATACCCCAAATTTTTGTATCCCCTAATATTTTTATATGAAAAATTTAATGAGAATGATAATTTTAAATTTTGGACGTGTTATGATAAAATTTGAGACGTATGCACTTGAGCTCGAAATGCAAACGTTTTCACAATAGTCTACCCCTATATAGACTATTGTGAGAACGTTTGCATTTCAGCCGATATGCAAACAGATTAAAAACTATATTTTAAAATCTAAAATATTTCAATTTATAATTTTTATTAAATTTTTCATATGAAAACCTTGTGGGATACAAAAAGTTAGAGTGTTTTGAGTTTTTAAGTCACTCTTTTGAATTTTTGAAAAAACAACACAAATATTGAATATTTATTATTATTTTTAGAGCTATTTTTTTCAAAAAATTCAAAAGAGTGGCTTAAAAAATTCAAAACACTCCAAATTTTTGTATCCCACAAGATTTTCATATGAAGAATTTAATGAAAATCATAAATTAAAATTTTTGAGATTTTAAAATATAGTTTTTGATCCGTTTGCATATCGGTTGAAATGCAAACGTTTTCACAATAGTCTACCCCTATATATATATATATATATATATAGAGAGAGAGAGAGAGAGAGAGAGAGTAAAGATACCGTGAGCTTAAACTCACGGAGGCCTTCCGAGAGCTTAACTCAAAAAGTATATTAAATTATCTCGAAATGTTAATTTATCATCTTCATTAAATTCTTTATATGAAAATCTTATGGGATGCAAAAATTTGGAGTGTTTTGAGTTTTTTAAGACAACGTTTTTAAATTTTAAAAATGATGTTCAAATATTGAATATATTATTATTATTTTTAGAGATGATTTTCAAAAATTAAAAACCATGACTTAAAAAGCTCAAAAAACTCTAAATTTTTGCGTTCCATAAGATTTTCTATAAAGAATTTAATAAGGATGATAAATTAAAATTTAGAGATGATTTGGGGTACTTTTTGAGTTAAGCTCACGGAAGGCCTCTGTGAGGTTAAGCTCACGCTATCTTTACTCTCTCTCTCTCTCTATATATATATATATATAGAGAGAGAGAGAGAGAGAGATATAGCTTATGGTGCTTTGCAAAACAAAAAACTCATTATTTCTTCGGGATGAGATTTCATATCTCGAGGTCTCAAATGGTCAATCTAAGTTGCTCAATAATTTTTTCATGTTAAAATCTTGTAAGATATTAAATTTCATGATTTTTTTAGCTTTCTAACTATTTTTTAAATTATTTTTAAAAATAGTCCTGAAATAGACTATTTTCTTATGTTAAACAAGGCTATTTTTAAAAATAATTTAAAAAAGTTAGAAAGCACAAAAAACCATGAAATTTAATATCCTACAAGATTTTGACATGAAGAAATTATTGAGAAACTTAGATTCACCATTTGAGACCTCGATATATGAAATCTCATTCCGAAGCAATAATGATTTTTTGTTTTGCAAAGCACCATAAGCTATCTTTCTCTCTCTCTCTCTCTCTCTCTCTATATATATATATATATATATATATATATATATATAGGGGTAGACTATTGTGAAATCGTTTGCATTTAAGCCGATATGCAAACGGATCAAAAACTATATTTTAAAATCTCAAAAATTTTAATTTATGATTTCCATTAAATTTTTCATATGAAAATCTTGTGGGATACAAAATTTTAGAGTGTTTTTATTTTTTAAGCCACTCTTTTAAATTTTTGAAAAAATAGCTCTAAATATAATAATAAATATTCAATGTTTGCGTTATTTTTTTTTAAATTCAAAAGAGTGACTTAAAAAACTCAAAACACTCCTAATTTTTGTATCCCGCAATGTTTTCATTTGAAGAATTTAATAAAAATTATAAATTAAAATTTTTAAGATTTTAAAATATAGTTTTTTATTCGTTTACATATCGGCTGAAATGCAAATGTTTTCATAGTATTCTACCCATATATATATATATATATATATATATATATATATATAATATATATATATATATAGAGAGAGAGAGGATATATAACGTAAGCTTAAGCTCACGGAGGCTTTCCGTGAACTTAACTAAAAAAATATATATCAAATCATCTCCAAATTTGAATTTTTTACTCTCATTAAATTCTTCATATTGAATCTTATGGAGTAAAAAAATTTGGGATGTTTTGAGTTTTCTAAGTCACTCTTTTTAATTTTTGAAAATCGACTCTAAAAATAATAATAAAATATTCAATGTTTGTACATTATTTTCAAAAATTAAAATAGCAACATAGAAAACTCAAAACATCCTAAAATTTTGTACCCACAATATTTCAATATGAAAAATTTAATGAGAGTAAAAAATCAAAATTTAGAGATGATTTAATATACTCTTTGAATTAAGCTCACCAAAAGCCTCCGTGATCTTAACCTCACGCACTTGCACATATGTATATTTACTATATATATGTATATATAATCGGAGCTTAAAGTCTTAAATGTAAAATATCTTCCTAGAACAAAGCTACACATGACCAATTTTTTTTTTTTTTTTGGAATCAGGTACGGACAATGCGCTATAGATATATTGTTCACTTTTGTTGTTTGATTGACAGAGAACAGAGATGTTGAAAAGATAATTGTACTACTGCTTTTCTGGTTATTGATAGATTTATATGTATAGTGGCTATTGTTATTTATAGATATGTGATATTATTTGATACCAACAGTAATGTAATGGTAATATTAGGAAAAAACGGAAAAAATGATTGGATAGAGGTGACTGTTAAGTAGCTCTCTAATCTTAATTGTGCCTATGATGAGTTATTTCTGAGACTCCTTAAGTCTCTCGGTCTTCTTGATTAGCGCTAATTAACTCGGTTTAGTTTTAGTTCTCAACACTCTCTCTTAAGTTAAGAGTGTAAATATCAATTTTCACTAACTTGAACGTGTTATTATTGAACATTTGTGGCTTGAGTCCCTTCGTAAAAATATCGACTACTTAGTCTTTACTTCTCATGAATAATATTTCAATTTCCTTTGAATAGATTTTTTTTTCTCAAATGAAATGACAATCCACTTCGATATATTTTGTTCGATAGTAAAACATCGAATTAGATGCAATGTGATGAGCTACTTAATTGTCACAATACATCTTCATTGATTTTTTAGTCTTTATCATGAGATCTACAAGGAGTTACTTGATTCATGTTGTTCACGCTTGAAAATTTTCAAGGATGAAACAACTGGACAATTAAGGGTAAATATCAATTATCAACAATAAATCATAAGAAAGAGAAAAGGGCAAGAAGAGAGGGTCCACCAGTCAGGAGAAGTCATTGTTGAGCCCCTGAAAGAGTTTATTTATCCCACAAGGAAATCCTGGACAAAAGCCGAAGGTATAAAAGCCTTACCACCTCCTATTCATTCGAGGTGGATGACTCTCAAGAGATTCAGGAGAGAAAATCTTCTGAGGGGTCATCCATTTGATTATTGTTCACTGACAGGTGGGTGCCACACCTCAGTGACAGACATTAAGGAAGTCAAGATCAAACCCTAGAAATTAATTCTCAAAGCTGAAGCAATGCAAACCCTAAGAGCTGAAGCAATGCAATCTCTGTACAACAAGGAATCATTTCAATGTCAAGCCGGTATTTTGATACAGCCAATCACAAAAAATCTCAATGTAATTTTGCTTTCAAGGCTGACCAGGTGCCAAACCTGTGAGCAACCACCTGATCAAGCCATGATTTGTGTCAATTGTTGACAAGTAATCAGATTTTGACCAAATCACCTTCATGAGAATGGATTGAAAGTCAAATTCACAACACTGATCAGATGCCAAAACTGTGAGCAACCATCTGATCAAGTCTAGATTTGTATCAATTGTTGACAAGTAATCAGTTTTTGATCAAATTAAACCCTAATAAACATCAATATAAGTCTAATTGGTGTTTAATTGGGGGGAGTTTCTGCAAGGAGCGTTTATTTGGCAGAGACACTGAGCTATAATTGAAATTTAGGGATTTATTCAAAAGGGAAACATGGTTTTCTTGACAAATAAAATTTTAATGTAAGGAGACAGGAGAAAAATAGAATTTAAAATTACAGAGGTGATAATCATGAATTTAGAGATTTATGGTGAAAATTACATAATTTTTGGGTAAGTAGAGCTATTAAAATAAATTCAGAGAAGATAAAACAGATTAAATAGGCAGATCAAAGGGCTGAGATTTGATCAATGCCTCTCTGGGTACAACTTGGGGACAAAACACACTCTGGGTACAACTGGGGGACCCAAACGAGCCCTCCAACACAGTAACCACCTCACCTAGCCTATGCCACATGGCAGCCCCTGATTGAGCCACCTCAGCAGCCAGGTGCCACGTGGCACCCCCATTGGTCCACGTCATCAAGTGGGCCCCACCCAGGCACAAGTCACCTGACATGCGGGCCCCACCACAGTGTCACGTGGCAGTCAACCAGTGGTCCACCTCACCCAACCTATGCCACATGGCACAGCTACATCAAGCCACCTCAACCCAATCCGTGCCACATGGCGCTCTCTCGCTCACCACCTCAAGAAATAGCTAACAAGTCATCGTGATAAAAGAAAGATGATTAAGCTAACAAGCCAATCAGGTTATGCCAAATCAGATCAATTAACCCTAATCATGCACTAATCAATTGCTAATGACACCTGTAAGCCTAAGAACAGGGGTCTTACAGATGAGGCCCATTATATGAGTCTATAGTGCACAAGCAAACAACAAGCCAGTTTTATACAAAAATACCAACAGAGATTTAAATCTAGAGTAAAAGAGAGTATGTACCTGGTTCATGCGACTCTTGCCTCTGTACCCTCCTCCTTCTGTGCTTTGGCTCACGTGCACCAGGCGCAGTCAACGAAGGGCTCACTGATGTCACACCCCAGAAATAATAAATCGGGTTAGGGGTGCTTAATCCCGCCACGTACGCACGACGAGACGTGCGTACGAAAGGATAAATGAATAAAATAAGATAAATCTTAGAATAAACAAAACAATAATAAATATAAGTACATGACCATACAAATCCCGTAATGAACAAAGAGTATACAACGCCCGTAGATAAAGGGCTAGCTCCATCGAATGGGCAAAAATCTCTCAAACAAAAACCCAAAAGAAAGAAATAAAACTTGAAACCCGATGGATCCTATCCAACTACCCGCTCACATGCAAATGCAAAGCAAGCATCTCTGTCATCGCGCAGGACTGTCCCTAGCACTCGCTCCAAGAAAATCCCGAACCTGAAATACCTCGATCCCACAACCACCGTGAAAACGTGAGTAATTTTATAAATTACTTAGTACGGATTTAGATCCAGCCTTAAGATTTGATCTTCTTTCCTAAACTAGACCCAAAAACCGATACTGATGTTTGAAATGCAATATAATGTTGATGAGTAAATATAATAATATTATCATCCATATTTGACCTACATGATATGGTGAAGAAACCCAAAATAGAAATTCTGTGGAAATAATAATATAATATAAAATATAAGGTACGAAAATCAAACACCCGTAATAAATACCCATATTTGTAAATATGCCAGATCCATCCCGAGCGGGCACAACCAGGGCCCAACTTACTAACTCGGGCCTTGCCTAAGCGGGCACAACCAGGGCCTAACTTACTAACTTAGGACTTTATGTTTGTGCAGCGACAACGCCGCACAAACGATAATTCGGGCTCCCGGGGCGATAACGCCATAGGAGAGTGAACGGCTATAAAGCACGTACTCTGGTCTGCTGAATCTGGTAATTTACCTTACAAAATATAAACAAATGGATATAGTATGTCTTTAGTTGTCATATCGTAAAAAGGAGATAACTACCCGTGAATTAACAAATCAGAAACAAATGGGAGCCTACACTGTACCAACCAAGGGTCAGAGGACCGCATCCC
Organism: Schoenoplectus tabernaemontani; assembly: GCA_037127355.1. Lineage (NCBI taxonomy): Eukaryota > Viridiplantae > Streptophyta > Magnoliopsida > Poales > Cyperaceae > Schoenoplectus > Schoenoplectus tabernaemontani. The sequence continues at coordinate 3,035,810 of CM073751.1, read as the reverse complement.
GTAAAAATATCAAAACGAAATATAAACAAATGGGAGCCTACACTGTACCCACTAAGGTCAGCGGATCGCATCCCGACTTTCTCTGTACCAACTAAGGGCCAAAGGAGAAAGCCCTTCGGACAATACCAGGATCCTAAATAAGCCGGATAAATATAATAATATAGAATCACGAAGTAGATTCCAGACTCGGATATGGCCGCCCACACTAAACACTGAAGTACATTGTATCCTAATCGCTCAAATTTGGATTAATAATGTAATCATATCAAGAATAATATAAATATAATATTGATAAAAAAAAATACTCTGACACAGCCGAACCCGCCAAATGACGGGATCGGTGGATAACCCGGTAGACAAAGATGCGCAGTACATATACAGACCGGTGGGTCCCACGGGCCTACGGGTCACCGTACGTAACCACAACGGTCTAGTTATGCAAGGCAACTCCGACTGAGAATTATCCGGTCCGCCTCTCAGCACTCCCATGCATTTAATGCATGATTAACTACCTGACTTAATTAATAATTAGTGATAGTACTAATATTTTCCTAATAATGATAATCTACAACTTGAATTATTTAATTCTATCTAATCCTATCTCGGGACTATTTCCCGACTCCTACTCCTATCCTGTCTACATGCATCATGATATGATATGGCATGCGAATGCGGGTAGGCCCCAAAAATGCTGGTCAATTTATCGGATGCAGATGACAGGTCAGATTAATTCTATAATCATGTTTGGTCAGAAAACACCGCAATTCAGATTTATTTTAAAAACATTTTATTTTCGATTTGGGTTCCTAATTCTAAAGAAAGAAAATTAAATCCCAGGAAACCGTACCTAAGAATAATTTGGTTAGGTCAGAACGTCAAATTGCTAAGTCTCGGGTGGCGCATCACGATCTTGTCAGATGAGCCGTCTCATCTTGAGTGTATTCGTTTGTCGGCTCGTCAAGATATTTTTCGAAAACCTATGAAGTCAGAAATAGATTAAATTGGCGAGTATCATATTCACATTAGGTCTGGTTTGGTCAAGGTATACCGGACCCTAAATTGAAATTATTTTTATTTAAGTTCGTATTTTAAGATTATATTTATTTTGATTTAATATAATTGATTTGCATTTTATTTTGATTGATTAAGCTAACTAATTATTATCACTTAATTAAATTAAAATTATAATTAGGATAATTAATTATTTGGGAATAGAGAAATTGATTAATATATAATATTTTATATTTAATATATTTAGTGTTATTCTTATTAATTTAAAATAGAGAAATTAATATATATATATATATATTATAATATTATTATTCTTATCAATTTATAATAGAGAAATTGATTAATATATACTTTAAAATCTAACTTATTATTATATTTTAAATTATTATTTTATAACTCTTAATTATTTATACTATATTCTTTAATTATATTTTATTTTATTTATACTAGTATTATTTTTAAAATTTAGAGATTATATTAATAGAAGTAAAAAAAATTAAGGAAACTTAATTTAATTTAACGTGTTTGTTTTAATTAAACTATGTTGGTGTTTTGAGATTATATTTATTTCGATTGACGTAACTAACTTAATTTATTTAGATTAATTAAGTTGGCTTAATGTCACTTAATTAATTTAATTATAATTAGGATAATTAATAATCTAGAATTAATTGATTAATATATAATATTATATAATTAATATTATTCTTATTAAAAATAGATAAATTGATTAATATATATTTATATATTTATATATTTATTAATATTATTCTATTATTAAATAGAGAAATTGATTAATAGGTATTTATATATATTAATTAATGTTATTCAATTATTAAAATAGAGAAATTGATTAATATATATTTTATATTATAAATTATTATTATACTTTATTTATTATTCTATAACTCCTAGTTATTTATATTATATTCTCTAATTATATCTCATTTCATATTTTATTATTATTTTCATTAATTAGAAAATATAAAGTATTTTATATACAAGTAGAATTAAAATAAAAATAAAAATAACAACTAAATGAAGGAAATTAAATTCAATTAAACTTAAATTTAAATTAACATTTTTATTTATTTAAATGTGTTGGTGTTTTAATGTGTTTGGGATCATAGGCTGCCTCCGAAACCACTGTATCTGTTCGGATTTTCATTATTGAGGCAGATCATGTAATCATCTCCTAATTTCTCTTAAAGTATTAATTAATTATTGGTTGCGCCTGTTTTTAGTTTACGACACTTGTCAATTAATTAATCATACTTTTATCCCGCTTAACCTTTCGGCCCATATAACTTGATCAATTTATTTTCCGACTATTCTTATAGTTTCAATTATACATAAAGGTTGAATTTTGCGCATATAACCTTTTGAGAAGTGCTATTACACAAATTCATTTGGGCCCCTAAATTTTATCATATTTTCCATTTGACCCTTAACTTATATGGGCTTTACAAATCAGCCCCTATATTTATTATATTTCACAATTCAGTCTCTGATAAGGGATATGTCATACCAACAGAATTGCACGCTAGAAATCAGAGGGACAAAAGGGGATACTGGCCTAACAACTCATTACCAACACATCAATAGTCACAATTTTAAGCATCCAACGAGGGCACAGAACTGTTCAAAATCGAGCTAGGCAATAAAGTAGGTCAAATAATCCCCAATTCAGAACAACAAGCCTGTAACAGCATTTCAGAAAACTAAACCAGAATTTAGACATCCAGGGTAGGAATTGGATACTGACAGAACAACAGCCAACAACCAGCAATTGGCATAACCTACCATTGTACCAAAACACAACCACAGCCAGGGCAAGAACAACGGGACATAGCAAGCAACAGAGGCCCACACAGCCAGGAATCAACAAAGGCAGCACAAGTACAATAAGAAACATACCCGATTGCACAGATCGACAAAGACTACCAGCAAGACAGGGCCACACCTCGCGTCACTAGTACCGATTGGTACCAGTGTACCAAGGCACATCAACAGCCAAGGCAAGAACACCTACTTAGCAGACAACCAAAACTAGCATCAAAATCAAAGTAACCCATCAACATATCGGTAACTAGTGTGATGCTCATTTTTATCAAGTACTGCCCAACCCCAAACCAATAGTAAGGAATCACAAAAGTAAGGCACCATTAGCCAAAAACTAACAAGGATCAATCAAAACCCAAGGCTCAGCCACCGGTGCTACAGAGGGCCCACTCGGCCAAGAGATGAGAAAGGTGTTACCGGAAATAGCACAAGACGGCAAGAGAAAGTATGAGAAGGAGCGCTCGGCCCAGTCAAGCCGCACAAGGGGAGGAGGATCAGCCGCCGCTGTGCTCGTGTGGCTGTCTCGGCTAGCGCCGTGAGTGGCGAGCGACTCGATGAGGCGAGCGGGGCTGCTGTGGACAGAGATTGGTGCTCGGTGGTGCAAGGGTCGCTCGCTCCAGTCCGGCAATGCGCCGGTGGTGAAGGAGATCGACGCACTAAGAGGAAAAAGGGAAAAGACGATGGTGAGGGGGGGGGTTTCTAGCTCGCAACAGAGAGGATCTCTGTGGGTGTGTCGCCAGGGGAAAAGAAAAGAGGGAATGGGGGTTCTGTCGCCCGGGGAAGAAAAAGAGAAGGGAGGGGAAAAGGTCATGGGAAGAGAGAAAAAAAGAGAGAGAGAGAAAAGAAAGAAAGGAAAGAAAAGAAAGAGAGAGAGAGAGAAAATTATTTGACTTTGGATCGGTTAGATTTTTCATGAACGAATTCGTACAGCCATTTGTGTAACCATCTGATTCCCAAACCATATTATTTAATAAATTTAATAATTATTGCTGATTCTCAAATCTTAATTTAATAGAAGTAATACGTCAAATTGGCCAATGTCGAATAGACAATTGTGTGTCTGATTAGTTTTTTTTTTAAATTCAAAATCGATCAATCCGTTTACATTTCTTAGTTATAAATCTAGGTTTTAATAAATCGAGTTTTCTTAGCTAGCTAATTAACTAATTTATTATTATTATTATTGTTATTATTTATTAAATAATTTATAATTTAATTTATGCCTTAAAATTTAAAAACTTTATGGGTTGCCTTAAATAATTTTTTATTTATCAAGAATTTATGTTTTGTCTATTTGTTTTGAAACTGAATTAATTATATTTTCATAAATTTTATATCTAATCTCCTTTAGCTTTATTTATATCTCCAACTTTGATTGATTTATTATTCACTTCAAAATTCTTATAATTTACTTGAAAAATTTGACTATGCATTTTCTTATTTACGTAAGTCATTGATCAAAATAATAATTTAATTATTATTTTACTATTTTATATACATATACATATGTACATATACATTTCTAAACTCTATTTATCCATTTATCTATTTATTTAATTATAGATATATATTCCCTTACTTGTCGTTTTAAATCATTTTAATTATATTTATTACTTAATTAAATTTCATGGTTTAACACCCTCTCCCCTCATTCTCCTCTTCTTCTTCCTCTCGACAACAGAAGAGCTTGAAGGCAGCATCAATGGAGATCGAGCAAAGGATTGAACTTCAGATCAATTGCTTCTAGCCTCAACTACAGCATGCAAAGGAGAGCATGTGCATCTAGTTAGGTTTTGAATTGATGTAGCACATAGAGAGAAATAGTAGAGAGAAATACCTCGGTTCAAAACTTGGAACTTACAAATTGAAGCTTGAAACTTATAATTAATGGCTAGGAGAGCTTCCTAGGCCTAAGGCGATGTTGTTAGAGAAAAAATTGAGAAGAGTTGAGTGCTGGAAGGGGGAGATGCACTAGCTCACAACTCGGCCCAGAGATGAGTTGATTGAACACTATGTCAGAGATATCAAATCGATAGGAGAAGTGCACAGAGAGTTGCCTGGAACTAAGAGAATGGGATTAAAGCTTTGAGATGCAAGAAATAAGCAAAGGATCAAGGTGAAAGGCTGAGACTTGGTTATGAACTTTTGAAGGAAGAAGGATGTAAATTCGATCAATTGCTGTAAAATTGAGCTAGGGGAGGATGCAAGTAGCTTATAAAGGAGTGAATTGAAGTTCAGAAGAGTCTAGTAGGGCTAGAAGAGCTTGAGAAGTTATGAAGGCCAAATAATGACAAATCAGTAAATAAAGAGAAGGCATAACTGCCTCTAGGCAGTTACACACAACTTTGGCAATTAGGGACTTGGTTTAGTGAACCATAAGGCGCAAAAGAAGCAACTTGAGTGAGTGAAATAATGCACTAAGTTCAATTAAATTGAGAGGAGTCAAATCTGGTCAAATAACTCAATTATCAATAAACATGGCTCAATCTCAATCGTTAATGGAAGTGAAGTGGAGGGCTATGATCTGTCCAAGCTGGCAATCCAAGTCGAAAATGATCAGCCAATCAGAGCCAAAAAGGTGGCCAATTGAAGTCTATATAAACCAACAAATCAAGAAAAAAAGAGAGGAGATAGAGAGAGAGACACACACACACACACACATAGAGACACACGGAGAGAGAAGAAAGAGAGAAGGAGGAGCAGTACCTACACAAAGCATACAACATCCCTAAATCACTCAAGAACCTTAGAGAGAAGGAAAGAAGTCGATTTGGCCGATTAATCTCAGCAAGTGCTTGAGAAATCGGTATACACTCAATTCAATCCCAATTATAGTGAGTTCCAGAGCTTTAGATCAAGGCAAGAAATAGAGGTGAGCCCTAGAATCAAAGTTATGAGTTTGAGATGTGATTGTACTCAATCTTAATCAATTCAAGGATTTTAAATATTGTTCTTTATATTTTTGCAACTGTTTTCTTCAATTTAATCGATTTTCCATCTTTTTTGATTGAATCTTCCCTTTCAGTTTTCGCCTTGCTATTTCTATCATTTATTTTTCATTTTCTTGATTGCATTTTTATTAATTGACTCGAGAATGTGACTGGTATACTGTACTGATCGGGGTTGGTCGAAGACCAAGCGATCTCCCAACCCCACCGTCAAGCAAGTGCTTGATCGAAGATCATTTGATCTCTCAGTCCTTCGCATTTCCAATTGATTGTTCAAAGAAGTTCAATTTCTAATCAACTTATCGATTGGAAATATGAAAATCTTAGCAATTAACAGAATTTGAGATTGAACAAGCCATATAGTCATCTCATCTCACAATTGAGATGATCAAGCGTTTAATCCAAGTATAAGTATGATTGGCGATTGAGCTCTATAAAGAAAGAATCTTGTCAATCAATTGAAAATGCAAAGTACACCTCAATTTCGCGATCGTACCGATCGTCAATACTGGAGCTTGATGATTCATATGAATTAAGAGAAATTGTTAGAGTAGCATGTTGCATTACATTGATTAAGACTTAGAATTATAAGATTAAGTAAGAAACAAGAAGAATTGAGGTTTGGATGAGCTTTAATTTCGGTTGAATTCGTTTGGTACCGAATTCCGGTACAAACTTCAACTGGTAGTGGTGGCGCCGATGATCCACCGCCTTGATGTATGATCAGAGGATACATTAAGACTCTTCACGTCTAGGCGACGTCAACAATGGTGGCTGATCTCCGATCAGGCCACCGGAGCACCAAGATCGCTTCCGCAGCATGTATCTCAAAGCATGTATACTATATTCCTCAACTATCCCAGAACCTACTCAACATTGGTCAGATGATGGATAGCGGGTGTATCATCAAGTTTGAAGGCGACAATTGCAAAATTGCAGATGCAGCCACATATCAAACAAGTTGTTTTGTGTCTTCTTGATTGTTGCCAACGTTTGATCTGTGGCTGCATCTGTAATTCTGCAATTGTCGCCTTCAAACTTGATGATACACCCGCTATCCATCATCTGACCAATGTTGAGTAGGTTCTGGGATAGTTGAGGAATATAGTATACATCATGTAGCATCCGTGTATTGTGACTGCTGGTCTGCACGTCTATTTTTCTTTTTCCTTCAACATGAATCTCTTTATCATCACCAAGTTTTACTGCCTTCTTGTATGACTCGTCTAATTCACCAAACAGATGTTTGAAACCTATCATATAGTTTGAGCACCCGCTGTCCAAAAACCAGATTTGAATCACATCTGATTCTTCATCGATTTTGGCCATGAACAATCGTGCTTGGTTGCTCTTTTTTTCAACAAAACTGGCATGTCCTTCTTCTCTTTTCTTTTTGTAGCAGTCGGCTTGCACATGACCAAGCTTGTGACAGTAATAGCACTCTACATCTTGACCTTCTTCTCTTTGTTTCTTGTAGCAATCGGCTTGCATATGCCCTTTTTTGTGACAGTAGTAGCATTCTACATCTTTCTTCGGTTGATTTAAATGTGATTGATTGTAATTCGGCTTGCATCTGCCTTTGCCACCTTGACCGCCTCGACCTCTGTTATTACCTTGGCCTCTACCTCTGCCTTGTTGTTGGCCTCTTGAGGAATCGCCCTTGGTATAGAAAGCTTTGGTGTCATCCCTTACTTCTGATCGATTGAGGCAAGCTTCATGGACCTGTAATGATCCCATCAATTCATCAAGCGTGTAGGTGGACATGTCTTTGGATTCTTCAATCGCTGCCACTACATGATCAAATTTGGTTGTCAAACTACGCAACACCTTCATCACAACTGTATCTTCAGAAAGATCTTCTCCACAACTTCGGATCTGATTGACTATTGATGTAACTCGTGTAAGAAACAATTGGACATATTCGCCTTGGTTCATGAACAATGTTTCAAACTCGCGTCTCAAGCCCTGCAACATGATAGCTACCACCTTGAAACTTCCCTGAAATGCAGTTTTCAGAGTAGTCCAGGCCTTATTCGCTGTTTCTGCTGCTGCAATCTTTGAAAACACCGATTCGTGTACGGCTTGTTGAATGAAGAAGAGTGCCTTTGCATCTCGCCTGGCTGAATCGATTGGTGCCAGATCAGGATTCGGTATTCCTTTGTCTGCTAAATCCCACAAGCCATGAGATTTCAGCATTGTTCGCATGTTAATGCTCCAAAACTCGTAGTTTTCACCCTTGAACATAGGTATTGTTGGATTGGACATGCTAACCGTGGCATTGTTGCTTGCTTCTGTCATGAGATCAAAACCATGCTCTGATACCAATTTTTATTGGCGCGGAAGCGCTATAAAGAGGACAATTGGCACAACAAACAAGACAATCTTGCACCTGGATCCTGTAGTTGACAAAAGCTTACAGAACACAACTATTGATTTTTCTCATAACTTCATTGATTCATAAAACAAAATACAGACTCGGTATTTAAGATGATACATATTCCTAATTTAACACCCACTAACTCCAGTATTAATGCAGCCATAAAGATAGAATTTTAAAAAAATAACCCCTTCACATCTCTAAGAAATAAACCTGCAATTAAACCGCAACTTCTAGAAACTATATCTCTTATGCATCTTGCTGCTGACTTGGATTATTTTCAACAGTACTGAACAGATATTGCACTTGAATAGTTCTTTTTCTGATATTGAACAAATGTTACCTTGTTTCTGATTTTTATTTTGCTGAGATTGGTATTTAACAAATGCTCTGATTTTTATTTTGCTGAGATTGGTATTGAACAAATGCTCGTATTGATGGATGACTAGAGCTTAATTTTTTGCCTTAATGAGTTGTTGAGCCGGTCTTTATGTTGGTCTCATCACCAATGATGTCATTTTGGTCTTTGCCACTTTCTTGCTGTTACTGTTCTTTTTGCTTGTCTCAATGAAACATGCTCTGATACCATGTTGACTTTTGTTGTTTTGATCAACAGAGAACACAGATGATAAAAAGATAACTGTTTTATTATTTTTCTAATTATTAAGAGAAATTTACATATATAGTTGCTATTGCTATTAATACATATGTGATATTATTTGATACCAATAGTAATATAACAGTATTATTGAAAAAAAATGGAAAAAAAAAGATTGGATGGAAGTGACTGTTAAGTAGCTCTCTAATCCTAATTGGGTCTATGATGAGTTATTTTTGGGCTATTAAATCCCTCAATTTCTTTAATTAGCCTAATTAGCTCGATTTAGCTTTAATTCTCAACATATATAATAATGTACAAGCAAAAAGAAAGAGAGTTTGAAATTCCCCGTGCGTAATTAAGCGGGGTCACGAATTGCTGTGAGTAAATAATAAGATGTTAGGTAGTAGCTAGTTGCTTGACAAAAAGTCATTTGCTATATAAAACATTGGATATACGTCAATGTACTCCTCACGATATGATCTTCGTTAAAAGAAAAGTATAATTAATTTATTATTGAGTAATGATTGCATCCTTATCTACACATTTTATCTGCATTCAATATTAGACATAAACAATTTTTAAAAATATATAGTTTCTAGCTTAAGTTCCCAAAAAATATATTTTTAAAAGTTTTTTATATTTAACATCAAATAATTACTGTGTGTAGAATTTGGTGTATAAAATAATTTTCTCTAAATTATTAACTAAAAGTTATTGTATAAGTGAACTAATAATGATTCAATTCGTAGTTGTTTCACTAAATACTAACTTCAATATTTGGCAGCCGAAAACAAGATAATATTTCCAACCAGGCCAAATGGTTATAGCTTTTTTTTCTTAAGAAAATAAGTGGATCAAGTCATTCAATAAAGAACTCTTATTTGAATTTTAAACCTACAACCTCAATGCAGTTCTAACATCAATATAACAAATTACAGAATTTGGATATTACAAAAAGCTATTTTTATGAAAAATATTTGAGGTTTTGTTGACAGTTGCTGTATTTGATTCATCTGGCTAGATAATTAACTAATTAAATTAATTGTATGTGTCATTAACATAAATATTTAACAAAAAATATTACTTACTTTTAATTAGTTGTCCATTGATTAAAAATTTACACTAGTCCACAGGATTTTATGTTCATCAGTTACAATACCTATCTCCATCATGATACCATATTAATTGAAGTTGAAGTTATGCTAAAACGATGCCTCATCTCATCTTGTTTCAGAATAATCAGAGCCAGCCTCTCTTGTGTAGGCTACACAAGAGAGAGTGTAGGTAAGCATGTTTTTTCAAGGGTTTGCTTTATGTATTGGTTAATAAATAGCCGATCATGTGTTCTTCAGCAAATGTGGTCCAGACCACCTGCTACAATTTAAGCCCTCTGTCACTCAGCTCTCACCTATAAGTGGTTTCATATAATTTAGATCAGCACCAGCATCACCATCACGTCACTAATTTAAACTACGCATTAAAGCGATTCTGGTTATGAAAACAGTATCCAATATATAATTTTTTTTCCTTTTCTGGTACATTTTTCAACCTTTTGCTTTCGGCTTCATAAAAGCTAGCAAACAGATATATCCAATATAGGGAGCAAAAAAGGACTGATAGATACCCAACTAACAGTGGTGGTTGGTGAGAAACTCTGGTCCATATCTACAATTGCTGGTCTCAGTACTCCCCCCCTGACTCCCTGAGGACCCTTTATTTGATTCCTGGGTGCAAATATCTCCTTCTGCCCATTTGAAGTATGCTGCCCCCATCAATGGATCCACTTCCACTCCAATATATACACTATGACAGAGAGTTTTCACTAACTAGGCAAGTATACTTCTAAACTGCTATTAGGTTGTCAAGTGACCCACTTCAGAAAACTATATGTTACTGAATCCGAATCCATTAATCATTTATATGATCTACAATTGTTATAAATATATATTTTCTTTCTTTTGAGGAAAGATGAGAGTCTAAAATATCTAATTTTTAAATGTTTATAAAGAATTTTATCTGGATTTTGAACGTGTCACTCAGGAGCAGAGCTACAATAGGACGAGTCCAGTCGGTGCTCAGATTTTCAAAAGTATGTGAAAAATAGTAAAAAAAAAATTCTGAAGTTCAAAAATATAAATAAAAATTATACGAGTGTCTTAACTTAATTGAAAAATTAAAATCTATCATATTTAAATATTTGACAATCTAAAATCTGCTAATTATATTCAGGCTTATATAATATAGACCGGATCGGCCACTGATGCCACCTCTCACGTGGAGAATTATAAATACGTATTTATATCTATTGGATATATGAATCTAAATGTACAGTGATATTCAGAGAGAAGCCGTTTATTTATCTTGAAAATGTTGATAATATTTATTTTTAAAAAAAATTCAAACTAACTTAAAAATAAAAAATATGTTTATACTCATGTTAAATGATATGTACGGTAGAGAGTAATTCTATTTTCTTTTGAGGTAGGTAGGCAAGTGTCCATTTTATTTGTTTATTTATTTTTGAAAAAAAAACCATGGGAGTAATCAAATTCATATATATAATTGTATGTAAATTGCAAGTGAAGTAACCATTGTAAGCAACACGATTCGATGATTAATTGAAAATAAATGTGACAAAATAAAATTTCACTGAATAAAAGAAATGCGTTAGCCAATTCATGATTTTGGAATCGATCATCAGCATTGGCCCGATGATGAAATTAGGATTTGGGAGTGAATCTAATGATGGTGACTAGCACTAACTAGGCTTAGGCTAGGATATAATACTTAAGAGGAAATTGTTGGTTAATTATGATTTCATAGGTGTCTTATGTAGTGTTGTAAAAAAGCTCAGACGGGTCAGACCTGACCCGCGAAACTCGTGGTCGCGATCCGATCCGTCCCGATCCGTGATCCAATCCGTCAGACCCCTGACTCGTTAGAACCGGCGGGTCTAGTATGGGCGCGGGCAAAATTTTTTTTAAAAAACCCATGCTAGACCCAATCCGACCTTGGAAAAAAAAACGCGCCGACCCGTTCCGTTCCCGACCCGACCCGCCCCGCTCTAACATGCCAACCCGTCCGACTCGACGGGTCTAGGTCAAACCTCCAAAATGGACCCGTTCTAATCTGTCCCGTTAAAACTCATTTATTCATCCCGACCCGTCCCGCCAAAACCCGCCGACCAGTGCAAACCCGCTCCATCCCGACCCGCCCTATTTTTAATACACTAGTCTTATGCATCTTTTCTAGCTACTTGCACGTCTTTTCTAAGGAAGTGGGGAGGTACAAAGGCCTTTGAACCAAAAAGTTGGTTCAAAGCCCTCTGGAGCCGTTGATTTTGCATCGAGATTCATAATAATTATTGAAAGTATAAATTTAAAATTTAAAATTTATTAAAAATATGAATCTCAATGCAAAATCAACGATTTCAGAGAACTTTGAACTAACTTTTTTGTTCAAAGTTCTTTGTACCTCCCGCCTCCCTTTTCTAAACATATATTGTCAGCCAAATTTACTGGTGCATAGTTGGATATTTTTTTCCAAAAGGGAAGAACTATTTGTTAGATCTTTATAAACTTTTTTGGATAAAAATAATCACTAAGCTTTAGCGATGTTGCTGATGCTGATCACTTAAGAAGAACCCTTAATGCCTTAATAGTAATTACTACTGTAATTCAGATTTCGCCCGGGATAAATTGGTGAGAAGTATAGAAAAAGTTTACGATTTCATAATTGATGCAACATGAAAATATGAGAAAAACATTTTTTTTTTTAAAAAAAAAAAGAGATGGGAGAAGAAAAATTAGGAGCGCATTTGCAAATGTACAATACACATGTTCCCAGAAGATCGAATCAGATATTGTCATATATATCCAAGCAAATCCGCAACCAACCGATCAACAACATATACAAAATAATAATAATAATAATAATAATAATAATAATAATAATAATAATAATAATAATAATAATAATAATAATAAATTAAAGGCTCATTCTCCAATTAAAAAAACAATTGTAGTGAATAGCATGATCCAGGGATGCACAGAAAAGTTGCGGTAGAGAGAGAATGAACTATGAGAAATAATAGAAATATATATCAAAGTAGAAAGAGCAACTTTCTGTATTCTTAACAGTAATTAATTAGAAACCGACAATTAATAAAGCGAGAGCTGAAAAGGTAAAAACCCACTGCCGAACAATGGAAAGAATACTAAATAATTATTGTACAATCTATATGAAAATTATATCCAAAAAATAAAAAAATATATAAATAAAAGATTTTTGAGCAACAATTATTAATTAGAGGAGAGGTGAAAAGGTTAAAACTGCAGCTGATTAATGCAGAGAATAATATTGGTCCACACTTTACACCATCTATCAAAAAGCAAAAAAAAAAAAAATTACATGGCATAGTTAAGGTGATACCTCTTTCTAGGGTATGAATTCGTCCTCTTTTGGGAAACAGTATTTTAATTTGTACTTGCATCACATGATAACCGTTATAATTAAAATTGATTGGACATTCCTTTTTGTTAGAGGTGGCAAAATTCCACCCGACAAATCCGTCCGGGCCTGAACCCGACCTGATCCGATTTTTTAAGAATTTTTAAGAAAGTCAAACTGACTCGATCCGATCCAAACCCGGCCTGACCCGACCCGACCCGAGATCAAATGATCTTCAATCCAATCAAAATCTATCAACGATCTGAAAAAACACAATATGTAAATTGACCCGACCCAACCCGACCCTGACCCGACCCGGTCCAATCCAATTTCTTCTAGAAAGTCAAACTGACCCGACCCGCCGGATCCGAACTCGAACCCGACCCGATCCGCCCGATTGTCACCTCTACCTTTTGTTAAGTCGGTTGTTTTGTGGCGTCTGTAATTTTGAAAACAGAGCAGACCTATTAAGAGACGTGCAGGCAAATGTTTATTGTTAATGCCATATTTATTCTTTTAAAAACAGAGCAGATCTATCCTTTTAAATTTTGAAAATTATATATTTTCCACTAAAATTCATAATGTCATATTTATTCTTTCAAATTATTGATCCCCAACATTTACCAATTATTATCTTTTCTTTATTTATGTTAATTGCACACTTAAGAAGAGAGATTTGAAAGTTGTTTTGGCGAATGGGGATCATTACTTGGACGTACTACGCAAAGAAGAGAAAAAAGTGGACATAGAATAGTCATTAAATATTAATTAATGTTTCAACCTGTATTTTTTAAAAATAACAAAATCAATTTGAGTTTTTGGATATATATATATAGTAGACTATTGTGAAAACATTTGTATTTCGAGACTAAGTGCATACGGCTCAAATTTTATCGTAATACATCCGAAATTCAAAATTATCATTCTCATTAAATTCTTCATATCAAAATATTGAGGGATACAAAAAATTGGGGTATTTTGAGTTTTCTAAGTATTTGTTTTGGATTATTAAAAATCAGCACTAAAATAATAATAAAATATTGAATTGTTGGAGCTGGAACCGAGTTTGAAACTCGGTCCAAGCTATATGGGCTAATTTCCGAGCAAATTTTATCATTTCCATTTATTTATTTCTTTTATTTACTAAAAAAATCTGGACATTTTAAGAGTTTTAAGTAATTCAAAGTATAAATATGATATATAACTTTTGAAAGGATAAATGCGTGATTTCACAGCTATGAAAGAGTATAAACGAATTGGATCTTTTATCATTACTAATAGTTATTTTATTTTTTAAGATTTAATGAAGTTAACACATTTATATTAAATGTGGACATCCTCAATTTTAATTATTTATATCCATATTTTTCTGTATTTCTCAATCCGCCAGTAGCTAATACCTATTGACGTTAGGAGAGTTTACACTTCTGACTCTCAAATATTTATATCAACAGGGTGTTGTAATTCAAAACTTGAACTAATTTAATGGCAAATTTGGGTGCTCAAGCTTATATCGAATCTAGTGGTGTAATATGTCAACATGTTCTAATTAACTAAAAGAAGTATCCAGGGACCGTGAGCTTTTTAAACAAAAGTTTAATTCCCAATCCCGTGTTGCTTAATGCAAAAAAAATAAAAGACAAAAGACAAATGTTAGATTAAACTGTTCTTGCAGTTTGGCACAGACGAAAGGTCCAACATTTGCCACATGGGACTTGGTACTATATATTAATTCCTTCTAATCAAATTATTGAAAGGAAGAGTTGTACTAATTAAGTACTTAAAAACAAATGATGATAGATACTTTCAAAATTATAAAAAAAGCACCTTTAATAAATTGTTGAGGTCGTAGAGATAATTTAGTAGTGATGATAATTGTAAATGAATTCATTGATGTTTGTCAAGAACAGGGAGGAACGTATATTGATAATTCTTATATTGTTGTAACTGTATATTTCCTATGTTCTTCGGTATTTATATAACTTGTACCAACGGTACAATAACGGTATAGTAATGGCTAAATTCTATATGGGTCTATGATGAGATTATCTAACGCCCAATAAAATAAAAAAACATTCTAAGTCTATTTTTAGCACTCCCTCTCGCATTAAATTACATATATCAATCAATCCCAATGTGCCAACATTATCTTCGAATGGTGCAGAATCTAATCCCTTAATGAATATGTGAGCCTTTTGATCTTTGCTTTTTACAAATGATGTCTCGATTTCTTTTGATTATATCTTCTCTCGAATAAAATGACAATCGATTTCAATATGCTTAGTCCTCTCATGAAATACGAGATTTGATGCTATGTGACATGCGACTTGATTATCATAAAATATTTTTATTGGTAAATGAGTTGTAATATTCAAATTATTGAGTAGTTGCTTTATCCACATAAATTCACTCGTTGTTGATGTCATAACTCGATATTCGGCTTTCGTGTTTGACCTTGCTACTTTATTTTATTTTTTGTTCTTCCATGTGACTATATTTCTGTCTACAAATGTGCAATAGCCGATTGTGAATTTTCTATCAAAACTCCTAGCCAATATACATTGGTATAGCCACATACTTCATTAGAATCATTATTTATCATGAACATTCATTTTTCAGGTGTTCTTTTTAAATATCTTAAGACTCTATCAATTGCTTCCATATGAGAGGTTCTCGGGGCATGCATGTATTGGCTTATTGACTAACAACATATACAATATCCGGTCGGATTACCGTAAGATAGATTAATTTACCTACAAATATTGGCTTATATCTTTACTATCCTCAATATTTAGTTTTGTTTTAATATCAATAGGGGTTGAAGCCAGTTGACTATCTAATTTTTTTATTTCTTTCAACAAATCTAAAACATACTTCCATTTATAGAGAAACAAACCTTCTTGAGTCATGAGAATATGCTATTTCAATATCCAAAAAATATTTCAAATGACCAAAATCCTTGATGTCAAACTTTTCTTTAATTGGTCTGTGATTTCTTTTATTTGATTTTTATTACTGCCGGTGATTATGATATCGTCCATATATTTCAAAATAATGATAGTGTGGTCATGATTATGTTTGGCAAATAAATAATGATCTGCACTACTTGTTTTGAAATTACATGAATTTAAATAAGAGCTAAGTTTTTCATACTATGCTTGTAAAAATTGATTCAATCCATAGATCGACTTATTTAGCCTACAAACTGAGTTAGATTTTTTTCCTTTTTTATGATCGAGTGGTAACATCATGTATAAATCTTCTTCAAGTGTCCCTTAAAGAAAGACATTCTTAACATTCATTTGGTATATATTCCACCATTGATTTACTGCAACCAAAAGTAAAATTCTAATGGTATTCGTTTTTATCACAGATGAAAACATTTATTTGTAATCTATACCATATGTTTAGGTAAAATCTTTAGCAACTAGTCGATCTTTATATCTTTTCTACGGTATGATTACTATCGTATTTAATTTTATATACCCATTTACACCCAACGGATTTTTTATCTTTAGGTAATTGCACTAATACCCAAATTTTATTATTTTCTAAAGTATTTAATTCTTCAAGCATTGCTTGGCATCATTTTGGATTTTTTAGGGCCTCAAGATAATGAATATGTTCTTGTTCTTTTGAAATAGCAATTAAGAAGAATATATATTGTGGTGAAATTTGGTTATAGAAAAGAAATTTTTGGATGAAATATTTTACCTTCTTTACCTTGTAAGTTATGAAGTATTTTTTTTCACTCAAAGTGGATTTTTCTTCACCACTTTGTTAAAAGAGAAGTGATGGATAAAATAAGTTTTCTTACTATTGGACACTCTTATATGTTTCTTGCTTACAAAACAACAGAATACAACTCTTTATATAGCTTAAACATCTGAGAAGACTCTAGAAATTCATAATAAAAACATATAATAAAAACAGAATTATAAACAGCACCCTTTCAGCTCACCACTGTCCACTAAAATCATCATAACGCTCTGTAGGGAATTCCAAACGATTTAGAATTTAAACCATTGGAAACTAAACTTCAAGAGCTTTCCATCCATAAGTCATACACTAAATTACACATCCATTTTCCCCTTCAAATGCTGTCATTAATCAGCCTTAAAATTCTGCCAAAGTGCTGAAGCCAAAGAGTCTCCCTTTATTTTCTAATTTATTTAACTTTAATAATAAAATTAAGTTTATCTTTCAACAAAACAACAGAATACAACTCTTATGGTCCTTCTTATCATGATATCTCGTTCGTTATTGTTATTATTCTCTTCTATGCCTTCTTCTTGCTCACTTGATTCATTCTTTTGGTCATTTGTCTCACCATTATTCTCATTGTTACCTTCTTCCTTAACATCAATGTTATCTATTCCATATAATTGAGGTAGTACTAGATTGGTTCAATCAATGATATTGAAGTTTCATTTGTTATCTTTATTTTCTATTTTAAAATATGATTCATTCTCAATAAATATAACATCTCTAAAAATATATATTTTTTATTAATAGGATGACAACATTTGTAACCTTTTTATTTGAGATGAATATCCTAAAAATATGGGTCTAATTGAGTTTACATCAAACTTATCTTTTCATTGTATTTTAACAAAATAAATATATCCAAATACCCTTAAATGATCCATATTTACTTTTTTTCTTGAAAAAGTATTTCTAAGGGTATCTTATTTTCTAAAACACTACTAGATAGGTGATTAATTAAAGGGTGGGTATCACTTGACAATGGGTTATTTTGACAATCTTGACAATGAATTTTTAAATAAATACTAAAACAATCTTAAAAATAGAATAAACTTTATGGATATATTTTTCTACTTATAAATTGATAGTGATTCAAATTTCATATAATTTTATTATCGTTTGATACTCCATCAAGGACCATCAAAATTTTATATAATTTACAACGATTATAATTTAACGTTCTTTGATGGACTACCAAACGATAATAAAATTACATTGAAATTTGAATCACCATCAATCTATAAGTAGAAGAACATATTCATAATATTTTTTTCTATTTTTAAGAATTTTTCATATTTATTTAAAAAATTATTGTCAAGATTATCAAGATTGTTAAGATAACCATTGTCAAGTGTTCCCTTCCCTTAATTAAATAGTTTGTGTTAAGTATAGCATTCAACCAATACATTTTGGAAACGTTATATTGAAATAATAATGCTCTTATCACTTCAAATAAATGTCTATTTTTTCTTTCTACTGCATCATTTTGTTGGGTTGTGTATGTATAAGAGGTTTGATGTATAATTTTTTTTTCTTTATAAAATGATATGAATTTATTATTTATAAACTCGGTTCCATTATCAGATTTAACGATTTTAAGTTTGTCATTATATTGCATTTCTATTCTATTTATAAATTCAAATAAGTAATTAATTACTTCTTCCTTAGATGACAATCGTAGATGAATTCACTGATGCTTAGAAAGAACAGGGAGGAATGTATGATTGAAAGTATTTTTTTAATTGATTATTGTTATATTGTTATAATTGTACATCTCCTATGCTATTCGGTATTTATATAACTTGTACCAACGGTACAATAACGGTATAGTAATGACTAAGTCCTATATGGGTATATGAATACCAAAAATATGAAAAATCATTCTAAGTCTATTTTTAACAAGTAGGATCGATGTATTAGTCCAACAGTTGCAAAAAATGCAAAAATCTAAAATCTTTCATTTTCAAATGAGGAATTTACATGGGTTGAGAAAACAGAATAACACCAATAGATAAAAGATTCCCTCGTATACAATTAAATCATCCCAACGAGATCAATCAGGGAAATTTCGTAAAGTAATAACATCCTATTTCCTTCTCAATGGACGGCTCCAGTTAATCAACTGATGCATCACTAGATCAAAATGAACAGAAAATTTGTTCGAATTCGCATTGTCTGGTAACTGTCTAACGATCGAGAGAAGCCAGAAACCTCACCACCTGACGTGATCTATCTCTCTCCTGTGAACTCGAACTGGTAAACCTCCGGCAAATGCGGCAGTCAAACCGGGTGCAAATTTCGGCAATCCGCCCTCCTCATCTACGACTTCAAAATCAAAGCTCCTCACAACTGACACAATAACGTTTTTCATCTCCATCAGTGCCATCTCCTTTCCTATACAAACACGTACGCCGCCTTGGAAAACCGGGTACTTAAACGGACTGACAGGAACAAATTTCCCGTCATTCAGCCATCGCTCTGGTCGAAACTCGTTGCAATCTGGGCCCCACACATCCTCCATGCGTCCCATGGCATAAGTATGGTACGTGACTCTTGTGCCTTTTGTCACGTTTGTTCCATCGGGTAGCATGTCATCACCTATACAAAACTTGGAGTCAAATTGTACTGGAGGGAATAGCCGCATGCTCTCGTACAGAGCTGCGTGTACATAGTGCATCCCTCTTATTCGATCAAGCGATGCATTGCCATTTTTGTCAGATGAAAGTGCCAAGTTAATCTCGTTGCGGATTGAAGACTTGACAAGGGGATGGCACGAAAGGAGTAGGAAGAAGCCAGTCAATGCCGATGAGATGGTGTCCCTACCAGCCAGCATAAAACTGACAATGATGTCACGCAAGTACCTGAAATATATGTTTGAACTTCCTTATTTTCTTATTATTTGGAAATAAAATGTATCGTTTACAACAGTAAATTTATAAATTTCATGAACTCTCATCAACATGGTACCGACAGGACAGTTCGAGATATGAACTTATTTTGTTACTCTTGTTTGTTTAAATCTTTACATGTGCATACATACAATCTATTAAGTTAGATTACCTCATTTAATTTAATTAAGTGGGGCGTTAAACTAGATTATTACAATACCTGTCATCATCAATGGTGGTCATGAAGCGGGAGAGTAGGTCGTTGCTCGAAGAAACACCGAGCTTCCTCCTCTGCCGAATAACTTCCTCGGCTAGAAGGTCGATCAACCGAATTGCCTTTCGCAACTCTTTCTCCTCCCCAACGTTGAAAAGCCTCTTCAACCGCCACACAGCTGTTGCAGGTGCTGCCGCTCGCCGTGCAGACAGCATCGATGCTCTATCAAATGCCGCTGCAAATTCAGACATAGGCAATGAAAGCTCAAGGCATCCTGGGTCCACCCCAAAAGATATTTTACATATGCAATCGAATGCAAATCGTCTGAAGACATCCTGCAAATCTAGTTGTTTCTGCTCAGCTGCAGCAGAGTTGAGCAGAGGGAGTAAGCGCTGAACAACCTCAGACGACACAATTCTCATGGCAAAGGCTCTTACAATTGGTGATGCCAGCTCAGCACCCGCTAGCTTCCGTTGGAACAACCAGCGATCTCCGTCCACGTTGAATATCCCTTGGCCCAAAAAATCACCTAAGATGGCAGAGAAGGGCTTCCCCTTAGGATAGTTGTTAAAATTTGTCTTTAACATGTGCTCCACGTTTATGGGATCAGCGGTGATCGTGTTATGCAAAACATGGATGTGAATGGTATGAGTGGGCGATGAGCGCAGGAGGTGTGTGTACCAATCACACAGGTTGCGATGCTCAGAGACCCACGAAGCAGTAACATATGCCTCACAAACTGAGCAGCTGCACCACCACTGCCACCGCCACCGGTCCGATTTGTGAAGGAGGGCTAGCAAACAGGCCAGAAAGGAAAAGGAGATGGCAAATGAGAAAAGGAGAAAACTCAGTTGAGCTTGTAAGGTCTCCTTTTCCATACTCCGTTCTACTCTGTTGGTTTGTGGGGGTTATTGAGTTGTCTCGGCTAGTCTAGATAACTCTTGAAGGTTCACAATTTGTGTTGTATTTATAACTGGTGATCTGATTGGTTGGTTATGGTTTAATTTGGGTGTGAGAGGGAAGGTGTAGTGTACTAAAAAGAGTTATATTTGTGAGATTCTTAGTTATGTATTAGTTGCTTCTTATGAAGCGCGAGCGAAATGTTAGTTGGATCAGTGACTCACTGATCTCGCTACCCAACAAATTAACCTCCATGTTTTATTGTACTGTTCTAAATTGAGCACTTCCCTCATTTTTTTTTTTCAATTATTTTGGTTGTTTCTTCTTATGTTCTCTTTTATATTACCTTTCACTCATAAGCATAATTCTTTTTTTATTAGAATTTCTCAATCAATAATTAGGGGATGCTTGCAACAGAGGGGAATGAAGTTCATTGATTAATTAATTAAACTACAACCAATGGAGGCGTGTTTATTTTTGCAATATTATATTATGGTATTTGATAGAGTTATGTTGTCGAAGCTGCAATTAACTTACTAATTATAGCCGAACGTTTATAAAGTTAAGACACCACATAAATAGGCCATATAAGACCTACATTTACTTAAGATTCATTTCGAATAATTCTCGAACTAAATATTCTCTAGCCTAACTCAAGAACTACTCGACACTCTTTTGAATATGACCATTATTGTTTTTTCGTATCTTGTAGTTGTTATACATGATAGTAAATACGATCTGACATAGTTAATATCATGATTTCACCCTTGAAATTTCATTAATTCTGATTAAAGAGTCATATTTATGACTCCTCTATATAAGACTCTACTAAGGACATAGAGGAGATATTCATTCTCACACGCACATAGAACATATAAATCAAAATAGCTCTCACGCACAACCAACACACACTCAAACATAACTCATATACTTCATGTCACACCTAAAAAATAATTAAACAGATTAGGGGGTGATTAATCCGGCCACGTACGCACGACGAGACGTGCGTACGGAAGGCTAAATGAATAAATACAACCATATAGAATAAATAAAATAATAATAAATAATACATGACAACACAGTCCAGAGTAACAAATAAATACAACGCCTACATCGGCGGGGTTGACTCCATCGAAATGGGTAGCAAATCTCTCAAATAAAAACCCAAAAGAAGGAACTAAAAACCCAAAACTAGAATCCTAACCAAAACTACCCTGCTCACAAACTAATGCGGCGAAACACCTCTGTCATCACGCATGACTGTACTTAGCACTCTCTCCAAGAAAATCTCACACTTGTGTACCTGGATCCCACAACCACCGTGAAAACGTGAGTAATTTAAAAAAAATTACTTAGTATGGATATACTTAAGATTTGATCTTCTTTCCTAACTTGGACCCAAATACCGACACTAATATTTTAATATAATATAATAATAATTTATAAATAAATATAATTATGTTTTATGCACATTTAT
Organism: Schoenoplectus tabernaemontani; assembly: GCA_037127355.1. Classification (NCBI taxonomy): domain Eukaryota; kingdom Viridiplantae; phylum Streptophyta; class Magnoliopsida; order Poales; family Cyperaceae; genus Schoenoplectus; species Schoenoplectus tabernaemontani. Next base: position 3,013,338 of record CM073751.1, on the reverse strand, counting down.
GAAATTCACCAAAATATCATGACATGATGTGACAAGGAAACCCAAAATAGAAAATCTATGGAATAATAATATAAATATAATATAAAATACGAGAATGAAACACTCGTAATAAATACCCAATTTGCAAATTACCAGATCTATCCCAAGCGGGCGCCACCAGCGTCCCAATTTATGAACTTAGGTCTTGCCTAAGTGGGCGCCATCAGCGATCCAACTTATGAACGTAAGACTTTATGTTTATGCGGCGCCAATGCCGCATAAACGGACAATTCAGGCTACCGGGCGATAACGCCCTAGGAAGTGAGCGTGTAAAAATACATACTCTGGTTTACTAAATCTGGTAATTCACCTTATAAAATAAAAGAAAATGGATTATAATATGACTTCAGTTGTCATATTGCAAAATGAGATAACTACTCGTGAAATGACAAAATGAATATAATAACAAATGGGAGCCTCCCTATACCTACCAGGGGCCAAAGAAGAATTCCTGACTTTCTCTCCCTATCCCTTCGAACATATAGAGATATCAAATAAGCCGACTAAATAAAATAATATAATAAAAAGGAGTAGAATCCATACTCGAATATAGCCGCCCACACTAAACATTGAAAGCCATTTCAATCATAATCTCTTAATTAAATTTAGAATCAAATCATAAATATAATAATAATAATAATATTGATAAAAAATAAAACAATCTGGCGTTGCCGAACCCGTCAAATGACGGGGTCGGTGAATGACCGACAGGCGCAGGTGCGTAGTGTATACTCAGACCAAGGGGCCCCACGGGCCAACAAGTTTACTGAACGTAACCCGTTGGTCTGGTATACAAGGCAACCTCCGACGGAGATCATCCGACCAGCCTCTTAGTACTCTCTCATGCATTTAATACATGATTAACTACCAATTTAATTATTAATTAGTGATAGTAATAGTATTTAACCTAACATTCATAGTCTATAACTTTATTATTTTAATTCTGATCTAATACTATCTCGGGACTATTTTCCGAGTCCTACTCTTATCCTATCTACATGTGAAATGATATTAAATGATATATAAATGCGGGTAGGTCTCAAATATGCTGGTCAGTTACCGAATGCAAATGATAGGTCAAGTTTGGTCTCAAAATAGTGTTTGGTCAGAGAAAAACCGTAATTCAGTTAATTTTTTTAAAACAGTTCATTTCGGTTTGGGTTCTTAATTCTGAAGAAAGAAAATCAAATCCCAGGATCCGTACTTAGAGTGCTAGTGAGGATCACAAAGTCGCTCTATTACGGAGGTAATACGCCCATCTCGGAATCGACATCTGTGTATGCGGGGTCGGGATCGGCCTCGAACTCCGCGAGTGAATCTGAGTTGACTAAATCACCCATTATTAATTTAAATTAAGTTATATTAGTTTTAATGTGATTATTTTGTATTTGATAATTAATTATAACATCATTTTAAGTTAACGTTCGTTTGAGTTTTATCGTCTGTTCCTTAAAAATTTTGGTAATATTTCTACTGCATTTATAGGGTGTCAAAAATTAGTTAATGCGTTTTTACTTCATTTTATGGTGTTTAATCTTTTTATTCACTATTATGGGTTTCTTATTATTTTATTCAAGATTTCTTTAATTTAATTCATTAATCACGTTAAGTGTATGTTGTTAAGCCTTTTATTCGAGTTCTAATTATATTTACCATCTTAATACTTATTTGTTAATGTTATTGTGTTTCTCATTAACTAACTTGGTTACGTTACTCGATAGTTCAGATTCGATAAATCTATAATCATCCACATAACAAGACAAGTATAAGAGATAAATAATTAATTTATTTTATTGATTCCATTTCGAATATAATTCTAATTACAAGGGAATCAAAATAAAATAAAATAAAATTACAAATTGAAAGAAATAGAGAAATTGATTAATATATGTTATATTATATATAACATATTATTCTAATATTCTTTTATTTATTTAAAAATAGAGAAATTAATTAATATTATATATATTAATTATTATTTTATCACATAATTCATTTTATTATCTTAATTAATATTCACTAATCCTAATTATGTTTGAGTTAATTAAAGATTATGTTGTTGGCCCAGTAGGTTTAATTAAATCTTGTTTACCCTTGAAAAATTCCAAGGATGAATAGATGAATGAATGGAAATAAAATCAATGATTAATAATAAATCATAAGAAGAGGGAAGAAGAGAAAGCAATGAAAGATGGCCCACTGATCAGAAGAGGTCGCTGCTTAACCCCGGAATGAATCCATTAGTCCCACAATGGAATGCTGGGCATGAAGTGAAGAGTATAAATACCCCACTATTCTCTATCCACTCAGCATGAGTGACAGCCGAGAGGATCGAGGGAGAGAGGAGATCTCTCGGGTGTCACCATGTGATTATATCTTTTCTGACAAGTGGGACCCACATGGCAGTCCCTTATGAGCAGCTCCAATGACATGGACCTAGTCTATTTTGCTAAGAAAACTAATCAACCCGGAACAGAGATTAAGCATTAATCCCACAATGAAATATCAGGGTGAAAGACGAGGATATAAATACCCCACCACCTCTTACTCATTCGAGGTGGCTGACCCTCGGGAGATTTCGGAGAGAGAAAATCTCCACGGGTCACCATTTGATTATATTTTCTCTGACAAGTGGGACCCACTGGCAGTCCCTTGTAGATGAATCTAACAACATAGCCTATCCGATGAGTCACCCATGTGACCATTTTTACCGACAGCGGACCCCACACCTCAGCCGACCTATCAAGGAGTCGAATTAAACCCTAAAATCGCCCTTCGAGCTAACCCTAGAAAGGAGTCAAGCAAGATAATCCCTATGCTACATGAAATGATGTCAATGCCAAGCTAGCATTTTGATGCAACTAGTCATGAGAAATTTCAAATGTGATTTTGCTTTCAAGGCCGACCGGTGCCAAAGTCATGAGCAACCACCTAACCATGCTTTGATTTGTGTCAATTATCGATAAGTAGTCAGCTCTTTGACCAAGTCACCCTCATGTTAAGGGATTGAAAGTCAATTTCACAAGACTGATCAAAGCCAAAGCTGTCGAGCAACCATCTGATCAAGTCTAGATCTGTATCAACTGTTGACATGTAATCAACTGTTGATCAGATCAAGCCCTAATGAATATCAATATAAGTCTAATTGGTATTTAGTTAGGGTGGTTTCTGCAAGAGAGAGAGATAATTGGTAGAGACACTGAGCTACAATTGAGATCTGGGATTAATTTTGAAGAAATAATAGGGTTTTATGGATAAAAGAATTTTTAATTCAGAGAAGGAGGGGTAAAAATGGAATTAAAAATTACAGGGATGATCATCATGAATTTAGGGATTTTTGGTGAAATTTTCATGATTTTTGGATAAGTGGAGCTATTAAAATAAATTCAGGGAGGATAAAAGCGATTAAATAGATTAATCAAGGGCGAGATTTAATCAAAGCAGCTTCCGGGTACAACTGAGACGTAAACTCATCCGGGTGCAACCGGGGATCCCAAACACATACACACAGAATCGAGAGAGAGAGGATATGACACGTGTCAAGATATCATCGGGCCACCTCATGCCACGTGTCAACACCCCATCGTCCACCTCACCATGCGGGCCCCACCACCACACCGACCCGACATGTGGGCCCCACTAACATGCCACGTGGCAAAGCTATGACAGTCCACCTCACCCCAATACATGCCACACGGCACAACCAGGGAAGCCCACCTCACTCTGTTAATGCCACATGGCATAATACTACAAGGCCACCTCATTCAGCCTGTGCCACATGGCATAATACCACAGAGCCACCTCACTCTGTTTATGCCACATGGCATAATACTACAAGGCCACCTCAGCAGCTATTAAGCAGGTCATTAATACTAAAGGGGAGTGATTAACCTAGCAGCCAGTCATAATGTGCCAACTCAGCATGATTATTACTAAACTGTGAATTAACCAATTGATAATCATCCCTGTAAACCTAGACACAAAAGACTTACAGATGGGACCCTATTGTCGGATTATGAATCGAGGCGCATAAGCTATTATGTAAACCAAGCCCATTCGATAAAGCCGCAATTCAAATAAAAAGGAAAGAAAGGAAGTATGTACCGGCTCACACATCATCCCTCCGATCGTGGGCCCACTCACATGGCCACATGCGCCGAGACCGCCCCCGGAAGTGCTTTCTTCTTCCTTTCTTCCTCTTCTCCTTTTTCTTCCGCGCGATCGGCGAGAGGCGCCATGGCCGAGTGAGCTAGAGATAGCAGGATCCTTCAAATTCATTCGATAGAAAGGTGCATTTCATTGATTAGAACATGTATCAAGCATGAATTTCAAGGAATATGAAAAAAATAGAGGAATTGCATGGCCGAGGCGATCGATGAGATCAAAATTGGGACTAACCTTTGTACACTTGCAAAGTTGAAATTAATTGCACAAAGAGTCTCCTCTCACCAAGGCGACGCCGTTCAAATGCAAAGATGATAATTTTGAAGCTTGAAGAATAGTATTTCACCAAGTCACCAATCTAAGAAGAAAACAGCTAGCTCAAATTCAATGTTGAAGCATGAGAATGATCCAAGAGGTGAGGCAGATCAACTTCTGGAGCTAAGAAGAGGCTAAAAGAGCTTGCAATTGAATGAATTAATGAAGAAGGTGATGGCAATGGTAATTGAGTAAAAATCGGGCTCAAATGGAGAAATGGAGATTTCTCACTATACAGAGGCTTTTGTAGTATTTCAGAGAGCTCTCTGGCGATTGCCAAGTGTGGAGAAGGTTCTAGAACAATCCAGAGGTGAGTAATGGTTAGTTAATATGGGGAGTGGCAAAAGAGTGAATAAGAAGACCTTTGTAACTAACTCAAACGGCTCAACCACTGACAATCAACTCAATTGAGTGATTAAAAAGCACAAATACATCCTGGCCATTGAATTGAGTATAACCAAGGGTTGAGATCAATTGGAAACTATAATCCGGCCAATCTCCATTCAACCAATCATAATCTAGCTTTATCAATCACCATAGCCTATATAAACCGAATTGGGGAACACAGAAAGGGGGGTTTTTTGGAAGCTAGAAGATCTTAACAGTTGAGAGAGAAAGCCAATTGATAGCTAGCAAAGAAGAATCAAGAAAGAGCAAGAAAAGGCAATTGGATTAATTGATAGTAGACTTAGTCTCTCAATTCAATTCATTTTGCAGCTTCCAGGAGATTCAATCATCATCTGCAAGCTTGATTAGGTACTGTTGTAAAATTCAATGTGTATTTGAGAATGATTTTATAAAATTGTATAATAAGCTTGACTCTTGCATTGAACCGCATAATAATTCTCTATTTTTCATTTGATTCAAATACTATAACATTGATTCTGATGCTTTCCTTGCATTTCTGCTTTTCAATTTCTATTTTCTCAATTGAATTTCATGAATTACCAGCATTATATTCAAATAAGTCATGAATTTCATATGGACAAAGATTTGAGCTTTTCGGTTCAAGGTTTCATATAATTATTTTGATCTCCTCCTGCATTTTCATTATGTTATTTGATTGAATTGGTAGTAGAGTTCTATAACTCTCCCATTCACTGATCCGGGTCAATGATCTGTTCAATCTTGAATCGATAGAAGGATAGCTTAATCCTCTTGATTTTATCGCTTGAATGATAATCTGAAAACGTACGATCGATTCAAGATACAAGAAAGCACCGTAATTGAAGGTCAATTAGTGTATAACGATTAAAACAAATATGGCCTGCACATACCAAAGCGACGTCGAGACCAATTGGGCTATACACGACAAATTCGGGAAGGAATTGAACTTGCAAACATGATTAGAAGGCATAGGCGATCAATAATGGAAGGTTAATTGCAAGAATCATTGATTAACTGAGTCGAATTTGCGATTAGAAACTCGATCGGTACCAAATCGGACTGTACTTTAAAATGGTACCCCTATACACGATGAAGCACCGTATCGATCTTTGATCGTGTGACAGAGATTCTCGCAACAAGACGATGCTACTCTTAGTCCATCTGATCGGAAGACAAAGCTCCGGTCGCTTGGAAATGACCTCCAGCGCGAATCTCAGCAAGGTGGTCAACAGAACAGTCAAAGAAACGGGTGCGCACGAATATTAACGCATAGACACGAGTATTGATGCGGGCGCAAATCTTGGAATAAATCGGACGTGTATAATAAGATGTAGTTTAAGTAAATATGATAAGCAGATCTGGGCCCTTCATCTAATGTGCACCAATCCCAGGAACAGATCCAACGGCCCAAATAAGTTTATAATTAAGTAAAAGGTATATGATAATCTGGATAAAAATCTGACGGCCCATATCAAGCCCAGTAGTTAAATAATAACAGAATACTGCAAATAAAGAATAAATAAATTAATTGAAAATGCTCCTGAACTCCAAATTAACTCAAATTTGTTTCTAAAATTTCCTTATTTTTCATACTATTTTTCTATGCAATAATATTCCAGTTTTAAAAATATAATCATGATAAAACAATTTAAAAGCAAAAGACATTACCTATATTGATATGTTTGACCTAGCTTTGACTTGTCATTTTAAATACTATAAAAATCCCAAAAATTCAAATAAAAATCATGAATAATAACTAGGTATATTTTACTGATTTTTCAAGTGATTTTTCATGAAATAATAATGATAATAGTAATATGCCATAATAAATGATGAGATTAGCTATATTCTTTGATAAATAAAAAAAAATAATAAATAAATAATAATAGATATTATGTTGATATTTTCTGTAAAAAGAATAAAAAAAATAAATAGCACAAAAAAATACAAAAATATATACTACCATGATAATAGATAGTAAATACATTTTCTTTTATAATAAAGAATGATAATATAGTTTTATAATAAAATGAATTACATTTCTTTTGTTATTTCTATACAAATATAAAATAAAAATATTTTTGATGAATAAAATGCAACAAAATAATAGTTGTAATAAAAATATAATGAATTTCATCTCTTATAGCTATTTTCAACTAATAATAAAAAAATCTTATACTTTTATATAGATAATAAATAGAAATAATAAAAAATATTATGAATAGTATAATAAATAAGATAGAATATTAATAATGATTTCTTTTTAGCTATTATAGATCTTAAAAATAAAAAAAATAATATAGCTAGCTATCTTTTGATTTGTAAATAATTCCTACATAATGAATAGTGTTTCAACATAATAGAATATAATAATGAAATTCTATTACTTTGGCTATTATAAATATTTTTAAAATACAAATAAAAATCATGACCATTTTATTTTCTAGTATTTTGTAAGTGATTTTCTACAAAATAAATAGAGTTTAGAAATAATAAAAAATAAAATTCTATTATTTTAGCTATTATAAAAATCCCAAAAATATAAATAAAATTCTAGTTAATAGCTAACTCCTTTTCCTATTATTTTTGTAAATAATTTTCTATAAGAATAGATAGAGTCTAAAAATAATAAAAAAAAATAATAATAATAATAATAATAATAATAATAATAAATAAATGCATCTTCATAATAGAAATAATAATGGAAGATATTATGTAATAAGCTTTTTACATTTTGGAAATGAACAAATAAGCTCACATAAGTAGTGTAGAGCCACATGAGAACGTTTGCACACATGATATAACCTTTAGAACGATTAGTCAAGACAAGAACATCTTGACATGGAATAGCTAAGGCTTCGATAGCAACATGAGAAGATACGTTGAGACAAGAACATCTTGACGTAAGATGACTAAGGCTTTGATAGCAACATGAGGAGATATGTCGAGACAAGAACATCTTGACGCTTGATGAAGAATAACCAGAGCTGCGACATCAACGTGGAGATATATGTCGACTCTGAGGAAGAAGAACATTACGATGTCCTAGAGAGGTGACATCTTAATGACTCATCACCATGAGCAAGTAACTCATGACTAAATACGCTCACACAAGGGTGTAGGGCAACATAGCGATTTTGCACAAGTAATGCAACATGTAGAATGATTAGTCGAGACAAGAACATCTTGACGCTCGTGAAGAATGACCAAAGCTACGACATCGGCATGGAGAGATATGTCGACTTTGAAGCGAGAAGAACATTATGATGTCCGAGAGAAGTGACATCTTAATGACTCGGTGTCATGAACAAGTAATTCATGACCATTTGAGCTAGCAAGACCGAACTCACCCATCGATGAGTTTGTCTTCCGGTTCATCTCCCGAGATCGTGAGATTGAATCGTTACGTAGTAGATTCATCCACAAAACAGGTGAATGTGAACCGTTACGTAGGTAGGTTCCGTCACTAACACATGCCTCAATGTTGAACGGCTCGGCGCTTCGGGTTTGACATTGTGTGTAATTGTGTTTCCTAGGTTTATGAATCGGCTTAATGCTTCGAATTCATGATCTAGAAGATCGGTGAGAAGAAACACGTGGGCCATATCCACCCTTCTCCCGATTCACCAACCTCAAGATCAACCGCTCGGTGCTTCGAGTTGTATTTTGTGTGATTGGTTGTTGACTAGTTAAGATTGAACCGTTCGTAGTAGGTTTATCTTCTAGATCAACGAGAGGTCGAGTCGTTACGTATGTAGACTCACCTCAAGCCCTCTCTGAAGAAATTAACCTGGTCTGTAGTAAAGTTATATCTCGAGGTGGCATAGACTGAACCGATCTGTTGGTAGGTTCGTCTTCCATAGGACTAAGTAAGGACTGAACCGATCTATTTGTAGGTTCGTCTTCCATAGGATTAAATAAAGACTGAACCGATCTGTTTGTAGGTTCGTCTTCCATGGACCCTTTTTATGAACCCGACGACCACTTGACCATCTTTTAACTATACTATTTGCTTCTCTCTTTCAAAGATCCAGAGGTGCCTCGAGGTTAGTAACCCAGGGTAATTAACGGTGGGGGCTTGCGCCCACCGGAATCTACAAGAACTCACAATCACTAAAAACCCCCTGAATGTGCATTCAAATCTCTCTAAACGGCAGAATCGGCCGGCACTTAGCGGATGCACGCTCGGGAGGGATCTCCGTGTCCTTCTTCCGCAACCCATCGCCCGCCCGGCGGCGGTGCGGAGCGCGCGAAAAAGGGTCGCACAGATCGCACGCCCAGTGGGACCTAGATTCTCCTCTTATCTCGAAAGAGAGAGGCAAATAGAATAGTTAAGAGATACAAGTGGTCTTCATGCGCTAAAAATGACTAATGATTTTCGAGTATTTTTGTTTTTGCAGGAAATGGCATTCTTTGGAAACTTCAACCTCGCTCCCTACACTTGTCACTCCTGCACAGAGCCCAGAGGGCAAACTGTTCATGTTCTTCGGGACCATCCCGCAAGAACTCACCGTCTCCATGGCCCGGCTCCGGTGGCCACGATCACTCCGCAAACCGTCCGGATCTCCATCCCGGACGAGTAGGAGGACTCGATTACCCTAACTCCCAAGGGTATTTCTAACAACATCATGGCCTCTCCTACTACCTACCCAAAGAGGAGAAGGCGACCGTCCAAGAGGACACCCCAACGGCGGAGCCCAAACTACCGCAACTCTCGAGCGTCCGGAAGAGGGCCCGGATGCATACCGAGAATCAGCTGGTGGCTAGGCCAGCTATCCCAGTCTCCAATAAATTCACGGCCCTCCGAATAGTGGCCAAGAACTCGGCCACAGGCCAGCTCCGCCAGGCATGGGAGGTGCCTAAGCCCACACCTCGCCCAACTCAAAGGCCTCAGCGCCGCCAGAACAAGTCTCAAGCCCCTGCAGAGGCCATCTATAAGGCTCACAGGGCCCTCAAGCAGAGGAAGAGCGTCAAGAACGCTAGGTTGAGACAATACGTCTCCCGCCCCGATCAATCTCAAGGTATGGCTCAGCCGCAAGCCATTGTCTCAACTCCGCACCCGAGGAGGTTTACATCAAAGGCAACACCTAGCACCCAGCAGGTGTGGGTCCCGAAGGGTTCCCAGCCAACAAAACCCCAGTCTCAAGCCCAACCCAGCAAGGCGGCAAAAATTCAACGCTCCGCCCGAGAGTGTGTTCGGCCGCCTAGGTCAAAAGAGTGTATTCACCGATTAGGCTCGAGAATACCACTCAACGATCTGAAAATAACCGCACCGACCAAACGAAGAAGAAGAGAAGAACCGCTCGCTATGAAGAGCACTTCTCGGTCAACACCATCGGCATAAGCTACGATGCGATCCGGACAACGATGCTTTGAGGTGAATATGACCCGGATGACCGGTCCGCCTAATCAAGCTCACGTCACCAATACCAACAAAAATAATGGTAGAAAAGGAGACCTCCCAAGAGAGTCAACCCCGAGGGCAATAACGAGGAAGGGGAAGACCACAACGAAAACCCCGACTTCTTCGATAATGAAGATGACGTTGAAACATGTCCCGAAGTGCCTATCGATGAAATTGAAATACTAAAAGACCACATCGAGGCACGGGACGAAGAGCGATTAGGCAACGGGAGCTAATCGCTACCATGCTGAAGCAGAACGAAGAACTGATTAAGGCGGTCAAGTCATTGCAAGAATCACAAGACGCCAATTTCAAGGCTGGTAGCTCCCGTCAAGAAGGGGTCCACAGTACCAAAAGCAATCATAAGGGAAAACAACCCGTCGATTCTAAACCCCATCCACATAGAACCATAGAAGTGGAGGCTGAACCAACGGGAATATCCCGGAAAGAGATTCAAGCCATGATTGCCCAGCAAATGCAAATAGCTGGAGGTGGATACGCTATCCCTCCCGTTAAAAACTGTGGACATCCATACCCTGCCATATACGATTTAGAAGAATATCCTAAAGGGTATGTGATCCCCCGCTTCAGGACCTTCTCCGGGGAAGGCAATAAAGACCTGAACCCCGAACAACACCTGGCCCACTTTGTAGCCTCGTGCGGCAACACGGGCGGCAATGATGCACTGTTGTTAAGACAATTCCCTCAAAGCTTGGTGGGAACCGCCTTCCAATGGTACTATTCATTAGAAAACAACAGCATCAGGACCTGGGACGAGATGGCAGACTCGTTCAGGGCACGTTTTGTCATGGTGTCTGACAAAATAAACATAGCCGATCTGGCAAGCACTAAACCCAAGAAAGGGGAGTCAATGACAGATTTTATTAATAGATGGCGGAACCTCAGCATCAAATGCGACCGCACATTAACTGAAGATGAGGCCGTCAACCTAATCATGAAAAACATTGACGGGTGGATGGGCATGCTTCTTGGTGTGACAAAGGTCAACACATTCAAAGACTTGCTCAGATCGGTATCCAATATGGAAAGAATGTCACCACACACCATGCCGAACTTCATGAACAATAGGCGCAACGAGGAGCCCGAGCCGAGACTAAGGTGTCATTCACCTCGTTAAAGGATAAGATGGTCGCTAACGCAGACACCCAAAGCGGCGACGCATGGCACAAATGGCAACAATTACAATAAGGGGCCCAGCCCAATCAAGCGGGGAGTTCACGGAGTTTTGAGTCCCTCAAGCAAAAGAAATCTAAACCGTACTCCTTTAGGAGAGATAAAGTTGCCCAAATCTTCGAGAGGGGCACCGAAGAACGTCTCTAACCCCGACGATGCCAAGAACGTCCGGAAGATGCCGATAAATCGGACGAACCCAACTTCGCCCATACCACGAGTACTAGGGCACTCAATTGAAGATTGCTTTGGGTCTTCAAAGATTGGGTCGAGAAGGCGTATAAAAACGGTGAAATTACGTTACCTAAAGGGTTCTTGCAAAGCCCATCAACCCATGAGCGAGCCAACATGATCTCTCATGAAGAAGAGAAGATCCCGGACCAATTAAGTGAAAACCAGGAAGAACAATGGACTACGCACTTATCGAAAAAGTCGATTAAAATGCTTAAAGCTCTTAAGAAAGAACCCGCATGAGATGGAAAGACGACATCACGCCGGTGGTCCCACCAAAGCCCGGGGTATATTATAAGGTGGACCGAGAGCAAGACCAGGTTCTTAAGAAGAAAAAGAAGCATAGAAATAACAAGTCCAGAAAGAATAAAATTGAAGAGTACGAGCAGGGCAGTCCCGAGGCGATCACCCTTCAACATTTCATCTCCAAAGAAGACTGGGAGAAGCTAACCCTAGGTCAAAAGAAAGAAAATGTAGATGAAGAAATAAATAAAGAAGAAAGCGAAGAAATCAAAAGTGCTTCAGTGCAACATGGTATATTCTTCTCACGACGAAGATATGCCAACATTAGAGGAGATGTTCTTCCCAAATGATGAAGGAGAAGCAAGTACCTCTGGGACCAAGAACGAAGAATGTAAAGCCGTGCTCCGGTCCGGGACTTACATACCTGAGAGGCAAGCTCCCAAGGATTCTGATAAAGGAAAAGATAAGGCCCAGAATAAAGGTAAAGAGGTTGAGAACCTAAGTAGGAACTCAGAAAAGGCCCGGTCGACGGGTGAAGAATATAATGTGTTGGCACATCTGCGTAAGATTCCAGCGTTATTGAGCATATTCGACGCATTGATGATGTCACAAGACCTAAGGGAGGTATTAATCCAAGCCTTGCAAGATCCTGAGAAGTACAAGTCATATTTCATCGAGCAAAATATACAAGAAGCCCCATTCACCGCCAAGCGGGCCGCCTGTATAAATTTCACGGACGATGACCTCCTAATAGGCACCGTTGATCACAACCGCCCGCTATACATCACCGGAAACTGTGGAGGGCAAAAGGTTGGTCGCATCCTGGTCGACGCGGGATCCTCGATCAATATCATGCCGCTTAAAACTCTGAAGACCATCACCTTGGACGTGAAGAACTTATCTGATGAAAAGGTGATTATTCATGGCTTCAATCAAAACTCCCAAAAGGCCCTGGGAGCTATAACTCTGAACCTGCAATGCGGAAGCCTAAAAGCGCCTACTAAATTCTATGTCATTGACGCTGAAACTTCTTATCGGGCGTTACTGGGTCGCCCGTGGCTTCACAAAGAATCGTGTCATACCCTCCACTCGCACCAACGTTCGAAATACATTGAGAATGGTAAACGAAGAGAATTGACGGAGATGTCAAACCATTCGGGGTGCATGAGATTAAATTCAATGACGCCCAATATTTCCTACCTAAATCCGCCGTGGCGCCGAGTCGGCCAATAACAAAAACAGGTCAGAAACCTTTTAACAAAGGCCCTAAATTTGATACCTCATCTGGAGAAGAAGAAGAGGTCAAATTTAATATTAAACCCCGAGGTGCTCGAGCCCAAAGACCCGGAAGAAAGTCTGGTGAGGAAGCAACCTTCCGCTTCAAACAGGTGGCTACATATAAGGCCCAAATAAAGCCGAGCGAAATCAAGTCAAGTGATTCTGAGGAGGAGGTCATTTTCAACTTTAAACCTACCAACACCCCTCAAATTCAGATCACAGAAGCAACTTCGGGAGAAGACTCTCGAATATTCCAACGACTCGGGCGATATTATCTCGGGAGAAGAGTCTGGCTATGATCGTCAACCCTGGGAAGAGGAATCTGACGAAGAGATCATCTATCACATCCTCAAGAAGCCATATAAAGGGCCCGAAACAGATAATGAAAGCGAGGAGTCATATATGATCAACACGGGACCTGGTAGCGGAAGAGATAACCCGGTTAGGCCGAGGCCTATGAATGAAGAACGCTCATGGCGGGAAAATTTCGAGGGTCGTGTTTGGAATGCGATCGACGAAATAAGACACCAAGTTGAAAATAATAGAAGGGAGGTGTCTGAACAATGGGAGGTGATGCAGGACATCAAGACGCAACACAATGAAATCATGATAATGATTGAAAACCTGCAAACTACAATCTATAACTCCGAGCTACTCAAAGAAATGACGAGCGAACCCCGTTCCGGGACCCCCGAAAGGCAAGCACCCGATAGCGACAAGCGGGTAATTGTAATAGTAGATGAATCAAAAGGGGAAGAAACGAGAGCTAAGCAGTCGACCGTCATGCAAACCCTCAAGGTCAAGAAGAGTAAACCATACTCTTTCCTAAAAAATAAAACAGCTCGGATATTTGAGCAAGCCTTAAAGAGCGGATTGACACTTCCCGTCTGTAAAAGACCCGCAGACATAGAAAGAGCCGGTGAAGGTGAATTCTGCCCTTATCATCGCATATTGGGTCATACAATTGAAGAATGTTGGGTATTCAAAGACCTCATAGAAGAAGGGCACAGAAACGGGACGATCCAACTCCCGAAAAGCTTTCAACAAGACCCAGCTCCGCATAACTCGAATAACAAAGGTAAAGGGGTTGCCTACACGATCTCGCACACTCCCGTACCTAGCAAATCTAAGGTTGCGAGACGTAAGCCGATCAAAGAAATCTACCGCTCCAACTCGCTTATGAATATTGAAATAGAAGAGGAAATGGCGGCGCTAGAGATCACTCATGGGTTCCCGAAAGGCATTTTAAAGACCTCATGCCAAGGGAAGTGAACCACATCCAAACCCTAAAGACCTTTGTTGTGCCGGCAAAGGTAGAGCGCATCAAAGGGAAAACTATCATCCACAAGGCTATAATTTTCTATCAGAGCGATTCAACTCAGTCTCTGAAGAACCCTGATCACAACACTTGGAAGAAGTGGGTGATAGAACAAGAGTTGGAGAATGCAATGAGCGATGACACTGCATCTCATCCCTTTGGAAAGGAGCTGTATAAACTGGCAAAAAGGGCGAAATGTCTGAGAGATATATCCAAGGCCGAGGCCAAGCGCTTCGATGAACTCTGGAATGGCGGCCAGAATAAGGTCCTGGGCCTGGATGGTAAAATAAAATACACCGGGGGTTAGGGTATAAACTGCGATGACGCGGCATGCTTCGAGGGTCTCTCAACGAGTACCGTATGGAAGAAAGTCGTTGCATGACTTCGTTGAGATGCCGGATAATGAAACAGAAGAGGACAAGACTCCCGGTCTGAAAAATGCTCAAACGACTAGAAAAGGAGCCTAATACGGTCGATGAGTTAGTGAAATCAATGCTGGGACGGAAGAAGACCCACGACCAACTTTCATAAGTGCGTCATTGCCGGAAGAGGTGGCTAACGGGTTGAAGACATTCCTTAAAAGCTATATGGACTGCTTCGCTTGGAGTTATAAAGAAATGCCTGGATTAGATCCCAACGTAGCGGTTCATTACTTGAAAATTGATCCAACCTTCAAGCCGATTAAACAAGCGCCGAGGCGGATGAGAATAGAACTCGAAGAAAAGGTCGTGGAAGAGACGAAGAAACTCATCGACGCAGGCTTCATACGGGAAGAAGAGACGCCAGAATGGGTGGCTAGCATTGTCCCGGTTAAAAAGAAAAATGGACAGATCCGCATTTGCGTGGACTTTCGGGACTTAAACAAGGCGTGCCCTAAGGATGATTTCCCGCTCCCAGTAACCGAAATCATAATTGACCATACATCCTCCTATGAAGTTTTCTCCTTCATGGACGGTTATGCGGGCTATAATCAAATTAAAATGGCGCCAGAAGATGAAAGGCACACAGCCTTCCGCACGCCGATTGGCATCTATTGTTACAAAGTCATGCCGTTTGGGCTGAAAAATGCGGGTGCCACCTACCAACGGGCGATGACGAAGATATTTGACGATCTGATCCACAAGATAGTGGAGTGTTATGTGGACGATTTAGTCATCAAGGCCATGTCATATGAAGAACACCTCCAATATCTTGAGGTCGTTTTCAACCGCCTGAGAGAACATGCGCTCAAATTAAACCCGTTGAAATGCGCATTTATGGTATCATCTGGTAAATTCCTAGGATTTGTGGTACGCCACAGGGGAATTGAAATAGACCCGGGCAAGATAAAAGCAATAACTGAACTATCCCCGCCTAAGAATTTAAAACAATTGCGATCTTTGCAAGGGCAATTGGCGTACATCAGGCGGTTCATAGCCAACCTATCGGGTAAAATCCAACCCTTCACCCGGCTAACTAAGAAGAATATCCCGTTTAAGTGGGATGGCGAGTGCCAGTGAGCCTTTGAAGAAATCAAGGCATATCTACTCAACCCTCCAGTATTGGCGGCGCCCATACCCGGAAGGAACTTATCCTGTATACGACCGCCCTAGATGGATCCTTGGGAGCCCTATTGGCCCAAGAAAACCAGGATGGTAACCAAAATGCGCTATATTACTTAAGTCGCATGATGGTAGGGGCAGAACACGGGTATTCGCCGATTGAAAAGCATTGTCTAGCCCTAATCTTCGCGGTGAAGAAATTGAGGCACTACATGCTAGCCCATAAAATCATTTTAATATCCAAGGTAGACCCTCTCAAATATCTGATGACTCGGCCAATGCTGACGGGTAGGCTGGCCAAGTGGGCGATCATTCTCACCGAGTTTGATATCACATACACACCGCAAAAGGCAATCAAGGGGCAGGCGCTAGCAGATTTCCTGGCTGCACACCCGATTCAAGATGACTCCCCATTAAAATGTGATTTTCCCGATGAGGAAACTTTACATGTTGAAGAAGGAAACCCTATATGGGAGTTGTACTTTGATGGTGCTTCGTCAATCAAGCCGATCATAGGCCCGAGAGTTCCAACTGTGCGAGCTGGCGCAGGACTAGTCTTCGTAACCCCGGAAGGCGGGATAATACGACATTCTCTGGCTTTAACCGAACCATGCACAAATAATGAAGCAGAATATGAGGCGCTTATCGCCGGACTAGAGCTATCACTGGAGTTGGAAATCAAAGCTGTGCGCATCTTTGGGGATTCACAGTTGATAATAAATCAAATAATTGGCGAATATAAGGTCCTAAAGCCAGAACTAATACAATATCACCAGAAGGCCATGGAACTAATGAAGAAAATCCCGTACGTGTCCATCGAGAAGGTCACGAGGGCAGTGAATGGTGAAGCGGATGCGTTGGCCAAACTCGCCAAGGAGTGGGTGAACCAACGAGCGGAAATCCACATCATCGTCCGAATAGAAGGTCATTATCATTGTGTCGACGACGGACAATGTGAATAATGAAGGTACTGGGCCAGAAAAAGTAGAATGCCAAGAAACAATGATAACCGAAGAAGATGATGATTGGAGACAGCCGTTCATTGAATATTTCCGGCATGGCACCCTCCCCAAAGACAAAAGGATAGCTGATCAATTAAGAAAACGGGTACTACGGTATGCGTATGTGGGCAATACGCTATACCGTAGGTCTTACGATCAACTATGGCTAAGATGCGTATCCGGGCCCGAAGCCGAGCAGGTTATGAAAGAAGTTCATTCCGGACTATGCGGAGCACATCAGTCTGGGCCAAAAATGAAGTTAAAGATCAAGCGAATGGGGTATTATTGGCTACAATGGTGGTGATTGCGAAGAGCACGCAAAGAAGTGCCGCATGTGCCAGATACATGGCCCTTTTATACATCAAGCGCCAAACCCGTTGCACCCCACGGTAGCATCCTGGCCATTTAATATGTGGGGCACAGACATAGTAGGGCCCATAGACCCTCCTACGTCGAGAGGTCACCGGTTCATCTTGGCGGCAACGGATTACTTTACTAAATGGGCTGAAGCCGTTCCACTCAAAGAAGTCAAAGCATCCGATGTGGTTAAATTCTTTAAGACGCACATCCTCTACCGATTCGGTACCCCACAACGGATAATATCCGATAACGGGACGGCCTTCAAGAGCTCCAAAGTCTATGCCCTGGCGGAGCAATTTAATATTGACTGGAGATTCTCGTCCATTTATAACCCGAGAGCCAACGGCCTGGCCGAAGCCTTTAACAAAACCCTAATCAATATCATGAAAAAGACCGTAGACGGCAACCAACGAGACTGGGACAATCGTCTACAGGAGGCATTATGGGCTTATCGAACCACGTACCGAACGCCTACGCAAGCTACCCCGTATTCTTTGGCTTTTGGGGTTGAAGCCGTTCTCCCTCTTGAGGTGGAACTACCGTCGTTGCGGGTAGCTATGCAAAATGATATGACCATGGATGAATGCCAACAACTTAGATTGGACGAATTGGATGCCATGGACGAGAAGAGATTGATAGCCCAACAGAATCTTGAGATATATCAGGCAAAAATGGCAAGGGCATATGATAAAATGGCGCGAGTCAGGGCATTTCAACAAGGGGAGCTTGTTCTTGTCCTTAAGAGGCCGATCATTGGCCGGCACATCGGCCCAAAATTCTCTCCGAATTGGGAAGGGCCATATGTAATTGAGAAGGTATACGGGGGCGGCGCATACCAACTCATAGACCATGAAGGCGAAAGGCCCATGCCACCAATTAATGGGCGATATCTGAAGAAGTACTACACCTAGCCCAGAGCGGGGCCAACCGAGTAGTATCTATTGTAAATAAATAAGGAGGGAATAAGTGTTCGCTTACACACACGTGCACGAAACACAAACCCATGTCTAACCTCCACTTTTGCATAAAAATCCCAAAAACCTTACTTTTGCATTTGTAAATAGAATGCATCCAAAAATCCAAAACCACACAAACACACTTAGCCTTATAAAATAAAAAAAAATATAGAATAAGAGAATTCAACGCCAAAACCACGCGAGAATGTAAGGCGAGAGCTTTGGTGTTTGGGCTCACAATACAAATACCACTGGGTTTTGTCCATTTGATACAGAATAAACACAAAAATGGGCAGGGTTTGCAGTTTGTCCCTCAAACTATCTCGTTGCCCAATGACGAAAGTTGCTCACATTGGTCGCCCGCGGCGCAAGCCAACGGATAGGTCGAGCAAATTGGTGGCTAGTAAATAGTCGCTTCCGAGGGCATATAAATAAATAACTCTCGTATTATTAGTAACATGTATCACTAATAACCAAAAATCTGCTCTCTTCTAATAAAATGAAAGAATATATAAGTAAAACAATAAAAACCTATTTTCCCTACTCATAAAAAAAAATGATGATAATAAAAAAATAATAAAATCTTTTCAATAAGGGGTTGCCACCTTTGTCCCCGACACCACGAGTGTTATACAAAGCCAGGTTGGGTGCATTCATCCGTAAAAGCACCACACGCCCGAAGAAATGGTGTGTCATAATCCCACGGCGCATCATGGAGGGGTCAGACCAAGGGTTTATGCTTATACCCGACATTTCATGTTAAACAAAGCGGCTCGCTTAAAGAAGTGACTCAGGTCATGGAGAGCGGACCTACCCGATGAAAGCCTGTCTCGCAGGGATGCGTGATGGATGTTTGAGGGTAGCCAAAATATAAAAAACCAGGTTGGGTACATTCATTCGCAAAAGTACCACACGCCCAAGGAGGTGATCTGTTTCTAATCCTAAAATAGATCATGGAGGGGTCAGACTAAGGGTTTATGCTTTTGCCCGACATCCAGTGTCAAATAAAGTAATTCGCTTAAAGAAGTGACTCAGGTCATGGAGAGCGGACCTACCCGATGAAAGCCTGTCTCGCAGGGATGCGTGATGGATGTTTGAGGGTAGTACCCCACAAAACAAATTGAGTGGAGATGAGTGAATGTGAGTTTCCACTTCCGCACGCAATGGTGCACGAATGAGGGGAGAGTGGGTGAGCTTCCACAAATAAATGTCAATTAAATATACAAGGAGCATCCACAAAATGGTGTTATCAATTGCATCCATAATCCAATTGATACGGTAAGTTTATCCATCGGTAATAAAGGGATAAACGGGTTATTCCAGATCCGACCTGTAGAGGTCAATACGACATGTGTTTCGGTATCCGTAAAATACCACGGTTACTAAGTTCGTATTGCAATAAATAAAGAGAAACATGTATAGAATGAATGTAATAGGATGTTATAAGATTTTCCTTTTATTATGTTTAGACGCTGCGAAAGAATGAAGCAGTTGTAATCGGGCGCTTTTACAAATAAGATTGGAGGTGCACAGCATGAATGAATGAAATATTTCCTCGCGCTGCAGAGGAAGTGACGAAGAGATAACAATAAAGGCAAGCATCATCCACAACAAAGAGATCAAAATGATAAATGTCAAGGCATCCTATATCAAGTATAGTAAAAGAAAAAAAAAAAAAAAAAAAAAAAAAAAAAAAAGAAATGAAAAGTACAGTCTATGGGCCCAAAAAGCGGGACTCCAGCTCTAATAGCACAGTGCTAATGGTCTCCAAATAAGCATGGAGGGAGTGCCTATCCTCCTCCGAAGTCGCCTCAAAATCCAAGAACTGAGCGAAGGCACTATCCCGGGCACTCGAGTGAATCTGCAGCTCCGAGAGACGCCCCGCCAGATGTCGAGAGAAGCCCTCCACTGATAATCTGTGATCCTCTAGCTCCTGCACGAGCAGTCGAGCGGGCCCACCACTAACTCCCATGGAGCGGAGAGTGGCACAAGAAGAGAGCCGCCGAAGATAGCGGAGTCGAGCGGCCTCCAAATGCTGCGCGCGCCTCATGAATCTCCAACTCATGCTGATATACGAGAGAGCTCGCATCCTGGTAAGCCCTAAGCAGCTCCTCACACCTCCTAGAAATAAAGGTGCTCTCGAGACGAGGTGCAATGAGTAGAGCTGGCGCGATAGTATCCCGCATCAGCCCATACCAATCAAAAGAGAAGCCACTGGGCAGAGAATCCCGGATCTCGAAATCTAGCGGATAGCCCCCGAAGAAGGTGTCTCGGAGTGCATCCGCCAGCGCGGCCAAGGCAAGCTGCACATCCCTCGATGTAACATCTGCAAGTAAAATAAATGGGTTAGACAAATTATTATAATCAAAGAAGAAATAGAAGGAAGAGAAGATCTAACCTATCGCCTCGTCGTCTGAGACAGGCGGGACTGAGTCAGGGATAGGGATGTCGGTCGTCTCGGGAGGACCCGCAGGTGTACCAGACCCAGCTACAAAATGAGATGAAGAAGCATAAGTACATGAAAAAATAAAATACGGGCAAATGACAAAGGAAATATAAAGTACCGGGAGAGGCATGAGGCTCGGCGAGACCCTCGCTAGCCGGGACCTCCATCTCTGGGCTGTCGAATAGCTGCCCTACTAGCCAACTCTCGTCCAGCCCCGAGCTATAATCGACTGCAGCCCACTCAGTCGAATCCTCCACCAGAGTATCTGATGAGACTCCGCCATCCGTAGCCACGAGAGGCGCCTATCGGGAGATGAAGAGGCATGAGATGGCCCTCCTCGATCAATAATGGCTCGTCGCTCTGCGGCTCGACGACCCAATGGACTCCTCTCGCTCGAAAGAAGCCTCATCTGATCGTGCAAAAGTGAGCACCGGCCCCAGAACCACATCGAATGAGTCACCGTCTCCAGTGGGTACCAGCAAGATCGACGGTGAAGCAGGGCCGTCATAAAAGAAAGACTCTGAGCGGTGTGGAGATGCCATGTCATCGGCCTCAGGGTCTGTAAAATCTACATATAAGAATAAAAATACTAGTGTATACTGGCAACTAAGTATTAAATGAAGCACACGAACCTGCGACGGCAAGGTCGGTGCAAAACCCTGAAATGGCAGTGCTCGCAGGCGCCGATAGATCTGCTATAATGTCATCTCGGGCTGCCTCTACAGGAGATGTCCCGCGAGCTGAAAATAAACTCTAATTAGAGATGTAAATGAAATGCGCCCGAATAAGGATAGGCGAGTCAGTAAAGAAAATCACCCGGAGTGGGAGAAGGAAAAGAAGATGGGGAAGACGGCTGAGAGGCGCCGTCTCGATCTCTCCCCATGGCGGCTGGAGCCGGTGGCTCAACATGTGACTGAGAATGAACGCCGACTACTCGTGGACGAGGGACCGAGAACCCGGGCTCCGCATGATCGTACTCGTAAGCCAACTCTGAATCAAAAGAGAATTGGTTGAAATGAGACGAGGCTTATCAAAAGGGAAAATAACCTAAAAGGAATAATGAAGTGTACCTGTAAGAGTAGTCCTAACAGGAGCACGAGAAAACCGGCTGTCTAAACCCTGAAAATCAATAGGCTCTACAGTGATGTCTGGGAAAAGAGAGCGGCCGTATGAGATATCGCCACTAGAAAAGACATGTCCGTCACGAGGACAAGTGATACGTGCAACTACAGGAGGAGTGTATGAGCGATAAGAGCGGATGGCATCATGGTACCACCGCGATAACGTCTCGAGAAAGTGGGAACTCGGGAAGTGGAAACCATCCGGCAACGAACACCCGTACCTAGTCGGAAGAGGTGAGTGTAACACTACCCGACACCCTCCAAATCACCAAAAACTCGGGACGGAGAAGAGGCGCGGGATATCCCGATCTAGCCCAAACCGATGTGCACACCGATGAGGTGAATAGGGCTCAATGAATATGTGATCACCCGATCTAAAAGGAAGGAAACCTCGGCGGATGCTAACAAGGTACTCCAAGTCAGTCAGTCTATCCCGAATACTGGAAGGATCAGAAGAGGGAACCCTGCTATCAATCACTGATCTCTCCACGGTCCTGGCTATCCTGCGAGTCATCAGTCTATCTCGAGCGAACCTCAGATGATCACGACTCCTATAAAATCTGTATCTGGCATCTGTGGGAGTCAAAGAAGTGGGCTGTACTCCGGCTAAATCACCCAACAGAGGTAAATGGTCTCTCAATGAAGCAGCCATACCAGGGTCATAAGAACCTGACCAATGCATATGAAGCCAGCCGCTAACCAAATGCCATGGAATCAGCTCTCCCTACATCTCGAAGGACTACGAGATGATACCGCATCCGCGAAGACCCACGTAAATGTTGGCCAATATAGGCACCGCTAAAGAAATCCTGGCATCGCGTGCAATCAAACTCGCCATGACAAATACAGAAGGTCGGATGGTGTATGCTGGGGAGCTGGGTAGTAAAAAGTAACATATCCACCAAGAAATGAATGCGGTCAGATAAGTCTCCCGATCTATATCGTGAGAGCACAATGTATCCTGAGAAGGGATAGGGCCATCATAGTGAATCTCGAGCCGACCTGTACCAAAAGGATCCCGAATAGAGGCTAAGCCCTCGGGACGAGTATGAACTCGATCTGTGAAATAGGCAATCCAATGTCTGAAGGGGACTCCAGAGTGACCTCCTCTCAAGTGATAGTATATATCATACACCCTCTGCAAAGAAGGCGGGAATCGAGTGAAGTCTCCCGAGTCAGCGGGTGAGACCATGAACTCGTCATAGAAATGACCAAAGATCGGCGGCCGGTCGGCCAACCGCTTTGTATCTCCGGGAGGGTCGGAGTCGGCTCCCGTCATCGATGAACAAAGTGTTGGTGGAATAGTTCCACCTCTCGCAAAAGGCCCACGCGCCGGGGTGTGTCAATGTGGTAGCGAAACATCGACGAAAGATCGGGTCGTATATCCCAGTACGCTCAAGTATAGCCCTCTCCCGCATGAGTATATATCGAGTCCACTCCAGCTGGTAACCGTGACACTCTAAAGGAGCCATAAAAGAAGCGGAAGTCCACCGAGAGGCCTCCCTCGTCAATGATCTCCTTGCCCAGGGAGATGTGTCAAAGGGGTCAGAGAAGCAACGCCTAAGGGTCGAAGGGGCATGATGTCATGAGGCCGATCATCTCTAAAGAATAAACCGCCGCCTCGCGGTAGACGAGAGTCGCTCGGATGGGCGAGACGAGAGGAGTCCAATCGCTAGGATCCTCGTAAAAAGAATGATAATGACTCGAGGGCGACGCGAATGGCGTCATGAGATGGAACTACAATACCCGAAGAAGAGAAGACGTCATAAGAAATGAAAAGATAAATAATAAGGAACAATGCACCAAGACAAGCCTTTCGAGCGTTCAAGGCTCGTCTTGGTGGGTGGCTCTTTGTTTACCCTTGAAAAATTCCAAGGATGAATAGATGAATGAATGGGAATAAAATCAATGATTAATAATAAATCATAAGAAGAGGGAAGAAGAGAAAGCAATGAAAGATGGCCCACCGATCGAAGAGGTCGTTTAACTTAACCCCTAATGAATCCATTAGTCCCACAATGGAATGTTGGGCATGAAGTGAAGAGTATAAATACCCCACTATTCTCTATCCATTCAAGATGAGTGACAACCGAGAGGATCGAGGGAGAGAGAGATCTCTCGGGTGTCACCATGTGATTATATCTTTTCGACAAGTGGGACCCGCATGGCGATCCTTATGAGCGACTCCATGACATGGACCTAGTCTATTTTGCTAAGAAAACTAATCAACCGGAACGAGAGATTAAGCATTAATCCCACAATGAAATATCGGGGTGAAAGACGAGGATATAAATACCCCACCACCTCCTACTCATTCGAGGTGGTGACCTCTGGGAGATTTCGGAGAGAAAATCTCCTGATGGGTCAGCCATTTGATTATATTTTCTCTGACAAGTGGGACCCACCTGGCAGTCCCTTGTAGATGAATCTAACAACATAGCCTATCTGATGAGTCACCCATGTGACCATTTTTACTGACAGGTGGACCCCACACCTCAGTGACCTATTGAAGGAGTCAGAATTAAACCCTAAAAATCTGCCCTTGGAGCTAACCCTAGAAAGGAGCCGAAGCAGTATAATCCCTATGCTACATGAAATGATGTCAATGCCAAGCTAGCATTTTGATGCAACTAGTCATGAGAAATTTCAAATGTGATTTTGCTTTCAAGGTCGACCGGTGCCAAAGCTCGCAAGCAACCACCTAACCATGCTTTGATTTGTGTCAATTATTGATAAGTAGTCGGTTCTTTGACCAAGTCACCCTCATGTTAAGGGATTGAAAGTCAATTTCACAAGACCGATCAGTGTGCCAAAGCCGGAGCAACCATCGATCAAGTCTAGATCTGTATCAATTTGTTGACATGTAATCAATCGTTGATCGATCAAGCCCTAATGAATATCAATATAAGTCTAATTGGTATTTAGTTAGGGTGGTTTCTGCAAGAGAGAGAGATAATTGGTAGAGACAACGAGCTACAATTGAGATCCGGGATTAATTTTGAAGAAATAATAGGGTTTTATGGATAAAAGAATTTTTAATTCAGAGAAGGAGGGGTAAAAATGGAATTAAAAATTACAGGGATGATCATCATGAATTTAGGGATTTTTGGTGAAATTTTCATGATTTTTGGATAAGTGGAGCTATTAAAATAAATTCGGGAGGATAAAAGCGATTAAATAGATTAATCAAGGGCCGAGATTTAATCAAAGCGGTTGGGTACAACTGGAGACGAAACTCATCTCGGGTGCAACCGGGATCCCAAACACATACACACAGAATCGAGAGAGAGAGAGGATATGACACGTGTCGGATATCATTGGGCCACCTCATGCCACGTGTCAACACCCCATCGGGTCCACCTCACCCATGTGGGCCCCACCACCACACTGACCTGACATGTGGGCCCCACTAGCATGCCACGTGGCAGGCTATGACAGGTCCACCTCACCCCACCCCAGTACATGCCACACGGCACAACCAGGGAAGCCCACCTCACTCTGTTAATGCCACATGGCATAATACTACAAGGCCACCTCATTCAGCCTGTGCCACATGGCATAATACCACAGAGCCACCTCACTCTGTTTATGCCACATGGCATAATACTACAAGGCCACCTCAGCAGCTATTAAGCGGGTCATTAATACTAAAGGGGAGTGATTAACCTAGCGACCGAATCATAATGTGCCAACTCGGCATGATTATTACTAAACGTGAATTAACCAATTGATAATCATCCCCGTAAACCTAGACACAAAAGACTTACGGATGGGACCCTATTGTCCGGATTATGAATCGAGGCGCATAAGCTATTATGTAAACCAAGCCCATTCGATAAAGCCGCAATTCAAATAAAAAGGAAAGAAAGGAAGTATGTACACTGGCTCATGCGCATCATCCTCTCGATCCGTGGGCCCCACTCTGCTGCGGCTCACATGCGCCGAGACCGGCCCCTCGGAAGCGCTTTCTTCTTCCCTTCTTCCTCTTCTCCTTTTTCTTCCGCGCGACTGGCCGAGAGGCGCCATGGCTAAGTGAGCTAGAGATAGCAGGATCCTTCAAATTCATTCGATAGAAAGGTGCATTTCATTGATTAGAACATGTATCAAGCATGAATTTCAAGGAATATGAAAAAAATAGAGGGAATTGCGCTGAGGCAGTCGATGAGATCAAAATTGGGACTAACCTTTGTACACTTGCAAAGTTGAAATTAATTGCACAAAGAGTCTCCTCTCACCAAGGCGACGCTGTTCAAATGCAAAGATGATAATTTTGAAGCTCGGTAATAGTATTTCACCAAGTCACCAATCGGGGAAGAAAACAGCTAGCTCAAATTCAATGTTGAAGCATGAGAATGATCCAAGAGGTGAGGCAGATCAACTTCTGGAGCTAAGAAGAGGCTAAAAGAGCTTGCAATTGAATGAATTAATGAAGAAGGTGATGACAATGGTAATTGAGTAAAAATCGGGCTCAAATGGAGAAATGGAGATTTCTCACTATACAGAGGCTTTTGTAGTATTTCAGAGAGCTCTCTGGCGATTGCCAAGTGTGGAGAAGGTTCTAGAACAATCCAGAGGTGAGTAATGGTTAGTTAATATGGGGAGTGGCAAAAGAGTGAATAAGAAGACCTTTGTAACTAACTCAAACGGCTCAACCACTGACAGTCAACTCAATTGAGTGATTAGAAAGCACAAATACATCCTGGCCATTGAATTGAGTATAACCAAGGGTTGAGATCAATTAGAAACTATAATCCGGCCAATCTCCATTCAACCAATCATAATCTAGCTTTATCAATCACCATAGCCTATATAAACCGAATTGGGAACACAGAAAGGGGGGTTTTTTGGAAGCTAGAAGATCTTAACAGTTGAGAGAGAAAGCCAATTGATAGCTAGCAAAGAAGAATCAAGAAAGAGCAAGAAAAGGCAATTGGATTAATTGATAGTAGACTTAGTCTCTCAATTCAATTCATTTTGCGGCTTCCAGGAGATTCATCATCATCTACAAGCTTGATTAGATCTTGTTGTAAAATTCAATGTGTATTTGAGAATGATTTTATAAAATTGTATAATAAGCTTGACTCTTGCATTGAACCGCATAATAATTCTCTATTTTCATTTGATTCAAATACTATAACATTGATTCTGATGCTTTCCTTGCATTTCGCTTTTCAATTTCTATTTTCTCAATTGAATTTCATGAATTACCAAAGCATTATATTCAAATAAGTCATGAATTTCATATGGACAAAGATTTGAGCTTTTAGGTTCGAGTTTCATATAATTGTTTTGATCTCCTCCTGCATTTTCATTATGTTATTTGATTGAATTGGTAGTAGAGTTCTATAACTCTCCCATTCACTGATCCGGGATCAATGATCTGTTCAATCTTGAATCGATAGAAGGATAGCTTAATCCTCTTGATTTTATCGCTTGAATGATAATCAAAACGTACGATCGATTCAAGATACAAGAAAGCACCGTAATTGAAGGTCAATTAGTGTATAACGATTAAAACAAATATGGCGGTACCATACCGGCGCGACGTCGAGACCAATTGGGCTATACACGACAAATTCGAAGAATTGAACTTGCAAACATGATTAGAAGGCATAGGCGATCAATAATGGAAGGTTAATTGCAAGAATCATTGATTAAGCGAGTCGAATTTGCGATTAGAAACTCGATCGGTACAAAAGCGACTCAGTATCGGAAAATGGTACCCACATACACGATGAAGCACCGTATCGATCTTTGATCGAGGTGTGACGAGAGATTCTTGCAACAAGACGATGCTACTTGGTCCATCGATCGGAAGACAAGCTCCGGTCACCGGAAAGCTTGACCTCCGTAGCGAATCTCGACAAGGTGGTCAACGAACATCAAAGAAACGGGTGCGCACGAATATTAACGCATAGACACGAGTATTGATGCGGGCGCAAATCTTGGAATAAATCGGACGTGTATAATAAGATGTAGTTTAAGTAAATATGATAAGCAGATCTGGGCCCTTCATCTAATGTGCACCAATCCCAGGAACAGATCCAACGGCCCAAATAAGTTTATAATTAAGTAAAAGGTATATGATAATCTGGATGCAAATCTGACGGCCCATATCAAGCCCAGTAGTTAAATAATAACAGAATACTGCAAATAAAGAATAAATTAATTAATTGAAAATGCTCCTGAACTCCAAATTAACTCAAATTTGTTTCTAAAATTTCCTTATTTTTCATACTATTTTTCTATGCAATAATATTCCAGTTTTAAAAATATAATCATGATAAAACAATTTAAAAGCAAAAGACATTACCTATATTGATATGTTTGACCTAGCTTTGACTTGTCATTTTAAATACTATAAAAATCCCAAAAATTCAAATAAAAATCATGAATAATAACTAGGTATATTTTACTGATTCTTCAAGTGATTTTTCATGAAATAATAATGATAATAGTAATATGCCATAATAAATGATGAGATTAGCTATATTCTTTGATAAATAAAAAAAAAATAATAATAATAGATATTATGTTGATATTTTCTGTAAAAAGAATAATAAAAATAAATAGCACAAAAAAATACAAAAATATATACTACCATGATAATAGATAGTAAATACATTTTCTTTTATAATAAAGAATGATAATATAGTTTTATAATAAAATGAATTGCATTTCTTTTGTTATTTCTATACAAATATACAATAAAAATATTTTTGATGAATAAAATGCAACAAAATAATAGTTGTAATAAAAATATAATGAATTTCATCTCTTATAGCTATTTTCAACTAATAATAAAAAAATCTTATACTTTTATATAGATAATAAATAGAAATAATAAAAAATATTATGAATAGTATAATAAATAAGATAGAATATTAATAATGATTTCTTTTTAGCTATTATAGATCTTAAAAATAAAAAAAATAATAATAATAAAAATAATATAGCTAGCTATCTTTTGATTTGTAAATAATTCCTACATAATGAATAGTGTTTCAACATAATAGAATATAATAATGAAATTCTATTACTTTGGCTATTATAAATATTTTTAAAATACAAATAAAAATCATGACCATTTTATTTTCTAGTATTTTGTAAGTGATTTTCTACAAAATAAATAGAGTTTAGAAATAATAAAAAATAAAATTCTATTATTTTAGCTATTATAAAAATCCCAAAAATATAAATAAAATTCTAGTTAATAGCTAACTCCTTTTCCTATTATTTTTGTAAATAATTTTCTATAAGAATAGATAGAGTCTAAAAATAATAAAAAAAAAAAATAATAATAATAATAATAATAATAATAATAATAATAAATAAATGCATCTTCATAATAGAAATAATAATGGAAGATATTATGTAATAAGCTTTTTACATTTTGGAAATGAACAAATAAGCTCACATAAGTAGTGTAGAGCCACATGAGAACGTTTGCACACATGATATAACCTTTAGAACGATTAGTCAAGACAAGAACATCTTGACATGGAATAGCTAAGGCTTCGATAGCAACATGAGAAGATACGTTGAGACAAGAACATCTTGACGTAAGATGACTAAGGCTTTGATAGCAACATGAGGAGATATGTCGAGACAAGAACATCTTGACGCTTGATGAAGAATAACCAGAGCTGCGACATCAACGTGGAGATATATGTCGACTCTGAGGAAGAAGAACATTACGATGTCCTAGAGAGGTGACATCTTAATGACTCATCACCATGAGCAAGTAACTCATGACTAAATACGCTCACACAAGGGGTGTAGGGCAACATAGCGATTTTGCACAAGTAATGCAACATGTAGAATGATTAGTCGAGACAAGAACATCTTGACGCTCGCTGAAGAATGACCAAAGCTACGACATCAGCATGGAGAGATATGTCGACTTTGAAGCAGAAGAACATTATGATGTCCGAGAGAAGTGACATCTTAATGACTCGGTGTCATGAACAAGTAATTCATGACCATTTGAGCTAGCAAGACTGAACTCACCCATCGATGAGTTTGTCTTCTGGTTCATCTCCCGAGATCGTGAGATTGAATCGTTCTGTAGTAGATTCATCCACAAAACAGTGAATGTGAACCGTTCTGTAGGTAGGTTCCGTCACTAACACATGCCTCGATGTTGAACGGCTCGGCGCTTCGGGTTTGACATTGTGTGTAATTGTGTTTCCTAGGTTTATGAATCGGCTTAATGCTTCGAATTCATGATCTAGAAGATCGGTGAGAAGAAACACGTGGGCCATATCCACCCTTCTCCGATTCACCAACCTCAAGATCAACCGGCTCGGTGCTTCGAGTTGTATTTTGTGTGATTGGTTGTTGACTAGTTAAGATTGAACCGTTACGTAGTAGGTTTATCTTCTAGATCAACGGAGAGTCGAGTCGTTCGTATGTAGACTCACCTCAAGCCCTCTCGAAGAAATTAACTGGTCCGTAGTAAAGTTATATCTCGAGGTGGCATAGGCGAACCGATCTGTTGGTAGGTTCGTCTTCCATAGGACTAAGTAAGGATCCGAACCGATCTATTTGTAGGTTCGTCTTCCATAGGATTAAATAAAGATCGAACCGATCTGTTTGTAGGTTCGTCTTCCATGGACCCCTTTTTGAACCCGGACGACCACTTGACCATCTTTTAACTATACTATTTGCTTCTCTCTTTCAAAGATCCAGAGGTGCCTCGAGGTTAGTAACCCGGGTAATTAACGGTGGGGGCTTGCGCCCACCGAATCTACAAGAACTCACAATCACTAAAAACCCCCGAATGTGCATTCAAATCTCTCTAAACGGCAGAATCGGCCGGCACTTAGCGGATGCACGCTCGGGAGGGATCTCCGTGTCCTTCTTCCGCAACCCATCGCCCAGCGGCGGTGCGGAGCGCGCGAAAAAGGGTCGCACAAATCTTAATTATTAAAATTAGGCCTAATAGTCCATTATGTAAATCCATCCTACTTGCGGGCCTTGTTCATTTCCTTTATTTTGAATTTATCATTTTGTTCTAATCCATATTAGCCTAATATATATCACGCCATAAATTCTGACAGTCTAATCAGATTTCCTAAGGGACGAGACAGCATCACAGCAAAGCCACAGGGGCAAGGGTCAATTCAACAAACAGAGACAACAAGCCGAGATAATGCCAATGCACGTGACAATGACCCCACAAGCAAAAATTACAGCACAAATAACTAACCTAGGCAGTAGAACCCAATCAGAATACAACAAGGCAAAACCCAACCAACAATTACAAAGGCAACATATCAGTTCAGTACACAGAGATAGATACCACAAGGTCAATAAAGGATCGTAAATTAAGCCAGCATAGTCACATACACAGGGATAACTAAAGCATGGACCAAGTGTAGTATCAGATTTATACCAGAAATCAAAGAGCAGCACAGAACCAAAGAACTCCGAGATAATACCGGTACGGTTAACCAAAGAACCAAAGACACATCAATACCATAAGCAACAGAACAAGCAGTTCAGAGTACCAGGGAAGGCAACAATATAAGGGGGCTACATAAAGTATGAACCAGCACAAGTCAAGCAAATCAGCACATGGATAAACAAACAATCAATCGACTAGTGTCAATAGACTAGAGGAAACAGCCAAATCATTCAATAACAAGCATAACAATATCCAATCAGAGACAGGCCAGGAGAACCCTTAAAAGACAAAAATCCAGGTAGGAGAACCCCCTACCAAACCCTAATTTCACTAGTACCAAATGGTACCAGTGTACCAAGGGACAACACAATTTGCAACAACACACAGGAACAATCTAGGGTAAGCATCCAACAAGTTCATCATAGATGTAGCACGAAATTCATGCAATCGGGTACAAACTCAACATTGGACCACACCGAACGAGTTGGTGGATCACAAAGTCCGAGAGGTACCATACCAAATCAAGCAAACATAGAGACAAGTTCACAACAGCCAAGTAAGAATCAAAACAACAAACCACAACAGGAACAAACAATAAAATTAGTTAGGGCTTTTACTAGTAAAGAGTCATGGAGCACAGCAAAGCTAGAGAGGGGAGACAATGAGTGGCCGGGTGGAGTCCAACCGACTTCCCTTCACAAAAGCTCTGATTTATGTTATTTATCAGATAATAGAAAGGGTAAATCTCAGCTCATGAGAATTACAACGGCAAGAGAGGGAAACGGGTGGGCCAGGAGTGCTTTTATAGAGGGAAGGCAGTAGCTCGCACGGGGTAGGTGACAGAGTGCATGCGTCAAGGTTTAAAAACCCGACCAGTGGTAGGTGATACAGGGGGGCAAGGTCAATAAGGACAATGACCAACGGCTCTCGGCGATAGCCGATTTGACAGCCAGAGAGATTGATCGGCGTGGGGGAGAGAGAGTCGAGAGAGGAGAATTGTCGCAAGCTTGACAGAAAGAAAAGGGAGAGAGGGCGAGGGCTTTGGAGAGAGAGGGTAGGGGAATTAAATTGAGGGGAAGGATATTAAATGCGAGAGACATAGAGGGATTTGAGGGAAAAGAAGAGGGGGAAAGGTAGTGTTGTGGGGAGTCGGGGAGAGAGAGAGAGGGGGTGTGAGCGGTGGGAAATAAGGGAGGAGAGAGAGAGAGGAGAGAAACATTAATTGAATCGGCCCAGCATTTAATGGAGGAGAGAGAAACGACGGTCGGAATTGTCTGTGACAAAGATGGAGTTACTTTGTGTTGCAGGTTGATCAAAATGGTCATTCTAATTTATTATTATTATTTAATCACTCATTATAATTGTTTTTGGTTAGTGTGATTTCATTATTAGTTAGCAAATTATGTTATGGTTGTAAATATTATATGTTTGTTTAATTTCTTTTATTTTGTATATATTTTGTACATTCACATATCTTATATTGTCTGGTTAAATTCGAAATTGTCATTTAATTAACCATAATTTTATCCTAAATTAATTGTCGTATTGTTCAATTATTTGTATCGAGTTATTAGCTTAAAGTTTAGGATTAATGTTTATTTGTTTGTTCATTTATGTGATTTATTCGTTCAATTTTGTTATCTGGAATTTATTTACCGATTTGTTCTTGTTATAGATCGATAGTGAATTATATATTGTTAGTTTTAAATCAGCATCCCTAATTAATTTACAACCAATTGAGAGGGTTGAGGAGAGCTGACCCAAAAATAAATATTATTCTAAATTATGAGTTTGATTTTGATCCAAATTGGGTCGAATTTGACTCAAAAATAAATGGACCCGATTAACTATGTTTTTTAAAGTTTTTCCAAATCGATTTAGTATTAATTAAAGCTTAAATATACTATGTTTTTATAATTTTAAGTTATTATATTAATAATATTTTATTGCTTAAAATTATATAAAAATAATTAATAAATATTTAATTATTTTACACGGGTCGGATATGGGTTAAGAATTTTTGACCCAAATTTAATCGAGTCGGATCAGAAATAATAATAAAATAATATGACCCGACCCGAACCCGACCCATTGACATCCATGCCCTAAACACACAAAGAATATATGCTTTGTAGACATTTAACACCTGTTCCAGTAAAGGTCACTTGATTAATTGATTTCGGAAGTGCTAGTTTCGGGTTAAATGATCCAATCAAAATTGATATTTTTATTTATGGATCCGATGATTTTAACTATTTTATTGTTTGAATATTTTATTAATAATAATTTGCAATGCTCTATTTTCAAAAATTGAGCTATTTTTCCGAAAATTGGGAAATTTACATATCAAGAGGAGTTTTTACATGAATTTATATGGAAAAATACGCTGTAAATATCATTCAAACATTCGAATAGTCCTGACAGCTTTCGATTTTCAGAACAGTCATCTGCTGGTATTTTGCTCAAAACAACATTTTTAAGTGCTCAAAATAAAAAGTGTCCAAAATAAAATTTATTTCAAAGATCTCATCTGATATTTTTATCAAATAAAATCAATATTTTAATAATTTATTTCGCTCTAAAAATTTAAAAGAATAGTATTATTTACTAAATTCTTCGTTAGTTTTTGGATTGTCCTTTGCTGATATTCCTCCCGGAATAATACTTTAGATGGTTCAAATTGAAAAGTATTCAAAATAAAAGTTGTTCATAACATTACCTTGATATTTTTAAAATAAAATTAGTATGTTACTAATATATTTTACTCAAAAAATCACAAATAATGCCTACCTGATTATATTTTCTTTGTCATTGAAAATCAGAAAAATATTAGGGTGTATTCTATAAAAATAATACAAAAATATATTACTCTAATAAAATATTAAAAAATTATAAACCTAAATATAATTTTAAAATAATAAAAATTTTGATAATAAAAATAAGTAAAAATTATAATAAAATTTTCTTTACAAATAGATCCAAAGAAAATAAACAAAATAAAAAATTCAGAATAAATCATTTCTGTAAAAATAATCATTTAAGGATAAAATATAATAATTAAAAAGAAAAAATAATAAAAATAATGCATTCAATAAAAATAAAAAAGGAAAGAAAAAATAATAATAAAATAAATAATAAAAAAGTAAAACTCTTATACATTAAACTAAATTCTAACTTAAATAATTTCAAATAAAAATAAACAAAATTAAATATATAATGAAAAAAAATAAAATAAATATAACTCTTGTTCAAAATTAAATAAATTTCAAATGAAAAATAAATTAAATAAATACAAACACAAATAAAAAAATAAAATACTTTGTTGTTCTTATCAAATAAAGAGAAATTTAATTTCAAAATTAAATCAACATTCACCTAAAATAAAGTTCAAAATAAAAAATAAAATAAAAAATAACTCTCAATTTTCAAAATTAAATAAATTGAAATATCGATAAATAAAAAAATAGAATAACTCGTGCGCTTACTCTCATTATTCTTACTGTTGGGTCTCACCCGTAAGGTTCCTGAGCTTAGGTTCACAAGTGTCATTAGCAGTTGATTAGTGCACAAATTAGGGTTAATGTGCTGAGGTGACAGGATCTGATTGGTTTATTTGCTTAAGTTGTATTTCCTTAACACTAAGAGTCTGTTAATGATTGCTGACGTGGACTAATGGTTGCCGTCCACGTGGCACAGGTGGGGCCCACATGTCCAGTGTGTTGTGTTATATGGGGCCCACATGGGTAATATGGTCCAATAGGGGGCTGACATGTGGTAAGTTGGGGCTGATTGGCTTCATGTTGTGCTGCCATGTGTCAGTTGGGGTTTGACTCACTCCTGATGTGGGTTGCTGTGGTAGTGCCATGTGGTAAGGGTTGGTGTTATGGCCAAATAGCAGGCTTCCACGGGGCACTCTGGTGGGGCCCACCTGTCATGTGTCTTGCGCTAGGGTGGGGCCCACTTGCTGACATGGACCAATGAGAGGCTGCCACGTGGCACTGAACTGCCTCTCTCCTCTGTTTAATAATTGCAATGCTTGTGAGTTCGAATTTACACTCAGGACTGTCTCTGTCCCCAAGTTGTACCCAGAGAAGTTTGTGATCAAATCTCAGCCCTTGATCAATTCATTAAATTTGTTTTATCTTCTTTGAATTTATTTTAATAGCTTTACTTATCCAAAAATTCTAAAATTTTCATCAAAAATCGCTAAATTTATGGTGATCTCTCCTGTAATTTTTAATTCTAATTTTTTCTTTGCCTCCTTATGCTAAAAATTCTTTTGTCAAGAAAACCATATTTTCCTCTCTGAATTAATCCCAATTTTCAATTGTAACTCAGTTAGACTTGTATTTATGTTTTATTAGGGTTTGATTTGATCAACAGTTGATTACTTATCAATAATTAATATAAATCCTGACTTGATCATATGTTTGCAATATTGGCACCTGATTAGTCTTGTGAAATTGACTTTCAATCCATGTTCATGAAAGCAAAATCACATTGAAATTTTTTATAATTGACTGTATCAAAATACTGGTTTGGCATTGACACATTTCTTGTTGTACGTGAATTATACTATTTCGGCTCTTAGGGTTTGCTTTGTGGGTTGGTCTCTTAGGGTTTAGTTTTGACTTTTCCTTGACCTCTGTCACTAAAGTGTGGGTCTCACCTGTCAGTGAAGGAAAATCAGATGGATGACACCTCAGGAGATCTCTCTCCCTTGAATCTCCTGGGGGTCATCCACCTCGAATGAATTAGAGGTGACAGGGCTTTTATACCTCTGACTCTTGTCTAGAATTTTCTTATGGGATTAATGCTTAATCTTTGTTCCGACCTGATTAGATTTAGTGGATAAGCTAGGTTCATGCTGCTGGGTTGCTTGTGTGGGACTGTCAGGTGGGTCCCACTTGTCAGAGAAAAATGATCAGATGGATGACACCTCAAGAGATCTTTCACTTTCTCCTGAATCTCTTGAGTGTCATCCACCTCGAATAAATGGGAGATGGTGGGGTATTTATAACTTTGTCTTTTATCTAAAATTTCCTTGTGGGACAAATGGATTTGTTCCAGAGTTCAGCAGCAATTTTTTCTGACTAGTGATCCCCCTCTTGCCTTTTTCTTCCCTTTCTTTGATTTATTACTGATAATTAATTATTATTTTTAATTGTTCAGCTACTCTACTCTTGAGATCTTTTCAAAGGTAAACACTATATTTTTAGCATTTTGAAAAAAATATTTATGTTAAAAAAAATTATAACAAAAATCACTTGACAACTCATGGGAAGATCCTCGAGACTCAAGTGGCACAGTTAGTGGCACGTCCCTCACAACAGTTGGGTACATTCCATATCAACTCAAACTCATGCAAATGGAGCATGTTAATGCTAATTTCTTGAGTAGTGAGGAGAAAGACCAAAAGCCTCAAGGACAAGAGAAGTGTACCTAGATGCAGTACGAGTCTCAATCTAAAGCGGAGGAGGAGCAAATAAAAAGTAAGGACAATATTGATGCGCCTATGCCAAAATAGATAAATGAGAGTGTACTAAGGTACGTACCTCCACACATATTTGTTTCTTTTCCTTAGAGATGGGCCAATGCTAATTTGGTTAAACAAACTGGTAAAATTAAGAGTTTGGAGAAAGAACGGGACTTGACAGAAATTGTGTCCAAAGAAAAAAAAAGGTTGGAAGGGATATAATTAAAATTCTAAAAAAGGGGCAGAGTGATGCTCGGGTGAAAGATAAAATGCTACCAAATCTTAAGGACCTTCATAGCTTTGTTGTCACAAAATATGATAGAAAACCTCCTGATAATTTTTGTTGCAGGATACAAATTATTGATTCGCCTAAAGAGAAAAAGGGCAATGAAAATATTAAGGAGGAACCACCAGAAATGATTACAAGGCATGATGACTCGATGAACATCGGTAAATCCAAAGATAGAGCTTTTAGGATGGCTCATGGAAACATCAATTCTCTCTCCGACACATTGAATGGATGATGAAGTTGGGGTCGAGCTAAACGACCTAAAATAAAGTGTTGTTTGGGAGACAACCCAAGATTTCTAAATTTTTTTAGTTAATTTCTCATGTTTTAATGCATTTTATTTTATTGATTGTATTGTTGAAATAAATACCCACATATATTCATTGGAGAAAGAAACAACGCCAAGGATCGAGCTTAACCTCAAAAATCTAAAAACAGAAATAAAGTCATGCGAACCATGCTTGTACTTGGTGTGACCTCCAACAGGGGAAGTAGCATTTGAGTACATAGAAAAATTTTGGCAAAACTTTTAGGGCAAACTCCCTGGATGCAACCTGCACCCCCACACTGTCAGAGCTACACCACTCGTCATCTTCATGAGATCCACCTGTAGATTGATGCGCTCGTCGCATGTCATATCCGCGCAACATCAATGTATTTGTATGTATCTCTCTACCTTCTCTTTACTTTTGATTGAAACGTTGAGGACAACGCTCGGTTTAATCTTGGGGGTATTTGAGATTGTATCTACATTATATGCATTTAAGAGTAACTTTAACATTTTTTAGCATTTTATTTTTCATTTTTAAGATCAATTAGCTTGCATTTTAGATTTGTGTTTAGGTATGATTTGAGGAAATGTGATGGATTGGGTTGATTTTGTTTTGGTTTGGTTCGGTTATCATAATTTCATGGACTAGTGTATTAAGATTGAATGTTGAAAATCTATAGTGTCTAGTCCCTTAGATGATCTGAAATCTTAGAAATTAGGACATGAACTGGTTGCTTGATAATATTTTGACATGTCTAGCACTTA
The DNA here is from genome assembly GCA_037127355.1 of Schoenoplectus tabernaemontani. NCBI lineage: Eukaryota > Viridiplantae > Streptophyta > Magnoliopsida > Poales > Cyperaceae > Schoenoplectus > Schoenoplectus tabernaemontani. Next base: position 2,975,133 of record CM073751.1, on the reverse strand, counting down.
AACTGATTTTATCTCTAAATAAATAAATTGGTACGCCCACATGTCCGGAATGCCTTGTATGTTAGGGTTATCCAGCATTTAAAAGAGTTTAAATAGTAAGGGTCCTATCTTTACGATTAAAATCAGCCGTAGAAGTCCAAAAAAAAAAAAGATAAAATAAAATAAAAAATTGCTTTTTAAAACATAATAACTGAGTGATCGACACTCCACTAGCTCATTTGTATATATAATAATTGAGTTATGAGTGACTGTATGCAATATACACTTGGAACAGTCTGGTAAATCAAACCACTCTGTATTGTTCTAGTATAAGACAAGGGTCCAGTCACTCAATTCTTTAATTTAGACTATTTTTTTATAAAAGATGCACTTTATATTTATTTTTTGGTTTTGGTCGTAGGGGTGGGAACCAGTTATTGAACCTACAAGGTATGAATAATTTTAATATGTGAGGTATTTTAGCTAAGTCGTGGTATCTGTTTTTTAGTCACAAAATGAATTTTTAGACATGCCATGATGAGATGAGCTAGGGTCCTAAGTTTAAAAGTCGGGATGTTTCTATCTCAAGAGTCGCTCGATTTAACCTAATTGTATTTTGACCCGTGTCCTATGGGTTGAAAGAGGATAATCACAACCAAACTTGATTGACCTGAATAATTAACTTTCTCATTTCATTAGATATTAAAAGTCTAGGTCTAAATTTAGGTATGATCTACACTTTTAGAATTAGAGTTTTGCTTGAGAACAAGTAAGATTCTATCTTGGGGGGATTTGATGTAGCGCATTCATATTTTTTGTTGTCCCCTTTGTGCCTAAAAGCAAGACCTAATTCTCAAACTCATGTTTAATTTTATTACATTTTATGTCACTTTTGTTGGATTTAATTCTGCATTGGCCGAATTTTATATTTCATGAAAATACACACTAAGTAGCTAAGAAATTAAGACTAGAACATATCTTTTCACACTTTGGAGCAAAATGGAGCAATTGAACATAATTAAGAAGAATTTGAATACGAATGGAGGCAAGACAAATCATGAGTAGCAAATTATGTTCAATTCTGATAATATATCATTATGCAATGACTAAGATAATATGCTAATCTTGTAGAGTTTGTTCGTAACTTTTTAACTGTTCTTAGATCACTCAAATCGGAGTCTGAACGAAGAAGTTATGGTCAAAATATCAACTGTTTCGCAGTGTGAACAGTACTCATACGGGCCGTATATAGTACCGTACAGAATGTATGAACTGTTTATTGACTCTCCACTATAAAAACTGATCTAATCCAAGAACACGTATAAAGAAGGCAAAAACTGATCTAATTCATTTCCTTCCAATTTTATTGACTCTCCACTATAAAAGAATATCTCCAGCAAACCCTAGGATTATGACGATTATGGTTCGGTATTTCTCGATCATTCCCAAGGCGAATCAAGAGATTGAATAGTCCAAACACTCGAGAGGAGACAAAGACTGCAATGAGAGACTGGCACAGGAGCAGATCTAGAGTTTGCTTTGCTTTATTAGTATATTTCTTATTATTTTGATAATTTTTCTGTTATGTCTTCGGTACTCACTTTTTGTATCTTTACTGTTCTATTTTATTTTGCAATGAGCGGCTAAGTACTCTAATTTCTAGGGGTTAGGGATGTAAAACTCAGATTATGATTGCTTATAAGAGGTTTTCTCATTCTATGGATGTGTTTTGATTGTGTTGAGTAGTATTTTTATACTTGCTTGATTGTTGATGAATTGCTAAGATAGGTCTCGAGCCGAGGCCAGGCTCCAGGTTTGACCGTCTAATATTCAAGTAGTTTACCAAAGTCATTTAAAGTACAATAAGTAGATCTAGGACCCGGGAGGGTAGATCGAGTTATGTCCGAGAGGTTGAACCCCGTTTAAATCGAAAGATCGAGCGTGCCTACAGAAAACTAACACTCAAACTGAGAGATCTAAGCCAACATACGAGAGTAGAGGTTTATGTGAACTTTGAAACCCTGAACTGATCACCGACCAAACAAACAAACCAACATGCGACAGTTGAGATTTGTTGTTTAGGTGTTGTTCATTTAGGATTCGTACAAACAAGTGAGAGGGTATGACCTTTAAGAGTATACGAACCGTATATGAGAGTATACGGGCCGTATGAGACAGATCCGAGCAAAAATAGAACTAAACCTTAGGAACATCTATCAAATTAATATAAAAACCAACCAAAAATATTTATTGCTTTCTTTTTAGTCTTTTAAAATACCCAAAACTGATTCTTTCGAAGCAACCCCCCCCCCCCTTACTTATTTTTTTCACAACTATGGACCTAAAGTAAAATAAATTCAGTGATTTCCACCGTCCCTGTGGTTTGACACCCTTACTACGCTAGATGTAGATCGTACGCTTGTGACCAAACTAAAATACTATAAGGAATTATAAATTTGAAAGGTAGTACATCCTAACGTTGTCAAGATTTTTGGCGCCAGTGCCGGGGACGGTAGCGAAATTTCTAAATTTGTTTTTTTTAATTGTAGATTTTTATTTTTTTATTTTACTTCTTTTTTTTCTTCTTGTCTATTTCAGGAATTTAGCAGGAAATACTCCTTCCTATTGGAGTCTACTAATTAAGGAGCAGAAAGATAATACCAAGCATATCAAGCTTTTCTCCTGTTTCTGACAACTCTCAAGACCCGACAAACACGATGAATCACAACCTACCAATGGTGAGAATCGAGGCCGACCCATAGAGGGTGATGAACCGCTCATGTCTAGAACCCTCCTAGATTATACAGCACCATGAGCAACAAATGCTAGAGGTCTGATTAGACTTCCATGTCTTGTGGGAGACCTACCTAGTTATGGCGGGAGCACCATCAGCATCCTCTAGAATAACTGTTATCATGGGCTAGAGCATGAAGATCTGCATGACCATATTCAGATATTTCTACAGTGCTTAGGAGCAGTTCGTCTGAATGGAGCGACATATGATTACATCAGGCTCTCTCTCTTCCTTCTCATTCTAAAGGATAGAGCTAAAAGATGGTTAAATTCTCTTCCTAGAGACTTAGTTGGTACTTGGGCCAATCTCGCTAATCTTTTCTTGAGAAAATTATTTTCGCATAAGAGAACTGCAAAGATTAGGTTCATCAGGTCCTAATGGCTTATCTGTTTTCATCTGTTGGTGTCATCAAATGAGTCGTCCAATTCAGTCATGATTTTTTCACTCTCTTCATTGAACAGTTTTTCAAAGTATTATTTCCATCTGTTCTTAATCTCATCATCCTTCATCAAAAGTTTATCAACCTCATCCTTAGTACATTTAACTTGGTTAAAGTCACTTATTTTTCCTTTCTTGAAGTTTAGCCATCTTGTAGACATCATTTTTATCATCTTTTGTATCTAGTTTCTGTTACAGCTCCATATATGTCTGACCCCTTACTTCGCTCATAACTTTTTTGTGTATTTCTTATAGCTTCTTTATACTTATGTATATTTTTATCACTCCTGTGATGATGTAAACGTTTGTAGCATTTTTTTTCTCACTAATCGTCTTTTGTATATCATCATTCCACCACCAAATATCTTTAGGTTCACGTTTATTTCCTCTAGTTGCTCCAAACACCTCTATAGCCACCTTCTGAATGTTAGTCGACATCTTATCCTACATATTATTCGCATCTTCACCTGCATTCCACAATCATTCTGCAATAACTCTATCTTTAAACACTTGAGAAGCGTCCCCTTTGAGCTTCCATCACTTCATTCTCGTGATTTGTGTGCCTCTATCTTGCCGGACGCGTACCTAAAAATGAAAGTCAGCCTCAAAAGCTTATGTTGTGTGACGACACACTCGCCAGGTATAACTTTACAATCAATATAGTTTAGTTTCTCCTTCCTCCTAGTAAGGATAAAATCGACCTAGCTCGAGTGTTAGCCACTATTGAAAAGTACTTAAATGAGATTTTTTTTTTCTTTCTAAAGAAGGTGTTCGCTATCATGAGGTCGTAAGGTACAACGAAGTTCAATATTTTTTTCTCCCTATTGGTTCTGTTCATCATATCCAAAACCTCCATGTACCCTCTGAAACCCCTTCTAATTGTGCCAACATGACCGTTAAGATCTCCTCCAATGAATAATTTTTCACTACTAGACACTATTCTAGCCATGTCTTTTAAGTCTTCCCAGAATTATCTATTTACATCATTGCTCAAATCTATTTGTGGAGCATACACACTGATGACGTTCAAAATCAAATCTCCAATAATCAATTTAATTATGAGGATATTGTCCCCTTGTCTTCTAACTGTGATAATTTCATTCTTAAAACTCTTACCAATTAAAATGCCAACACTATTTTTGCTTCGTTCTTTTCTTGTGTACCACAGTTTGAAGCTCATATTCTTCACCTTCTTAGCCTTCTGACCTATCCATTTAGTCTCCTGAATGCGTAAGATATTCACACGTCTCCTAATCGTAGTATCAACTAACTCTCTTAGCTTACCTGTTAAGGATGCTACATTCCAACTACCTAAACGAAACATACTTTTTTCGACTAACTTTGTTGCCCCTCGCTCTCATCGAGTCAAGTGACGAAGATTCTTGTTCATTTTACACTACATCCGGGCACTAATGCAGCGCGTCACTAAGGTGGTGATCACCCAGTCCTTATTCTCTTATCTTCATATCTGAGTTCTAATATGGCGCGTCACTAAGAGCGTGATGTGCCAATGAAATTTGACTGAGTTTCATTTCCATAATGATCGGTTATTTTAGTGCAAGGTTCGTCACACCCATCACAACACTCCTCTTTTGTCCTGATTTAGGACATACTGTTCAAAAACTAGTCAACACAGATGGAGTTAAGTTTCACTTTAAATATATTATATACAATTATTTTAAATAAGAAGAGAGAAACTATTTTATATGAACTTTTGAATTCAAAAATATGAAAAGATTTAAACAAAATCAATGATGAAGAAAAATAATGATGTGACATTCTTGAAAAATTTGAAGTTTAACTATATTCATGTATTAAGAATTATTATTATTTTTAAGAACGGGAGAGTGTTAGAGAAAATTTGACCGGAGAAAAAGTATGATTGGATTAAAGGGGAGCTGATCACTGTAAGGTGATAGGTATAAAATATCTAGTATTATTTTTTGAATTTCTAAATTTAAGGGGACGACAGTTTAAATTCAATCAATGAAGCTTCGTCATTTATAAGTAGGTGATTTGCTGATTACGACGAACTGAATAGGTGTAATGAATGTTTTAGTGCTATTAGGTATATCTCATAAGGGTTCGATCCTTGAATTTGGCCCTTCAAAATATCTAGTCTTTACGCGGCCTTTATAAGTTTAACACGACTTTTTTTAATAATAAGTGTCGGCCTTCTTAAGGACTGGATTTAATCTTTAAAAAGTAAGCCAGTTTGCTCCGATTTTTATCAAACCCGATCATGTCCGATCCTTATCCAACCTATCCTAAGTCTTTTCTTTAATATTTTATATTATATATTAATTATACTTAAAAATTCAAAAAATAGAAAAAATTAAAATAAAATGCCAAATAGAAAAATATAATTTAATATTTTATACAAGTATAAATTAATATATATATATATATATATATATATATATATATTAAGCCCTTACCTAGCTTTTGAGCCCGAAAGGTTTGGTAAGAGTGGGACTTACCCCTTAAAATTTAAGTCATTTGAATCTAATCCTCTAAAATCCCTTATCAAAGCCGACCCTTATCCAGCCCTCTCGTATGCCCATTAAGTGCGGCCCTCGAGAACTCCGACCCGACCTTTGAAGTTGATGCCTACTAATTGCGCCGCCCAACATCCTACACATGAATTAGACACATGAGAATTATAGTTTTTGACATCAAAACTATGTGAAAATTATGCATTACATGTTGGAATTATTTAATTTAATCATTAAATTAATTTCAATAATTTTGTGAGCATATATGTAATATAACTATATAATAAATTAAAAACTGTCAATCGATTAAAAACTCAAATTAAAATGATTAAATTTAGTAAATTATTATATAATATGTGTCATGAGAATTGAATCTTTAATGTGTAAAAAAACAAATTTATAATTTTTATGATTTAGTTATAGACTAAATGTTATAAAATTATAATTAATCTTACTAAGTTATTGGTCTCGAAAAATAAAGCTAAACACATGTATAATTGTTAAAAGTTAAATATACGAATGATTGGAAATCTTGTTTCATAGAAAGTATTAAAATTAAATGGACATCCCCGTTTTGAAACAAATGTAGAAGAAAAAATGACATTAAAAATTGTGTTTCTGATTTCAATTCCGATGGCCACATTTGATTGGTTATTTGGTGAGATCGTATGCTCAAATAAAACCGCTGGCCAAATATTATATTGGCAACATGAGTATGACTTAGGGGTGTGAATGGCTTCAGGTCGGATTGGGTCGAATCATATTATTTTATTATTATTTTTTATCCGATTCCATTAAATTCGGGTCAAAAAATTTTGATCTATACCCGATCTGACGGGTCACGGGTCGACTCGACCCGACCCGACGGGTTACGGGTCGACTCGATGGGTCAACCCGACCCGATCCGTGTAAAATAATTAATTATTTTAATATAATTTTAATTAATAAAATATTATTTAATTTATAATTAATCTTAATTAGTGTATAATTAGTGTATATTTAAGCTTTAATTAGTACTAAATCACAAAATTACTTCAAAAAATATAATTAATCGGGTCGATTGGGTCAATTCAAACCCGACCCGACCCGAATATGGTTTATAATTGATGTTATAAGAATAAATTAAATAACTGACTTTTTTAAATTTTCTTTGTACAGTTTCAAATCTGAAAAGTCATGAGATAAAATATACGTTACAATGATTTGCATAAACGTTGTAATGCTTGTGACAATTTCAATAATTAATGCAACTATGCATTAAATTGAAAATTTTAATTATAAATTCAGCATTACAGTAATCAAGTTTATCGTATTTAGTTTTGAGATATTAAATCATATAAAGATTATTAAAGAATATATATATCAAAAAATAATTAATTGAGGTATCATCTTATCAAAATAAGCTTTCATATCAGTACTAGTTATTTTTCTGATATATACAAAGTTAATATTTATATATAACAAAATATAATTGTTAGCTCTAGGATGGTGGTATTAAAAGTAAAAAATAGAGCAAGAATGTAAAGAACATAAGGTAGAAATGTATAAACCGATTTGGGGCTTAGTGTTCAAATATAATAGCAACGGAATATAATTCAATTCGATTTAATTCTCATAAGAATATAGCAATCAAAGAAATATGAGAAAACAAAAGAAAAGATAAAATAAGAACACAAGATGTAACGAAGTTCGACTTAAAAAATGCCTACGTCTTCGAGACTCTCAACATCTAACAATTGAGGTTGAGTCAAAACACTAAAAAATAGTTTTATACTTGTAGAACTTGGTCCCTTACATAAAAATGGGTTGTCAAGCCTATTGGTAACAAGAGTGATAATACACTAAAAAATGTGAGTGACAACACACTCAAAACAAGAAGTGAGTGACAACATACTCAAGAAAAAGTGAGCACTACATCTCAATAAACGGATTACAAGAAGATCACGAAAGATCAAGTTGGAGAATAGAGAGAAGCTAGATTGAGCTTAAATAAGAATTTGACTAATTGAATGTTTCAATCTCTTGGATTATCTCTCTCACTTTGTATATGGCTAGTAAGCTCTCTGGAGTAATGATTTAACTAGACGGATCTCATCAAAAATCAGTGAGAGAGGTGATCCTTTTAAAATAGATCTTCTGAAACAGCTGAAGAAACTATTTTCGTCCTGAACCATTATAACGATTTGAGAATCGTTATAACGGCTTAGAAATAATAGCCGTTGGATCTGATTGAGCTGAAACGTTATAATGATTCACTTAATCGTTATACGTTTCATAAATCGTTGCAACGATTACTGAATCGTTACATAACGATACGCTCTGGTTTCTATGCGAACTATTCTGCCGTAGAATATTTTTGAGTATTGAGATGAACCGTTATAACGATTCACTGGGCAGAAATATTTTTATCTATTGTTTAAACTCAATTTATCTTAACCAATTCAACTCAGTTAAAATCTAACTAAACCAAAGCCTAATGCAGTCTTGATTAAGCTCTTATATTCCATCATTAGTCTTAGTTTTTATGCACTAATCCATTTGCATTTTAATCCCTGCACAAAATTCAAACAAGACAAATTATAAAATTCAAGGTTATTTTATAAATTGACAAATCAAAGAAGGCGTTTAGTGTAACAATAATTTTTGAATCGATTCAATGGAACAACAATAATTATCATTGTTGTATGTGTATTATTATGTTAATAAATGGATAATACTTATTAAGTTTTGTATATAATTAGTTAATCAGCCCATATGAAGGTTAGCCAATTGATATTGTCATGTAGTAGATAATGGGCTGAGACAGGTTATGCAGCTGGGAGCTGTTGAAATGTTTGAATTGATCAATATCGAAAGGCTAGAGTCAAATGGGCTGATTAATAGCTTAAATGAAGTAAGCATTGAGGAGTTAACAAGTTGAGGCCCATTGCATACTTGTCAATTATAGTATGACTGGAGAGGAACCGTTGAAGTGCAATGAAGATGAGGGATAGCATTAGTTGAGAAATGCAGATTTCGTTAGAGGCATAGTTTGACAGTGCCAATTACCTTAGTTTTTTTTTTACTGTTTGCCTTAGTAATTGAATTACTATATATAGCTACCTTATATAAGAGAGTAGTTGATGAATGAATTGATGAAACTCTTATTTCTATCTTCTCAAAACTGTAATTTGTTTTTCTCTATTATCCAACAAATTCTCAATTTTATCCCAAAATACTCTATTTTCAGCAATTTCTGTTAATTTCCTTGAAATTGATCCAACTAAAATCATTATAATTGATATCATAGCCTTTTCAGTCTCATCTGGGTTGCAATTCATGATTTCCAGGTTGTTCTTCATCGTTTCCATTTCCATTTCTTCATTCCGATTTTCTCACCATGATTACTCAGACAAATTTTGACAACACCTGAGCTGCGATCCGATGACAATATATCAAGAATAGTACAGTTTGACTCAGTAAGAGATTGGAACTGGTACTGTGGTTCAATCACAATATTGGTATTATGGTGCAGAGGTACTGTGGGAAGATGAGCTTCTACTAGCATGTAAATCAATACTAGTACTGCAAAAGAACCTAACTGGTCTTCATAGGGCTGAGAAGAATAATTATTAAGATTTTACAAACGCAGCACAACTTTACTAGTAGATTAAGAAAGAAATTACAGGGTCGAGTCATACATTTTGGTGTTATCAGTTCCCAAATCTTCAAATTACAATTGAATTACCAAAAGATGCAGGGACCCATTGGCTCATGCTCAACGTAGAGGTCTTCTGGGTAAATCCTCTGTTAAGTTGCTGGTTGTCAGTAATGGTGGCCAAATCAGAGTTGAACCCATCACAATACTAGACAGAAGTTTAGTGAAAAGAAAGAACCAATCAGAAACTGAAATCCTTGCTAAACTTTCCAACCTTGTTGATGATGAAGCATCATCGAAGCACTATGCAGCCATATGTGTGCAACTTTTATTTATAAAGCTTGAGGACAAGCTTTCTTTAATGGGAGGGGTATTGTCATGTACTGACAATGGCTGAGACAGGTTATATAGCTGTGAGCTGTTGAAATGTTTGAATTGGTAAAAATCGAAAGGCTAGAGTCAAATGGGCCGATTAATAGTTTAAATGAAGCGTTGAGGAAGTTGAGGTCCATTGCATACTTATCAATTGCAGTATAAATGGAGAGGAACCGTTAAAGCGCAATGGAGATGAGGGATTGCATTAGTCGAGAACTGCAGATATCGTTAAGAGGCACAGTCTGACACTACTAATTGAAAGGAAAAAGGAGGTAATAAATTGAAATAATTTAATTACTAAAGAGGAAATTAGTGGTAATAATTTAATTACTAAAGAGGAAATTAACTGTGATCAAGAAAATGAAAAGAAAAAGAACATTCATTAGTTCGTTCTTTTCACAACATAAATCAAATGCCCAAATTCAGAGGAAAGTAAAAACTATGCCATTTGATAGCACAACCAGTTTTAGCCGAAACAGAATGCTCTTAACCTTAATTGCTACTTTTATCTTAGAACGTAACAGAACATTTATCTTAGAAGTGACAAAACATTACACATATTTGTCTCATACGTCGACACCTTTTATAACATCGAAAGATGTGCAAATTCTTTTGAAATCGTTCATGAAAAATTGGATTGTTGGTGACCTGGTGGTGCTGCATTTTATTGTTGTGGCATTTACTTAAAAGTGGAGGCCATAATGGGTTATTTTAATAATTTGGATAATAAATTTTTAAATAATATAAAAAATATTTAAAATAGAAAAAATTATAAATATATCATTTTACTTATAGATTGAGAGTGGTTCAATTCATATAATTTTATTATTCTTTGATAGTCTAGCAAATATCATTAAAATTTTATAAAATTTGCAATTGTTCTTATTTAACGGTTTTTGATGGTTTACCAAACGATAATGAAATTGCATGAAATGTGAATCACTATCATCTATATCTAAAAGAACACATCTATAACTTTTTTATATTTTTTTAAAAAACTGAATTTATTTAAAAACTCATTATATTACTGATACTACTAGGGTCATTTTAGCTAGATCATTTATATAATGAACTAAATGAATAAGCACCGTTTTTATTATTTCTCCATAAATATTTGAAACCGATCCAATATCTTTCGATCTATCCAATTCCATTCTCGCTAAAACCACCCCCTTCTAGAGATCCGATAGGAAGACGCATACACTTGGATGTGTACTCAAGGTTGAATAGGGTTGTCGTACATCATGCGAATATGGTCTTGTACGCTTACTTTGTCGAACTGGAACACGATCAAACATACTACGATTCATCAATTTAAATACACGATCCTCATTATTGAATGCACTGAATGGACGTTTGTGATGACGAAAGCTAGATTGCTTCCTAAAAAGACTTATACGAAGAAAGAAAGCATATAGATTAATTAGAGTTATGATAAGAGGAAGTATCATTTCCTTTTTATACAAGAATCCCATGAGATAACATTTTCATACAAGTTCCCCATTCTACCCCTTTTCTATCCTACAATCTAAGAAACACGCTGATCCAGGTGCTACATAATCAGTATTTTTTACATTCATCCAATAAACAACTAACCTACGTCATCAACAGAAAAAAACAAAATAGATATAAACAAAATAGAATCAACTTAAAAGCTCAGTAATCGGTTATTTTACGATTCAGTTTCTCTATAACAAGTTTATAGTAAAAATAATGTTATAAATCAATTTAGTAAAAAAATATTTTTTATTTTAATAATTAAAATAAAAAGTTAGAGTAAAACTATTTTTTAATGCATTAATACTGTTAATCAAATTCATATATATTCAAACAATCATTTGTAAAAATACAATACGTAAAATATATGATATGCGGTATTCTCATTGCAATTGATAGAACATATATTTTATAATGCGTGTACATGAACTGAAACAGAGATTTAAATGATTTGATTACCGACTAGCACTTACCACGTGCCACTATATTGGTGACCAACGTGAGTCTCTCCTATATTTTATTCAATTTTTTAAATTTATCTTTAAATTTTTTTAATTTATGAAAAGGTTCAATTTTACCAAAATCGATCATGTTTTTCCTTATATATATATTTTTTTTATTTTTGTTGCAAACATAGTCCCCAAAAAAATTAATTTTATGTATTAATGATAAATATTATGTTAAAATTTTAGAATGCTAAAATCAAAATAGACATTATTAAGGGATTCCTTTCTTTAGGGATAGATCCAGGTGAGGTAAGGGGTCAATCAACACATTCCTGTTAGAATTTTTTTTCAAAAATATCTTTATAATTATGTACATATTCATAAATATATATATATATATATATATATATATATTAACCCCTTCTGAAAAAAAAAAATTTTTTGACCTAACATCACAGTCTGATTTCGTCTCTGCCTCCTCTTAAATTATATATATAGAGATCTTACGTGAGTTTAACTCAAAAATTAAATCAAATTATCTTTAAATTTTTATTTATCATGCTCATTAAATTCTTCATATGAAAATCTTATGCGATAGAATAATTTGGAGTGTTTCGAGTTTTCTAATTCATTGATTTAAATTTTTAAAAAATAAGCTCTAAAATAATAATAAATATTTAATATTTATACATCATTTTCAAAAATTGAAAAAAGTGACTTAAAAAACTCAAAACATCATAAATTTTTATATCCCAGAAGGTTATCATATTAAGAATTTAATGAGCTTGATAAATTAAAATTTAAAAATAATTTGAAATATTTTTTTAGTTAAACTCACGCTATCTTTACCATCTCTATATAGAGAGAGAGAGTATATATATGGACTGGCTATGGCTGAAATATTAAAATTTTGTGTGTGAAATTTTAATTTAGATATCTTAGAAGATTTTTCATATCATAAACTTATAAATTATTATTTTTCATCAAGTTTGGAGTTAGTTTACAAATGCTTAATGATTTTTGAAAGATGACGCCAAAAATAATTAAAAATATCAATTTTATCAACCAAATATTGTAATCCTTGAAAAAACATTAAATATTGTACTTCATCGAAATGCTTATGTAAATATCGCAGCCCGACTATATATATATAGTGAGGCTATAGTGCTTCATAAAACACAAAATCTCATGTGTTTCACGTCCGTATCTCGAATTTAAATGTTCAAACGGCTAATTCAAACAGTTGAACATCATCTTCATATTGAAATATCCTTGGAGATCAAACTTTGTATTTTTTTTGAATTGTTTTTCTATTTTTTAAATGGATACAAAATTTGCTGATCTAACGATTTCTGCACCATCCAAAACTAGCAATTTTGTACCCATCTAAAAAATAGCAAAAAATTAAAAAAATATATAAATTTTGATCTCCAAAGATAGTTCAATATGAAAATCATGTTCAACGATTTGGATTGACCGTTTGAACTTTTAAATTTGAGATATGAACATGAAGCACAAGATTTTTTATGTTTCGCGAAGCACCATAGCCTCACTATATATATATAGAGAGAGAGAGAGAGTTTGGCTACGGTGCTACGCGTAGCACGGATGGCCCGAACCCGAACCGGTCAAATAGTCGATCCGACCGGTCAAAATAGTTTTCATATGAAAATCTAGTTGGGGACCAAATTTTATATTTTTTAGAATCTTTTTACTATTTTTTAAGATAGCTAGAAAATCACTTGATTTAATTATTATGAGCCATTCAAAAGGAGTTATTTTCTAACTATCTTAAAAATAGTAAAAAATTCTAAAAAATATAAAATTTGGTTTACAACTAGATTTTCATATAAAAAATATTTTGACCGGTCGGATCGACCATTAAAACTTTGAAGATGGAGAAATGATCCGTAGCACACGGGCCATCTGTGCTACGCGTAGTACCGTAGCCAAACTACATATATTGTGAGCTTAAGCTCACGGAGGGCTTCTGTGAGATTAATTCAAAAAGTATATCAAATCATTTCTAAATTTTAATTTATCATGCTCATTAAATTCTTTATATGAAAATCTTATGGGATGCAAAAATTTGGATTATTTTGAGCTTTTTTAAGTCATAGTTTTTAATTTTTAAAAGTCAGCTCTAAAAATAATAATAATATATTAAATACTTCAACATCATTTAAAAAAATTAAAAATGGTGATTTAAAAAACTCAAAACACTCCAAATTTTTACATCCCATAAGATTTTCATACAAAGAATTTAATGAGGATGATATATTAAAATTTGAAGATGATTTTATGTACTTTTTGAGTTAAGCTCATGATATCTTTACTAGATATATATATATATATATATATATATATATATATATATTATTTAAAGGGATAGAAAATTATTGATATTCAATGGTTCAGAAGACGTCAGATCAATAAATTTTGTAGCCCTTCAAAAAAATAGTAAAAAAATTCCAAAAAAATATAAAATTTGATCACCAAAGAGATTTTAGTATGAAAATCATATTTAATGGTTTGAATCATCCATTTAAATTTTAAAATATGAGATATATGCGTGAAGTACGAAGTATTTTGTGTTTTATAAAGCACATTAGCACACCTATATATATATATATATATATAGGACACTTGGGAATATTTTGGATAGGTTATGAGAACCTAATTGGAAGGTGCATGATTTTGGTGTAAGAGATATTGGCAAAGTGTGTAAACTTTATAAAGTGGAATAGAGGAAGAATAGCTTTTCGGCAAAGTGTGTAAACTTTATAAAGTGGATAAGAAGAGTATTGAGTTGTGCGTTCGTGTAGAGTGAACTGGATAGTAAAAGTGAGCTAATCCTGTCTGAGATTCTTGCTCAGTTGTATTTCTTTGGCCTTGCCTGGTGCTTGGTAACAACCTAACCTCGGTGGTAGTAAGAAGCAAAGGTAATATGAAAAAGCAACTTCTCACTCGCGATACTCACCGGCGATAGAGAGTCACCTGAGCCAAGAAAGTAGATGAAATGGAGAATAGAATGAGAATGGGCTTTCTGCTTGAATAGATCTTTCCTCTCAAAATAGGTGTTACCTAATCCACTATGTCCTTTGTTTAATACCGCGGAACCTGGAATTTCCCACCTGCTTCGGCCGGGTAAGGGATCTTAGAACTCCTTCCCAAGTGTCCTATAGGAAGGACATATAGGACATAATAGGGAGAGATAAGCGAGTGGATAGATTGTTGTTCCTCTTTTCATTTTATCATATTTGATTTAATATTTTAAATTCTTTCTCATTTTACTCATTGAATTTTGGCATTATTCTTTCTTTTATTTCTAATTTGCATGAGCTAACGCCCTCTGCCCAATAGAGCTTTCGCCTTGAGTTGACCAAAGAACCTGCTATAGTCGATATACCTAGGTTGGTCCGCGACAGCCGGTAACCAGAGACGGCATTCTCAACAATGTTCTAATTAATGAGTGAAAGTAATAACAGAATTCAATTCAAGTAATGAATGACAAGAAAGGCAAAGAGAAACCTAAAAAGTTGAGCAATTTCCACACTTCTATATATTAGTGGGAATTTATGACGTAAATTACCCTGTACCTGGTGGATATTAAATTATAATCGGCCAACCCAACTTAATTTGGGCATGAAGCATTTATTTATATATTTTGGGCTGGATCGCTCAAAATTTGAACATATTAAAGGCCCATAAATCGATGCCTTTACTGATTCCAGGCTTCTCGCGAATCTTCCATGAAAGAAAAAGAAGTGATATTACAATTTTTACCTAAAACAGACGAATATCAGCCGTTGATCTGATATTCTGATCCCCAGTTCCATTTTGCGAGCCTGCCTTCAGGTCTCGACTCTCGACTCGACAGTACGTCCTCGGCTGGTCTCGCGCGGTCTTTGTCACCTCCTTCGGACTTCCCAAATCGAAGTTTTGAGCTCGTGGCAACGAAGAAGAACGACTGAGCAAGGTTAGTTCATCCCCTCGTGACTTTGTTATTTCCTCTCGTTTTTCCGCCTCTCTTCAAATCCCAAACCCTAATTGCAACACTGTTGGGGTGCTTTCGAATTCTCTTTTAATTTCGACGTACGGGTGTTGTTAAGCTTGGGGATTGTAGGTGGTGAATTGATAAGGTTCACGATTGATTGGAAAAGACTTGGGAAATAGCTACAGCCTAATCTTGGTGTGTGTGTGTGGGGGGGGGGGGGGGGGTAGTGATAGATGGCAATGGGTTAAGCGGGACAAAAGGAGAGTAGGTTTGTGTGAATTAGTCGAGCTACAGATCTATGATCTCTGTGATTTCGCATTGGGTTTCATTTCTAGCCTACACCAATTTATTTGGGATTAAAGGCTTTGTTGTTGCTGTGCACTGTTCTCAAATAGTGTAGGAGCGCTGCTCGTCTATCAAATTAATTTATCATTTCCTTCTGAAATTATCATGATTTAACCTTAAAATGAGACAATCCGGTAGCAAACTAATAAATAACTTTCATCTCAGTGTAATAACTAATAAATAACTTTCATCTCAGTGTAATAACTAATAAATAACTTCATCTCAGACAATCTTGTAGCAAATCAGAAATCCCAAATATACTCCTTGATCGGGGTAGTGGGATAAAAGAAATAAAATGTGACAACTGTAACAACTATTTGAAATCTTAGCAACCTGCCAGGAGATGCCTGTAAATTTGCTTTGTATTTGGAGAATAGTAATCTTGACCCAATCACCTAAGAAGGATTGAACATTTCTGCTTGTATATTTAGATATTAGGGTCTCTCTCTTCAGTCCAGCAAATTAGATCCAAATAGTTATTGCTGGTTTAACACCTTACCATGACAGTCTTAAACATGAGAGTTTTTGGTGTCAGTTGTGTATTGTATCCCATTGGAAAATCGTCTATATTGCAGCACAGCTGTATATCCATCCACCAAACTTCTAAATTTCAAGGGAAATTGTTTTCATAACCATCCAAACTTCTAAGTTCCTGTTCAATATTGTAGTTTTGCTTGCAGTATGTATAATGATAAAAAATCATTTCTTAAGGATGACAGTTTACACATTTTGCAGAGACTCAAAGAATTCTTGAAAAAACATGAAAATCAAGACAAAAACATGACAAAAATTATGGTTTCTCATTGGTTTTTAAAAATCGAATCAAACTTGAGTTTTGCATGGTTTCATCCTGTAATTTAAGACATGTACTACAAAGCCATTTTCATTTCTCTCTCTTTGTTCCTTCTTTTATCAAGAAATGCACACTTCCTAGAAACTGATAACCATTTTCTCTCTTTTTTTTTTATTCTAAAATATTAAAGAAAGTGACATATAATGTCCTCACATCCAAAATGTACTGAGATGCTATTATCTCAGGTCTTGGTAACCCTAGAGTGGTACCCAACCCATTAGACTCCAATTTTGAAATATTTGCCAAGGTTTAATGTCAGACTATTTCTTCTTCAATGCATTCAACCACAGGATAGGTTCAGTCCTTCACCTTTCAGCCAGTATTAAACAGATTTCAGGGGGTACACTGGTAAACCTTCAGCAAGCTTTGTAGCATTAGTGTGTCTTATTTATGTATAACTTCTCGTGGCTTAAAGATTCCATAGATGGTTTTATTCAATATCGTGATGGAGGACAGCTTACGACCATCGGCTTTGATCATGCCACTAGGCATTTGATTGAATACAGTAATGATCATAGCAGTCTGCTCTGGTACCTACTTGTATGTCATAATCCAATTGGTCAAATACATCGTAAGGTGATGATCTACACAAATCCCAGCATACCCTAGAACCTCTTAACACTGCACCAAAATTTCCTATAAAAGAAAAAAAAAACCTTGAAATTATAACATTTTAAATTGACTTAGACCCATGCTGATTTTTTTTTTCAAAAGTTGAATATTTACAGGTGGGCTCTGTAAACTTGTATTCATACTCTTGCAATTTAGTTCTTTACTCGAACAGTATCTAAGTCATACATTATCTTAATCGCCAGTATAGTTCAGTTGAATTCTAACCTCCTCCTGATATTCAAAGCTTGATATCATCAAGATGAGTTTTGTCTTCGTACTACTGCTGTGAATGGACCATGTCTTTGTTTATTGATCCTTTGCTTTTATCATACTGGTTCATTGACAGAGTTTAGTGGTGGACTTAGTGTGTTTGGTGAAGCAAAATGCCAAAGATAAAGACTAGCCGAGTGAAGTATCCAGATGGATGGGAGCTTATTGAGCCCACTTTGCGTGAACTAGATGCCAAGATGAGAGAAGGTATGGTCTCCTTTACTTTGTCGCTTAAGTAATGTCTATAGTTATGGTAGGCATATATATAAATATAACATATAGCACTTAATATGCAGCTGAAAATGATCCTCATGACGGGAAGCGCAAGTGCGAGGCATTGTGGCCCATCTTTCGCATCTCACATCAGAAGAGCCGCTATATTTATGATCTCTACTATCGTAGAAAAGAGATCTCCAAGGAATTGTACGAGTTTTGCCTGGAACAGGGTCATGCTGATAAAAATTTGATTGCTAAATGGAAGAAACCAGGTTATGAGAAGCTCTGCTGCCTGAGGTGCATGCAAACAAGGGATCACAACTTTGCAACAACCTGTGTATGTCGAGTGCCAAAGCACCTCAGAGAAGAGCAGGTCATAGAGTGTGTTCACTGTGGATGCCGTGGCTGTGCCAGTGGAGACTGATTAGTTTCTCCTTTTTTTTTTCCTAGGCCTAATATTGTGTATTTCAACAAGAGCAGGAATTGTGCACAATGTATCCATATGAAGGTGGTGATGAATTGTTGTGTGCTTATTCCTTTTATTGCACCGTATTGAGAAGTTATATTTAGTGGACTCTAAATCCTGGGATTGATTTGTGCTAATCATTTCCGTTTCCTGCACTAAACTATTCTCGTGGAGATTCTCTTTTGTTGTGTTTCATGATATTGTAGTTTTTGTTGGATTTTGGTTGAAACTGGTGGTAGATGTTATCCATCTGAATCACATCACTCGGTATTTAAGCTTGATTGCTGCAATACTATAATCGCATTATTTTTGTTCAGGTAAGCGTGGATATGGACGTTAAATTACATCAGCTGTGGTACAGTTTTCACTTTTTATTCGTTTTAATAAAGTAAATAATTGATTTGTGTGATTTATTTATTTATTTGTTAAACAGATAACTGATATCGAGATCTCTATCAATAGCACTAAATTGCTCTCCTTTTTTCGTTGAAAGATTGTTATTTGTTTTAAAAACTGAGAGATATTCTTTCATACAGTTGTTATACTGCAAATCAGATGGTATTTGCAAACTTAATTTTTGTTTTGAAAAGTAAGGTACTTATTCTGTACCTATATCTTCATTATCAATCTCTTGACTCGGTTCACGTTGAATTTGTATCAGGCAATCATTTGATTCTTGTTTGTTTTATTGGTACGGATGGCATTATAATGTTGACGTCCATTTAGTATCAATATTCATACATTCAATTTAATCCGAGTACATATATGCAGGCGGGGACGATGCGAAAATATTTTCAATGGATGTTAGATATTTATTAATTGAAATCGTGTATGGTGCTTCGTTTTTGCCCCCTTTTTTCGGCTTTTTTTCATGTTTGGGTCGAAGTGAAGAATTTCAACATAGAAAACATTAGGAGGTCATAAAAGATCAACAGCAGTAGACCCTCCTATAAATGTGTCCATGTGAATGTATGTATATCATTTTAGGAAAAAATATTGGATGCCCTGCAATACCCCAGCGGGTACAGATGTACTGCAGTACTGACAATTCTACTATGATCCGAAAATTTTATTCAATTGGCAATTCTACTAAGTAGAAAAACAGAGACAAACCTCAATGAGTATTAAGATTCTAAACATCTATTCTAATTAACTTTGACGCATGAGATCACAAGTATTTGAAGAATATGCTTCCATTTGTCAGAACTATTTTTGAAGCCTTTGCATGAAAATAACGACTTATTTTCTTATTGCTTTGCTCGTCTTTTTCGTTTTCTTCGCCGAAGGACTTTATTAATTGAGTAGAGAAATGCTAATTGATATTCAAATAGGACTTTCCACATATATAGTAATATACTTTATTGTACACTAATATCTTGCTTATGCGTTGCTCGGTTATGTCTTTTAAAAATATATAATTCATATCTTCATATGAAAAGAAATGAAATAAAAATGAAGATACTTTAGTAATTTATATAAATTTTAATCATGAATATTATAATTAATATAAAATAAATGTAGAATTTAGAGAAAAATTGATATTCAGAATTTAAGAAAAATTAAAATTCATAATTGATAGCAATTTAAGAAAAAAAAATAGAGCAATTGTACTTCTAAATTATACAGTATTTCGTGTAACTATCAAAATTGAGAAAAATTATAACCTTAACACAAATAACCATAGAGATAGTAATATTATTTGACGAATAACTCAATTTGATGACTGATATTAACTCTAAAAATTCAACAAAAAATTTAAACCGTCAGAATCAAAACACTTACGTTCTTAATAAGAACTAAAGATTAAGATAAGCTTCATTATGTTTTATTTTGTTAAACTATCAAAATATGCTCAGCATGAAAGTTGTTCCTTAGACTCTTATCTCTATGACCGTAACTTTGTATTTGCAAACATTCTCAAAATGCCCGTGCTAGTATGATGTTACCGGGCTGACACAGCTCACTATTTTCTTCAAAATTTTGAACACAATGCCGATCTAAAATTAATTTTTTTAATCGTAAATATTGGTTGTAGTAAAAAAAAATTACAAATATATGGGTCCGCGTTAAGAGGTATAATTAGTAGCAATAATAATTAATAAAGAGGCAAAGCACACGTTTAGTAATAATAGGCCAGCCATCTTATCCTGGTAGTTAGCTGTTAAATACTGGGCAGGCTCAACTACTTACTACCAACGACATATGCTTAATATTCATATTGATGCTTAACACTGGTCCCAACTATAATTCTCTTGAGTACAAATTGGGGAAACTGTGGGGTCAAAACTAGCATGCGACATGTGACCTGCACGAGCATGCTGTTCTGGCAAATTTACTTCTTTACAAATTGAGCTTCATGAGCTTATTGAACAATTACTCCATATTATGTATTGCAGCATTGGGATCTGATTTGAATATTGCGTCAACTGCAGATAGATCAATTAATCTTCATTTTTTTCCAAATAAAAAAATATTAGTGAATGAGTTTACAATTTACTTTTGTATTATTATTTACATTTTAATATCCCCAAATTTTAGAAATTAAAATTATATTGTGTAAAATGGAAATTTGTTATACTCCCCCCCCTCCTCTACGGCTCTAGCTGCTCGGAACCAGATCTGCTATCGCGCGCATCATGTGGCGCGAAAGACGCGTCCGTTCGATCACTTCGAGATTCGCGCCGACTCGAATCTTAAAGAACTCGAATCTCGAAGTCGATCGAACGACCACGCGCTGCGCCGCACCGTGGTGCCGCCAAGCGACAGTGGATCCGGGTCCTAGCTGCTCTACCCATAAGAAATTGAAATTTGTATCCTTATGTACTACATCGTGCAACATAGTGGCGAATCCAGCATGTTTTGTAAGCATTAGCACAATTAAAGTAGGTTTCAATTTTTTAAATATTTAATATGATAGATTTATTTTCTCAATTAAGCATAGGAAATCAACTAATCAAGTTTGCGCATTAATCTGGACTTGCCCTTGTACAGATTTGCCACTCACAACGTGTTATCTGTCGAATTTGTATTGAGATTTGGCTGAATTTAATCTAAAATCTTCCGATTTGGGTGAATTCAATCTAAAAACTTCCTCTCCATAAATGATGAGCAACATAGAACACAGAGCATTAAAAGTCATAAATCTGCCCCCATATGCTAATATGCTATAATACAATTTTTAGAATATTAACTTTCATATTAATATGAGAAAATGACAAAATTTTGCTTAATACTTGCTTGTCAACTAGCTGTCTAGCGGAGCTTAGTTCTCTGTTGTTAGCTATTTCTGTTTATGAGATATTGATATTTCACTTAAACCTGACCCAAATTCCAGGCGAGGACCAATACGGCTAATAAATCGGCTTTAAGGGGCTATTCTCTAAATTACATTGCTAAAAAAATTCCCCAATCCTTTTGGGTCCGTTTGGCAAATTAAGGAATAGTTTTGGAAGAGTGGTAATTTTGGAAGAGCGATATAATAATATTTTTTTGGAAGAATGGTAGAAGAGTGATATTCTTGACTATTCGGAAGAGCGAAAATATCGTTTGACAGTTGTTATTCAGAATAGTTAAAATATGAATAATTATGATACTAATAATGATGATGATAATAATAATAATAGTAAAATAATAATCATAATAGTAAGATAATAATAATATAAAGTAATATAATAATAAAATAATCATAATAAAGTAATATAATAATAAAAAAATATAATTACAATCTTAATTATGATAATATAATAATAATAATAATAAGTAATCATAATTTTAATAATATAATCATAATATAATAATCATAATCATAATCATGATAATAATAATTATAGTCATAATCATAATAATATAACTATAATCATAATCATAATAATATAATAATAAAATATAATCATAATCATAAAAATAATTAAAAATAATTATAATTATAATAATATAATAATAAATTAATCATCACTATAATCAATATATAATAATATAATACAATATAATAAAATAATAATAAGTAATAATAATCATGATCATAATCATCATAATATAATAATATAATAATAAATAATCTTGATCATAATAATATAATAATAAAATAATTATATTTATATTCATAATATAATAATATAATATTAAAATTATATTTATAATAATGATAATAATAATTTAATAATAATAATATAATGATAATAATAATAAATAATAATAATAATATTAATATAATAATAAATTATAATCATAAATATAATATAATAATATAATAATACTAAATCTTAATCTTAATCATAATATAATAATATAATATCAAATAATCAAACAATAATCGCTATTCCGATTTAGAGAACTAATCCGGTATTCCACCTATAAGTTGGTATACCGATTAGCACTATTCCGCACTCTTCTACTTACTCTAAAATTCGTTTGGCAAATTAATTCGTCGAATAACTATTCTATTCCATTTTTTGCTATTCGATTGAGCGTCAAACATTCCCTTTGTCATTGGCTGTTTTATTTTCACTTTTATTTTTTTTTTTGGTTCTATTTGTTTCCAGAGAGGAAGCCAGGTGGAGGGCTCAGTAGCGCTCTGAGCCTCTGACCGAGTTCTCTTCCAACCGAGTCTCTCTACTGTTCTCGCTGCGCCATTGGCATTGCCATTTACAATTCCATTTAGAACTGGAACCGACACAAAGTACAGTAACCAAAGAAGAGTAGAGGCGACCTTTGGTGTTCTTTCCTAGATCCACGACCTTTTCCAACAAAATCTCTATTCTAATGAGCAGCTAGTTGTTTGCTACATCGCCACAAAACGCTCCTTGAAGGTTGAAGCTGCATCTCAGGTATAATTGGACTTACATATGCTATTTGCTTCAATCAGTAACAAGTTTCTCTTCTTCGATTGCTTGCTTCACAAGTGTGATATCTCCCTACATTGCGCTCTTTCTCTCTATTCTTTAATGCGGCTTGACTTTTTTTTTTTTTTTTTCTATTATGAGTGTGGTTTTCCACGTACCCAATTGCCAGGCCATGCTACTTGTCCTTTCTTTTGGCATTGCATTAATTTCGCTCATGCCTCATTTTGATTTTCGGTACGCTTAGGATCTCGTGCATGCCGGTGATTAGGTTATAAATTGTAACCCAGTTATTCGGTCATTACTCTAGAAAGTACAAAATTAGAGAATTGAATTTGGGGATAAGTAAAGATGTTTCTCTTGGTCCCTAGCTTCTATTTATCCTTTGATGTTGTACCTATTTCTAACTTGTGTTCGTTTTACTTGCTGTGCTTCATATTCAATGAAATAGCTGCTGTTTGGGGTTTTGAAGAAATAGAGGAAGAATAATAGCTCCAGGCCATGGCTACTGATTCGAAAGCAATGACCATAGATTTCCTGCGCGCCAGGCTTCTGTCTGAGCGATCTGTTTCAAGAGCTGCTAGAGAGAGAGCTGACCAATTAGCGCAAAGAGTTAGTTAAATTGATGCTCGATTTCATCTAATTTCTAGCTTAGTCACTACTCAATCACTTTTTAACCTTGTTCATTAGTATGTAACTCATATTTTGATGCAAAGTGGGACTTTTCATCTGATTCAGGTAGTAGAGTTAGAGGAACAACTTAGAATTGTGACAACTCAAAGGAAGAAAGCTGAGAAAGCCACTGCTGAGGTGCTTGCTATTCTTGAATCCCAAGGGGTGGACTACCTCACTGAACCAGAGGGGATTGATTCCAACTCTGATCAAGACGAGGTAGAGGGAAGCGGACTCACCACCAGTGTCACTAAAGAATTTGAATATGATGGCAACTCTGTGAACTCTAATTCAAACTCAAAAGGAAAAAATGAGAGCTCAAAATCAAATGGATCAACAGTGGAGAGAAGTGAGGTAGAGGATGCAATGACAGGGTCAGAGGCAGATGGCCAGGTTGTAGCCGGAGGTTTGTCATGGAAAGGGCGTAGCAAAAGTCCTGACTCCAATAAAAAGCATAGAGCAGCAAAGCACATGAGGCAAATTAGACCGAGACAAATTTTCTATTTTACCAGCCCAGACCCATCTCCTAAGTACCATATGGGGAAATCATGCCGCAAAATCAAGCCTAAGGATTTAAAGTACTACAATTATTTTTAAGTTGTATGAATATTTGTAAAGTTACTGGAGAGGGCTGTACATGGTTCAGCTAACAACCAAGCCTGTTCCGTCAGGTTGAGATTTCCCCAATCAGCCACTGGAATGTGCGGACCATTATTATAGAAGCTGTTAGTTGTTGGTTCTGAAGGTTCAATGGGACATTACACCTATTTCATAGGATTTAAATAATAGGAAATTAAGGGAAAACAATGGAAATTATTTTCCTGCATTATATGCCTATCTATTGAAAGCAAACAAAATAACATATTAGGAAATAGAAATGGAAAGAAGTCAGAGTTAGAGATAGGGTGTGTTTGAGTGCGTTTACATTTTTTCAGATCTGTCCTTACAATTTATAGTTATGATAAAAATCTAAAACGACCCTCAACTAAATGTGGTCTTAAACAATTCACAGCTTTCAGTTGGGTTTGGGCTGGTCTGACTGAACAATTGACTTTACTATTGTTACTTGTTCATCCTTATTTGATGATTTCATTTTATTGATTCTTTTATGCCTCTTATAATATTGTATTATATCATATTTAGGTCTGGGATTCAGGATGCAGGAGAGAAAAGATGTTCAGATGGGAATGACAAAGGAGAAGGGAAAATTGATAGAACTGAAGATGAGCAAACTGGATTTTATGTTGAAGTTTCTAGAGAAGGAAATGAAATAAGCAGGGATCTAAATGGAAAGGATGGACAGATGGAAAAAGCACTAGAAGAGCAGGCCCAGCTTATTGATCAGTTCCGAGCTGAGGAAAATGCTCAGAGAGAATGGGAAATGATGTACAGCCAGAACAGAAAAGCGCCCAAGGTATGCTTCTTTTTTCTTCTTTTATGTTTGAATTTCTATTATTGTCTAGATTTTATTGTACTGTTTGATTTAAGTCCTCTAGATGTCTACATCACAAGTACATTTCCATCTTACCTTTATTCCGGACATGAAAATTGGTTAGTTTTACTAATGTGTTTTTTTTTTTTTTTTGTGAATAACAGGATGATTTTGAGTCAGAGAACAAGGCATGCATAAGCGAAAGCATTTGTCCAGATAAGGAGGAAAATTTGGACTACAGAAGTAACAAAATTGAAAGCCAAGTGGAAGCAAATGCAAGCCCTGAAATTGTGCCTAGCAGCTCAATCCCAACAGCTCAAGAAAGCAGAGACATGGCAGATGAAAAAGCAATTTTGGTTGTTTCAGATGGTAACATGCATACAAATGCAGCCTCCGGTGAGGATGGTTTGCCCATGGAAAATAATAACAGTGAAATAGAAGTCCCCAAACAGGTGAAGTATGTTCCTGACGATTCCTTCGCTTCAACAACAAAAGAGAACTGTGATTACAGTGTAGTCAGGAAGCAGCATTTTAATTCTGATAAGAATTCTTTCTGTACCCATGATTCAGATTCCGTGGATCAATCCAACAAGAAGGTGATTATTAGCATCCCTAATTCACCATCCAGTCGGAGCTCGCTAAGCAACAGCTCTCGAACTCATGAAGAAAATCCTTTTGCATTGCAATTATATGAACCACCACCCGAAAATTGCAACAAAAGCAGCTGCTGTGCGGTTGAAGATGTTCTAGAATCATTGAGGCTTGCGAAGAAGTCGCTAAGGGAAAATCTCAGCAAGAAGTGGCCTTTAAGTGACAACCAATTACTGGCTATTACTGATCGTCCACATCTAGAGATGGATCCTTATCTGACTATGAGAGGCAGCACTCCTCTTGATACACAATCCATGAACATTCCTGTTGGTTCTTCCTCAGGTCTGTTCAGATTGCCCACCGACTCATTTCCCAAGACTGGCTTTTCAGAGAATTTTCTCAGTTTGGAGTATTCAATTGATATAACAAAGCGACTATCCATGAACAGTTCAGGTGCTGCAATTGAAGATTATTTACAAACACAACTACTACTTGATTTGCCTGGTGCTAGGCATGCTTCCGGTTCTTCCTCGAATCTAACATCTAACATGGCTCCTTCTTTGCCTAGATTCTATGAGGACTTGAGGACAGCATTGCCAGCAGGAGATCGACTCTTCTTTTACGGCGGTGATTCTTCTTTTGCTGACCACCGCATGTTGTAGATTGTCAATGTGGGATATTACTTTTTTCTATTCTTGTGTATTTGGTTGAAATTGTTGACAGCTTGTTGTGTGCCATTTCTTGAATGCTTGCTAAATCAGGGTTTTGCAGTTATGTTACATAGATGATATAGTAAGTGCCTAGTAATTCCTTTTGAACGTGCTGAGTGGTCTATTGTTTAAAGAAACTGATTTCTTCATAGAAAAAAAAAAAAAACAGTCATGAAATAAAAACGGAAATACATAGGCCTAGAGTTTAAATTTTACTGTTCTTTTATTTATAACAGAAGCTGTTAAATGTAATCCCATGTCAGTGCCGCTACTCCTAAGTAAGAACTCATGAAATGGTAAACATAGTTGATGAATGACTGATCTCCTAACTTACAAACCACTCATTACGCATTCAATAACGCTTTATTTATTATTATTTTTCTTGCCTTAGGTTAATTGTCCCGTATCAACAGTCAACACTATGTCTTGCAGTGCGAACATGTGGCTACTCTGGTGGGGTTGCGGATGAATTATGTTGGCGTAAAGGACAATCTACCGCTCATTATATTCTCCTCTCTCTGAATTATTATTGTCCTCGCAGTACTATACGCAATATGTCAATGCATAATAATAATATAATACCATACTTTTAAAACTCCGGCTTTTATGCTTTTGTCCCGAAATCTTGAATAAAATTACCAAGTCCACTGATCAGAATTATTGTAGGTCATAGGAATACATGTGCGAATTCTATCTTCTTTGATTATTCCAATAAAAACCAACTGGCATTGGCTCATAAAATTAAGTGCAAGACTGCAACTCTGCAAGTTATATACAAATTATCCTAAAATTCCTAATGATTCATATACATAACTTATACGAATTATTTTGCGGCATGCTGTGTGGAAGGTTGTACTCCCATTGCGCATTGGTGGTAAGTGTCGGCCGACGTATATTTCATTGGTTTGCATGTTGGCAAAATAATTTCTCGTTTTAACAATTGGTCAATTGCTAAAAATGTTGATTTTGTTCTTAATATACTATTTTATAGTCCTTGTTTTTTCACCTTTTTTATGCGATTTTACGCAACCTTTTTTTTTTCTTTTCCTTGTCTTGAGTCTTGACAGCTTAGGCTAAACCTAGCTAGCCTGGAGTCAGACAAAGCACCACTGTTTACAAGTCACATCTCTGCATCGACCCCACCCACCGACTTAATATAACCTCTTGGAATTCGTTCCATACGTGCACGTGTCTCATTGGTTATGTACTACACGCCATGTCATGTGTAATGTGTAACGTGTGATGTTATCCATGTTGATTTCAACCGAAAGTCTACTAATACTAAGGTACGTACGTACGAACAGAACCTTCCCTCGCTTGTTAAATGAAATCAATACAGGAGGGGAGAAAGAACGACCAGATCCGGTTCTCTCGGACCTCTTCTTTAACTTTTTATTTGTCTCATAAAATTGCGTGTATATATGCCCTCTTTCACTTCTCAGATTCATCTATCCGTCCAAATCAAGTAAAATTGCCAATGAATTACAGCAGTGCTAGATTTTGCTTGCCACATCAGCAGCTAAACTTGGCCGGAGAGGCATGTATGGCAACCGCCAGTGATGTCTCAGACTACTTCGCAAACACTCCCGACAATCTCACACTGCTCAGCATGTTGCCTTGCACAAGTCGAGCTGCAGCCAACAACAGTATCAGTAGTTATAATTCTGAGAGGATGTTGAAGCATGCAGTTCCAATTGCTACAAACAGTTCCATGTTTGTGGGAGAAGAAGGAGATGGAGGTGGAGGACGGTGGCCGAGACAGGAGACACTGACATTGCTTGAGGTCAGATCCAGGTTACATGCCCGATTCAGACAATCTACGCAGAAAGCACCCCTTTGGGATGAGGTATCAAGGTACTGAACTTCTTAGCATTAATGTGCATTTCTCATAGCATGACAAATTTTAAAGTACCGTAAGTGCGGCATGGGAGCACTCCACGTTGATCATATTGTTGATAAGTACCATAATTAGCAGAAACTCAGTATACAGATCGGATTGTTGATGCCAGCAGATGCCTCTACCATATATTTCCTATATGTTTTAGTGTTTACGAGTCCTGTTAAAATGGCCCTCGCTAATAGAAGAACTTATGTAAACCAAAAAGAAGGAAGCATTATATCATGATACGTCTTATTTAGGAGTCCAAATGACCAAATCAAGAGGCCAAACTGCTTTTATTTTTACAACATATAATATCTGATAAACAAAATTATCATATTTATACTAATGTAACAATTATCTAAACTAAACATATAGTTTAATTAACAATAGAAGCTGTGAGTTATCTATCCACAAAAAACTGACACCCTCTCGTTACATTTCCCACCTATTTACATGTTGATATTAATTGCAATAGGCAAATACTAAATGCCTTATAGACAAGCATTGATGAAGAGACTATTCAACATTGCATTTGAGAATATACAATCCTCAAAGCAATCATCATCGATTGCTCATTAAAGTTATCTCACTACAGGAGAGTGTCGCATTTACATCTGACAAATCAAATGTAATAAACACTATTTATATCAGTAGGCTCAGCTCCTCCCGTCAGTCGGTGGCACGGTCTGAGGTCGGCGGAACGACGGCGGGAAGGAGAGGTCGTGCTGAGGCTTGCGAGGGGGATGCGAACAGAGGAGGGAGAAGATATTGAGTGAGGGGAGAGAATGGAGGAGGAGAAGAGGTGATGGGAGGGAAATTGTGTCTGCACGATTGTTGATGCAGTTGTCATGGGTTGGAGAGAACGATGAGAGAGAGAGAGAGAATCAGAAAAATGAAATGGGTGAGTGAGTTAAAAGGTTTAAACCTAGAATTAAGGGTGCAGATCCATCTTCAGCTGTATCCAACGATTCAGCGACAACTTGAGGGAATTTTTTAGTTTTTCAGCGCCAACTGGAGGAAATTTATTTGCATCTGTTAAGCTAATGAAAACATATCATATTTATTTACATCCGCGAGAACTGATGTAGTACTGATATGCATCATCATTTTAGTGCGCCCCCTTCCATTCATTTTCGAAAAAAAAATAATTACACTTACTTGCATCTGCAAAATAGATACAAATATATAGTTACATCAGCATTACTAATGCAATATGTTCAAATCAAAATTTCGAAGTCGGATTTTTTTTTTGCTGATGCTAATAAAAAAGTGCTGATGCAATTGACCATTTTCAGATGCAAATACGATACTTTCCTGTAGTGGATCTTCTTTCAATTGCATAGTCTATTTAGTTTATCTATTTTTTCAGCTATTAACCAAATTTATATCAAATCTTCTAAAGGTTTTCAATAAAAAACTTTGCTTGGTATTGTAATGATAGGATTATGGCAGAGGAATATGGATACAATAGAAGCGGAAAGAAATGCAAAGAGAAGCTGGAAAATTTGTACAAATACTACAAGAAAACCAAACAGGGCAAGGTTGGCAAACATGATGGACGCCACTACCGGTTCTTCAAGCAACTCGAGGCTCTTTATGGAAACCAAGGCAATAATGATTTGTACTTCAATACACAAGCAAAGGGAAATTCCCAGATTGTCATTTCAGGGCAAGACAATAGTATACACAAGGTCAGAACTTCGGCATTTAATGTCCTTCAATCCTCTTCTATGTATGAAGGCCTCGAGTTTAGTTTGTCAATATCAAATGATTTGGACGATTCATCCAGTGATGAAGATGTCCAAGATAATAAAAACCGAAGTCTAAAAGGCCAAACAAACAGGGATGAATCGAGTTTGAAGGACTTGATAGAATTGCAGATAAGAAGGTTGGTTGACATACAGGAAACATGGTTAAATAAGATATCAAAGAGAATAGAACAATTGGAACAAGAGAGGATATCTCGAGATGAAGAGTGGCGGAGACAGGAGGCTGCTCAGTTTGAGCAAGATCAGCATATGTGGAACACTGAACAAGCACGGATTAAAGCTCGAGATGACATTTTTATACAAACACTTGAGCGTATCAGCAGGGATAGGGAGGGTATGAAATTCTCACAAACTGGAGAAATTGTAATGTCATAAGACACATATCCACCATAAAATTAGGTTTCTACATTCATTAACATTTAGATATCTCTTTTTCTTCTTCTAAGAACTGGGAAGGCAAGCCCTTTTTTCTATGTGTCATCTACTTAAGCAGCATGTTTATTAGCTCTGGTTTATTTAAGTTGGTGCAATTATGGTACATTCGAGATAATACTAGTAAATAATTGTTAAAATATCTTTCATTTTGTAGTTCATTGTTTTCTCTTATTACCTTGATTGCTGAATGAGCTGAAAAATCACTTATTTATATCATAATTCAAAGGACGGCAGGATGAAACAAACAATGTGGCCTGCAAACAGATTAGATAGACACTAGATTGGAAAGGAGAAACGTCTGCAACTTACAACAATAAAGTCAGGTACCAACACATAAAACATAGCTCGCCATGGCTAAAATACAGGGAGAAATAGTATGGTAGGACAAGTGTTATTTTCGTGAAAACTTTATGAAGATGTCACCAAAGTTACACTAAAACAATCTCCATACCATCCAGGTAGATATCCTAATAGCAATGCTTCTCCTTCAGCTTGTATGGCTGTAAGTAAGAAACAAAACTTTATATGCTCAATTTGAGTAGATTTATAGTAAAATAAATCCTAATGGGTGTTTATATATTTACTCAGCGACTTATAACAAACAAAACAAGGCGATATATAAACAGGATGCTACAAACATCCCAATTTTCTTCAACATTTAGATGTCAAATTATTCACTTGTTACAGTTCGTTAGAAAAAGTGGTCCATTCTTAAAAGAAAATTTCCCCAAATAAGTAAATTGAGAAATAGAAGCCATGGAAATTTACTAAGAGAAAACGGCAATGTCTATGAAGTATGAATATTTTCAGTATTTTTACTAATTTTGGTTGGTAGATTATCCTAGCAAATTATTAAGCAAAACAACAATTCAAGACTGATGGTTTACACACAATACATTATAGAGACTTGTATAGGAACTATTTAGAGGATGGTGATTGATATGCCACAATAAAACAGTGGATTCTCACAAGACTGTTGCTCTAATACATTACAAAGAGCTACAACAACCATCTTGGATAACATACACATAACCACAAATAAGTTTAGCAAACTGCAGAATTCTAGGTGAAATCAAATTGACTGGCACGAATATAACAACACTCAAACAATATGAGCCGACAGTAATTTTATGGCTTGATTCTTGTTCCCGGGCATGCAGACAACTTGTATGTGTCATCATATGAACTAGTTGAAGCTGCATCCTCCAGTTCATTGGAGCATGAACTGTCAAACCAAGGCGGTGTGGGAGGTCGAATGCCCAAACCCAAACTCAAGCGCAGAGACAAATCACATGATTTGTTTGAAGATACCTCCAACTGCCTCTTTTGAGCCATGCTCAGCTGCTGCACTTGCTCACATGGCTTCCTATTATAAGGCTCACATGGTGTACTGTTCTCTGAACCACCACCATAGTATCGTGAATGATTAAATGCTGTAGAGCTGGGGAGAGCACAATTTGGATTGGACGGACCTGGTTTTAAGAGCACTGGATATGTTGGCGTATAAATCCCTCCATTAGGATTTGAACTGTGATTAAAATTTGGATTTGGATTGAGTTGGTAATTTGAACTGGGGGTATGGTCAAGAGGAGCTGCTGGACGTTGCAACAAGAGTGCAGGGGAAGAAACTGAGTTTGATTTGCCATTGTTATCTAGGGTTTCTTTCACACTAAAACCAACGGGAGGACCAGGAGGAGTATTAAGATAGCAACCGGGATTGCTGTAGCGTTGACTTCTTGAAGCCCGTCTTGGTACACATCCTAGTATCAGTGCCGCTGCAAACCCCACAATAACCCCAATTTTCAATATATACTTATTTCACAAATCTGCAGAAAACAAGATAAAAATTAAGGATACATGTTACCTTCAATGCAGGGCTGCAAGAGAGCTCCAGTTTCAATGGATTCATCCTTGCGTATGATGGTGTCAATGGCATCATTAGCTCGCTCCCATAAGGTATTTTCGTCCATGTACTCAGCCTATATCATGACAAGGATAGATGTGTAGCTGACATCAATGTAAGGTTCTAAAAGGGAGAAAGGGAAAAAAATAATAAGAAAAGAAGAACAAAAGGAAGGAAAAGGGGACCTCAGAATTGGCCTTGGAGTAGATGATCTCCTCGGCCTTGAACACGACAACGGGGAGCTTGTCCTGACATTCCTGGTTCTTGCGGGTTTCTGGACTGTGTACTTCGTTCGCCATTCTGACAGATTGAACATTTTTTGTCAATTGGACCAATTTAGTAACCGATTAAACACAGATAGAAGCAATAAGAAAGTTAATCGAACCGATTTGGTGAAAAATAGAGAGACAAAAAGTAAGCAAGACAATTCAACCAATGTAGCAACCAATCAGCAAATTAAAAGAGAAGATAAAAAACGGGAAAGATAAAAGACCTGAAGAGGCGCTGGATGAGGGAAGCGCGCATGGGCTGGTGGCGGTCGCTGTGCCATGCCCTCCTCACGCACTCGTACGGTCTTGGTCCCGGCCGAGGCATCGCTTTTAGCGCGCGCTCTCTCTCTCTCTCTCGCTCACACTTATTCAGTCCAACTGGAGTGGAGATGGTGAAAGGGGAGAGGGGAATCGATCCTGCGGCCGTTCTCTGTCCCAGAGCCCGTATGCACAATTTCCTCACAAAAAAAAAAAAAAAAAAACGTATGCACGGACCGAATTCCGTGGAAAGAATTTTCTGCAACTCTGCAGGCATAATTTAATTTGAACGGCTTTCAAAAAATATAAATATAAATTTTAATGTATAAAATTTATTATTATGAAATCGGAAATTTATTCCGTATCCAATGGGTAATTCACCAGAAACGGTTAAGCAAGTATCATCCGGGCCGTTGAAAATCGCGGAATTTTTTTTATTTGAAACACGTAGGTATTTCATTGAGTAATAAGAAATTGAAATTCATACATAATTATGGGCCATCCTAGGAGACGCCAGAAAAAGTCGTAAATGCAATTTAAAAAAGACTAAGACGACACAATCTAAGAGACTGGAACAGTAAAAAGGAACTGCATGCTTAGCTCCATATAGGGTTGCAAAACGGATTGGATACGGAGAGATAATATTTTATCGTATCTATATCCGTTATAATTTTTCGGATACGGATTCAGATACAGATAGTCTCAGATACGGATACGGATCAGATATTCAATGGATATCAGATACAGATCGGATATCGGACGGATACATATACAAATACGGATATATTTCGGATATTAATTAAAAATATTATATATCATTAAAAAAATAATTACAGAATTATTAATTATAAAAATTAATTTTTAATTACAAAAATTAAATATTAATTATCATTATATTATAGTTCAAATGTATCAATGAATTATTAAAAAATATGATACATTAGCACAAATTATAAATAAAATTAGTTAGATTTGTAATGTATGCAAAAAATATAATTAAAAATAAATAATGAGATTTTTTTTTGAATATGTATTCGGATAAAATTGGATAATATCGGATCGGATATCTTCGGATAATGTCGGATATTGACGGATAATAGCTAAACGGACGGTTACGGATAGGTAATAGCCAAATCGTATCCATATCCGTTAAAAAATTTCAGATACGGATACAAATCAAATAATTTTTATTATTTTTCGATCAAATCACAAATAAAATTAGATATTTTATTATCTGTTTGCAACCCTAGCTCCATATGTATCCTATGCTCATGCCTGAGGGTAATCGCGGATAGATTTACCATGAGGGACCGATGTAGTTCACTGGTACGTATAGACTAAATATGATGTTTGATACATAGAGATTTAATATTATTAAAATAAAATCGTCCATCGCTGATAAGATGGTTTAAAGGAAAAAAATCATAAGTATGGAGTTTTTTTAAGCTCCGCAAAGGATATACATTATGTAGTTTAGGGCTGCAAAAAAATCGTAGTTCGTAATTTATTCAAATTTGATTTGAAAAAAATTAAAATTAGTTCGTTCGATTTCAGTTTAAAATTAATTTCGAATCGAATCAAATCAAATTCGAACTCACAGTTCGATCAAAATTAGTTCGCGAATTAATATAATTCGAATCTTGAGAATTTTTAGACCGTCAGATACGATTAGCAGTGATATATTAGTGTTGCGCCGATAGGATCCCCGACTTCTTCCAAAACAAAACCATTTTTTCTTCGCCTCACTCACCGACTCCAAACTCCTAAGACCTCGAGTCCTCCCGACTTCTTCGCCAATCGCCGATCTCCCTCCCACTTCGTCAGGCTGAGGCGCCGATCTCCCTCCACTTCGTCAATCTGAGGCGCCGATCTCCCTCCACTTCGCTAAGCTGAGACGTCGATCTCCCTCCCACTTCGCCAAGAAAATATTAATATCTCTCTCACTTTGCTCAGTCAGATCCCCTCTTTTCGTTGCTAGCCATTGGAAGGTAGTGCTTCAATATTTTTCCTCTCTTTTTGTGATTGGCTTTTGTTACTGGTTTACTGTTTCAAAGGTTGCAAGCTATGAAGTAATTTACTACTTCAAAGTTTGCAAGTTTGTGATTGATTTTTGTTACTGATACACTTGCATATTTGCATACCATCTAGATGCTCTTTTATCCCCGCAGTGAATTTTAGTAGAAAATAGAGAGAATAATCAAGTGATCCTAAAGAATTAATGATGAATTTATGGACTGATTTTTTTGGTACGATCTGTTATGGATTGATTTGTAATCTACCCTTGCATACTATTATGAATTTATTTGATTTTATACATTTTTATACAATTTGTTATGGCTTCTAGTAATTTGTTGCTCAAGTTATAATTTCTGATATTTGTGTTTTAATATGTTATATATGATGTCGCTGTTATTTTAAAATCTTATATGTTGTATGAAGTTTTTCTGATATTTATGTTATTTTGTATTTTCAAGTTATAATTTTTGATATTCGTGTTATTTTGGTTAGAAATTGAATGATATGACAATCTGTTTTGCTAGAACTAGCTATCTACGAATATATCAATTTCAAACTATGGACTATGGAAGTCTGTTTTTTATTATGTTTTATTATAGCTACTGGACTGATAAGTTTCATATATAAATTTTGAACTATTTACGAATCGAATCGAATAAGTTCGAACTTTATCGAATCGAATTTCAAACTATCATTTAAGTTTGAAACTGTCTATTTATTTCAAATCAAACTGGTTTGAAATAGATTTCAAATCAATCTCGAACACAAACATGTTCGATCGAATTTGATTTGTTTGCAGCTTTAATGTAGTTCACTGAGTGTCCTTCAAAAACCCAACATCAGAAAAAAAACATTAAAAAGTTAGTGAGACCGAATATTTTTTCGGGCTAAACTGAAAAAAAAATTATAATTAGATAGATCAAAAGAATTATACAATCATTTTAGAATGCAACAAAATATTGGACATTGGTGCTTGAGAAAATTGAGAAGAGCGAGACGGACAGTATATCTAGGGGATCAGCTAATCTTAGCTGAATTTTTAAAAATATATATTTTTGAATTAAATTTTTATTAATCTGATTTTTTAGATTTATTAGATAAAAACATATATTAAATTATTATT
The DNA here is from genome assembly GCA_037127355.1 of Schoenoplectus tabernaemontani. NCBI lineage: Eukaryota > Viridiplantae > Streptophyta > Magnoliopsida > Poales > Cyperaceae > Schoenoplectus > Schoenoplectus tabernaemontani. Next base: position 2,938,815 of record CM073751.1, on the reverse strand, counting down.
ATTTTTATTTAATATTCGATTAACTATTGTTTTTAGACTCCATAAGATATCAAAATCTAATTACTAAGCTCGGAATTTTTCATTCCGAAGAATAACAAAATGATCATGTCTCTATAAAATTTTCTTTCCTCTCATCTTTTTTTATCCTCTCCAAATTTTAACGTTACGGAGTAAGTAAACAAGTTGGGTAGATTCGATCACCCCTTTCATCCTCCTTATTTCAGCACAATCGGTGCTGGATGTAGAATTTCAAAAGAAAATAATTTACATTTATTTAGTTTTTAAAAAAAAATCAACAAATTAAAATGCTCACGATTTAATTATTATTTTAATCATATGAATAACCTTTTCAGCTGACCTAGATGTTTAATCCTTTGATGATATAATTCAATGCTACATATACGTTTTATTTCATGTAATGCCTCCTAACGAGATATCCCAATCAAACTAACTTATACTATATTATGTAGGATTCTGATATGATATGCAGGGGAAAATTTGGATCTGGAAGGTAAAAATCAATTTTTTTAGGGGGATAATTTTTCAAATTTTTCGTCAGTATATTTTTAAATTTTTTATAAAAATATATATAATTACAGATGTATTTTTGAAAAAATTTCGGCCATGAGGGAGGGGGTGATGGCCCCCATGCCACAAGGTGGCTCTGCTAGAGGTGGTAATCGGGCGGGTCGGGTTCGGGTTCGGGTCAGACGGGTTGGGTCAATTTGACCTTCTGGAAGAAATCGGGTCGGGTCAGGGTTGGGTCGGGTCAATTTATATGTTGTGTTTTTTATATCGTTGATAGATTTCGATTTGATTGAAGGTCATTTGATCTCGGATTGGGTCGAGTCAGGTCGGGTTCGGGTCGGGGTCGATTGACTTTTTTTAAAATCAAATCAGGTCGGATTCGGATCCGGATGAGTTTCTCGGATCAAGTCAGGTTGTGCCACCTCTAGGCTCTGCCCTTGATGATATGTGTATCTCTTAGTCCGTCGGATGGCAAAATCAGAAAATATCTCAATTTGGTCGGAACTATATCGAATGTTAGTATTAATATTTAATGCAATAATTATATTAAAAATATAGCATTATAATTATTAGGGTAATAATTAACGAGAAAAGTTAAAAGTCGGATATTTATATAAAATATATATGCATATGTTTAATTTGATGAATAAATGGGCATCCCGTTTGGTGCATCCAGATCCCGCGAACGAGTTCATCGTATTTTTGTCTTAATGAGGTGTATACAAGCAGTAGTTTTTATATATTTATCCGACTGCATTAATTTACGTCGTCAACTTAAAAAAAAGAGTAAAAAATAAAAATAAAATCAGCTATAAAACTGATTATTAATGATAAAAAATTTTATAACATATTTATAAAATAATATAATTTAAAATATTTCACTATTATTTATCATACATATAATTTAAACAATTATGCATATACATATGAATATCACACATCATGTCCACCATGATAAGTGAACGATATATTATGTATTTGCTAAAAAATGAAACTCTATGGAAACTTCTTCCGCTCATAACTTTTTATAAGTTGTATGGATCATCACTTTCAGTTTAATGAAAGAGTCTCATATAATATATACAATTATGTATAATATGTTCAGTTTTCATTCATCAAACATTCAATCAATTAAGATAATTCATATTATTAATCCATATCATAAGTTATAGGTCAAATAATCCACAACAGTTAATAATAAGTCACAAATTATAGAGAAATTTTGTTATCTTATATGAATATGGTCTTGAGTTATATTTCATATAGTAATGATACTTGACTCCACTGCGATATCTCCAATTCAAAATCCTAACTGTGACATCTATTCGAATCAGTAAATGAATTTAACAATTGATATACATAATATACTTTTTATTTTATCTAACAATTGATATACATAATATATTTTTATTTGTTTTCTTTTATTTGTTTTCTTTTATTTATTTCTCTTTCTTTCTGTTTTCTTTTCTTCTCGACTTCTCTCTGTCTTAGGGTTGTAAGTGAATCAAATTCAAGTGAGTTGGGCTTGCCTCAAACTCAATTAATAAAAATACAAATTGTGGAAAGTATGAGTTGAAAGACTCGCTCAAGCTTAACTAATCATATTTCAAACTAGCTCACAAGTCAATGTATGTATTGATTCGATTTGATATTTAAATTTGATGAATCTATAAACTTTGAGGCTCGTACATCTACAAAACTAATAAAAATTAATACAAAATTAATATATCAACGGATTATGCTTTCAATAATATCTTACTAAGTTAATTGATTCACTCACTCACTAACTATATATCCGATACCACATGTTTAACCTCCCTAAAAGTTCTTTTGTTTCATCTCGCTAGCTATTGTAAATGCAATCAAATATGACGTGAAAACGTCTTATGTATTCTTAAAATGGTTCAAATACTTTTAAGCTACATACTGCTTTGATTCAATACTTCAAAGAATATGTATGTTTTACCCATACAAAATTCTAAATTATTTTGATGCCTATATCACAAAAGCTTCGGCTGACGGATCGTCAAATCTAGCTAGGGACTTCAGCTCCAACTTGCTCCTATCATATGTTTTGTTAGAGATTTTCATCCCTTACCTAGGACAATGCAGAAGTTTTATCTGATTTCATCGCTTCGCTTGACTTGAGCTGATTTCTTCTCTTGATTCTTTAGCGCTGAAACTCCACGTCACAGTTTCGTCTTTCAAAATCGTGATAGAAGAACCTTCTCTTCTTCCGGTAAATACTTCATAGATCCGAAAAAATAATCAAAGAACGGGGCTTTCTCTTCTTCTCTTCTCTCTCTTAACAATGGAGTATTCTAAAAAAAAGAGAAGAAAGATTGGAACCTCTCTCTTAGGAACACCAGCCCTTTTAAGGGATTGACGATTTTCAGTTTTGCCCATCATAATATCATAATTACTATTTCTCAAAAGGCCAATTCTTTAATTCTTTATCCACATCTTATATACTTTTAGTTGATCACTTCATTTGTGGATATATATAATATATAAACATTATATATAAACTCGGAAATATATAATTATATTACATATTAGCCCATATATTGTGCTGTAATATGGAACTTGTTTAGTGCATTTGACCGATGCACTCTGTAATCGATGCGCTTGCACCTGGTCAGGATGCAATTCGCACCAACTTCTGTAAACTGAAATAATCCAACAATATTCTCCGAATTGAAGCACCTGCTTTTTCAACTTGATAATGGGGAGTTCAGAAAATGAAATCACAATAAATTAGATGCAACGTATTTGTTATTTTAAATTTAGAAAAGTATGTAATCAAGAGCCTTTAGTATAGAGGAAACTCTACCTCTATTGTATGGACTCCATAGAAGGGGAATATCGGAATACTCTGGTTTTCCGTATCAATTTTCTACAGAACGATATTTTAGATCCTACTCCTTCCAATTATTGTAGCTACCACAGTCAGATGCAACGATACTTGAAGATAACAGCGTAACAATGAATCCACTAGTACGAAGCACAACAAACATCTATACTAGATAGTGTAACTGAAACATTATTGCAACCTAATCAAGACAAGAATAACAACAAAGAAAAAATATGAATCAAATTCAAAAGTAATACTCTTTAACTCCACCAAGTAATTGAAGAAATCATTACAGCACATTGCAAATATAAAAGAAACCTATAGTAAATAGACAAAAAGGTTCTAATATCATCCATTAGCCAATGCAATCACTACTGCGTCCATTCCATGACACACAAAAACTCCCAAGTTTGACGGACCCTCGAATACCACTAAAGAGCATTACTTGATATATTGAGAGAGCCACTTGAAGCCATCACCATAACCCATCTTGCGCACCACACTGCACATGAAGACCTCCATAGGGCGCACGTTGGAGTCAGCAAGATTGACCTTGCCTTTGCCAGTCGTGAAATTGGTCAGTCCCAAATAGTAGCGCAATTCTTCCTCTGAGGCAGCATATGGGATATCAATTTTGTTGCCTAGGATCAAAAAAGGCACTGTTGCAAGTGACTCGTCAGAAAGAAGAGCATCAAGCTCTTTCTTTGACTCAGCAAAACGTTCCTTGTCATACGCATCCACCAGATACACCACAGCATCCACCTATTGGAGGCATTACAAGTAGAAGAAAGTTAACTCTGTGCCACATTAAATTAATAATGCATACTTATTATTTAAAACTTTTAAGAGTTCTTTATCTGTTACCATTTATTTGGTGCTATTAAATGTACTATACCATCATCCTGATTCCTGAGAAACCAGCATAACAGTCAAACCAGATGCATCAACTTTACATGTTTTTTGCCAAATGGAGGCCCAAAGAAAGCAATATCAATTCCAAACTACCTAATTGGCAACAAAGAATTAACCCAAACACATAAACAGACAAACTTAACACCCAAGAGTAGCACCAGATTGATCTGACAAGATGTTTGTTCTAGCTAATTACCTCAATTTCCTTTTTATGTGCTATTAATCTAAGATTTCTACGGTCTTCATACTAATTGACAGCCATAGCTATGTTAGTAAGTAGAAAGCATAAAAAACCATAACAGATCATGCTGGAATATTTATACCAGAATGGGACCACACTGGCACACCAACAAAGAGAAAAGATGAACTCATCTTGCATATGCATCTGACCTCAGTTCATAAATATATTAAACATACAGATAAACATAATATGAAATAAAATAAAAGCAAAGCCTGAAGATGGAACCAGAGCATATCCTTTCGAAAAATATATAGCCAAGTTAAAAAAACAACAATATATTTGAAATCTTTGATCTTATGTTTTCCGATTGGGTTTCATTTCTAGCCTACCCCAATTTATTTGGGATTAAAAGCTTTGTTGTTGATATATAGCCAAGTAAAAGAAACTAAAAAAATTCAAATTAGCTTAATATCAGCAAAAGTTCAAATATACAGAAGATTTGTCCAATCCAGAAAGGTCCCCCAATACGAGCTTTTATAGGCCTTAACAAATTTCAAAGACAACCATTGATCATAATCAGAAGAATCTTATATCTTCTAGGTTCTCCACAAACTATGGTGCAAAATGAATATGCTAGTAGGCAACATTCAAATCAGTGACAGGATCAGGATAAGCATTCTCATTTTAAAATTCTAATTCTCTATCCATAAAAAAATAGAAAAAAAATTTCCAAAAAATATAAAATTTGATCTTCAAGCGTATTTCAATATGGAGGTCACTCTGAATGGTTGGAACGGTCATTTGAATTCGAAAATGACAGATATGGCGTGAAGTGAAAAACATTTTGTACTTAACAACTAACCATAATATATATATATATATATATATATATATATATATATATATATCACGGAGGCCTTCATTCTTAACATTTTAGCCATTTTGTATAGACTCAAGAGAACATGGACAAATTGATTACCAAAATATTACAAAAAAGTGTATCTTACAAGATCTTGAGTTTTTAGTGAATGATTGAATATTGCATATCAACAATTTTTATCAGCAATGCAATGAAACAATTGTAGGTTTCAGAAGAGTAAACAGCTCAGGTTGGATAGTCCAAAATGCATATGGAAGTGTACTCAAACCAGTGAAGCATTTTGGTTGGATCTAGGGTGTGCTCCCAATTTAATAATATGTGTGTGTGTGGGGGGGGGGGGGGGGGGGGGGGTACAAGAATACGGCAAACACTTATACACATCTCCAAATTTGTCAGCTCACGACATAGAGCTTAACCTTGTTAACCCTCAATTATCCTCCCTCTCCTCCATTCCCTTCTCATCCAGACTAGTTATCACACCACTAAGCAAAAGTAACTTTATAATGACAATCCTAAACACAGGACAAGTAATTCATTGATAATTGAATTCTTGTATACTCTCAAATTGAATCTTGGGAAAGAAAAACACAGCTAACCATAAAAAAATATATATATTTTAGACAAGCATGAAAGGATTGAAACCTTGGCATAATAATCCTTCCAGACACGGCGTGCAATTTGATGACCACCTAGATCAAAGGCCTTGAACTTGATCTTTCCGATGCTCAGCTCCTCTGAGGTAGGATGCTGTGTTGGTTGGTGCTGGACCAATCTCTGCACACACGAATCAATATTAATCGATTTTTACGCGACAAGTTCCAGGTGCAGCCTCTAGCACATTCTTTCCATTATCAAAAGAACAATCGCGAATCCACAAGCCTCGCACGATATACCGCAATACTTGCGGTATATTAGCATAAAATTGCAAGAAATAAAGGAGAAAAAGCATGCAAAAGAACCTCGTCTTTGAGCATGTGAAGAAGCGTTGTTTTCCCGGCGTTGTCGAGACCGAGGAAAAGAATCTTCGCCTCCTTCTGCCACAGACCGAGCGACGCCAAAACGCCATAGAACCAATCTACGAGGAACATTCTTCTCAGATCAGATCCGATCCGATCACAAACCGATCGAATCCACCAAATTTAGAACGCCGACGGATCCCGATTCGGTGCCACGAGCGCCTATGGACAGGGAAGGAAGAGAGAGAGAGAGGCAACAGATCTAAAGGAAGAGGGCGATATTTGTGGGATAAAAAAGCCACCTACTCGCCTCCTCCAACAATCTCCCCCTGACAGTGGGAAACTGGTATCGAGCAGTTTTACAAACTGCCCCCTGTTTCGAGAGATAAATTTATTAGTGAGAGTATTGCTTATTATTAGGGTCCCAGCTTATCAATTCCGTGTTAAGAGACTTCTCTATCTATATGGTCCATTTGACTACAAACATCCACCAATGTTCAATGCTATATTAAAAAGAGAAGTTTTGTGGTCTTATAATTAAGTCTTCTATAGAAGTGAATACACATAAATAAATTGCTAAAATACAGTGAAGGAATATTATAGATTTCAAATATATCCATTAAAAATTTTAGAATATTTATCACCTCTCAAAAAGAGATATGGATCAACATTGCAAATCAGAAAAGGAAATGATATAATTTAGGTTACATTAATGTTCAAATTGTTGGAATAATACAAGTCCCGCTTGATGATTCACGGGTACATCTTTGCCTATATCATATGGCCTAATAATTTTTAATTCGATAAAAAGATTATACTTTCAAACTCCAATTATAATTTTTGTAAGATAAAACTCAAAAGCTACACGGAATTAAATTGAAAAGTGAGAAAGTAATTTAATTTGCCTTGTGCACAAGAGAGAAAAAGAAAAATATTTCACCTTCTCAAATGAGCTATGTTTGTCACCTCCAAATTGGAGTTGTAACTATGACTTTTTCATCTTTTTTCTTATTTTTGCAGGAACAAGGAGTATTATTTTTTACTCCAATTTTAACCTGCGTCGGAAATCTTGTTATAAGAGCAAACTACGGAGGTGAGAAAGAGAGGGAGAACTCACGAGATTCCTTTTCGATCCCGTCAATTAGTATTTCAAGCATATTTTCCTCGTCTCCAAGGAAGCGAGAGACGTACGACATCACCGCATCTACATGAAAGGAGGAGATCGACGGGAAGAGCGAAAAAGAGAGGTTAATGAATAAATGGAAAGGAGCAGCTCGGCGAGGGAAGACGATTTCAGCGAAAGCGGAAGTTTCCTCCATCGCTGAAAATCGCTCGATTGCTAATCCGACGTGTACATTAGAAACGAGTTTCTAAATTAGAAACTCTCGATTCGGTTTCTAAATTAGAAACCGATGCTCCATCACTGAAATAAAAAATAATTAGCGACACGTCAGAATAAAAACTCAATAGCAACTAGCGTTGGAGATGCTCTTACATATACAGAAGTAAATGTGTATAATATATAACTAAATATTCAATACAGGTCAAAATTCACTAAATTGCATGTCAGACATTGAGATCTTCGATTATAGCTTTCAATTTGGGCAACATTATTTTAAATACACATTAAAACTAATTAATTATGACTCGGCTATATACAATGGATATAATTTCTAATCAAATGCATATAAAATATATATGATGAATCACAAATGATCCAATGGTAACTAATTAAAATACCGCTCAAGATTCAAGAGGTTATGAATTCAAATGAACTTAACTTAAAAATTGAAAGCCCAATTCTCACAAAAAAGAAGTATGCATGGTGAATCATAACCGATCTGGCATGATGCGAGTTATATCATGGCTGACCTGCCCATTATAGGATTTGGGAAATTTTTAAATTTGGACCTGCCTGGTTATTTCTTCAATTTGTAAATTATTCTTCTTTATTTTTGTTGGGATGAAATATTGCTTCACCATGGTCTCTATTTGCTCGAATTTAACTGTCTATTTTTTTTAATACTCTTTGCGAACCCGTCGCTGCGTCTTTACAATAAATCAATAATTAAGTTAGAAAAGGAGCAGCTTGTTCTTTGATCCATGGATCCCCTTTTCTTGGTTTTAAGATTAAATGAGACCATATGCTATAGTCTGAAAAAGGAAGAAGGTTTAAAATGCATTTTTTTATTTATTTAGGATTTATGATGAGTATATTTATATCTGAAAATATTTTGCCTCCATCTAAAAAATAGTTATAATTTTTTCACCCCACGTGCTTTATAAAATTTGAACGATTAGCATAATTGTTAATGATGATTATATATTTATTAAATCAAACACAAATATTTATTAAACACAACCTGTAATTATTAACTGTAATTTGTCCATTCAAAATAGTTTCAATTTTTTTTCACCGCACGTGCAGCATAAAAATCGAACGGTTGACATGATTATTATGGATAGATATATATTTATTAAACATAACACATAATTATTAACTATAAAAGTTAAATAATCTTTTAACAAATATAAGTTATATTGTTTTAATAAATATAAATTTAATTTAACAGATATGCTAACTTTTATAGTTAATAATTATATATTTCGTTTAATAAATGTGTTATGTTTAACAAATATATATATCTTTTCACAATATTTTATGTCACTACTTAATTTTTTTATGATGCACTAAGATGCAAAAGCTTTAACTGTTTTTGTATGGATAAATTATAGCTAATAATTATGTATTGTGTTTAATATATATAGAGAGAGTAAAGATACCGTGAGCTTAAGTTCACGGAGGCCTTCCGTGAGGTTAACTCAAAAAGTATATTAAATCATCTCTAAATTTTAATTTATCATGCTCATTAAATTTTTTATATGAAAATCTTGTGGAATACAAAAATTTAGAGTGTTTTGAGTTTTTTAAGTCACCATTTTTATTTTTAAAAATGATGTTCAAATATTGAATATATTATTATTTTTAGAGCTCATTTTCAAAAATTAAAAACCATAACTTAGAAAATTCAAAACACTTTAAATTTTTATAACCCACAAGATTTTCATATAAGTAATTTAATGAGCATGATAAATTAAAATTTGAACATGATTTATGTATTTTTTGAGTTAAGCTCACGGAAGGCCTCTGTGAGCTTAAGCTCACGGTGTCTTTACTATATATATATATATATATATATATATATAGAGAGAGAGAGAGAGAGAGAGAAAGTAAAATTAGCGTGCTCCTAGGAGCACAGAGCCCCTCCATGATACTAGCTCAAAAAGTATATCAAATGATTTTCAAATTTTAATTTATCACTCTCATTAAATTCTTCATATTGAAATCTTATGGGATACAAAAATTTGGGGTATTTTGAGTTTTCTAAGCCGTTCTTTTTAATTTTTAAAAATAATATACAAACATTTAATATTTATTAATATTTTTAGAGTTTATTTTCAAAAATAGAAAAGAGTGACTTAAAAAAAACATAAAACATTCCAAATTTTTGTACCCATAAGATTTCAATATGAAGAATTTCATGAGAGTGATAAATCAAAATTTGGAGATCATTTGAAATATTTTTTAAGCTAGGATCATAGAGAGACTCTGTACTCCTAGGAACATGTTAATTTTACTCTATATATATGTTCGATATAATAAATATATATTCAAATTTGATGAAAAAAAAAATTCAATTTTTTTAATGGGCTTCTCTCTGTCTTCTCAAAAATAAATAATATTATTGAGCTGTTAGCTGTGGCATCTATATGCGAATTTGAAAATCAATGAATGTCATATGGGTTGGCCTGCTGAAATATCACTCGCGAGTTTCCACCCTGATAGGTAGGTAGGTGTAGTTAGTAACGACTCAAGACTTTATCGGTGGTTAATGATTTTTTTTTATTTGGAGTTATCATCCGATATTCACTAAAAAAATACAAAGTTAATTATTTTTGCTCAAAAGAGAAAGATTGGATTCGTGGATTGGTTATGGATGTGAAAGGTTTTAGGCACCACACTCACCCGATTAACTTAGTCTCTACTAATTTGGCCTTAAATAAAATAAAAATAAAAATAAATAATAGAAAAACAAAAATTAAATTAAGAAAATTATTGCTCAAATCACTAAGATAATAAAGGGGGAAAAGAAAAAGAGTGATAAAAAGTGTTTTTTTAATATATTTCTAAAATGTTGGCAAGTCGGGTAAGTTTCCTTCACCGGACATCATCTTGGCATTTGGGAAGGAATAGTTTAACGACTTGGATGATTAGATTTTAATTGAAAAGTGAACACTATCGAAGGGTTGACGAGATTAGAACGCCAACAAGAAAGCTTTGATATGATCTATCATTCTAAGATTCACTCATCTACTAGTTTTGCTCATTCAAATTAGTCATGGAGATGCAAGAAGGCCAATGGGGTATTTATAGGTGAGATATGCCATGTAGCGTCATGCCATGCAGTGTTATGCATTAGAGGGTTCATAATTGATATTTTGTGGGGGTTCAAATTGTTAGTTTATAATAATCTTGAAGTCAATAATATAATAAATTTATTATATAAAACTTTATTCATGAATTGAATATTTAAATGATATTTTATTTCCTTGAGTATTATTGAATTTATGAATCATTTCGAGTTCATGACTGAAATTGTGAAACTTCATAATATAGAATATACTCTTAAAAGTCACTAACCGAGATAATTATCAGGAACACTAATTAAACCGCTATCAGATTAGTATGTGGATTAAATGATGGTCAAGTTTCACAAACCATAGATAAAAAAATTATCATTTTAATCACATAGATAGATATTCTAGGAACATCGTATTTAACAAACCCCGAATAAAACATTAAATGGAATTGTGTTCGTATCATTAATGCTTTCATTCAGTATTAACTTCTAAAGTATGAGGTATTCATCTTTCCTACATAAGATATGTATGTGTGTAATTTATATCAAACGTCGTTCGTAAAAAGTTGCTATAAATGTAGCTTTTCGGTATACATAACTTATGCGGAGGAAGATATGGTTTGCCAAAAGTACTATTGTCCCTTGTATCTCTATACGAGTTATAGCATCACTGGGCCCCTTGATAGACTAAGATTATCTACTAGAGGTATAATTATATGAGTAATTATATTTGATAATTTACTCAGGATCAAAAAAAGATTAAGTTTGCAAGGATAACACACACACTTACCTTGAAACTGATCGGATAGCTATGAGACAAAAGAATTAACACAAATAAATAATTTACTGGATCATGATATTGTACAATACAGCATCATCTGTATAATTAGATGGTCATAGTGCATTCTGTCAGATGTCTCATATGATTATAGAAGTTAAAACAGTTTTTACTCTATTTACCAACATAATACAGATCATGTCGGGTCACACCGCATAGGAGTTAATCGAAGAATCTTATTGATTAATTATAAATTATTTATAATTAATAATAATATAGTTATAATTAATTATATATGATATAATTAAATTATATTTATCATAGAGGTGATAAGAAACAAAAATCAGATTGAATTTATAACGTGTTCGACACGTCGTATAAATTTATCGAAACAACAATCGAGAGAAATATAATTGTACATGATAATTATATATATATTTGATTTGAATTTAAGTGTTAATTATGGATTTGAATTTTGGGTTGAACGCCCATTAATAATTAAAGCCTTAATTAATAATTAAAAGCCCAAAATAAAAAAGGCCTAAAAAACTCAAAATCAAAAAGGCCCAAAATAGTCTAATGACAAACTTATAAATTTGGCCAACTTTATATTTTTGCTAACTAAATAATGAGATTTTGGTAAATTTGGCCAACTTTATATTTTTGCCAATCAAGTAATGGCATTTTGATAATTTAGCCAAACTTTAATGCTATTTTGGTAATTTTGGCAAACTTTTTAAAAGACTATAAATAAAAGGGTGGGATGAGAGAGAAAACATATTAATTCAGTTTGTATCATATCACGACTGATTGATTCGATTTCTATTTTCTCTCTTTCTCGGTTTACGGTTATTTTAGAATTCACATTGAGCGCTACTTGCATATAATTTCTTATTTTATTTCTATTTTCATCAAGAAACCATGATTTCATCTGTTCTTATTAATAATCTTATTAGTTATCATCCTTTGTTATTAATTAATTCCTATAGTCATGCTTTATTTTTAATAACGAGAAGAAACCGTGTACCATCCAACATTTGCTAATGGAAAGTACCTAGTATTTATTTACGTGACTGATATTAAGATTTTATAGCCATGTATATATCCATTAATTGAGAGCATGCTGTTATTTTTTATTATTATTTTTATGCACATATTTATCCTCAATTTAATGTTAAGAAATTTATCTTTCAACATATAAACGTTGCAATTACCTATTTAATTTCTCATGGTCTTTATGATTTGATCTTACCCTGATACTCATACTTTGTCATTTGTCTTTAGTATATGGATATATTTTTAGTTCATGAGTCAAGGATATGACTTTTATAAGTTTATATGTGGTAGGGTTATTTTGATTTGATATTTTCATGGACATGACTTTTGTAAGTTTATATGTGATATGGTTATTTTGATGATATTCTATGAAGTCAAATTTGAACCCATATCATGTACAAAATCACAAGTGAAACATATCCTTTTAGATTTTTCCAAAGGAAACTTTTTTTATTTGGACCGAGCCACGTTATATCTGTCACCATTTTTTATATGAAACCTGGTAAGAGCCACTTTGGTCATGAAGCCAAAGTATTTGAATTTATTTTATTTTAATAAAAAACATATGAACCATAAAAAATATGTTGATGCATAGGGCATATTATATGTCTTTGAATGTAAAACTTTCTTTTTGCATAAAGTTGGAATATATAAATCTTTTTTTGTGTTATCCCCTTTTGATTTTATTAGTTTGCCACTTTATGTTTTCATTAAAATGAGACTTATAATATATTTCATAAATTTATTAGTTCAAAAGAAGCTCGTGAAAAAAACTTTTCAGAAAAATTAGCTCATTTTTTTATTATTAACATTGTTGTTACTATTTTATATTGATATTACTAGAGACATGTTTGATGGGTCCTAGAGATGATACTTTAACCGACAATATTTTTATCGATGCCAATACAGGGATATGTTGTGTACTTCTGATGATCATTTTGTCGGACTGTAATGAGACATATAACGTACTTCTTCTTTACTTTACGTGCATTGAAAATAAGGATTTACTTTGTACTAGAGTGAGAAACCTCTTATAGTATAGATTAAGTCTGGAATGTCATACTTCGTTCTAAGGATTCAAATTCACTATTATTCTTCACGCTCATGAGTAGCAAATAAGCGTTGTTATATTTTATTTGAGAAGATAAATACTTTCATATTTTTGCATTGTCATAATTATTATAAAATTATTTAATTTTTATCATTACTATCATCATCATTATCACCATCAACTTAATGATTTTTATTTTTCTTACGCATAAATATTATTATTATATTTTATGAAGAGTAAAACTAATATGCTTCTAGAAGCATGGAGTCCCTCCGTGATCCTAGTTCAAAAAATATATCAAATGATTTTTAAATTTTGATTTATCACCCTCATTAAATTCTTCATATTGAAATCTTATTCATATTGAAATCTTATAGGGTACAAAAATTTGGGGTATTTTAAGTTTTCTAAGTCATTATTTTCAATTTTTGAAAATCAACTCTAAAAAAATAATAAAATATTTAATGTTTATATATTATTTTCAAAAATTAAAAAGAGCAACTTAGAAAACTCGAAACACCTCAAAATTTTGAACCCCACAAGATTTTAATATTTATAATTTAATGATAATGATAAATCAAAGTTTAGATATCATTTGATATAATTTTTGAGTTAGAATCACGGAGGAGGGCTCTGTGCTCCTAGGAGCACGCTAGTCTTACTCATTTTATGAATATGATTCATCATTTCGGCTTGTACGGACAAATGCTTTTGTATTACCAAGTGCTAACGAAAATATGCATTGATGTATGATCTTAGAGTGAAAAGATGCTAAGTATGATCCTATTAGTTATCCTTAAATTGATGATATCATGAGATTAGAAAATATTTTTTCAGCTAGTTTGAGTAAACACTTATCTAAAAGTAGAGGTGACAATCATGGTTCAAAGAAATCTTTTACATGTTGTGTTTTTTCGTAGTGATAGATTTCATTGGATTGAAGGCCATTTGATCTCGTTGTTAACTTTCTTAAAAAATCGGAATCCCAAGCGTGTTTGTCTACACCTCTATCTAAAAGCATGGTTCAAAATCTTTAAGAGTGTCATTTAAGTTGTTAATTTGAAGTGTCTACAATAGGAGCCATTAAATTAACCAAAGGAAATTAGCCATCACTTTTTACCTCTCAACATTGTCAAGAATTGATGAAGTAAATTAATTTGTTGGAAATTTTCTGAATTAGGACGCACTCCTCAACAGTCATGCCTGCCAAACCCCAATTCCGATCGAGAAATAGGCCCAAACCACAGCAGAACAATATATTTCAGCCTTTCATTCGATAAACTTAAAATATCACACACAATATGTAATAGGAAAAGTAATGGGTAGATCTGGTTTTCTCAATGGGAGTGTTTGGCACTCAATGGAATAGAATAGCTATTCCGACGAATTAATTTGCTAAACGAATTTTAGACTAAGTAGAAGAGTGCGGAATAGTGCTAATCCGGTATACCAACTTATAGGTGGAATATCGGATTAGCTCTCGTCGAATAGCGATTATTGTTTGATTATATTATATTATATTATTATATTATGATTATGATTAAGATTTAGTATTATTATATTATTATATTATATTTATGATTATAATTTATTATTATATTAATATTATGATTATTATTTATTATTATTATTATCATTATATTTTTATTATTAAATTATTATTATTATTATATTATTTATTATTATTATAAATATAATTTTAATATTATATTATTATATTATGAATATAAATATAAATATTTTATTATTATATTATTATGATCAAGATTAGTTATTATTATATTATTATATTATGATGATTATAATAATTATTATTATTATTACTTATTATTATTTTATTATGTTATATTATATTATTATATGTTGATTATAGAGATGATTAATTTATTATTATATTATTATAATTATAATTATTTTTTGATTATGATTATTTTTTATTACTTTATTATTATTTTATTATGTTGTATTATATTATTATATGTTGATTATATTTATGATTAATTTATTATTATATTATTATAATTATTTATAATTATTTTTATGATTATAATTATATTTTTATTATTATATTATTATGATTATGATTATGATTAAGGTTATATTATTATGATTATGACTATAATTATTATTATCATGATTATGATTATGATTATTATATCATGATTATATTATTAAAATTATGATTACTTATTATTAATATATTATTATAATTATAATTATATTTTATTATTATTATATTACTATATTATGATTATGTTTATATTTTTATTATATTACTATGATAATATAATTATTTATTATGATTATTTTTTATTACATTATTATTATTATCATCTTACTATTATGATTATTTTTTTACTATTATTATTATCATCATCATTATTAGTATCATAATTATTCATATTTTAACTATTCTGAGTAACAACTGTCAAACGATATTTTCGCTCTTCCGAATAATCAAGAATATCACTCTTCTATCACTCTTCCAAAAAAATAATATTTTATCACTCTTCCAAAGTTATTCCTTGATTTGCCAAACGGACCCAATGAGTTGTTCACTTCTTAACGTGTACTGTAACAAATTACAACATTTAATTAAGAGTCAGCAGCCGAGGAATTAGCTAGCTAGATGGAGCAGAACCGGAGGAGGTCGACCAATGTGTCATGTCCATGGGGTAGCTACCTAGAACCCGAAGGAATGACGTGTACTCCTGTATCTCCATCAGTGCATTTTGTGCCTTAACATTGGCCATTGATGCTTGGAAGTCGAGATAAAACATGTACTCGAAGTTCTTGGTTGTACCGACGTTGGCATCATCCACCAGCCTGATGGGGCTATATCAACATGGCCAATTTTTTTTATTAAAACAACCTGATATCTCTAAATGCAAAACCTGACAACACCTTGAACGGGAGAGAAGTCCCGTCTTTGTTATGTGCAAACACTTTTGTCATATTTCATAGAATTAATCACAGGAACACAAAGCTCCCACACAAAATTATTTAGTATATATTCTTCTTTTTTTTTTTCTTACAGGCACATACTACCTCTACATATATTTTTTTTCACGTCTACATCTAGAAACTAAATTTAGAAACTATATTTTACATCAAATATCAATTCTAAACATAGACCATGATATAGCTAATTTCAATGATACATTATAATCAGATTTTTCTCTCATCAAACACGTTGATACATCTTTCCTTAACTCCCTGGCTTTCCTTTTTTGTTCTGTTTGTGAGTTAGCCCTTCTCTGTTTTGTTTCCTAATTTGTCTCAGACCTGTATCAGCTTGCTCTTCGACACTCCCCCCTCAAGCTGATGCATATATATATATTTCATTTTCAGCTTGTCGATTGACTCATTGAAGACTTTGCTAGACAAAAGTTTAGTCATTATATCAGCTAATTGCTCATTAGACCGCATAAATGGCATTGTTATAATTTCTGCTTCTAGTTTTCCTTAATAAAATGTCGATCAATTTCAATGTGCTTTGTTCGGTTATATTGTATGAGATTGTGAGATATGTCTATGGTTGCTTTGTTATCGCAAAATAACCCCATCTCAGATTTTGGTTCAAAGAATAATTCAATTAAAAATTTTCTTATCCATAATAATTCACAAACGACCTTAACCATGCCTCGAAACTCAGACTCCGCACTTGAGAGAGTTACCACATTTTGTTTTTCCGATCTCCAAGTTACTAAGTTATCTCCCACAAAAGTGAAGTATCATGTTGTTGATCGCCGATCACATCCCGCCCGATCCGCATCACTGTAAGCTGCTACTTTAAGATGTGAATTGTTTCTGAACACTATACATTTCCCTGATGTACCTTTCAAATACCTAATAATTCTCATGGCAGCTTCTAAATGTTCCTCTTTTGGAGAGTACATAAACTAACTTACTACACTTACGGCATATGTAATATCAGGTCTTGTGTAAGACAAATAAAATAAATTCCCAACCAATCTCTAGTACCTTTCGACATTAGTAGGAGTGTGATCAGTATAGGCTTCTAAGGTTAAATTGGGACCATTGGTGTATCAATCGGTCTAGCATTCCAATTTCAGCCAAGAGATCAAGTATGTATTTTATTTGGGGTAGAAAAATTCTTTCTTTATTTCGGGTTACTTATATTCCTAGAAAATATTTTAACCTCTCATATTTTTCATTTCAAATTTTCTAAACAATTTTTTCTCTAACCTCTTGATTTGTTCCTTGTCATTTCCAGTTATAATTATGTTAGCCACATAGATTATCAAAAAGGTAATTTTATCATGTTCCCTTCTATAAAATATTATATAATCTAAGTCACTTTGACTATATCCATACCTTTTCATGGCTTGATTGAATCGTCTGAATCATGTCCTTGGTGATTGTTTCAACCATATACTGTCTTTTTTAATCTACACACCTTATTCTCCATGTTGTAAGTTTTGTAGTCAGGTGATATCTCTATATATATTTTCTCTTCTAGCTCTCCATGTAAACAAATATTTTTTACATCAAACTGGTGCAATGGCCATTCAAGTTTTGCTGCAATAGAGAGTATAACTCTAATGAAACCCAATTTAGCAACATGAGAAAAAAATTCTTCAAAATCAATTCCACATTTGTGTATACTCTTTTGCTACAAGCCTTGCTTTATACCTCTCTATTCTTCTATGTGCATCATATTTTATTGTATATATCCATTTGTAACCCACAACATTCTTCCCAGCAGGTAAGTCGGTTATTTCCCAAGTGTTATTCTTTTTGAGTGCATCTATTTCTACATTCATTGTATTTATCCATTTTAGATCTTTTTCAGTTTCTTCTAGTTTTTCAAGTATGATTACTGATGATAATTGATTCACAAATCATTTGAAATGTTCTTTTAAATGATTGGTGGTGGTATACTTTGCTATTGAATATTTCTCTTGACTTGTACCATTTTTTGGTATATACTGTTTTTGTGGATGCCCTCTATTTTTCCTCGGTGGAAGTTTAAATCCGGGTTCAAGAAAACTTACCTAAGTTAAATCCCCAAAAGAGTTAGACTATTATGGCAATAATTGTTGGATTGTATTATCTCTTCAGGATTTAGCACTTCTAGCCTGCATCCCATTCTGCATCCCGTTGATTTTCATTTCCCTCTTGCGCACCAGTTAGTTTAAGCATATTTATTTGGTCTAACCCATTTAGTTGATATATGTTTTCCTCTGGAGTGTACCTCGTAGTTTCACGATTTTCATTTCTAATTTGGTTCGGTCCAAACCTTGTCATATTCTCTTTTATTTTGAATATTAGGAAATTAAAATTCAATTCATGTTTAGTTGTATCATGCATCTCCCCCTGTATGGATTTTTGAGAGTTCTATAAAATGACTCACGCTCTAGAAAAATTACATCCATCGTGGTGAATATTTTCTTTTTACTGGGGCTAAAATATTTGTATCCTTTCTTATTTTGTCCAATTGTCAAAAATACATATTTTTCTGTCATTGGTTCAAGTTTTGAACAGTATTAGTTTTGAAGGGAGGTGTATACCGTGCAACCGAAAATCTTAGGAGCCAAGTTAAGTACTAAGTTCAGTTTAAGTTTGACAGAAAATATTTTGATTGGAGTTCTATTCATGAGATATATTTTGATGTTTGATATTCGTCAGTATAGCTCGTATGCAGTCGCTAAAGCTCCTTGGCAAGCCCTCCACAAGAACAACTTGACACGAGGATTAATTCCCTTTGATTTCTACATCATGTGCCATAACTGTTTGTCCTGAGAATTGATATTTATTTCACCTGCTGTCAGCATTTGATATCCTTCTTTGACCGCGCATGCTCCCGGATTAACATTCTTCCATATTAATATTGTTAGAATATTTAATATTCTAATATTTAATGTGTGAACTACTACTAATAATTATGAGCCAAGTTCATTTATAAATAATTAATTAATTAATACATCTAAAAAGTACATTTGAAGAGTACATCTAAAGAATGTATCTAAGTACATCTATATTTTTAATGGAAAAAATCAGTTGTCCAAATTCACTGTACATGATCTCAGAGGTCGCCTCAAGTGTTTTTATATAATCAGTTCTGTTCATTTGGTCTAGTTAATTATCTTAATATCTCCTTAATTTATCCATTAAGAAAAGAACATAAAATAAGAGACTGAGTGGAAAAATATCATAATTCGTCATCATTAGGACTGAGGAAAACTTCTGAAGATCAGTATTCTTGTATCTCTTCCGCCTAAAGATGTCTGCAATTCAGAATTGTAAGTTTTTCAATTATTATTTATTATTTTATATGAATAACGTTATTTTATGGACTGTGATTTTTAATAAAATATATTACGAATAAAATATATTTTCTATCATTTGGTATCAGAGCCAAACGTATTTTCATATAAGATACAATATTATAATTTTCGTATTCAATTACTAATGTAAATTGTATGTGTGTGATTGTTGGAGTTTTTTATCAAATTATTTTTACTTCTTTGTGTACAAATTGGAGATAGTTATGAGTTTACTTTTTGCCATCCACATGTGCACATGAGCATGTGGGTATTTTTTTTCATACACTTTGTTTGAATACAATATAGAAGCATGATTTTTTGGTCCAAACCTCATCAAAACCTTTTATTGCAAGAAATATGGCCCAACTAGTACCATCAGAAAATTGATCTAGGGGATTATAACTGGGTATGACAGGATTTTTGTTATGGGATTTGTATAGAATCCCATTGATTTTAGGGATGTAATTCTTTCTAACTAGTATCTCTTTATGTTATAATTACAAATTCTATTCTATTTCTTGAGATGTAACTTTTGGTTAATTTTTTTTCACTTATCCTCTTATTTTCTAGACGTGATTTTTTTAGTGGCAGTGTATTTTCTGATGCTAAATACACGGTTTTAAAAAATATTTATATATAATATTCGACCCAATGGAAGATTATTATATATAATTATTATTTTCCTATAAATGTACTTTTGATACTTAACTGTTATCAATTTTATAAATTTTAATTGTGACCGTCAATTTATCAAAATGAAATATATTTTACATTATATTTGTATTTCTATTATATTTATGTTAAATAAATTAATATTGTCAAATTTACCAACTTTAATTGTTAGTATAGTTTATTAAACTAATTATGTACTAAAGTTTAATTTATTTCTACCCAACGGTGATATGAATTGAATTTTATTTATGGGTCAACTATTATATTTTAACTGAAATATTCTTAGATATTTTATTATTTATTTCAGATTGATTAATTATTATCTCTTATAGTTGATCTAATTGTATTATTTTTATGGATATTTAGTTTATAACAGTAAGTATTTTATTTTTTTCTGAATTTCATGCAGTATTGAATAGTGTCAGTGCTCAAATCTCTGGAATAACACCATTGAATGAAACTAATTTCTTAACTTGGAAAGATCAAATTAAAATTTGTCTCGGTGTTCTGGAAATTGATCAGGCCTTACGTGTAGACAAACCTGCTGCTTTAACAAATGAAAGCAGTGCTGATGATAATGCTAACTTTGCTAAATGGGAGCATTCTAATCGCATGTCTCTCATGATTATGAAAAGCACTATAACATCTGCAATAAGAGGAGATATTCCTGAGAATGATGTAAGAAGTAATCCTTTCACTGCTAAAAAATATTTAGTTTCAGTTGAAGAGCAATTGAAGAGTACTTCTAAGGCTAATGTAAGTGCTCTCATAATGAAAATGCTCACTTCCAAGTATAATGGGACAAGCGGTGTACGTGAACTTATCATGATGATGAATGATATGGCAATTTCTGAAGGATTTTTAGTTCATTTAATTATGACTTCTCTTCCTGCACAGTTTGGTCATTTTAAGATCAACTATAATACACAGAAAGAGAAGTGAAAAATGAGCAAATTAATTGCTATGTTTGTTGAAGAAGAAGAAAGAATTAAAGCTAAAAAAATTGACTTTGCACATGCTATTACTGATGGTCCAAAATAAAAAAAATTAAAGACAATGGTAAAGGTAAAAATAAAACTAATATGGTCAAAATATATTCCTAAGTGTCATCATTATAAGAAACGTGGACATATGAGGAAGAATTATAAGAAGTTTAAAGATTGGCTCGCTAAGAATGGTAATGATTTCAATTCTATGATTTGTGAATCTCTTTTAGTTGATATTCCCTTAAATACATGTGGTGGGTTGACACTGGTGCCTTTGTGCACATTATGAACTCATTGCAGGGATTCCTTTTCGTGAGGATGCTTCAAAAGGGAGAAAAAAAACTCAAGGTAGCTAATGGATTAGAGGTTGAAGTCAGGCCGTTGGAACTCTTTGTTTGATATTGAAGAGTGGTTTATTCTCAATTTGTATGATGTATATATTCCTAGTATAATTAGGAATTTAATTTCTGTTTCTAGACTTGATGCGTGTGATTTTATGTTTCAGTTTGGAAATAATGAGTTGAAATTATATCATAACTCTAAGTATATTGGTTCTGGATTATTATGTGATAATCTATATAAATTATGTTTGAATTATTCATTTTCTGAATCTTTATTATCCTTGAATGTTACTGATGTTAAACGTAGAATTAAGAGAAATTGTGAAGGTGGATATTCTTCAAAATTATGGAATTGAAGGTTGGGTTATATTTCAAGAGATAGAATGCAACGTCTCATTAAGAATTAAATTCTCCCAACATTAGATTTTTTTATTTTGATAATTGCATTGAATGTGTTAAAAGAAAGTTTCCCACTACGAGTCTTAACGGACATAAATTATTTATCATTTTTATTGATGATTATTCTCGTTATACTTATGTGTACCTAATTTCTGAAAAATCTGAGGCACTTGATAAATTTAAGATTTTAAGGCTAAAGTTGAAAATCAGCATAATCTTAAAATTAAAGTGGTTAGATCAGATAGAGGAGGTGAGTATTATGATAGACACACCGACTTGGGTCAAAGTCCAAGTCCGTTTGATTTATTTCTTCAAGAAAATGGTATTGTACATCAGTTTTCTATGCCAGGAGATCCTCGACAAAATGGAGTAACTGAAAGGCATAATCCTATATTAATGGATATAGTACGTAGTATGATATGCAATACTATTTTTCCAGAATGTTTGTGGTCTGAAGCTTTAAAAACAGCCACATGTACTAAATCGAGTTCCTAGTAAATTTGTGCCAACAACACCTTACGAATTGTGGACGGGCAGAAAACCATAATTAGGATACTTACGTGTGTGGGATTATCCTGCTAAAGAAAAAGTGTATAATCCACATATTAAGAAACTGGATTCCAAAACCGTTAGGTGTTATTTCATAGGTTATCTAGAGATATCCAAAGGTTTTAGATTTTACTGAAGAAGGTTGTGTACCTTACTGAAGAAGGTTGTGATTTAGGCCATGGAGATAATCTAATTTCCTTTAAGCAAGCTATTATGAGCAGAAATTCATCTCAATGGTTGGAAGTCATGAATGATGAGATGAAATCTATGGAAATTAATGAAGTTTGGGATCTTATTGAGTTACCTGTTGGAGTTAAACCTGTAGGTTATAAATGAGTTTACAAAATTAAAACAGGTTCTCAAGGTAACGTTGAAAGATACAAGGCCCGATTAGTTGCTAAAGGATTCACACAACAATAAGGAGTACATTGTAATAATATTTTTTTATCAGTCTCAAAGAAAGATTCATTACGAATTGTTTTAGTTCTTGTAGCTCATTATAATTTAGAATTACATCAGATGGACGTAAAAACTACATTTCTTAATGGTGACTTGCATGAAGAAATTTATATGAAACAATCTGAAGGTTTTGTTGTCAAAGGCAAGGAACATATGGGATGTCGGTTGAAACGATCAATTTATGGGTTAAAATAAGCTTCAAGACAGTGGTATCTTAAGTTTGATTAAGTTATAAGTGAGTTTGGATTTAAAGAAAATACTATTGATCAATGCATATATCTCAAGGTTAGTGAGAGTAAATTTATCATTCTCGTTTTATATATGGATGATATCTTATTAGCAAGTAGTGATTTAGATATGTTGTTCGAGATAAAATATTTTCTATCAAAGAAATTTGACATGAAAGATTTTGGAGAAGCCTCTTATGTTATAGGCATTGAAATATATCGAGATCGGTCTCGTGGGATCTTAGGTTTATCTCAGAAAGCATATATTGAAAAAATACTTAAACGTTACAACATGCAAAATTGTTCTCCAAGTGTTGCTCCTATTATCAAATGTGATAAATTCAGTAAGTTTCAATGTCCTAAAAATGATTTAGAATGTGCACAAATGAAGCAAATCCCTTATGCTTTGGTAGTAGGGAGTTTAATGTATGCTCAAGTTTGTACACGTCCTGATATTACATTTGTCGTTAGAATGCTTGGCCGGTATCAAACAGATCCGGGAATGGACCATTGAAAAAGTTGCTAAGAAAGTTTTGCGTTATTTACAAGGAACTAAAAGTTATATGCTTACTTTCAAAAAGTCAGACAACCTTGAGGTTATTGATTATTCAGATTCTAATTTTTCTGGTTGCGTTGACAGCAAGATATCCACATCAGGTTACATATTCATGCTTGCAGAGGGACCAATTTCATGGAAGAGTGCTAAGCAGTCTATAACAGCATCTTCCACTATGCAATCATAATTGGTGGCATATTATGAAGATACTGGTCAAGCAGTTTGGTTGAAGAATTTCATACCCGGACTTCAAGTGATAAATAATATTGCTAGGTCACTTACCTTACTTTGTGATAATGAGACTGTTGTTTTCTTCTCTAAAAATAATAAATCAAGTGATGCTTCTAAATGGATTGACATCAAATATCATGTTGTTAGAGACAAAGTCAAAGATGGTACCATTGTCATACAACACATTAATATGAGAGCTATGTTAGCTGATTCTCTAACAAAAGCGTTACCACCTACTCTTTACAAAGAGCACATTGTCGGCATGAGTTTGGTAAATAAATTCTGATGTTGTTGTTGTAGTGAACAATATTAATAGTTTATGTATTGAAGATTCGTTTATGTATATTGACTTTGAATATATAATATTTGCTTATTTATTATGTTGCGCATTATTATTATTCTTTTTAAGAAAATTTTACTTATGGGATCAAATAAATTGAATTAACCATTTATTGGAAAGAACATCATTTCTATAATTAATGGGGATCAAATAAAAATAACAGTTATTCTGATTACATTAGTTTGGTTTGGTATTTCTAGCTAAATATGGTTTAAGTTAATGATATTATATCGGCCAAATTTTAACATGTACTTCATTATTTAAAGTTTAGGTCAAGTGGGAGAATGTTAGAATATTTAATATTCTAATATTTAATGTGTGGCCTACTACTAATTTATGAGCTAAGTTCATTTATGAATAATTAATTAATTGGTGCATCTAAAAAGAACATTTGGAGGGTGCATCTAAAGAATGCATCTAGGTACATCTGTATTTTTGATGGAAAAATTAAGTTGTTCAAATTCGCTGTACATGATCCCAGAGGTTTTCTCAGTGTTTATATATACTCAATTTTGTTCATTTGGTCTAATTAATTCTCTTAATATCTCCTTAATTCATCCACTGAGAAAAGAACAGAAAATAAGAGGCTGAGTGAAAAAAACGTCATAATTCACCATCATTAGGACTGAGAAAAACTTCTGAAGATCAATATTTTTGCATCGCTTCCACCTAAAGATGTCTCTATAATTCAGAATTGTAAGTTTTCTAATTATTATTTGTTATTTTATATGAATTACGTTATTTTATGGGATGTGATTTTTAATAAAATATATTACGAATAAAATATATTTTCTATCAAATATGTCCTTTACATTAGTGTTGCCAATGGTTGCAGGCACCTATTGTGTTATGTGCATGCTTGCTTCATGGCCAAAGAGTGTTTGTAACTTGTCTATATCCCATGAACCAATATCTATTATGTTATGCCACCTCTGCGACACTATAATATTTACTAAACTAGTAAAGTTTAAAGTTCTCCCATCCAGAAAACCATAGTTGATTGAACATGCTCACTTGGGTACCTTGGCCGAGCACCTACATTACATCTCCTTTGGTCTTTTTTCCTCAAATTCAACATTTTTGGTTGATTTTGTATAACTTGCCAGGTTAATTTCAGAATAAGTGCATCATTCATTCAGGTATTTTGCTTGTCTAATTTTTCCAAAATGAACTTCCTTGTGAAACTTGTCAGTTATGTGGTTGTTCTGACATTTAATGGTGCAATTGACATGTAGTACACTGTCAATGATGATAGTACCAAATTTATAAGCACTAGCCATTATGGATGTGAGAGGACATTGAGTTTCCACACCCCCCCCCCCCCCGCTTTACCCCAAACTTATCCCAAAACCTATCCACCAGTAGATCATGTGTTCTATCTCGTGTTTTCATTGTAACTGACAAATAAACCCTCATATATTTGTCCTATTCACCTAAGTATGGCATTCATTGCACCAACCACTTGTTCCTTGCACCTTTTACCACACTTCTTATTAAACCACAAGGATAATTTTTACAGGTTGACCTGTAAGCCTGAATGTATAACAAACTCATCCAGAATACTCTACAAGTTTCGCACCTCTTGTGTCGTTACCGAGCCAAAGATAACCAAGTTGTCAACGTATAATACATGGGTTATCATTGGGCCTTTCTGTGTGACTTAACCTCATTCACTTGACCATCTTGGGTTGCCTTATGGATACTCTGTGTTAAAAATTCTATTGACAAGATAAAAATATAAGGGGATAACGAGCATCATTGCCTTAGTCCCCTTGTTGGCATTATGAAACCGTCACTAATGTCATTTACCGAGATAGTAACTCAATCAACCTTCAGACAAGATGAGATCAGTTGTATTAAGGTTTTAGGGACTCTAATTTTTTGTGGTGTCACTTGTATAAAGTCTTATTCGATCATATCAAAGGCCTTATTTATATCGGCTTTTAGCACAGAGGATTCATGTTGATATTCCTTTGTATTAAAAGTATGAATCACTTTTCTCATAAATATCGTGTTATCCGATATATCATGACCCTTAATAAATGCAGTTTGCTCCATTGATGTCACCTTTTGTCATGAATGGCTGCATCCTATTTGTAATTATCTTTACAAAAAAATATTATAATACATTCCTAAGGTTGATCGACTGACAATCTTCTGGTGCACTTGGTTCTCGAATCTTTAGTATGAGCACAATTTGGCAGTGCATCAATTCCATAGGGGTTGTGGTCGTTATGAATGCCTTTTTATGATTGCACATACATCATTTTCAAAAATAGCCTAATGATGTTGTAGGAATCAAGCCGTTATCCTATCAGGTCCCGACGCTTTCTCTGGAACTCAATTGAAATAAGGTGTTTCTAATCTCTTATGGTTAGGGTGGCGCACTTTCTCCGATGTGCTTCTGTTGGAATCTTTCCAAAGTGTGAATGTCGAATGTTTACCATGTAACTTGTTACCTCAGTTATCTGTTATGGGCCCACTACTAGAATATGAGGCAGCAGCTAGGGTAAAGGAGGAGTCACTACCTTGTGTACCTTCATGCAAATGTCAAATGGCATGGGCTTACCTTTGCCTTATTACCTATGAAATAAAGCTGCACGCTACTGAACAACAATTGCATGGGACCGATGGCACTGGTTGTGGCATGCATAACTTGATATTTCTTGCTTGGGCTGACGCATGACACTAATGTCACTTGTGCAAACGTAAACTCCAAGCAGTGGCGTGGTAGTTGCTTGTTTATCTCATGCAACTACCCTAGTTGTCAACTATTGACGCTATTCTTCCTTTCCAGCAGGAAATATGATATTAAAAATTATATCATATTTATTTTAGTGGGTTGCTAGGTTACTTTGACATGCATATTTCTGGTGCCTATCTCGAGTTGCTAGGGTGATTTGGCATATCTTTTGTTGTGCTTAGTTTGATTACTATTTTTGTATATTTAGATTAATTAGATCTATTATGCTCCTAAAGCGTCTGAGTAATCATCAATGTAACACAAAATTTTGGAACATTATATTCCGTCCATTTAATTCTCTTTAGAATTAAATTACCCTCATTAATATAATTTAAACATTTGTATTCCATCTACTATCCATTTAAGCAATAACAGAACCCAATAATCCAAAATATATTACATCTGTCTAGCACAAAGTCTATCCATTTAAACAACATCCATTGATATATAATGCATTTCATACATTTTACTTACCCAATAAAATGGTCAATGTCTGAACTAGCTATAATTCAGTACTTAAAAATTTACAAAATGATGGGACACCTTAACCTCTAATATCAATGCATCACCTAATATCTCTTATTATGTATGATGTTAACAAAATAGAGATCTCAACCTAAGTCATTACAACACCATGTGTTCTAGGTGTTCAAAAATACAAACCAAAAGCAGAAATAATCAAGTTACAAACATTCCCAATGATCCGAACCAAAAATATATATATAGCCTACTTAAACCCCCCCCCCCCCGTTCTTACTTGATAAGATTGTTTAGCATGCTTGGATCCAGCTAGTACCTAACAACCATTGAATATGCTAAATTTTCTTCTACTTTGTACTCTCATCTGTTTTTCATTCCCAACTGTAATTAATAATTTAATAGAAAAATAACTCATCTAACAATGATTGCCAGTCTACTAACCTTGTCTTACCTCAGCATAGTTGGCAGCAGTGACCATTGAGATGGTTTGTTGAGCTTATTACAAACCTGAAAACAAGAGTTCATACTAGAAAGAAAGTTAGCTTGTTAACCTTATTGCATACTTGAAAATTATCACTCTTTGATAATATTGTTTTTTTCTAGAATGTCGCATATACTCACAGTTAGTTGATTTTCAAGCAAAACATATACCTGAATGAGCAAAAAGCAAGTGTTTTTAGAAATAATTTAATAGTGGACAGAGCATCCCAAAAACTATAATTGGATCAGTTAGTAGTACAACACAGGGGCTAACCCTCTCTTCCAAATGAATAATTATCAAATCAAATAAAGAAGCAAATGCCAGATATATAGAAATAATTCAATAGTTATCAGACTTCTAGAGAGAAGTTTTCAATAATTATCAATTTCTATTCTGAGCAATTATTGCTAAATCAGGATTCACATATGTGACTGATTGTCTAGTTCTGTCACCATCACAGGATCTTTCATATATTGATGACTGGTACTTGATGTTGCACTTGGTACACTTGTTAATGACTGGCACTTGATGCTGCACCCGGTTGTTAATGACTTGTACATGACTGATTACAAGGTTAAAAAAAGAAGAATCTTTCAAATGTCACTGGCAATGGAGAAGATGACTTGGTACCACACACGGTATTAAGAATTACTTAGTACCTTTGTGTTAAGTTAATTAACTAGAAGAAGTCTTTGATTTGGTGACTCAATCATGTTCTAGTAGCAAGGATGAGACTTAAATTCAAGAATCAAGCATGTGACATGCTAAATTCATGCTTCCAAATAATCCTTTAAAATTGAGAATCCACCTTCTAACAAATAATTTAGATGCTAAATCAAAGATAGTAGCATCTCAGATGCTAAATCAGCCAACTATTGGGCACATTAACAAGTAACAAAAAAGAGGTACTAGGCTAGAAATCAATAATTAAAAGTCATACCTTGGATTTGGACCAGCCTTTGCAAAACACAGTAAAGGGTGCTACTCTGAGGTTGTTTAATGCGAAACGAACAGACCCTTAGTTCAATACCATAACATCTTAAACAAACTTAATTAGGAGAGTGTGCTACATCCCCTGGCCATCAGTTCCATCAACCGCTTGATGCTGATAAACTTTTGTGAGTCCCGATCGGAGGAGGAGAAGGTAACAACAAAAGAAGATAGATGGAGCAGCGGATAAAGTTAACCCTAGATATTGAAATGATCGAGAGAGAGAGAGAGAGAGATTGGGATATATTGGGATTTAGAGCAAGTAAAATTTAGGCAGGTGGTTTAGCGCCTAAGTTTTGCTTCCTGAAATTTTAGGCGAACATTCTCATTTTGTGGCTATGGGAGAACTCTCCAGATGGAGAGTCAGAGAGAACCCTAGATGGAAGAAAGGCAAAGGTGCACAAGCAGTGCGCTATTCTGTATAGACCTGGTTTGGTTTTGGTGGAAATAATGAAGGGTACATCTGTTATATGGTATTGCAGTCTAATAAAATTTACAGTATTAAACTTGGTTCTAAAAACTTCTATATCATAGAATATATTAAGATGTTTTATCTGAAATCCAGGGGAAATGAAAATTCTCTCCAGCGCTAACACTAGAAAGAGCGCCAAAACTTGATAAGGGTTAATTTGCTGAAAATATTGGCATCCAATATAATTTGCTAGAAATATTTACCTCCACTACAATTTATACTCACCTCAATAGTATTATGATGTGTTACCATTTTATGTATATAATAAATTATAGTAATATTTAACAACATATTTTTTTCCACTATTATATAGAATGCATAATTATAAATGCAATATATCGATGTATTATATTATATGTTAGTTTGATGGTTGAATAATTTTTTCGGTCCATAAATATCTTTTCTTTGAAAAAAAAATCATTTATTTTGTATGATGAATATCCAAATCAATTAATATGAATCAGACAGTATGTGATTTATAGAAATATAAAGTTTATTTTAAATTCTTAGAAATACAAATTCACCTGGATTAGATACAAACCCAATGCAGAGCGTGTTGGAAAATTATCCATTAGATTTCATTATGATTCCCGCAAACCTAGTATAGAGAACTTCACATTTAAATCTTTTAAATAGCTTGCGTATTTTGAGCTCAGTAGCTTGGGAAGTAAAGATTAAATATTTTATTTATGAGAGAATAAAGATATCTACATTCAAATCTTAGTGGCTTGGGTAGAAAATTTATAATAGCATCGAAAAAGCAGCTGCTGATGGCATGGTTAAGTGGTGGTGTGGGACTACGCAAACTACTTATTTAACGGTGGGACCTTGATTTTCAAATGGCATGGGTCTTCAAATATGCATGCTAGTGTTTTATGTTTCCCAAGCAGTTGTCACAAATTTTAGTAGTGGGGTCTTTCTGAATTTGATATAAATTTGTTATGGCTCTTTTTGAGTTTGATATAAATTTTTGAAGTACAGTACAAATACTTTCATTATCTCCTCCATTTGAGTCCTCCCATTTTTATTTGTAATCATCACAATTCGATTACGCCTTCTCCGATGTGTGGTTGTAGCGTTAAAAAAAGTTGTATTTTTATCACTCCCTTGTACCTATTGCAATCGTGACCGTTAATATCAGTAATCATTTAGTTGATCTCCATGCTTCTTGTATTCTTGCAACAAATGGACTTCTCTTGAATGGTCTTGCAATGAAGGGTGTAACTTCTATATCTGAAGAATTTGAATACTCAATCTAGTCACTGCCTTCTGAGCTATTTCTATTGTTTTACTCCAACCTCTAATATTCTCACGCATTTTCTTATATTTTTCCTCCCATCCGACATCCTCATTTATCCAATCTTTCTCCTATGCATTTGTAAAATTCTCATGTTGCAACTATTAATGATCTATCTTAAATATTTTTCCTTGACTCTTGTCTTCCCTTATCCTAAGCATTATCGGGCAATGATCTCCTTGTGTTCGAGGCATATGATTCACATATGCGTCTGGTTAGAGATTGTAGCATGTAGCATTGACAACTACTCTATCAAGACGTATATGAATTACATTGGATGTATGTGGTCTATTGGTCCATATATATGCAGGATCTCTGAACCCTAAATCAATTAACCCTGCTTCAAACAAAAAATTTCTGAAACATATTCCATTTGCATTAAAAAAATGACTGCCTCCATATTTTTCATCAATATTCATGATTACGTTAAAATCTCCAATGTAACGCATTGGTGCATTGAGGGCTATTAAACCTTCGATATCGTCCTAAATTTTTAGGTTATTTCTTTAGAATGCATCTCTATACACAAAAACTAACAACCAGGTTGGCATTTGTGTTGTCTCCACCCATGCAAACAATAGTACTTCATCTTTTCAAAAATTCTCATCGTAATGTGTGATCCCCATATCAGCCACAGTCCACCAAATAACCCATTTGCCGGGACCACATCAAAATTCCTTAATAGCAGCATCTGCAAAAACTGTACTGACTTCTGACATAAACTTTTTGTTTCATAAACAAATGCAATATCAGCTCTTGTCGGCATGAGAACTGATCTTAGGAATTATTTCCTCCGCAGCAATTTTATGTCAATATGTTCATTTATAACTAGGCGATGAATCCCCGTTCGCCACTTTGATTCATTTATAGATGTTCATAAACTCTTCCTTGTCTTCATACACCGCTATGATGTTACCCTGCTTATGCTCAGAATGCTCTTTGCTACCTATTGCACTCATACTCCCCTCATTATTCCTTTTTTATCTCATGTTTATCGATGTAACCACCTCTTGAAGTAATCTAAGATCAAGTCCAATATAGTGAATATGTGACTCTTGAGCTTTCCTTATCTAGCCCTACTTTTTTTCATTTTGGGTTCAGTTATTTTCTAAAGGGGTACTCATGGTTTTTCAGACTTTACACTTGATATCTTATTGGGCGGCCCGCTATTAGTGATAGTTCTAGGCACAACACCCTGTCTTATGACTCAAGCTCCAAACTTTGTGTAAGAATTGTCCTTTTTGGGATCTTTTGAGTTAACCAGATGAGAACTTGCATTGTGTCTTAGTCTCTTAGACATACAGACATCTCTTGACTAACAAGAATTATACAAAAATAATAAGTTTAGATAGGGTAAATATCATGATAATCTAGATCACATTTATCAAAATGTTGATAGTAGAAAAGTGAATCAACATTTTGATAAATGTGATCTAGATTATCATGATATTTACCTATCTAAATTTATTGTTTATATACAATTCTTGTTAGCCAAGAAATGTTTGTATGTCGAAGAGACTAAGACGCTGAGCAGGTTCTCATTAGGTTAACTCAAAGTATCCCAAAAAGATCATGTTTCTTCCAAGAATCCAAAAAAAAAATAACTAAACAACCCAAACTAAATTAACAATTTCAGAAATTATCCAAACTAATCTGGTAATTAGAGGAGTAGGTTCAGGATATCATTTTCTTAGTCAACTCAAAAAAGACTTTAGTTTTACTTCAAAAGAAATCAGGACTTAACCCTACTGATCTTCAATACCAGACTACCATGTATTCTTGCTTAAACCATGCTTCTTGATTTAAATTTTTGTACTTAGATACTACTAAATAAGATGAATTGATAGATTCTGCCAATATAAATTACCTTGGTGGCGCAGCAGGTACCCTTGACTGGGCAGAGAGAATCAAGCGTTGACTGGTTGGATATGATCAAAGAAGAAAGAGAAATGAAGAGCTAAGAAGAGACGCTCTGGCGGAGGAGAAGGAGGAGAGAAGGGCTTCTGTTTATGAAATTGAGAGAGATACGTGAAGGATTGAAATGTGAAGCGTGAGAGAGTGAGGGTTTGGGAACCATGTAGATTTTTTATGGTGCAAAGATCTCCTTAGGGAGATAAAAGCTCATTTTAATTTAGACGGTTGTGGAGAAGTATAAATATAAATTTTGATATATAAAATTTTTATTATTATTAAATTAGAATTATTAATTAGTGATTGAACGGTTCATAATAAAAAAACCGTCTAACTTCGTAGAGAAAATCTCTACATAGGATACGCTTACAAGGATTTGCGATTTCAGAGAGATTGAAGAAGTGAGCAAGTTTCAGCGACTTGTGCGAACTTGAGGAGAAATAGCGATACTGCTCAGATTAAAATGAATCTCAACCGTGCTCTCTTCAAACATTTCAATCTCAGCGGTTAAAACAGAGATAATTTCGAAAATAAAATAAAAAAACAATGCAGAAAACATTCAAAATAATTGGATCGGTCTAGTCCTTAGCCTAAGATAAGATAATTATAGTTTTTTTTTTACATTTCACTGAGAGAACAATAAATTTTGTATTTCTTTATTACTAAATTTACTATTGAAATATTAGTTTTGGTTAAATTTAGTTGTAATTTGCTTAAATTCTACTAACTCTATTATTTCCTCACGTTTTTCATTGCTGACCACACCACAAGTTCATGCTTACTTGCATTCTCTGCTATGTAAAAAAAACTGAATGCACAAAACAAAATTCATAATTAGTTTTCTATTCAAAGCAGCGGCAGTATCTCTCTAAAACATCGAAAATACGTATTTCCCTTTAAAAATCATAATATCATATTTAACCTTTTAAAATATTAAAATTCTCATATGCAAATAAAAATTATTCATTATACCCACGATTGATTGGAAGTTTGGAACATAAAGATATAAAGATATGGAGCAAGTAAATAATAATAATAATAATGACAATAAAAATAATAATACTACATAATAATAATAATAATAATAATAATTATAACAATAATAATAATTTCAATTCATCATTACAACGGGTTGTGAGTTCTACTAAAAGTTTTAGAGCCATAATTTCATCTTCTTTTCTCTTTTATCTTTTAATTATTCACATTTGAAGTATTCTTCTTTAATCATTCACATTTGACTTCAAAAATGAAAATAAAGATCTTATTCCCTTGCTTATGCTCTAACTAAACATGACCTATATCATTAGCTCTAAGAAAAAAAAATTGATATATGGAAACATTTGCTGACGTTCCTCTTTCATAAGAGGCTCACTTTCATTCGGACATATGACATTAAACCCGGTAAATACCTGAGAAAAACTTTAAATTTTTAAGAAACTATATCTCTGAAGATCCTGGCAAGTGGTCACAACTTGCCACTTGCATAGCATAATTATTACTTGCGAACCATTACAATGCAACAAGACATTTATCATAAATTAAGCATATAGACGGTCAAATAGCAAAGTTAGAAGATAAAGAAACCTTTCTCCATACCACAAAAGAAATGCACTAAATTACAACCACGTTACTATACATAAATTAAGCTTTCTCGGTCATTTAACCTCAGGTCGCCAAACAAAATCTGTCACTAAGCATACTTTTTTTCCCTTTTTCATGGAAGAATGATGACTAATACACTTATCAATTAAAATAAAAAGGAAAAGGAAATAAATATCCTTCAATGCCTAGTAATAATCCTAAAGAAGTGTTGTACTGAATACAACTCAAATATACAAGCACCCGCAGCTTTTCAGGAAAGCCTAACCAAGTCTGTAGACAGACCTATATTAAAGGCCAATCCATTTGACCCACCCAAAAAGCCTGCTCATATTGAAGGGCAGTTGATAGTCTTTTAAGACAGCTGGTTCTCTTCTAGCAGCTTCTGATTTTGACCAGACATATACTCCTCGCTCTTGTCGGCTGCCAGGAACAGTATTATCCAGGACAAGTGCAATGACAAATGCAATCACCATGTTGAATGATAGCAGAGTGTTTAGCACATAGTTCACCTAAGATCAGAAAATGGCAAACATTTTACTCAGATGTTCACTATAAACTATACAATAGTAGAAAAACTACTATGGTCATTATATTTTTCTTTTTTCTTAAAGTTATATTCTTTATGGATTTAAATTTAAAAAAAATACAGAGATAAAAAGAAAGAAAGGTCAATTAAGTCAGGACATACCCCATCATATCGCGTATGGAAAGGACCATGAGAAGCAACAATGTACGGCTGGAAATAGCTGGGAACTGACATATTAGAATTTGGATGCAGGCCGTATTGTTGAAAGTAAGCAGGTACAGATAAAGAGAAAAACAAGGCCAATCCCATCACAATGCTATTTCGGGAGCTCCCACTTGCACTATAACGCAGATTCGACAAGCCAAGTGCAGCGAGCATGGCCCACATAAAGCAAAGGAGAGCAGCCACCATAACATCTGGGATTGAAGCTATAAACCCTCCTACTTTACCTGGCAAAGCAGTAGGAATGTAGTGGTACATTCAATAATAAGTAATATAGAAAAGTACTGGTTATTAATAAGTGATATTAGATGATATAGTATTAAGAAAGAAATGAGAGGTTCTGAAAAAACTAGGATTTTACCAATCAAAGAAACTAAAATGAGAAGAATAGCCCCAAACTCGACTGCTCTTCGGCTGCCCATTTTGGTGACAGCAATAGTGTGCACATTTTCAGTTAAAGTAGAGGAGCCAAAACCTGTACCCCATATACCAGCTAAAAGACCTGCTATGCCTTCCATTCCGATGCCTCTACTCACTACCCCAGGTGTTGGAGGTGTTTCAGCTACCAACAATGATGATGCGTGATAAGATCCAACCTTTCATATCATAATCAAAGAGTTAGTATTGCTAGAAGATACATAATGAATACCATATGATAAATTGGCAAGCTTTTGGCTGGCGCAGTAGGGATAACCAGATCTTCCAATGATTCGGTGGTCAAACCGTATAGTGGAGCATTTACCACACCAGGACTGCATTTTTCATTGTATTTAGCACATATACCTAAGCAAACATAAGCTAGTTTAGCATATAATAGAGGTTTTGCTAAGTGTAAACCAAAAAATTCAGTATTTCATTTGGACTTTTGTTGGGATGTATCAGCACTTTCATGAAGCATGTACCTTGATCCTGCGTTCTGTCTCCCATTAATGTTTCCATCATCATTGTTAGATGAAGAAACCAATTGTAGAACCACCAGGGAGGCAGGAACAAGTATAAAAATACTTTCATGTTTGAAATATAGTTTGCTACTTGGTTGTCAGTATTGCCAAAATTACACAATGCAAAGGATCATTCAATTGTGAGTGACACACAACCATCAAGGGTTATTTAATCATTATCAATTTCCACAGTCCTTATTTTCTTTTTGATGGGTCTTAGAGCATTAACAGTCAGGGGCTATTGAAACTTGGTCATATACTCCAGGATTACCAAGGACTTCATTTCCTTTCCCCACATCATCCCCAAACTTCATTTTTTTTTTTTGTTCAGACCAAAACTTAAACCGTCTTGATTATTTTCCTTTCATTCTCCCATCCAAAATCCATAAAGATTATAACTCGGCCATATAATCTGGCCTCTGGGAACATCCAGGAGTTTGTTTTCTCTTTCCCCACATCAGTCCAAACTTGAACTTTTTACAACAACAACAAAGCCTTTAAACCCAAATAAATTGGGGTAGGCTAGAAATGAAACCCAATTCAAAACCCAAACTTGAACTCTCCTTTTTTTCAGTCCAAAACTTAAACCCTCTTTTTCATTTTTCTTTCAATTCTCCCATCCAAGAGAACTTAATGATTTGTCAATGAAGATTTATGTTCCCTCCCTCCCTCAACACAACAGGATCTGCAACCTAGTAATGAAGGAAATCTTAGGCCGCTTACATTGTTTGCGAGAATTATTTAACACTGCTCCACTCTAAAGAGTGGCAGGTCATTCTGTCTTCGTAAAATTTGGAATTTTGTTGTAGAATTAGAAATTTGGGTTTCTCGATTACAAAAAATGAAATACTTCCACATATTCTGTAAAGAAAATTCCAGAATGGGAGAGACTATAAGCATAGCAAAGGTTTTGATGTAATTAATCAAACAAATAACACTTTTGTGGACAAGCCTGCATAGGTGAATCACCCACACAAGCAAAGAACAGAAGCATACAAACAAAGGGTGTGTGACCACTCGCAATTTAAAAAAAAAGAAATGAAATTATTCCAAAACATAGAAGTAGCATATTCATATATAGATATTACGAGATTGATAGACTCACAGAATCAACAGATGCAATAATGGAAACAACACACATCACCAGAGCCATCTTCCAATTGAAAACAGGGGTTCCCCATTGCAGAGGGTATGGAAATCTGAACCAAGGCGCATCCCTCAAAGCGTGAGAAGTATTTGCACGGCAATGCTTCATCCTTGTCACATGCTTTCTGCAATATTCAGATACATTGTTTGATGCAGGTATGTTTGCATCACATCCCTTATAGCTATACACTCCTGTTTCTGTCAGGATGAATGCAATTGCCCAAGTTATTCCTAGCCCCAATGGAACCTGCACAATGACAATGCTTTTCTAAACATGGTAGTATATAACAACGACATGCCAAATCTTTTTTGTCTCATGTCAATTCAAAAATGAAAAACACATACCACATAAATTAGAAATACTCGATATCCCAGTAACTTTATCTTCCGAAGATACTGCAACAATATGTAATGCACAACTGAATAAAGTCATATAGAGAAGAAATTAAAAGGTAAATTAGTAAGTCTGAAGTCATCAGAACAACACTTACAAGTGAAAAAATGAAAACCAATAGTAATTGCAAAATCCCTATTTCCAGGCACGCCCCTACTTGAGTAAAACCATAACTAAAAAAGGAAAGCCCCACTGCAACAATTGTTGAAGACACCACTATGGGATTAATTAACCTGACAAAATCAGATGGTGGATAGAAAGATATTAGTCCGCAAGGAAGCATGTACTTGAAGTTCAACATTTGTTTAATTTGCACTAGGTTTCTTTTGACAGTTAAAATACTAGTTACAGGATACATGCATTATATATGACAATTTATGGAATAAGTCAAACCTGGTTATATGCAATTCTGTAACATAGAAGAGTTATCTAATCTAATTGTAAATTGTGCAGCTAGACAGATTCATTGAACTCTATCATTCATTAATTATATATTACAAGAATGTCTCGCCACGCCATAACAGACAATCACAATATACTCATTTTGGTAACTAGCTTGAAAGTTTTACATGCATTCCATACTGAATAGCTTCAACAGACATTATGCAAATGACCGGATTTAGCTCATAAACAGAAGAATGTAACCAGTCTCCAACTTATATAACCAATCAATGATATGAAGAATCATTTTTATTAATCAGACCACATAGATTTCGCATAAGATGCAATTGGTATAAAGAACATTTTTATTAATCGGGCCACATAGATTTCAAATAAGCTGCAATTTTGCAATTCATGAACCATGCTTTTTCTTAAAAGATAATCAGAAACTAGAATGTGAATGGAGAAACAAAATTATTATAGCTTGTGATGATTTTATGTATGAAGGAGAACATAAAATTAAATGTAGGTAGTAGAATGCTCAAAACCTCAGGAGCAATGCCATAACTCCAGTATATCCTATCACAGCTTGAAATGCAGCAGATATAATTAGTGCCCCCTGTAGTTCTTTCATTATGTGTTTGAAGTTCTGCATGATGAACATGAATTTTAAAAGATACTAGAGTGTACAGACAGATATGTAACTATGGTTACTTCAAAACAGACATTGAGTAACATATTTTATTTTTTTAAAAACAAAAGAAAGATGTACATACAATCATACATACATACATTTTGATTGAGAGCTTGAAATTCTGGAGAATTGATTAAAGCAAGTGCAGGAGCCAGATACACAAATGATGGACCCTGGATCAGTGGCAGCCTTGTTCCTAATGAAGTGTGCAACAATGTAGTAACACCTGACACGAGAAGAACTGTTGACACCACCGCTGCTCTATCTTCCTGTGTTATAGTAAATTATCATCACTCAGAACTTTCCCAGTTATGCAATATATTAAAGAATAGGAGTGATCATAACAAATTTATTGAGTTCATTAATGAAGGGATGAAACTTACAAAAGAGCCGCCCATTGCTGGAACTATGACAAGAGGAATCAGGACCAAGGAGCCTAAGATTGAGAGGTAGTGCTGCAATCCGTAATATATGATGGGAACTGAAACAAATAAACACGGATAAAAGGGAATACTAAGAGTTAAAGAAGATTTAAGACTGAGAAATTAGTTTGATCACTCCAAATTTGAAATGGGGATTAGGTTAGGTTCAGGTACTCGGCTACTTTAGAAAGAAAGAGAGAGAGCACAAGTGACTCACAAAGTCCAGGAGTATCTCTAAGCTGATACTTGACAACATGAGGTTGACGCTGTGGCAAATCGTCGGGTTCCTCCTCAACCTCCCGCTCGCGTAGTCTTGGCAAAGGGGCAGATAAGTCGCGTTGTCTTTGTCTGGCGGACGGGATTCTCTCTTTACTCGCGCCATTGACCCCACCATTAACTCGATTAGCGCTCGTATTTTGATTGGCTGTAGCACTGGCGGGAGGGTTGGCCGGAGGAGTGGGCAAGGCGACATTGGAAGTGGTGGTGGGGCCAGACTCCAGATCTGGCGCCACTGGGGTTGCATTAGGCGTGGAAATCTGACCAGAGTTGGAAATGGGGGCGTTTTTGAAAGCGGTGCGCTTGGCCCAAGAGAGGGGTTGAGGTTGCGATTGCGATTGGGGTTGGGATGGAGCAGGCGGCCAGGGACCAGGACGCGCCGGTCTCGACATGTGGCCGCTAAACCGATTTAGCGTTCACGGGAGGCGACGAGAGCGGAGGAGAGATCGACGTCTGACCGTCTGAGGCTCTGAGCTCGGCTGTATGAGGGGAGACGAGTGAGGTGTCAGTGGGCGGGAGCCAACCAGTCAGTGTACTTGGAATGGCGTGCAAAGGGAATTCGATTTCTGTTGGATACGCAATTGGTCGGGTTGTACTTACAGCCGTCGGATTTCCGGCTTCAAGTCCTACGATTTGGTGTGAAGGATCGACTGTTGATCGATATTTCATTTCGTAATTTAACGGTTAAGATAGCTGAAGGATCAGAGTCCGTCCGATTGGCATTGGATTTAATGTACTCACAAGGAAAAGGAGCACCACGCACGAGTCACGAATTTAATGCACTCACAAGGAAAAGGAGCACCACGCACGAGTCACGACCTCCCGCATGTACTCAAAAGCACAGTAACAAATTCGTAATTCCAAAAACATTCGGCGAGATTAAAAATTCGACGTTCAGTTATAATACAGATATAATTCGAAAATAATTCGTTTCACATAATATAAATAAAATATATATTATATTAATAAAATATTAAAAACTATAAAATTCTATATAAAATAATATATAATATATTTTTTGTCGAATAATTCACAAATAAAACGTTTTTTTTACCCAAAAAACGCAATGTATATTAAACTGACGAATTATTCGTGAAACATCCGGCTATGGATGAAAAACAAATTATTCGCGAATAATTCGCAAGTCTTGTTACTATACTCAAAAGAAGCGTGTGGGACACAACTAGTGATTTGCCGGTGGTGTACCGCGGGTATGGGCCGGGTACACCCGCGGCGGGCGGCGGGTACGGCGGGCACAAGTAGACGGGTTGTTTTTTTCAAAATCGTACCTACCCGTCTCATACCCGTGTCCGTCGCGGGTACACGGCACGCGCACGGGTACTCGGGCACACGGGTCGGCGGGTCGGGAACGAGACGGCCTGGCGGGTCAAACGTTATAACGATTTATAACGATTTATGAAACGTTATAACGTTTCAAAGAAACCATTATAACGATTTATGAATCGTTATAACGTTTCAACAAACCGTTATAACGATTTATGAATCGTTATAACGCTTCAAAGCCGTTATAACGATTTATGAAACGTTATAACGTTTCGAAAGAAACCGTTATAACGTTTCAAGTAAAACCGCGATATAACGCTTTCTCAAACCGTTATAACGACGGGTTTTTCACAAAAAAGTAAACGGCACGAGTACAATGGGTTTTTTCAAACCCGTGCCGTGTACCGTCTACCCGTCTATACCCGAGCACGGTACATGTACACGGCACAGTGCACACGGTACGAAGTCGTACCGGCGGTTTTAGCAAACCTCTAGACACAACACAAACAAAGCCATAGCCCATAGCCCATGATCTATATCTGTTATGAGATATTTTTTGTCTCTAAGCCTTTATCATCGCGCTTATTTTTTAATTAACATTGAATCTGATATCTCATATATATAATTTTTTTTATATAATATATCTTTTTATTTCCTCAATTAGATCTAACTTTTAGCAATTTTTTTTTTAATTCTCTCCTCATTAAAACTTATGATGTTAAAATATATATTTTAAATATTAGAATTTGTGATGTTGAATATATAATTAAAATATTGTGATGTAGAACATATTATTAAGCTGACAAAGTTATGTAAAGATATAATTTAAAGTTTACTTAATGCTTTATGGAAAATATTATATTTGTGTTGTTTAACTTTATTTTTTGTGTTATTAAGAAATCATATAATCCAGAT
Source organism: Schoenoplectus tabernaemontani (assembly GCA_037127355.1). Taxonomy (NCBI): domain Eukaryota; kingdom Viridiplantae; phylum Streptophyta; class Magnoliopsida; order Poales; family Cyperaceae; genus Schoenoplectus; species Schoenoplectus tabernaemontani. The sequence goes on along the minus strand of CM073751.1, from coordinate 2,896,971 downwards.
AGTTAAATAATTTTAAATAAGAAATTTAAATATTAAATACTCATAACATATATTTAAATATCTAAATAAGTAAATTACTTAATCAAAAATAAAATTTGAATATTTAGAACACATATCTAAATACCTAAATAAGTAAATCACAAAATTATAAATAAGAAATCTAAATACCTAGAGAAGATAATTAAATATTCATGACGTATATATAAATACCTAAATAAGTGAATCACATAATCCTAAATAAAAAAATCTAAATATATAAAAGATAACTAAATACTCATGATACATATCTAAATATCTAAATAATTAAATCCAGTGAAACACAAATATAAGTACTTAGAACATATAATTAAATAACCAGATAATATATCTAAATATCGAAAATAGATAGTTAAATAAAATACGCATGACACATATCTCAATACCTAATATAAATAAATCATATAATCTTCAAATAGAAATCTAAATACACAAAATATTTATTTTAATATCTAAATTAGATATATAAATACAATGGTGTAATTACCTACAATAGGTTTGGCATTCCAAAAATTATTACGTAGGTTTTTGCGCAGATGGGCTTGGCTTGGCGAAAGAATAAGCATGTGTGTGCATACTTCAGTGATATTTTCTCAAAATGAAAAGTTTGTTAAGCGTGCTTCAACACTTTTTCCCAAAATGGAAAATCCATTACAGAGGTATTTTTTGTGGAATTCACATTGGGTTACCATTAATCGTGCCCATCTGCTATTATCTATTATGCAACTAAATAGTAGAAAATTACAATCTAAGTCATATCCATTTGATTTATCATGACGTACTTGATCAAAATCAAAGATGACCCACTGGGTGTTCCAAACCTAATTTGTCCGTCTAGGGCCCTATAAAAAAAGTTCAGGCTCGTGGCTCAACTCGGATTCAGTTCAGATTTAATCTAATCTGGCTCAAACTTATCTGAATCGAAGATAATCTAGCTCGGTAGTTAAATGAGCCGAGTTTGAGTTCGAGTTGGCTCGACTCGTGTGTTATACTTAACATTTTTTTAATTTTGTTATTTTACAAAACCTTATTGAATTTAACAAGGTGTTCTTGAGATTTAATTGTAGGATTCTAAGAAGCTTCAAAGGAATGAAGAAGAAATGATCAAGATCAATTCAGAGGGCTTCTATATAGGATTATATTAATTGTATAGGTATAATTCAACATCTTATATTCTTCATAATTATGCAAGGAAGAGATTCTGACACAGAGAACCGTTATAACGATTCCCCAAACGTTATAACGATTCAATCCATATCTCAAATTTGTTCTTATGTTCTCTGTGCGTAGAATTTAGCAAAAGTTAACAGAGTGTATCGTTACGTAACGCTTCATAAATCATTGTAACGATTCAATACACTTACAGAAAATATTCTAAGTTCTTTGTGAGCAGAAATAAGCTAAAATTAACATAGTGTATCGTTATGTAACGCTTCATAAAGCGTTCAATGATTAAGGAAACGTATAACGATTACTTGAATCGTTATAACGTTTCTGAAGCTCATTAGACTTGTCAGAAAGTTGGTCAAACCAGTCAAAGCGTTATAACGGTTTTGTAAAGCGTTCAACGTCTCTGTGTAACGTTATAACGATTCATCCTATTCATTTTGGAATCGTTATAACGTTTTAATATGATTCTGACAAGGGTATTCTTGGAAAATCCAAGACGTTATAACGATTTATGAATCGTTATAACGTTTCCTAGAGCAAGAATACCAGTTTTTTCGTTAATGACTCATATAAAAGGGATGTTCTGGTGTAAAGATATCAAGAAAGTTGTTAACATTCTTTTTGCAACCCGAGCATTTTATTCTCGCAAATAATTGAGCCGATTCCTTCCTTTGCAAATTTTGTTCTCTTTTTAATTACGGCTTTTAGTCTTCTTGCAATTATAATAGTTTATATGCTCTTTTTTCATTGAACTCTAACTCAATAATCCTCTCTTATTCTCTCATCGTGTCTCATCTCAACGGAACTTAACTCAATAATCCTCTCTTATTCTCTCTCAGTATCTCAACGGCTTAGTGATACTTCATACTCGCTCATGACTCGACTCGTATATTGGACTCAATAGTTTTTTATAAGTTCATCCATTCAAATAAGCGCGATAAAAATATCATTAAAAATATAGTTTATCAATATATAATTTTTGCATCAACTCTTGTACCAGTTTTGTAAATGTACCACCTTTGTAGTTTATAGATGTACTAAATTTAAATGTCAAACCGGATCAATACACATGTATTGGCTCGTGATTTGACTCACGAGTTAATTCAAATAATGACGATCAAAATTTGAACTAAAATTTTCAGCTCGAAGCGTTTTATAAATTTAGTTTGACTAAACTCATTTTTTCACAAACTGAGCTTAAATTAACTCAATTCATTCAAACTAACTCATTTGCAGTCCTACGTCAGTCCATGAAAATTCCTAGTCAGGAGACGCGATATGAAAATCCTAACTGTTCGTAGAAGTGTGGACTGAATCACTGAATAAAAGCGGGAAAAAAAATCCATGGAACTGGAAATATGCAATTGGGCCCTGAAAAGGCCCATAATAAAACGCCCTGAGATGAAAAATTCCGTTGTGGCAATTTAAATTTTTTAATGATTCTTGATAACACAGGCCTCGCCATGCGCAGAATATGGATCACTGGCCCATTTTGTATGGTGGAAAACTTTGAAATACATCTCCAGTGATCATAGTTCTCTTGGTTTAGATAAATTAGTTTCATGGTTTTACTGTATTTTAGCAGATAAATCTCTGGAGATATTCAAATGAATAAAATTGTAAAAAAAATTCACAAGTAAAATTGGTGAAAGGCCTAGCATAAAGCAGACAATTATTTATCTAGAATGGAAGGGGGGAAGTTGCTGGTATTGTAAAGGATAGGATTTTCAATTTGGTAGCTTCCTGTGTTTAGAATGCTACGTTTGAAGTTTTGTAGGCTTATCTGTCGTCTTCTGGATTTGCATTAGAAATTGATGCACTGGTCTACAGCTGCGCTTTGCTTCTAATTGGACTTGATGATGCGTGCGGTGATGCAAAATTGTCTCATTGCTTCTACTGCGTCTGAAGTCCAATTCTGGAGGTACGTAATTCCATAGTACTTCAAATATAGCATACATTCACAGGCAATCAAACACAAGCAAAAGAACATCACTTTAACGCCCGTCGTAAGCGTCCAAAAAGTGGACAGTACATCAACGATTATGAACCCTTTTATTACTGATTTAAACCATACTATGACCACATGATCTTACCATAAAAACAGAAAATACGCTGGAATTAATCTTTTCCAAAGAGTGATTCTTAAGACAATAGAAGTCTTGTGATTTCTCCTACTACAATAGATCAGACGAATCAGGCAACAGTAAGAAAAATTATCCATATATCATCTGTAGCCCCTCCAATTAATTAAACCCAACTTTTGGCCAAAATTGACCAAAACTTCACGATTCATATATTTATCCACACAATTAGCTTCTCAATCTACACTGGGATTGATATATTTATCCAGACAATTAGCTTCTCAAACTACACTGGAATCAGTTTGAACCCCACTCGGTTAAAAACATAGATTTACCTAATCAGGGCTCAGGAGACTATGAAGATCTACCTCAAATGATGTCATCCATTTACCCTTTTAAAGATGAACAACAGTTAGTTTAAATTATATCATATTAGGATATTTCTGTACACAAATTCACATATATGAAACTCAAAATAACCTAATTAGCACATGCTCATTATAACAGATAAGTAGCGTATAAAAGATAAGTAGCACATCCTCGTTAAAAAAGATAAGTAGCGTATATATACAGCCTAACAAAACAGCAACGAAATAAATAGTTCCACAGAAATAACAGGTACAAAACAAAATATTAATTCCAAGGTGGTTCCAGCATCAACCAGTTATGTCATTACCACAACCACCACTTATATTTCTTCCTCATTCATCAAGACCTAATGTATTTCGCAAACTAAGAGATAGAACAGATTGGTCGGATACATTTGCAAGGCCTTGCATCACCCGAAAGATGTCCGCTGTATCATCCACATAATACTTTGCTTTGCTAGGCTTGCGACCGACAGTGCAAGCAAATACCTCTGCCTCAGAAGTAAAAGTCGGACCAGCCACAGCAGTTCTGATCACTTCAAACATGTCCTCATCAGAACGGTCATCTCCAATGCACAGAACGAAGTCTGGTAAGATTTTCCTTTCTCTCATTGTTGCAAGTAAACGCTCTGCCACCAGCCCCTTGCTCACACCCTACAAATGTTAAACAAATAGACGCATAACATGGCAGCTATTCTGTTGATCAATATCATAAACAGAACACAAAAATATGCTCAACATGGTAATTAATCAATATCACAGATAGAATGGAAAATAATACAAGAAAGCGTACAATACCTGAGGTTTGACTTCAACATTGTTGAGACCAACCTTAACGGACACAGGTTCATTAGCAAGAACACTCTCCAAATGGCTTAAAAGTTCCTTGGCCTGACAAGATCCAAAGTCAGGATCTGCATCCTCATAGCACCACACAATGGAAGTCTCCTTGTCATCTATGGTTGAACCATCTGTGGTCTCCGTGTATAGTGTCATCACAGGTTCTGCTATTTGTTTCCAGCTACAATCAGCTGCTGGCACACATGTTTGCCACTCTGCATCTCTGCAAGGCCTGGAAGGAAATGCAAACCATGAAATTAGCTTTAATTACACAAAAATGGTAAGTTAAAAGTATTTATAAGGATAAAGCTCAGAAAAAAGAAAGTAACCTAAAAAAGTAACCATGCTCTGCAGCTATGCCCAAATGCTCACATGAAGAGAACCAGTCGCTCAATGTTCTACGGCTCTTTGCACTCACAAGAAACACAACATTGTTCTTATCACGGCATAAGCTGTTCAATATCTCTATTGTTTTTAAACATGGGCTTTTATCAATTGAAGCCTGGGGCATCAAAGTCCCATCATAATCCAACAAAATGGCTCTGGTCCGTGCACGTCGGTATGCTGAAACAGTTATCTCCGCCGAGAGCTTACGGAAATTTGGGTCAAGTGCCACAACTCGAAACTTCAACCCAAAGCCAATACCCCAACATCGCCTCTTATCATGCTCTTTGCATGTCCTTTCCAAATCTTGCAAAAAACTGTTTGCCCAATAACCCACATCATGAGTACTCACATATCGATAATGCTTCTCATGTCTTAACTGTTTTTCAGACTCAGCCATATCAAGTGCCAAATCCATTGCATCTGCAACTGCATCAATGTTCCAGGGATTGACCCGTATGGCACCACTCAAAGACGGAGAGCATCCAATAAATTCAGACACAACCAACATGCTCTTTTTGGATGCACCCTTTTTCAGACCCAAAACCCGGTCTAACCTATCATTCCCTTCTCGAGCAATGATGTACTCATATGGGATAAGGTTCATGCCATCCCGAACAGCTGTCACCAAGCAACACTCGGCCATTATGTAGTATGCCATCCGCTCATAGAATTGTAAAGGGCTGTCGATAAGAATCACCGGATCATACCCAGGTTGACCAAACGCCTCATTAATGCGTTTGACCATAGCATAGCTCTCGTTTTGCACTTCAGTCACATCTTTCCCTTTTCCTCTCGCGGGATTTGCTATCTGGACCAACACAACCTGACCCCGCCACTCTTGGTGCTGAGTCAGCAGCTGCTCAAATGCCAATAATTTCAAACTAATACCTTTAAAAATGTCCATATCATCTACTCCCAGCAGCATGATTCGGCCTTGGTCACGGAATTGTTTGATCAACTCACCTACCTTTATCTCTGTTTCAGGCAAATCTAACACTGAACTGAGCTGACCCAAGTGAATCCCAACTGGTAAAATTTTTATGCTCACGGTACGGCCATAGTATTCTAGCCCTATGTAACCCCTTTTGGACTCATATGAAAGACCAATCATTCTGCTACAACACGACAAGAAATGCCGTGCATAGTCAAATGTATGAAATCCAATAAGATCTGAATTCAATAGGGAGCGTAATATCTCCTCTCTGACTGGCAGTGTTTTATAGATCTCAGAGGAAGGAAACGGGCTGTGGAGGAAGAACCCTAGCTTGACCCGGTTGAACCGCTTTCTCAAAAAGGTAGGTAAAACCATTAAATGATAATCATGGACCCAAACAAAATCATCATCTGGGTTAATAACCTCCAGTATCTTATCAGCAAATATCTTGTTGACCGAGACATAAGCTTGCCATAAACCCCGATCAAATCTGCCGCCCAAATCAGGAGATAGAGGAAGCATGTAATGGAACAGTGGCCAAAGCTGCTGCTTGCAAAATCCGAGGTAGAATCTTGCTCTCAGGTCAGGCGAGAGGAATGTGGGTACGCACTTGAAGCTGTCAAAAAGAACCTGGGACACCTCTTCCTGCTCTGGAATGGGTATTTCTTCACGGAGGCTACCCACAAAGACAAATTCCATGTCCGCATGATTTTGATACTTGTGAGTGTCCTTCAATTGCAAGAGAAGTGAGTCTTGGTCCCAGGAGAAGCTCAATTTCTGAGAAATGGGGTCCCGACATACACGAATTGGGAGCTGATTTGCCACAATAATGGTTCGATCCCTGGAAGAGTGAGAGGAGGAGGAAGAAAGTGACGCACCATCATCATCTGATGATTCATCGAGGCCAGGTACTATTCCCTGAGTGGTGACAACACGCGGGATGCGGCTGGGAATGCGACTGAATGATGGTGATGGTGACTCACCAGAGGCGAGCTCTAGGAGGTTTGAATACGACTTGGATACCATTAGTTTTTTTTTTTTTTGTGCCTTAAGAGACGGGAAGATTGATGCAGCAGATCAAAACTTTAGTAACTTGAGAAAGGAGAAAAGGAAACTAAACCAAATTTATCACGAACTACCAGATAAAAGGTACTTATGATCAGTTCTCCAGTAGAGATCTTGCTCAGGTACAAAGCAAAAGGAAGTAACGGAGAAAGAGGAGAAGTAGGGATGAATGAAGAATGAAATTAAGAACCACAATCAATGCAGGAAGTAGGTTCGCAGTCTTACCACAATGCAATAAAGCTAATTTTCCATGATAAAACCTGTAACCATGGATTTCAAAGAAGCGGGAAATAGTTGCAACTTCTCAAAAGGCATTGCTCAACTAACCATATAATTAGCTACAGCCATTACTCCGCTGGTTAACTGTGCAAATAGTAACCGCATCACACCTCGCTCCAGCTCCAATGTAACTAGATTTGTAGAGGGGGTGACTGCGTGAGAGAGAGAGAGCAAGTGGCGGGGAAGAGAGAGATCTGAAAATCGCCTTTGCGATGAGCAGCAAAGCAACTTGCGCTTTTTTTTTATTCCATGTCTCAAAGCTAAGGTGCTATCACTTAATGTATGATTTATTAATTAATTATTGCCTGGAATTAAAATTCGCCTAGTGGCCGTTTTGCTCTTATCCAAATGATCTAAAACTCTAGAGATCGTGATAAAGTCACCGCATAGAAAAATTATGTACAATACTTATCTTACCGTTATAATCCGATCCAACGGTTAATACATATAGTCGCATAAAAATTCTATGCGTACAGAGAATAAAATGAGAGAAAACGGCAACACAAAGTATTAGAAATATCCGCAGGACAAAGGAGAGAGACAGGATGAGATCGAACGGGGTGGGCCCCAAATATCATCGCCGCGTCCGAGTATCTAAAGCACCTCTCCGTTTGTTATCATCCGCTGCAGAATTTCCGAGCCAAAAAGTTACCAGGATGTATCCATTGAGTTGAAAACTTGAGACTAAGACGACATCTGCTTACCTACACGTGTCAGAGTCCATTACAGTCCTATTCTACGTGTCGATGTGAGGGAGCTCCCTGGCACGTGCCGCTTACAGCTTTCATTTCACAAGGTCGTTCGAAGTCTGACAGTTTACTCGGTTGGCCTTGGTCTTATGCCAGCTATGTAGGCCGAAAAGATTGTGATCTCCGAGAACAGTAAAAAAAAAAAGGGAAAATTAGTCTCATGCTATTTCAAAATTTTAAATTTAGTAAAATATCATTTTAAAACTTTAACTCCCTCTAATGTCATCTTAAAATAAGTTTATTTAGTTTTTTGCCACACTTATATATTTTTTGTTCATTTTTAATTAAGTTCAGTAAAATATCACTGTATTTTTGGGATATATTTTTTTAATTCTAAAAATACCCTTCCATTTATGTATGCTATATTTTTTCCTACTAATTTTGTCTGTTAAAATCGTTGATATCTCTGCAAAATGCGTAATTATTTTAGCAAATGTCAAATCAAACACTTTTTTATTTTATTCTACAATAGAGAAAATAGTCAACAAATAAATCATACTAAAATATTCTATCCAAATAACCCATAAAGAAAATTATAAAAATACATTTATATATGCTTACGAATAGAATTTTCGCTTTTAAAGTTCTGAGTCATGATGCTCATAGTCTGAAATTTGCTTTCTGCATTACGCATTTTGCACAGATATCAACGATTTTAACAGACGAAATTAGTAGGAAAATATATATCAGACAGAAATGAGGGTATTTTTGGAATTAAAAAAATACATCCAAAAAATACAGTGATATTTTACTGAACTTAATTAAAAATGAACAAAAAATATATAAGTGTGGCAAAAGACTAAATAAATTTATTTTAGGGTGACATTAGAGGGAGTTAAAGTTTTGAAGTGACATTTTGCTAAATTTAAAGTTTTGAGATGGCATGGGACTAATTTTCCCTAAAAAAACAGTCTCTTTCTTCTTTACTTTTTTAGATAAATTGAAAATTTAAGCCATTCAACATTTCAACACTTATCGAACTTTTAAATGGTGAAAGACATCCGTCCGACGAACCTGATTCTCAGAATATTGACACGCTCGGTAGGTTTCACTGTTTCTGTTTTGCAAAAATTTTATTTTAGAAAGAGTTTTTTTTTTTTGAAATCTAGTATCATAGTTTTTTTACACGAAATAACGGGAACGGTTTCTTAAAATATTTTTTATTTTTACGTTATTTTTACTTGTGAAATGCGATAAAACGTAAAGAGGGTTTTTCTAGTTTGTATAAGAAAAATGATCATGTTGGATCTTAAGAAAATTTTTTTTTTTCTAGAAATAAAATATATCTGTATTTTGCAAGGATCACGTATTATTGACAAAAAAAATAAAGACAGCTGGTCGGTTGAAATAAGAAAAAAAAAATGTAGAAATATACATAATTTCAATAAATTCGTTGTTGTTGAGCGGTTTAAATTTCTAACGCTGATTAATAATTGTTGAATATCAAATATTTTAGCTGGGTCCGATTGCATACACAATCTATCAAAATTAAGAATAAGTTCTTGCAGTTTTATTCTTTTTCCAGTCAAAAATATGATTCCTTCCTTTTGCAAAAGAACGACTACCGTAATATCAGCTATATAGTTTTGACAATCTTTCCATAAAAGGCTATTTAATTATTTGAATTGACGTCAATTTTATAAAATTTAACACATTTTGTACTTTAATTAGGCAATAAATGTGACGGTTGAATGGACAGTAGAGAATAAAGTTTCTTTCCATGAAAAGCGGGGAAAGTACTTCTACTACGTATATATTTGTGGGTCCAAATCAGCTATTATTAGTGTATGGATTTAGGATTTAATCTCCAGTAGTATTTTAAAATAATCCGTATGGGTCCGATTCGATCCGTTGAATCTGTGCTCGCAATCCGATCCAACTCGTTCTGGAGCCAAACCCGTACACCTTAGAACTGATTGGTCTAAAACGGGGAGCAATTTTTTTTTTTGAAAAACACCCGTCTTAGACCCGACCCAACCCGCCCCGACCCATCCTAAGTCCTAACCCGTGAAAATCTGACCCTACCCGACACGGAAAATCCGAGAATAAAACCCGAGAAACCCGACCCGTGCCTTTTACTCGTGCAGACCCGACCGAAAACCAATTAAACCAGGAAAATTTCAAAAAAAAACTGTAAAAATTCCAAAAAAATTGAAAAATTAAAATTCACCCTTCAATTTTTTTTCGTATAAATACCACCCATTTAATTTCAAATCCTCGCACCAAATCAAACTCTTTCTCTCTTCTCAATTCTCTAAACCAAACTATTTCTCCCGTTAATTGATTAAATATTGATAATTTCTCTAATTCTAGTTGTATTATTCGAGAAAAAAAATTAAAAATATTTATATTATTGTTATTTATTTATTATTATCAATTTGTCATTCCGTAAAAAATCAAGCCCAAAAAAGAACAGTGTAAAAAATTTCAGCAATCTTCCGATTCCGATAAAAAAAGGTTAGATATACTTTATTATTTTCTTTATTTTATTATCATTAGTTTCATTAATTAATTTATATCACATTATTTTTTTTATAATTAGTATTTTTTAATTAGTTTATGTTATTTTTTATAATTAGTTTCTTTTAAATATTTCTTTACATTCTTTATTTTTTTATCATTAGTTTATTTTAATAATTTTTTGTTATATTCTTTATTTTTTATAATTAGTTATTTTTAATTTATTTCGTACATTCTTTAAATTAGTTCCTTTTATTTTTATAATTAGTTCTTTTTTATATTTTGTACATTCTATAAATTCTTTTAATATTATATTTTTTAGCAATATCAAATGGAATCTCCCATTTATTTTTTATCATTAGTTTATTTTAATTAGTTTTTATTATATTCTTTATTTTTTATAATTATTTCATTTTAATTATTTTTGTACATTCTTGAAATTAGTTTTTTTTTTTTTTTTATAATTAGTTCTTTTTTATATTTTGTACATTCTTTAAATTCTTTTAATGTTATATTTTTTTAGCAATATCAAATGACATCTCTCAATCGCTCTCATGTCGAAAAAATGACATATTAGTTAACCGTTGAAATATTTGATGAACAATTAAGTGATCAAACTCCTAACCCTCCGCACCTATACTATCAACAAAATCTTAACCCTCCACATCCGTATTATCAACAAATTCCACAACAATATTATCCATCATAAATGCCGGTTGATCTTAATTATCAATCGCAAATCACTTCCTTTAGTGCCGGACAAGGTTCAACCTTATATTCCTCAAGTTTTCAATATAATACCGATACAATAACTAGTGACGGACTTCCACCGCTACATCCAACGAGTGTAGAATGTTCCACACCAACACCCAACTCAAGTATCCCGAAATCACCGAATGAATTTGGAAACGACAAGAGAAGAAAGAGAGGTCTCCCAACTTATGATGCACCTTGGTGGCGCTATTACGAATAAATTTTAGGTCCCGATAGTGTTCTAATATGTGCACGATGCAAAGTTAAAAATTACAAAACTTTGTACAATTATGTAATAAAAAATGATTAAAGTTAATTTAAAAAATATGTTAATAAACACATAGCAAAAAACAAAGAATCCCAAGAAAGACCCGATACCCGTATGACACAAAGTTGTTTGAATTCGGATGGTACTATAATACTTACCAAATATGATGAAAAAAAATATTAAGTGGGTTTACTCGATACATAGCCAAAAAGGAACAATCAATAAGTATGGCATACTATACCAATTTTGCCTGATTGATAATTAGGGGTTGTGGTCAATCATTATGATATTTTAAAAGAGAATGGTTGATGGTTATTACCAACAATGACAATTTTAGTCAAGGTACAGAAATTATAAAGAATACTGAAAATGTTAATGGAGTTCGACTTAAAATGTCTACGTTTACGGGTCTCACCCCACTAATGGGATGATGTTTTATTACTTAAAATTCAGTTACAATCTAGAAGATTTAGCTTCTTCAAGAATTCAAATGCAAGAAGACTAAAAACTGTAAAAAGAGAACAACAAAAGAGCACTCAAGGCTCAAAGAAACTGCTGAGAAAAGATTTGAGACAAAGCTCAAAGAAGTGTTGAACTAAAGATTGCGCGAGAATTCCTTTTGATTTGGCTAATTCAAGATCTCTTATTCTTGTAACTTGCAAGGAAAGAAATGGGCTCTTTTAGTTGCAGTTGAGTGCTCTGGGTTGCTAGAGATGTTGATTATTTTTCTTCATATTTGTTCTACACCCAGAACATCACTTTTATAAACCATTAACAGAGAACTGATATTCTTGCACTGGGAAACATTATAACGTTTCACAAATCGTTATAACGTTTCTGAATTGAGAGTCTTGAGTTTCCAAGAATATCCCTTGTCAGAATTATATAGAAACGTTATAACGGTTAAAAAATGAATAGGATGAATCGTTATAACGATATAGAGAAATGTTACAACGCTTTGACTTGTTTGATCAACCTTCTAACAAGTCTACTAATCTTCAGAAACGTTATAACGATTCAGTGAATCATTATACATTTCATGAATTGTTGAACGCTTTATGAAGCGTTACATAACGGTACACTCTGTTAATTTTGGCTTATTTCTGCTCACAAAGAATTTAGAATATTTTTTAGTAGGTGTATTGAATCGTTATAACGCTTTATGAAGCATTACATAATAATACGCTGTTAATTTTGGCTTATTTCTACGCACAGAGAACTTAAAATATTTTTGAGATATGTATTGAATCGTTATAACGATTGGGGAATCGTTATAACGGTTCTCTGCGACAGAGAGATTTTCCTTACATAATTATGAAGAATATAGAATTTTGAATTATACCTATACATTGAATATGATCTATATCTTCATAGAAGCCTTTGAATTGATCTTGATCATTTCTTCTTCATTCTCTTGAAGTTTCTTAGAATCCTGCAATCAAATCTTAAGAAAAACTTGTTAAACTCAATAATATTTTGCTAAACAAAAAAAACTAAAGAAATTATTAAATATAACACATTATACAAAAGGTTCAATCATAATAAAATGTTATCCGAGTTAAAAAATAGTATGTCTGTTTACCCTTGAAAAATCTCAAGGATTAAACAACTGAATAATTAAGAATGGAAATCAATTATCAATAATAAGTCATAAGAAGAGAAAAGAGAAGAGTAAAGAAGAGAGGGACCACCAACCAGAAGAAGTCGCTGCCGAATCCCGGAGCAACTTTATTTGTCCCACAAGGAAATTCTGGGCACAAAATAAAGAGTATAAATACCTCACCATCCTCTATTCACTCGGCATGAGTGACAGCCGAGAGGATCAAGAGAGAAGAGAGATCTCTCGGGTGTCATCATGTGATTATATCTTTTCTGACAAGCGGGACCCACCTGGCAAATTTCCTTAAACAAAATTTAACAACATGAACCTAGCTTATCCATTCAATCAATCCGAACAAAAGCATTAATCCCACAAGGAAATCTAAGTGCAAAGCAAGGATATAAATACCCCGCCATCTCCCGTTCATTCATTCGAGGTGGATGACCTCGGGGATTCGGAAGAGAGAGAGATCTAAAGGGGTCATCCATCTAATCATTTTCACTGACAAGTGGGCCCCACACCTCGGTGACAAACATCAAAGGAGTCAAGATTAAACCCTAAGCAATTTACCCTCGAGCAAACCCTAAGAACTAAAGCGATAAATCCCTATACAATAAGGAATGGTGTCAATGCCAAGCTAGTTTTTGATACAACCAATCACAAGAAATCTCAATGTGATTTTGCTTTCAAGGATGACTCAGGTGCCAAAGCTGTGAGCAACCACCTAACCATACTTTGATTTGTGTCAATTGCTGATAAGTAGTCAGCTCTTTGACCAAATCACCCTCATGTTAAGGGATTGAAAGTCAATTTCACAAGACTGATCGTGTGCAAAGTTTAGGGAGCAACCATCTGATCAAGTCTAGATTTGTATCAATTGTTGACAAGTAATCAGCTTTTGATCAAATCAAACCCTAATAAATATCAATACAAGTCTAATTGGTGTTTAATTAGGGTGGTTTCTGAAAGAGAGAAATATTTGGCAGAGACACTGAGCTATAATTGAAATCTGGGATTAATTCAGAGGAAGAAACAGGGTTTTCTTGACAAAAAAATTTTTAATTCAAAGAGGCAGGGGTAAAAATCGAATTAAAAATTACAGGGATGATCATCATGAATTTAGGGATTTTTGGTGAAAATTTCATGATTTTTGGATAAGTGGAGCTATTAAAATAAATTCAGAGAAGATAAAACAGATTAAATGAATTAATCAAAGGCTGAGATTTGATCAAGATAACTCTGGGTGCAACTTGGGGATAACAATAGTCCTGGGTGCAAACTGGGTGCAGAAAACAAAGGAGATATAAAACAGAGGAAGAGAGAGGGTGTGCCACGTGGCAGCACCAGATTGGACCAACTCGGCCAAGAAATAGAGTGCCACGTGGCAACCTCTCATTGGTCCATGTCGGCAGATGGGCCCCACCGGTACAAGTCACCGACAGTGGGCCCCACCACGATGCCACGTGGCGGTCAACCGGTGGTCCACCTCATCTCGGTGTATGCCACACGCGCGACACCCTCACTAAGGCGATGCCACATGGCATGGCACCAGAACCCATCGGCACAACCAAACCCCACCGACACATGGCACACATGGCAAGAGTCAACCCCCTGGTGACACATGGCACAGCTACATCAAGCCACCTCAACCCAGATAAAGGGCCAGGTGATTAAGGCAACTCACTACTCAATCACCTCAATTAGTTGCTAATGACACGCGAGCCATAGGTACAGAGGACTTACAGGTGGGACCTACCAGTCAGATTTATGAGTCTAAGGCACAAAGAACCAGGTCTACACAATAATACTAGCTGAAATTTAAAAAAGAGAAAAGAGGAGTATGCACCGTTCTTGCGACCTCCGCCTCTGTGCACCCTTCTTCTCCTATGCTTTGGCTCACATGTGCCAGGCGCAGGCAGTAAGGAGCTTGTTCCTTCTCCCCTCCTTCTCTTCTTCTTCTTCCTCTCGACAGCCGAGATCGTGGAAGGCGCCATCAATGGAGATCAAGCAAAGGGCTTCACTTAGAGTTAATTGTTTCTAGCCTTGGCTACATTATACAAAGGAGAGAAGGTGTATGAGGTTAGATTTTGAAATAATGCAGTATGGAGAGAGATATGACAGAGAGAAACACCTCGGTTCAAAACTTGAAACTTGCCAATTGAAGCTTGAAACTTGCAATTGATTGTTGAGAGAGCTTCTACGACCTCAGGCGACGATGTTAGAACAAGAATTGGGGAGAAATAAGTACTTGAAATGAGAGTTGCACCAATCCACCCTTCGGCTAAGAAATGGGGTGATCTAACACTATGCTAGGGCTATTCAATCGATATAAAAGAGATGCACGAGAGGGTTGCCTAACTCCAAATGGATGAGATTGAAGTTTTAAAATGCAAGAAATGATCAAGGGGTTGAGATGAAAGTTTGAAACTTGATTATAGCTTGTAATGAAGAAGAAAATGTGAATTAAGATCAATTCTGTAAAATGGAGCTAAGAGAGCATGTGAGCAGTTTATATAGGCATGATATAATGTCTAGAAGGGTCCAGAAGAGGCTAGAAGGGCAGATCAGTAAATAAATGGAAAAGCTTAACAAACCCCGTGCAGTTACACATGACTTTGGCAATTAGAAACTTGGTTCAGTGAACCATAAAGCACATAAGGAAGCAATTTAAGTGAGTGATGCAATGCACCAAGTGCAAATGAAACATGGAGTCAAAATCGGTCAAATCAATCAATTTCTATATAAACCTCAATCCAGCAGAGATACAAGAGAGACAACAAAGCAAGAAGCATATACACAACACCTATAACCCTTCAAGATCATCTAGAGAGCAAGTGAGAGGCTTTTTCAACCGATTGAACTCAACAAGTGTTGAGAACTCGATATACACACTCCCCCCATCTCAATTACAGTGAATTAGAGAGTTCAAGATCAAGAAAAAGGTGAAGGTAAGTGTTGTGATCAAAGCTAAAGACTTGAGTTACAATTGTATTTGATTTTTATCAGATCAGTAAACTTTCAATACTGTTATTTGCAATTTTTCGCATTTCTTCTTTCATTCCAGTCGAATTATTCAATTCTTTTGATTGAATTCCTTCTCTAAGTTGTCGCCTTACTGTTTGAATCCCTTTTGTTTCATTTTTATGCTTCTGCTTTGGTTAATCGAGCAATTAAGATATTGAATTGGCTTGCTAGAAAAGCTAGTCGAAGATCGAACGATCTCCTAGCCCTAAATCACAATAATTGGCTAATCGAAGGTCATTGACCTCTTAGTCTTTGTGCTTCTAAGCAATTGCTTCAAAATTCGACTATGAATCAAGTAATTGATCGAAATTTTGAAGTTAATCGCTGAAATTCGAAACCAGTAATGCAATATCATTCAAAAACACCTCAATTGATCACGTTATATGCTTTGATTGAAGTGCATTACATAGGCGATGAATTCTACATCAATAAGATCAAGTAAATCTTGGCAATTGATTAGAAGTACTGAGTATAATACTGAATTGCCGGTTGGTACCGTTCTTAGCAATTGTTTCGTTGTAATCCTAGCAAGAAAAGAGATTTTTGTAACAATTGAACCACTAATTTTGTTGACTAAGACTTAGAATCATGTAAATGAATCAAGAATTACAAAGGAATAGCGATTGAATCAACTCAATTTGATCGAGAAAAGCGATCGGTACCAGAGCGGTACAGCTCAGTCAATTGGGAACGGTGGTGCAGGCAATCCACCGTGCCGATGTCCAATCAGAGAGCACACGACTAACTCCCCATACCAAGGCGACGCTAATGATGGTGGTCGATCTCCATCGTCACCGAGACCGAGATCACCCTCCAAAGGTCGTATCTCAAAGCACGGGAGAGAGAAACAGAAGAAAACCATCTTAATACTAATCTCAAAGAGTCACACGAATATTGAGGCAAATCCAAGGAGTCCATCGGACGTTTAGAAAATTAAAGCACAAATCAATATGGGCCTTTGATTCATTTAACACGATCTCAATTCAATCGGCGCCCAAATGAAATACAAAGTTAAATAAAAGATCTGCATACGATCTTGATGTAAATCTAATGGCCCAGATTAATCAATGAATTAATTTCGGCCCGCTTAAGAAGCGGGCCCAACCACCAAAAATAAAAGTGAAATTAATGTCGGCCCATTCAACTAAACCCAAAATTCAATTAATAACATAGAATTAAAAATAAATAGTAAATAAATCATTTGAAAATGTTCCTAAACTCCACATTAACTCAAATTTATTTCTAAAAGTTCTTTGTTTTTCATAGTATTTTTCTGTATAAGAATATTTCAGTTTTAAAAATATTATTATATTGAAACAATTTAAAAGCAAAAGACATTATATGCATTGGTATATTTAATTTAGCTTTAACTCATTATTTTAGATATTATAAAAAATTCCAAAAATTCAAATAAGATCCTAAATCATCATTAGATATATTTTACTGATTTTTCAAATGATTTTTCATGAAATAATAATAACAATAATAATATTCAATAAGAAATAATAAGATAAATTCTATTCTTTAGTTATTATAAAAGAGAATAAATAACAATAAAATTTATTGATAATAATTGAATATTATTTTAACTTTTTCTTTTTATAGAAATAAAATAAATAATAATAATGAATAATGAGAATACTTTCTTTTATTTTTAAACTCAAAATACAGCAAATTATATTCTTTTAGTTATTCTATGAAAATCTAAAACTCGAATAAAGAATGTAATAATAATAGAATAAATCATTCCTAATAATAATAAAGAATATAATACTAATAAAAATATAATAAGAATTAAAATCATTCCTAACATTTTGCAAATAAAATTCAATAAGGAGAATAATGATTATAATAAAGAATATAATAAATTTCATTCTTTTAGCTATAAAAATAATAATAATAAAAATAATAACAAAACAAAATCTTATTAGCTATTATAAAAACCTAAAATTCAAATAAAATCATAAATAATAATTAATTCATTTTACAAATAGTTTCCTACAAAGGTAAATAGGATAAATAGAAATAAAATCTTATTCTAAAAAGTCTAAAATTCAAATAAAATCACAAAATTCATTTTCTATTATTCTTCTACAAATAATAAATAGAATTTAAAAATAATAAAAATAAAATCCCATTACGTTTCTTATAAAGACATAAAATTCATTCTCTATTATTTTTCTACAAATAATAAATGAAATAAAAGCAATAAAAATAAAATCCAACTTTAAAAAGGCTAGAATTCAAATAAAATTTATTTTCCATTACTTTTTCACAAATAATAATAGAATAAAAATAAAAGCTTAAAATTCAAATAAAATCATAAATAGAACAAAAAATAATGATAATTCTTTTAGCTATTATAAATCCTAAAATCAAAATAAAAATAGCTAACCCATCTTTTATTTTTGTAAATAATTTTCTACAAAAATAAATAGAATTTAAAAATAATAAAAATAAAATCATATTACTTTGGTTATTATAAAAATCCTAAAAATTCAAATAAAATCGTAAATAGTAGCCAACTTATTTCCTATTATTTTTGTAAATAACTTTCTACAAAAATAAATAGAATTTAAAAATAATAAAAATAAAATTCTAATACTTTAGCTATTATAAAATCCCAAAATCTAAACAAGAATTCTGAATAATAGCTAACCCACTTTCTATTATTTTTGTAAGTAATCTTCTACAGAAATAAATAAAGTTCAAAAATAAGAGATAAATCTACCTTTATAATTGAGATAATAATGAAAGGTATTATCTTAATAATAAAACAAGAAATCAATAAAAATGTAATAATCTTTTTACATTTTAGAGGTGAATAAATACGCTCACACAAAGGGTGTAGAGTAACACAGTGATCTTGCACAAGTAATGCAACATTCAGGACAATTAGTCGGGACAAGAACATCTTGACGCTCGTTGAAGAATAACCAAGACTGCGACATCAACATGAAGAGATATGTCGACTTTAAAAGAGAAGAACATTACGATGTCCGAAAGAAGTGACATCTTAATGACTCGGTGTCATGAACAAGTAATTCATGACTAGTTGAGCTAGTAAGACTGAACTCATCCGTCGATAAGTTTGTCTTCTGGTTCATCTCCCGAGATTGTGAGATTGAATCGTTCTGTAGTTAATTCATCCACAAGACAGTGAATGTGAACCGTTCTGTAGTAGGTTCCTTCACTGACACACCCTCAATGTCAAGCTGGCTTAGTGCTTCAGGTTTGACTTTGTGTGCAGTTGTGTTCCTAGGTTTATGAATCGGCTTAATGCTTGGAATTCATGATCTAGAAGATCAGTGAGAAGAAACACGTGGGCCAAATCCGCCCTTCTCCTGATTCACCAACCTCAAGATCAACCGGCTTAGTGCTTCGAGTTGTATTTTGTGTGATTGGTTGTTGACTAGTTAAGATTGAACCGTTCTGTAGTAGGTTTATCTTCTAGATCAACTAAGGTTTAGTCATTCTGTAGTAGACTTACCTCGAACCCCTCTGAAGAGATTAATCTGACCAGTAGTAAGGTTATCTCTCGAGGCGATAAAGACTGAACCGATCTGTAGTAGGTTCGTCTTTCACTGGATTAACCTTCTGGTGAATCCAGGGTGCTCTATGATTCTCGATCATAAGGGCACACGACCACTTGACCATCATTTAACTATATTATTTGCTTCTCCCTTTTAAAGATCCAGAGGTGCCTCGAGGTTAACAGCCCAGGGTAATTAACGGTGGGGGCTTGCGCCCACCGGAATCTACAAGAACTCACAATCACTAAAACCCCCTAAATGTGCATTCAAATTGGTCTAAACGGTAGAATTAACCGGCATTAAACAGATGCACGCTTGGGAGGGATCTCCGTGTCCTTCTTCCGCATCCCATCGCTTGAGGCGGTGCGGAGCGCGCGAAAAAGGGTCGCACAATGTCGAACAAAAAAATGAATTATTTGTCATATTTGCAGTTGCAACAAATAAAATATCAATTACATCCAATATATGGACCGCCGGTAAACATGATCTTAGTTATAGTTGTCACACCCCAAAATAATTAAATCAGATAATGTGTGATTAATCATGTCATGTACGCACGACGAGACGCGCGTACGGAAAGCTAAATGAATAAAATAATCCAAATGCAGAATAAACAAAATGATAATAATAATACATAATAATATACAATCCAGAAAAAATAGTAAAGTACAACGCCAATATCGGCGGGGCTGACTCCATCGGAATGGGCGGCAAATCTCTCAAATAAAAACCCGATAACCGATAGATCCTAATCAAAACTACCTTGCTCACTGTACGGATGTGGCGAAGCACCTCTGATATCTCACAGGACTGTACCTAGACTCTCAGCAAAATAAATCCTGCACCGATGTACCTGGATCCCACAACTACCGTGGAAACGTGAGTAATTTTAAAAATTACTCAGTACGGATTTAGATCCAGCCTTAAGATTTGATCTTCTTTTCTATACTGGACCCAAATACCGATATTATGTTTTAATGCAATATAATAATCATATATGAATACAATAATAGTTTATGCACAGTTTGAGAACACACCTACATGTTATGACATGAAATGACAAGGAAATCCAAAATAGAAAATATGTGGAATAATAATATAATATAAAATATAAGATACGAGAACTAATCACCCGTTGTGCGACCCTTTTTTGCGCGCTCCGCATCACTGCGAGGGCGATGGGATGCAGAAGAAAGACACATAGATCTCTCCCGAGCGTGCATTTATTTAGCGCCGGTTGAACTCACCGCTCAGACCCATTGGGATGCACATTCAGAGGGTTTTTATTAATTGGGGATCCTTTTAGATTCCCTTGATGTCTATCACTGAGGTGTGGGACTCACCTGACAGTGAAAAATAATCAGATGGATGACCCCTCAAGAGATCTCTCTCTCTCTCTCGAATCTCCTGAGTGTAATCCACCTCAAATGAGCAGGAGGTGGCAGGGCTTTTATACCTCTGACCCTTGTCTAGAATTTCCTTGTGGGATTAATGCTTAATCATTGTTCCGACTTGATCAGATTTAGTGGATAGGCTAGGTTCAGGCTGTTGAAGCTGCTTGTGTGGGACTGTCAGGTGAGTCCCACTTGTCAGAGGAAAATGGTCATATAGATGACACCTCAAGAGATCTCTTCTCTCTCTTGAATCTCTTGAGTGTCATCCACCTCAAATGGACAGTGGATAGTGGGGTATTTATACCCTTGCCTTTTATCCCAAAATTTCCTTGTGGGATAAATAGACTTGTTCCGAGTTCAACATCAACTCATTCTGGCTGGTGGACCCTCTCTTTTGTCTTTCTTTTCTTTTCTTATGATTTATCACTGACAATTGATATTTATCCTTAATTATTCAGCTGCTTAATCCTTGAGATTTTTAAAGGGTAAACACCCGTAATAAATACCCAGTTTGTAAATCACCAGATCTATCCCAAGCGGGCGCCACCAACATCCCATCTTACGAACTTGGGTCTTGCCTAAGCGGGCGCCACCAGCGACCCAACTTACAAAATTAGGACTTTATGTTTATGCGGCGCCAATGCTGCATAAACGGACAATCGAGCTCCCGAGGCTATAATGCCCTAGGAGAGTGAGCGTGCAAAAATACGTACTCCGATTTGCTAAATCTAGTAATTCACCTTATAAAATAAAAGCAAACAGATACAGTATGACTTCAGTTGCCATATCGCCAAAAGGAGTTATCTACCCGTGAAATCATAAAATGAATATAATAACAAATGGGAGCCTACACTGTACTAATTAGGGGTCAGAGGACCGCATCCCGACTTCCTCTGTACGAACCAAGGGCCAAAGGAAAAAACTCTTCGGACATACCACGATCCTAAATAAGCCGGCTAAATAAAATAATATAATATAATGAGGTAGGCTCCAGACTCGAATATGGCCGCCCACACTAAACATTGGAAGTCACATCCATCCTAATCGCTAAATTAAATTTGGAATCAAATCATATAATAAAAAATAATAAGTAATATTGATAAAAAAAAACCGATAGGCAGAGCTGCACAGTGTATATAAAGACTGGTGGGTCCCACGGGCATATGCATGATTAACTACCTAACTTAATTTCTAATTAGTGATAATAATATTTTTCTAATAATTATAATCTACATTATTTAATTCTATCTAATCCTATCTTGGGACTATTTTCTGAGCCTTACAACTTAATTAACTCCCGTTCGGGTGTTATAGTCCTTTTTCTTAAAAATTCCGACAAAATTTCTACTGTATTTAGGGATGTCGACTAATTAATGCCTTTTTGTTTACTTTTATGGTGTTTGCTATGTTAATTATTTCTATGCGCATCTCACTAATTTGTTTCGGGATTTCATTTATTTAAATCAATTAATTATATTAAGTGTGTGTTTTTAATCTCTTTTATTTTATTCATGTTATGAAACCATTTCAAACTTTTATAATTTCTATTGTGTGTTCGTTGAGTGATTAGATTATATTATTTTGACCATTCTAATTCGATAATGACAGCTATAAATAGGTGATCAATACACGTACACAGAAATAAACACAAGCCCATAATTTATTTCATGATCTACATTATTGATTATATTTACATTACATTGGGATTAATAAAATAAAATAAAAATAAAAAATAAAATAAAATTATAACTAAAAATAATAGAGAAATTAATTAATATATATTATATTATATATAATATATTATTCTAATATTCTTTTATTTATTTTTAAAAATAGAGAAATTAATTAATATATATATTAATTGTATCCTAATTATTATTTTTATTATATTCTTAAATTATATAGTTTATTTTATTATAGATATTAATATTATATTTTTGTATAAGTTAGAAAATAAATTAAAAATAAATGGAAGGAAAAAGAAAATGAAAAGAAACTAAATTAATTTATACAAAACGTTGTTATTATATAAATGTGTTGATGTTTTAATGAACAGGATAATACGCTGTCTTCTGTACCAATTGTGCCTGCGCACTAGTAATCCGTAATGGGGGCATACAGAGAATTTAATCATTTTTCGTTTATTTAAGTTTACGTTATTATCCATGGATAACGCCGACCTTTCAGAGCAGCTTCCAATTAATTAGTCACATTATTAAGTTAATCTTTTTAATTATCTTAAGATATGTAATCCATTGGGCCTTAATTATTTTTACTAATCCTAAGTATTTATTGTAGTTATTTAAGTGGATTTGTTGGCCCAATAGCAATTTATTTATTTTTGAGTCCTTAGCAATAAATTTGGGCCTAATTTTCAATTGAAATTCTAATTTCATCCCCTTAACATTTTATTAAGCCCATTTTTCTAAATCCATTGTTACCCTTGAAAGATTATAAGGATAAAGTAGCTGAACAATTAAGGATAAATATCAATTATCAGTGATAAATCATAAGAAAGGGGAAATAAAGGCAAGAGAGAGGGGACACTAGCCAAAAAAAGTTGTTGCTTGTTTACCCTTGAAAAATCTCAAGGGTGAAGCAGCTGGACAATTAAAGATAAATATCAATTATCTACGGTAAATCATAAGAAAGGGGCCACCAACCAGGAAAGGTCGCTTCCGAATCCCGGAGCAATCCTATTTGTCCCACAAGGAAATTCTAGACAAGTGTCAGAAGTATAAAAGCCCTGCCACCTCCTGTTCATTCGAGGTGGATGACCCTCAGGAGAGTCAAGAGAGAGATCTCTTGAGGGGTCATCCATATGATATTATTCATTGACAGGTGGGTCCCACACCTCAGTGATAGACATCAAGGAAAGACAAGATCAAACCCTAAGAATCAACCCTCAGAGCAAACCCTAAGAGCTGAGGCAGTACAATCCCTGTACAACAAGAACTGTGTCAATTCCAAGCCAGTATTTTGATACAGCCAATCACAAGAAATTTCAATGTGATTTTGCTTTCAGTGCTGACCAGGTGCCAATGTTGCAAACACCTGATCAAGCCAAGATTTATGTCAACTGTTGACAAGTAATCAACTGTTGGCCAAATCACTTTCATGAACATGGATTAAAAGTCAATTTCACAAGACTGATCAGATGTCAATGTTGCAAACATCTGATCAAGTCTAGATTTGTATCAATTGTTGACATGTAATCAACTGTTGATCAAGTCAAACCCTAATGAGGCATCAATACAAGTCTAATTGGTGTTTAATTAGGGGGTTTCTGCAAAAGAATTTTTATTTAGCAGAGACACTGAGCTACAATTAGAATTTGGGATTAATTTAGAAGAGAAAATAAGGTTTTCTTGGAAAATAAATTTTTAACACAAGGAGGTAGGGGTAAAAGTGGAATTAAAAATTATAGGAGCGATCACCATTAATTTAAGGATTTTTGGTGAAAATTTCATAATTTTTGGATAAGTGGAGCTATTAAAATAAATTCAGAGAAGATAGAACATATTAAATGAATTAATCAAGGGCTGAGATTTGATCACAAGCTTCTCTAGGTACAACTTGGGGATAGAGCCTATCTGGGTGCAATCTGGAGACAGGAAAGGGCGCAAGTTAGAAAAAATCCAGCAGCTACACCAGTGCCACGTGTCAGCTCATCATTGAGCCAGCTCAGCCATGAAGTGCCACGTGACGCTCTCTTATTGGTCCACCTTAGCTGGGTGGGCCCCACCACCATACTAACCTGACATATGGACCCCACCAACATGCCACGTGGCAGGCCGTGGCAGAGCCACCTCAGCACCAAGTGCCACATGGCAACATAGCAGCAACACACCTCAGCAGATTGAACTATTCCTAGTAACACATGGCAGTTGGTCATCGGTGCAACTAATAAGCGTGGGCCTCATATGTGACACATGGCATTTATTAACAGATGCCACCTCAGCACAGATTGATACTATAACAGATAATTAATAGAGCGATTAAACAAGTGGCCCTATAAGATCATGCCAGGCCTAGTTAGATCAATTCACAGGCTTCTTAGGCCTAACTCAATTGCTTACGGGTGGGGCCCATTTGTTAGTATTATGAGTGTATAGCCCATCAATTCACGATTCAAAGAAATCTTATGGGCCTAGACTCAATTGCTTACAAGTGGGGTCTCTTCTTCCTCTCTTCCTCTTTCTTCCACCCGACAACGATGGAGGCGCCATGAATGGAAGCGAGTTTGTGCGGTTCTTTGACTCGATTCTTCTTCGCAAGGCTTGTCTAATGCTAATGCGAGATTATGTGAGTGATTAATTCTTGAAATTAGAAAGGAAATGATATAGTATTGATAGAGGTACTCACACGGCTCAACAATTGAAAATTACCTCTGTGAGTGCTTCAAGTGCAATTGATGATGCTAACACTCTATCTTCACTCACACGATGCTAAGGCAAGTGTCAAACTAACCACTTGAAGCTTCTAACTTAGTGTTCTACCAATTCATCTAGCCGGCTATGGGTGGAAGTGTTCAAAGTCAATGAAGAGGTGATCAATTGATCAAGAAAGTGTGCTAAATCAATTAATGAAGGTGAGAAGAGATTATACAAGCTGTCAATTTAAGGAATTGATGAAGGGAAGTGTTGAATGAATATAGAAGCTGAGAGTGGGGCTTAAGTAGAGAAATGGGTTTTTGATTGATCAATGGTGATTTGAGACTATTCAGAGCTTATATAGGAAGTGTATTGAGAGTGTTCAAACGATTGGAATGCTCTAGAACGACTTAGAATCGTGAGAGAACCGACTGGTGCAAGGGAGTGGCAAAAGAGTAATAAAAAGAATAATTTAACTAACTCTAACAAACTTGAAACTGCCAAGTGTTGACTCAAGAGAGTGAGTTGACTGAAAAAGAAGCACAAATCAATCCTAGCCATTGAGTGAAATGTGATCAAGGGATAAGATTAATTCAATGGTGCAATCCGGCCACTAATCAACTCACCAATCACAATTAAACCCTTAAGCTTATATAAACCTCTTTGTTGGCCATCAAAAAAAAGGAGACAGAGAGGGTTAGAGGAAAAGAAACTGGCTTGAGAGAGAGAGAGCAGTTGTAAGAGAAATACAAAGAGCGAAGAGAAATTAATTGTTTTGTGATTCAATTCCTTTAATTGAGTCAAGCTTGAATCTTTGATTAGCTGCTCACTTATCTTAAGAAATATCAGAGACTAGGTAATTGTTGTTGATTGAGTGTAGTTGTGTGAAGAGATTAGTGTAAGTATTGTGTAATTTCTGGACTTTCTAAATTTTTGTGCTATTTCTCATTTTCTTGCTTATCTCTTTGTTTCTCTTTCCCTTCTTCATCTCCTTCCTTGTTTCTTGATACTGATCATAATGTGAGGGTATGTGAGATGGAGTGTAACTCGGTTGAAGGGTTTTTGTAACTCTCCCGAGTGTTATTCAAAGGAATTCAAGAATAATTATAATTGAGATCGGTTGAAGGGTTTGTGTAACCCTTTTGACTCTATTGCAAGCTTGATTAGCCAATTGAGTGAGATTCATAGCTGAATCAGTAAAAATTCAGCCTTTTGAACTCACCCACGTGTCCTCCTCTGCACAGTAGCATGAAATTCATCACGAATTCATACTGAGATCATAGAATAAGCCAAGGGGAGCTGTGCAGAGAGGTGATCGACATGTGCAGGTCATGTACAAAGTCTTGGCAATCAAGATTGCAATCAATTTTGCAACTGGTACCAAACCATACCAATTGCTATTGAATTCTCATCACAATTCAAACTAATTGCTCGAAGGCAGTCACTAAGTGCATTGATCATACTAAGGCGACAAGGTATAGTGCAAAAATCACAAGAATTGGCGTTCAATTTGATCGAGAGATCAATCCAATTCATCTCGGTACCGAACTATAAAGAACAATACCAAATCGGTACATACATCCCTTGTGATGCACCATACGGATCTTTGATCATGGGATACTATCGTGCTCTCCTCAGTGAGATGATGCCAAGGCCGTCGGTCGATCATCGATCGGAGCTTTTAGTCGCTGGGAATGTTAGTAGCACGAATCTCGGCGTGCAATTGATAGAAGAGATGAAGAGATTGGCAAACACGACTCTTGGCGCACTAGCACGAATCTTAGCGCATTTCTGAGGAATCTCAAAGAGATCCGATGACTGGAACAGTTTATTAGTTAATACTAATAGCTGGAATGCATCCGGGCCCTTCATCCATTAAGAATCAATCTCAACACAGATTTAATGGCCCAGATTAAATACAACGTTTGATCGAAAACGTTGTAACGATTCCTTGAATCATTATACGATTCATCAAAACGTTGAACGCTTTATAAACGTTGGCAACGTTTTGACTATTTTCTAACAAGTCTACAATTTTTAGGAATCGTTATAACGATTCCTTCAATCGTTATACGATTCATCAAAACGTTGAACGCTTTACAAAATGTTGGCAACGTTTTGACTAATCTCTGACAAGTCTACAAATTCAGGGAATCGTTATAACGATTCATTGAGTCGTTATACGCTTCATTAGAGCGTTGAACGCTTCATAGAACATCAGCAACGCTTTGATCATTTGACCAAGCTTTGACTTGCTATTTTGGCTATCATAAAAAATCTTAAAAATTCAAGTAAAATTCTGAATAATAGCCAACTATTTTTTTTACTTTTGTAAGTGATTTTCTATAAAAATAAGGAGAGTTAAAAATAAAAATAAATTCATCTTTGTAATTGAGATAATAATAAGGGGTATTATCTTATTAGTAAAAGTCAATGATAAATATAATAATTCTTTTGCATTTTAGAGGTGATTAAATAAGCTCACACAAGGGGTGTAGAGCAGCAGAGTATTTTTGCACAAGTAATACACTAATAGTTAGGACAAGAACATCCTAACGCCTACCAAGAAGACAACTGAAATCACAACATCAATATAGCGAGTGTGTTGACTTCGAAGAAGAACATCATGATGTCTGAAGAAGTGACATCATGATGCTGAGATTGATGATCAATCGATTATCAATGCACTGGCTACCTCTCAAGGCTAGTGGGATATTTATACCCTTGTTTTTTTATCCCAAAATTTCCTTGTGGGACAAGTAGACTTTTCCGGAGCTCAGCAGCGACTTCTTCTGACTGGTGGACCCTCTCTCTTGCATTTCTCTTTTTTTTCTTATGATTTATCACTGATAATTGATATTTATCCTTAATTGTTCAACTGCTTTATCCTTGAGATTTTTCAAGGGAAAACACCCACCACAGCCGAGTCAGTCACAAAGTGGGCCCCGCCAGAGTGCCACATGGCAGTCTGCCATTTGGCCACATCACCAGCCCCATGCCACATGGCACAACTATACCAGCCCACATCAGTAGGGAGGTCAAACCCATCTACCACATGGCATGCCCTAACTGAGAATCGTATACTGTAACTGATATCATGCTTCAAAAGCTTCTGACTCAGTGAGCCATTGGCCCTAACTCATGTTAGGTGTACCTTTAGGCCTGAAAGATGACAATCAAAGACATTAATTCGACAAGCATCAAGGAATTGCCATGAATTAAGGTTGGTACCGACCGGTACCGTTCATGGCCGAGTGATGCTGCACTTCAGCACTGCTAAAGCGAAGGAGAAGCCTTCTACTCACCTCAGATCATATCTATATACCAAGGCGATGCTTATTGAGCTTGTAATTGTCAATGACGTTGATTAAATTCATCGAATTTGGCAAGGAATTAAACTTGGTACCAATCCCAATTGGTACATCTCGGTTGGTACTATCGCGCAACACCCACTACCGCATGGATCTCCGATCAAACGCCACAGAAGGACTCACTAAGGCAAAGCGACTCTAGAGCACCAGCCTAATCGGAGGGGAGGAGCTTCGATCACCGAAAACCGCCACCTAGCACTGATCTTGAAGCATCGATAAGTCAGAAGCTTACAAGAGTTCTCTTGCACGACTATTGAAGCGCTCGCGAATCTTGAGAACCATCAAGGGATAAGATCTGTCAAGAGTTAAACACGCATCTTAGTTAAATCTAGCGAACCATGTGTAATAAAACATTTAAATAAAACTCTTGCACTAATCTCAGCACGATCCAACTGCCCAGATTAAAGGCGGTATTAACTACGGCTCAACTGGTGAAGAGGCCCAATTATGGAAAATAAAAGAAAAAAATCTAATTGGGCCCAATATGCAGAAATTAAAGGAAAATTAATCTAAGCCCAATTAATTAAACCAAATTCGCAATAAATAACAGAAAATTAAAAATAAAAAGTAAATAAATCAATTGGAGGTCTTCCTAAACTCCAAATTTATTCAAATTTATTTTTAAAAATTATTTGTTTTTCATAGTATTTTTTTATGTAAAAATATTTCAGTTTTAAGAATTTTACTATAGTGGAACAATTTAAAAGCAAAATGATATTGTTTGCTTTTTTCTGTTTGACCAAGGTTTGACTTACTATTTTGGCTATTATAAAAATCATGATTAGTCCATGGATACCGACAAATCTTTCAGGGCATACTCCAATTAGTTAAGCACATTTTAATTAATCCCTTTTTAATTTTCTTGAGACTTTTAAATATTAGGCCATATTAATTTAGTACTAATCCCTAATTATATTTTAATTAATTATAATCCATTAGTCGGCCCAATATGATTTTTATTTGTCTTATAAATCCATATTATCTAGTTTGGGCCCAATCACTAATCCATTTTTGTTTTCTCCTAAATACTAATTCCTTGGCCCAATAGCCATATTTCAATAGCACAAAATCAACAGAGGCAACAAGAGCAAGCAACAACCTACAAAGGCAACAGGTAATAGGCCAAAGCACACAAAGCAATAAAATAATTGGCAATAGCACACAAGGCAACAGAATAACACAGCCACAAGTGCAAGGGACAATTCAGTTAGCAAAACAGTGAACCAGCACAGAACCAAGGCACAACAATCCACAACGAAAAAATCAGCACCACAATTCAACCAGATAACAGATACCAGAGCACAACAAGCAAGGCCAGATAACAGACCCCAGGGGTACCAGAATATCAGATATGGCTATAAATAGGGAACAACCACAGTGCATACTAGTAAAATCAACCAGCAAGGCAGCAGGGGACAAAGGGGTAAAACTAGTACCAGCAAATACAAAAGAGCCATATCAACCCTCTGCATAACTGGTACTTGTGGTACCAGTGCACCAGAGGTGCTACCAGCACACATCAAGCCATCCAAATACAAAGGCAACCCTTATCCTACATAGTCAGAACATAAACCAGCCAACGCCATAATATAACAAGCAGAACCCAAATTACCCAAGCAAACAACATTATGCACACAGAGATACAAAACAACAAAGGGTAGGTTCTCTTACTAGTAAGAGAAATTAGAGAAGGGGTTGAGTGACAGAGCAACAGGAGGTAGCAAGCAATGGTCAAGGGTCAGGGACAGGGTTCCACCTCTTCACGTCGGCCTCCCTTTCCCTCTTATCACTTCAAATTCCTCACTAAAAAATAAGATCTATTCCTTACCAGTTTTATAGAAAAATTAATTCTCAGTACATGAGAGGAATGAGCAAATAGAGGGGGAAAGAGGGCTGAGGCGTTTATTTAAACGTAAGAGAGTGGGGATGGGAGATGGACAATGGTCACAGTGAGGTGACCGACTAGGGGGACTAGGGGGAGTGCGAGATGACAGGTAGAGGGGAAAAATCGGCGAAGATCGGCCTCTCCAGGGAGGAATCGAGGCGAGTCAGAGGGGGAAATGATGGCGAGAGGTGAGGCACAGTTTCGAGGGGTGCGGAGAAAACCAGGGAAAAACGAGGTGTCACAATGATAGGGTGAAAGGATGTGACAAGAGGGGGTCGGCAGATGGAGTGAGAGAACGGAGAGAGAGAGGAGTAGGATGAAAAGACGGCATTAAATGCCTCATTTAATGTAGGTGGGGATAGAAGAGAATCAGGATTTTCTGTGGCGGTTGAGCATGACACCTAGTGTAGTGTAGTATTAGATTATTTTTATCAGGGTTATGGTCCTGGTTAACGACATTTTGAATTTTGAAATAACTTGGTTATGTCAGTTTCGTCTATTAAATTTGTTCGTATTTTCGATTGATTTAATATTAATTTCGTTTAGTCCATATTATGATGTTACTTATTTACCTTATTATTTTAATTATCGTTCGCGTTTTATTTGTTAACCACAACTATCTCATAGATTATCACTATCCCCGATTTATCTGTTTATTCGTTATTATCAATTATATTATTATTCGTTATTATTATATTATTAATAATTATATTTATTATATTATTATTATTAATTATTTGTTTATTTATACATATACACTCTTTAATTATTAATTATATTAATTATTAATTGCATTTAATATTTTTAGTTATTAAATTAATTGTTATTATTATTTAATTAATTTTCATGGTTTAACAATTATAGTCTTACGCGGATTTCACTGATGCCGATACTGATACAAAACAATGCACAATGCTTATACCGCTAGTTTCTACGTTTTGCATTTTATTTTTTTAAATGGAAAATCTTGATGTGGGTCATCGTGCGGAATTTAGTATTTATCAGTGCTGATATTCAAAGTCAGAGGGTTAAGAATCTGGTATCGTCTTAAATGATAAAACAAAAGCACATTAAAATGCTGATAAAACATTATAATGTATTCTAGTTTTTCCTACATCATTGTGTATTATTTTCTGTGCACAAGCTTTTTTCTTTCCTTAATATTTTTATTTTGTTAATTCGGAAGTTGCCAAAAAGAACAAAAAGATGCAGATTTGTACATCTCATTGGTCATACAGTTAGAAATAAAAGGCATCTTAGACTTTTTGATCTATTAAATATCCACAAGTGCACTATTCCAATTTATATTGTGTCAAATAGTATTTTTATTCTTCTAAGAGTGAACACTATTTCAAGTTTTCAACAGCGTTTTCTGTTTTGTCTGTCTCTATAATATTAGTAATAATTCTTATTTATTATAGATTGACTCACTGAAATTAAATATAAGTTCCACCTAACTAATGAATAACATCAGTTATCGATACATCAGAACGATCTCAAAATGGCTGTCCATTTATCCCGATTGAAAAAAGTAACTTAGTATATAGAAAATCTTTAATCTCAAGACTATATTCCTCAAATTCGTTCTTCAATTAGTTTTTGTTCTTTCAGTAACATTTTTTTGTTTGTTTGTAGTTTTCAGTTTATGGTTATAACTATAAGGATCACCTATTTGTAATTTATATAATTATTAATATTAATGAAATTTGAAGGCTTGACTTCTATTTTTTAATAAAAAATAATTCTATTTTAACTTTTCATTGATAATACTTTTATTTTTGATAAGTTTTCATTTTCCACAATTAGATATGAATACTCCTAGATATGACTAACTTTATAAGTAAATATGAATACCCATATATATAATTATAAACAACATGAGTGTTTTGACCTATTAAACTTAACATGAGGACTTTCATTCTGTCTGCCCGAGGCCCGCGTATTTAGTAGCGTTTTTCACAGGGCCCACCAAAAGCCAGACCTTGTTGTGTTATAGGTTATATCACCCAAGAGTAGAAAATGATAGATGTCAACAACGTACTTACGCAATGGAGATGACGAGTTACACCTTGTTTGATTTCTGAAGTCTCCACTAGTCACTGCCCTATTGGTCTTTACATGGTCCGTCCAGCTTGATTATCGTTGTCTCGAAGACTTTGTCCCATTAATCATTATGGGGCGTCTACTCTTATTTTTCACTAAACACCTTCCGAAGATACAAATCTAAGGTTCACCTACTGGCCTCACCTTACTAGTAGATCTGTGTTGCTATCGTAACTGAGTGAGAATATATGTTTGATAAGTATGAACACATCATTGATCATATATGAACATCGCTCATTTCAAATATAAACATTCTATTATTATTTCATTCATTTTTAAGAATGATTTTAGTCCGTTCAAAGTGTTTATATTTATTGTTATAAATGTTCATTACTAAAATTAAAATATATTCACACTTTATGTGTTAAAAATCCAGAGTATTTTTTTTGAAAGATTTTTTATAAAAGACCATGAGCACGTACTCAAAATCACTTGTGCACGCCCGTAAAAACATTTGTGACGCGCAAAAGCAGATCTTTCTATGCAATGATATATTTACAATCCGTATAAAAAAATTCTGTAATATTGAAATCGGATGATTTAAACAATATAATTTTTAAATCATCTTAATCTATACTAACCGGAGAAAGGATTTTCCATTGAACGTATCGAACAAAGAAAGTTCCCGAATTTTCATGGAATAAAATAAAAATAAATTATTTATAATTATTTAAATAATTCAGTAAAATCAATTAATCAGTTTAATTCCGCTCCGGCACTACTGCAGTACTCAACTTGAGACGGGACGTTCGCTGGCACGTTTGTTAGGAACTTGGATAGGGCCGGTAAAAATTTCATGATTCGTTATTAGTTTGCTCATTAAATGATCAGACTGTTAATGAATCAGTTCGTTAAATTCATTAAGTTAATGAGTAGGGATTGAGTTTGGGTTGGCTCAACTCGTTAGACTCGTTTGACTCGGTAAATTAATATAATTGATTGTTTATATTATTTTATTATAGATTTTTAGTATAGTAAATTATTTATAATATGATATATATTAAATTATTATATTAAATTTGTGTGAAATATATTATTATTAATTTTTTTTATAGATTTTAATATAAAAATATTTTAAAAAATATTATTAACTATTAAATGAGGTTTAACGAATCAGATCGGTTAGCTCGTTAACTTAATAAATTAATTTTAAATTAAAATATTTATTAAAAAATAATTAATAAATCAGTTGAGTTTAATTTTTTAAGTTAATGAATGGACCACGAACTTAACACGCCGCTGCTCGTTTACAGGTTACAGCCCTGCTACTTTGTCTTTGTCCACTAAAGCACACGCATTAAATAACACACCGAAGTTCCATGTGCACCAGTAACACCATACAGACCACCCAGCACTTCTGTGGCGGGACAGGCTGCCTCGTTGGGGGAGTGAATCAGCGGGGCTCATGGAGCCACGTGGAGCACTTCCGTCCGATTGATTCCCTACACCCGACGAACAGCAAACATGCATATTCATCCAGGCTGCGCCGCTAATAAGTAAGGGAGTGTTTGACACTCAATGGAATAAAAAAGAATAAAATAAATTTATTCCGATTTAATTAATTTGTCAAATAAATTTTAGACTAAGTAGAAGAGTCCTGAATAGTGCTAATCCGGTATACCTACTTATAGGTGGAATATCGGATTAGGTCTCGTCGGAATAGCGATTATTGTTTGATTATATTATATTATATTATTATATTATATTATGATTATGATTAAGATTTAGTATTATTATATTACTTATTATTATTATAAATATAATTTTAATATTATATTATTATATTATGAATATAAATATAATTATTTTATTATTATATTATTATGATCAAGATTATTTATTATTATATTATTATATTATGATGATTACGATTATGATTATTATTACTTATTATTATTTTATTATATTATATTATATTATATTATATTATTATATATTGATTATAGTGATGATTAATTTATTATTATATTATTATAATTATAATTATTTATAATTATTTTTATGATTATGATTATATTTTTATTATTATATTATTATGATTATGATTATGATTATATTATTATGATTATGACTATAATTATTATTATCATGATTATGATTATGATTATTATATTATGATTATATTATTAAAATTATAATTACTTATTGTTATTATTATATTATTATAATTATGATTGTAATTATATTTTATTATTATTATATTACTATATTATGATTATGTTTATATTTTTATTATATTACTATTATAATATTATTATTTATTATGATTATTTTTTATTACTTTATTATTATTTTATTATGTTGTATTATATTATTATATGTTGATTATAGTTATGATTAATTTATTATTATATAATTATAATTATTTTTATGATTATGATTATATTTTTATGATTATATTATTATGATTATGGTTATATTATTATGATTATGACTATAATTATTATTATCATGATTATGATTATGATTATTATATTATGATTACTTATTATTATTATATTATTATTATATTATTATAATATTATTATAATTATGATTGTAATTATAATTTTTATTATTATATCACTATATTACGATTATGTTTATATTTTTATTATATTACTATTATAATATTATTATTTATTATGAATATTTTTTATTACTTTATTATTATTATTATCTTACTATTATGATTATTATTTTACTATTATTATTATCATCATCATCATTATTAGTATCATAATTATTCATATTTTAACTATTTTGAGTAACAACTGCTAAACGATATTTTCGCTCTTCCGAATAGTCAAGAATACCACTCTTCTACCACTCTTCAAAAAAAATACTATTTTATCACTCTTCCAAAATTACGATTCTTCCAAAACTATTCCTTGATTTGCCAAACGGACCCTAATAAAACAGCGTGATAGGAGTAGAATTCAGAATTTGACTCCTAATTTGGCTGTTTCGCTCACACAGTAATCTGGGGAAACAGGAAAGAAAGATAGAGAAATAGGGTTTCTCGGTAAGGGCGAAAGTGGATTGGCAGTCAACTGGATAATGATCATAATTTACAAATGAAGTTTATTTTATATATTTATTATCTGTGACTATCAGTCGAAATGTCAGTAATTGTTTCTGTGGGCTATTTGGATTTTGATAAGTTCAATTCTAGTATTACAATAATAATATGATATGATAGAGAAGAGAGGGAATACTAGAGTTTTCTACAGACCCAGCTTAAATCATAATCATGAAAAATGACGAGTCGTGAAAGCAAAGAAGTCTCAATTTTTAATTGAAGAAAATTTTTCCCGGTTAGGACAATACTTTAAAATATTTATATAGAAAATATTATCATAAATAATTAGTGGAGATAATAATCATTATAATAAAAGTGTTTTTTAGTAAATTTACTATCGGTTTATAATACAAACCATTAGTAAAATTATACGGTGGCATTTTAGAAATTTTTTTTGAACTATTCTATAATGATTTTAACGAAGAAACCGTTATAATTAATGTGTCAGGGAGTGTTAAAATTTTTGGCAAACCTTTGTTAACAATTTTTTAAAACCATTATTAAAATTAAATTTTCGCTGAATTTTCACTAACGGTTTCGGATAAAAAACTGTTAGCAACACCTTCAATAATGATTTTCATTTTAAAACATTACTGAAATCAAATTTTCGCTGAAATTTTCCTAACAATTTTTATTATAACTGTTATTAAACCTTAGTGCTAAAAAATAGTTACTAACGGTTTTTCTTTATAACCATTATTAAATCCTATAATGCTCTCTCTCTACGCTAAAATCTCTCTTTGATTTTTTTATTAAGTTGCTCTAACTCTCCTTCTAGCTAAAAATCTCTCGTTGGAATCACTCTCCAAATCCTAAATCCTCCCTCTCGCCTCCTCTCTCAGCTCCGCTCTCTCCGCCGCTCCTCTCGCTCGCCGCACTCCTCTTCTCACCTCGTCGTCAATTGATTCCCTATTTGTTAAAGAGGAACCGGTTCTAATCCCATCATTATCACTTTTTAATTTGTGTCATCACCTGCAATCAGCAAATGGCAAGGAGAGCTCTCAAAATAATTGATTTGATTAAAGTTGCCATCAAGTCACAAGTATATTATGAGTTTTCTTTTCTCATTTTTTATTAATGTAAATTCCACCAATTGTATCTTCTTTCGGTTGTGTGAATTTGAATTGAAGCTATTATAGGGTTTTGGAATATCCAAATCCCATTAATGCTCAAACTACGGAAAAACCGTAGAACAAAATTTTTACTTCTACTTAAGTTAGGGATTAAAGTATGTCAGATAATTACCGAGATATACAAACATTTAATCCATTACAAAAGACGGTAAAATATTATTTTACTTCTAACTTAAGCTGAGGGTTAAAGTGGTATGTCGGATGATTACCGAGAGATACACACCTCTTTAAACCTTTATTGATCTACTCCATGATTGATTTCTAAAACATTAATGTACTTAACAATTAAATAGATTAATATAAGATGTTATACCTCGCTTCCAAATTTCAATTGGAATGAAAATCGGCTTGTCTCGGAGCACCAAATGTCTGATGCCTCTATAGGTTATCCACTAGGGCTGACCATAGAGCGACTTATTTCTTTTGCTAGAAATACCGTAAACCATGGTTTCTCGTAAAAACACTATTCACCGAAAAAAAATGAAATAGTACTATTCACGACTCGCAGCTATTCTGTTTCACAAATGTGCAGAAATACCGCAACTTTCGTAAAAACACTAACCGATCCCGTAAATTCTGAAACAACCGTATACCGAGAGAGAGAAAGTAGAACTGATTTGGTATAACTTTCTCTCTCACCCCACCCCTCTATTTATAGAATATGTGGAATTGCCAAATTACCAAAATGCCCTCATTAAATAGTAAGGAGGTTCCAAAGTGAAAAAGACCAAAATGCCATTGGGCTTTTGGCCAAATTACCGAAATACCCTTGGGATTTTGGCTAAATTACCAAAATATCATTTTGAGGTCGGCATGGGCTTTTCATGGGCCTTTTTGGGCTTTTCAAATTTTTTTACTTTTAATTATTAATTAAGGCTTTAATCATTAATGGGCTTTTGGCCCATAATTCAAATCCATAATTAACATTTAAAATCCAAATCAAATATATATAATTGTCATGTACAATTATATTTTTCTCAGTTGTTGTTTCGGTTAATTTATACGACGTGTCCAACACGTTATAAATTCAATCTGATTTTTGCTTCTTGTCATCTCTATGACAAATATAATTATATCATATATAATTAATTATAATCATCTTATTATTAATTATAAACAATTCATAATTAAACAATAAGATTCTCCGATTAACTCTTATACGGTGTGACCCGACAGGATCCGTGTCATGTTGGTAAATAGAGTTAAAACCGTTTTAACTTTTATAATCATACGAGGCATCTGTCAGAATGCACTATGACCATCTAATTACACAGATGATGATGTATTGTACAATATCATGATCCAAAGAAACTATTTACTTGTGTTTAATCCTTTGTCTCATAGCTATCGATCGCTTCAAGGTAGGTATGTGTCATCCTTGTAAACTTAATCTTTTCTTGATCCTGAGTAAATTATCAAATATAATTACTCTTGTAATTATACTGTTAGTAGATAATTTTACTCTATCAAGGGGCCCAATGATGTTATAACTCGTATAACAATACGAGGGACAATAGTACTTTTGACAAACCATCTCTTCCTCCGCATAAGTTATGTATACCGAAGAGCTACCTTTATAGCCACTTTTTACGGATAACATTTGATAGAAATCATACACATACATATCTTATGTAGGAAAGATGAATACCTCATACTTTAGAATTTAACACTGAACGAAAATATTAATGGCACGAACACAATTCCATTTAATATTTCATTCGGGGTCTGTCAAATATGATGTTCCTAGAACATCTATCTATGTGATTAAAATGACAACTCTTTGTCTATGGTCTGTAAAACTTGACCATCATTTAATCCACATACTAACCTGATAACGGTTAATTAGTATTCCTGCTAATTACCTTAGTTAGTAACTTTTAAGAGTATATTCTATATTATGAAGTTTCACAATTCCAGTCATGAACTCGAAATGATTCATAAATTCAATAATACTCAAGGAAACAAAATATCGTTTAAATATCCAATTCATGAACAAAGCTTTATATAACCAATTTATCGTATTATTGACTTCAAAATTATTATAAACTAACAACTATTACTTTCAAACTTCCTTCTTTTGTAGTTTCACTTCTCTTATTTTGGAAAAAAAAATGAAACAATGAGCTCTCATCCTTTTCTCTTAAATCCCTCCTAAATTGTACTGAACTGAATATTTTTAGTGTAATTATGAATTGGAGAACAAATTTTCAGTGGTTCAAAGAGAATCTGAAGCATTAGTCAAGGACAAGGAAGAGCACCTATAAGAGATAAGCCAATTTGAAGAGATAAATTTGAAGGTAATAATATTTTTTTCATAACCTGAGGAAATAATTGAGTAATTTGTCACAACAAAAAATAACAGAGCTAACATATATATGCAAATAAAAAGCTAATACTTATATTTTTTTTCTTTGACTATTAAGTCAATGATTCAAATTTCATTAATTGTAATTTTTGTAATTATATTTCTTATCAAGGTTCTAAGTATAATATTTGGTACTCCCATATTATTGTTGCAATATGGAATAATGAGGAATATAACCGGTATTTTATGATGTTCAAGAGTTTAATCTGGACTAAAAACTTGTTTAAATTTATATGTTCTAGTTGACACTGAATTTAGGTTATTTGATCTTATTCTGGTAAAATTATGCTCTGAGTTGTATTTAGTTTTTTTGTTTGTTTTACTTTTAGCTTTATAGACTCAATTATCTATTTTTTTCTTGATAAGATATGAACAAACATTGGCATGCTCTTTCTGGTATACTCTGGATCCAAATCAGCTATATATATTTTTTATAATAGTAGCGTCCTACTTTTAAATCTAAAAAAAATATTTAAAAAAAAAGTTTATGGATATATTTTTTTACTTGTAGATTGAAGCTTATGAAATTTCATGTAATTTCATTCATCTTTGATATATCAAAGATTATCAAATTTAACGGTTCTTCACTAATGTTTGCAATGATTCTAAATTAACGATCTTTGATGGACTATCAAACGTTAATAAAATTATATGAAATTTGATGGGTTATCAATCTACATGTGAAATAACATTCTATAAACCTTTATTATTATTATTTTTATATTTATTAGGTTCTCTTTGATTCAAATGTTTTGTAGTATAGATAAACTAGCAGAGATTCCCATACAGATATTTCTATGCATGATTCTTATTCCTTAGGTGAGCAAAAATCATTTAATTCTCTTCATTGCAGTGCAGACTTATCTTACAATAAAAATATATGGTATTCAAATTCTTTTTGAGTTTTATGCGACACCTGTAGATCAGAACTGGTCCTCAAGTATTGTGAGAGGATAATTAAGCTTAAAACCGGTTCTAATTCATAAAATTGAATTAGAACCGTTTTTTATAAAAACCGGTTCTAATTCATAAAATTGAATTAGAACCGCTTTTTATAAAAACCGGTTCTAAATAATTTTATGAATTAGAACCGCTTTTTAATAAAAACCGGTTTCAATTAATATGAATTAGAACCGCTTTTTAATAAAAACCGGCTCTAAAGAAATTCTTTGCATCAACCAATAGAATTTCAGTTTTTTGCTCCCACGGATTGCTATGTTTTTCAATCTAACCGTTAGTTCATACTTATCCGACGATCTAAACACCAAAAATCAAAAATCTAAATCCCACGGATTATTACTCTTCATCCTCCTATTTCATATATAAAAGAGATATTGAGAGACAGATAAAGAGAAAGAGTAAAGGTCGTCTTGAAGAAAGAAAAAAGAAAGGGAAAGAGAAAGACAGATTTGAAGCTCGTCTTGAAGCTCAAAAATGGATTTGATGTTTATTTGAAGTTTTTAGTTTAGTTTTTTTATTTTTTTTCTTTAGAAATTGTAAAGATAGAAAATTTGTCAGATTTTCTTTAATATGTAAATTATATATAATTATTTTATTAATGAAATATACTTTATTAGTTAATGATAAAATTAAATTATTTAATCAAAATTTAAAGAAATCAGAACTAGAGAATAATAAGAAAAAAAAACTATTTTTTAGTAAATAGTACCATCACAAAATATTAAGAAACAAAGTTTCAAAGATAATAATGTATTATCCAGGCAGTGTAGTGGAGATATTTGAGAGAAATTGACGAACTCAAATTATTTGAATTTCTTCCTGGGGCATGTACAATAGTTTAGAACCGGTTATTTGAAATAACCGGTTCTAAAGGTTAGAGTTTAGAACC
This sequence comes from Schoenoplectus tabernaemontani, assembly GCA_037127355.1. Taxonomy (NCBI): domain Eukaryota; kingdom Viridiplantae; phylum Streptophyta; class Magnoliopsida; order Poales; family Cyperaceae; genus Schoenoplectus; species Schoenoplectus tabernaemontani. Next base: position 2,855,890 of record CM073751.1, on the reverse strand, counting down.
GGTTATTTTAAATAACCGGTTCTAAAGATTAGAGTTTAGAACCGGTTATTTGAAATAACCGGTTCTAAAGGTTAGAGTTTAGAACCGCCGGTTATTTTGAAATAACCGGTTCTAAATGTTAGCACCGCATAGTTTTAGAATCGGTTGTATAACCGGTGCTAAATACTTTTATATAACCGGTTCTAAAACATTTTTTTGTGGTAGTGCTTGTCGTTGATATTTTTAGAGATGCATGGAAATGTCCTCAAGCATTGTGCGAGGTAACTCAAGTATTATGAAAGGACTATTTCGTTAAGTATTGTGACTTAATTCATGGATGGGGGTATACCACCTAGTATTTGAGTGTAAAGACCCTCAGCAGTGAAGTTATGTTTATGCATTACTGTATTGCAGGCTAAATTGAGTGAATATAAATCTACTACATGTACAAGCTTTTTGGTATTTCTTTTATATGCAAGTTTCTTTGAGAGTAAATAATATTTATGAGTTGAGTCCTATGTTTCTTTATAATTCAATTTATTTCATTCATGTGTGCAGCAAACAACATTAAATATGATATCATGAGTTAGTAGGCCTCTAAAAATTAAGTTCACCAAGTGTGAAAGAATTTTAATCATGATCCTTGTTCAATTTGATATGAGACATTTATTTTATCAATTCGTAGTTCTTATATGAAACCTAACTGAAGTTGTACCAATCATTATGTATTTTTGTTATATACATTTGATATGCACATACATAAATTGATGTCATCAAAATGTTGCCTTTCAATCAGCAAAGTATATAGAATAGTCAGTTTGGACCATAAAAAAATATAAAAAATTTCATCTTTGCTAATGATTCTCAAGCTAGAACTGTTATTGAATTTCAATTGCACCAAATTTTAAAACCCTCTTTACTAATAGTTTTTTAGCAAAAAAAAATGTTAGTAAAATTTTTTAAAAAGTTCTCAGCACCCTTTGCTAACGGTTCCTGGCTAAAAATCAATATTAAATCCATACCCTTTACTAACGATTTTTATATAAAAATCATTAGCAAAGGTCCATCCAGTTATTCTCTTTTTTCTAACGGTTGCTTATATTTTTTCTAACCCTTCATTACTAACGGTTGCAAAATCATTAGTAAATTCCTTTAAAACTTGTTAGTGTTGTTTTTTCATGTAGCGAATATTAAAAACTTAGGTGAGATAATTACCTATATAAATTCATCACTCATTGTAATCTTATTATGTTGAAAATAAAATAAAAAATATTTGTTGTTAATTATTTCTTGATTTTAACTAGTGGATATCTTTTCTTGTATCTCTATTACCCAATTTAACTAAAATTATTCAAAAACCCCCCATTTTATCCAAAACTTTCATCAATTTCCCTTAATTCACTCTTTAATTTCAATTAGAAGTGTGACAATTGATATCAAAGCCTCAAGATTGCACCTGGGCTAAATTCTGACTATAAAAAAGCCAAGACTCGGGTGTACCTCCTTACTGTTTCATACCATTTTTTTCATCTTCGCCAAGTCCTCTGAAAATACTTCTTCCCTGCTACGCCACCATCCTTCCACATTACACTAGCCATTAGAGGGACAACCACGCAACACCAACCAGCTATGCTTCGCTGATCCTTGTATTTATATCTTATATTTATATATTGAGCATTTTTATTTTCAATTTTGATGATTTTCAAGATTGAAAATCAAACTATTGACATAAGTTTATTTATTTTTAATAATATATAAACTAATTAGAATTAGATAACTTATATAATTATATAACTTATATATAACGATTAGTTGTAGGGAAGCACTCTTACGCCGCTGTGTTTCCATTGGGTCTATTGTTCTTTCATTTTCTACTTGTCCACTTTTTTTATTCACAGCCCTAATTTCATGATTTTCTCCATTGTTGAATTAACAAGGCCTACATATTTGTGGGGTAAGTGGATAGATATTTGGCTTATCCTCAAGAGAAGTCAAAGCGGTATAAATATTTTTTCATAATGAATGTCTTCAATAAATTAAAGAGGCTTTGATTAATGCAATAGATAAGATAAATGCGATGTTTGATCTCACAAAAATATGAATTTAGAAGTCAAATCAATTGAGGGACTTGAAGTCTAGGCACATGATGATTGCAAATTCGAGCAAAAAGATCAAATCTCAACTCACCAAGACAATTAAGACTCAATTGATAAGAATTTCACACTCGAGCAAGAAGATCAAGACTCAATTCACCAAGACGATCAAGACTTTACTCACCGTGATGATCAAAACTCGCTCAATACCTTACCACACAATCCAATATGATGCTCCAATAATAAATTTCCTACAAGACACTTCATTCAAAAATTCATTTCAATCTATGTGTCATTCCTCAAAATTACACTACTCTATGATGGTTCAAGAAAATTAATTCATATCGCAACACCTATCTTTCGAGGCAGCAAGATTCTTGGGTCGCATCCTTTTTTGGCCAAGAATACCATATCCAAAGCTAAATTTATTAATTGTTTATTTTCTTTGAGCAAAGATATCATCTCCAAAGTCTAATATTTTCTTTGTTCATTTTCTTAGACTAGGAGACCATTTCTAAAATCTAATATTTTATTTTTTATTTATTTTAAAAATCCTTCAGGATAAATATTATTTGAACGGAAAGAGAATGTCATACTCTAGAATATTTATGTAGAAGATATTATTATAGACACTTATTAGGGATAGTTAACAATATTAGAAATTTAGATGAGACAATTACCTATATAAATTCAATTGCCTGACTTGCTCATGGTAATCTTGTTATGTTGAAAATGAGATAAAGAATTATTTACTGTTAATTATTTCCTAGTTTAACTAGTGATTATCTTTTCTTACATCTCTAAATACTCAATTTACCAAAAAATACTAAAAACCCCCATTTTCTTTTTTGAGAAAAACTCATTCTCATCAAAAACTTCCATTCATTTCTCTCAATTCATGCTCCAATTCCAAAACTTTCATTCATGCAAATGATTTGATTGATCCCCTTTGTGTCTTTGATTTAAAGGTGGCAGAACCCTACCCGATCCGAGAAATCCGTCCGAATACGAATTCGAACCCGACTCGATCTGATTTTTTTTTAAAATCAAACTGATCCGACCCGACTTGAACCTGACTTGACCCGACCAGACCCAAGATCAAATGACGTTCAATCCAATCGAAATCTATCAAAGATCTGAAAAAACACAATATATAAATTGATCCGACCCTGACCAGACTCGATTTCTTCCAAAAGATTAAACTGATCCGACCCGACCCGTCCGATTACCACCTCTACATTTGATCTGAGTACCCTATCATTCCTTTGTGAATTCTCAATATTTCTAGCAACCTAGCGGGTCTGATCAGAGTCCAGATGTGCACTAACAATAATTGAGCACGGCTCATTTGGGTCCAAAAACTCATATCTCAGGTTTATGGGAAGAGGCTTTAGCTCTGGCTTAATCTGGTCCGACATTAGTGGTGCGTGGTCTGCATGCTTTCCTTGCAAATCGTATGGAGTCTATGTTTCTGATTCTTTAGAATCAATCGCGTGATCCGCATGAATCATGAGCAGTCCTCATGGCTCTGTTTCGGGGCTAGAAGAACCTAGTTATGATATAAAAGTCATCACTTCAGCCCACTGGTTCCTCATGTAAGACAGATAAGAGGTAATTTTCATACCTAAAGGTTCTTCGACTTTGTCCCACTTTGTCGACTTTGTCCCAAGAGGGTTCTTTGACTAAGTCATCGATCACATTGAGTTTGTAGCAATCCTCTAATATGTCTGGATACCTCATGGCTTGGTCAAATCTGAACTGAACTCATTCAGCTCCTATTCTTAGGGTGAGTGTCTCGTCCTGCATATCCTATCAGTCATTCTTAGAAATAATTATCCTAGGACAGTGGCGGAGTTTTTTTTACTGAAAATTAGATTGTGTCCCCCTTAAATTTAAAACATAATACAATTAAAATAAATTATTTATATTTATTTGGGAATGAATTAAAAACCGGCCCTCCCTCTAATACTCAGGAATCCCTCTCTTATCATTTTTTTTGATAACTTTCCCACTATTATTAAAAAAAGAAAGACTATTTTTGCGTCATTTCATGTCTTGAAAATTGAACTCTCTCTTTGCGTCAATTTTTTTTTAAATATGAAAACTTAGTTCTCATAGGTAGCAGTCTAGCTCAGTGGCCCTCCCTATATTATAGCTGAAACTCCGCTACTGTCCTAGAATAATGGGCATATCTCTGTCTTCCTCCATCTCTATCATCACTTTCATCTTTTCATAGACAACATGTGACATGAAACTCATGTATCTTTTCATAGACAATATGTTAAGCTCACTGAGAATGGTAGATATCACACTTTGAGATAAAAGAAGAGATGAATAAAATAAAGTTTTCTTCTATTGGAAACTCTTGTATCTTTTTTATATGTCAAACAACAGATTACAACTCTATTTATAGGCTAAAATAACAGAACTATCTAGAAAATTCGTATTAAAATCGGAATACTAAACAGCAGCTGTTTCAGCTGACCCCTGTCCACTAAAACAACCATAATTCTCTGTCGGGAATTCCAAACGACTTGTAATTTGAACCATTGGAAATTAGACTTCAAGAGCTTTTCATCCATAGGTCATATAGTCAAAACGAACGTTGTTTGGTCTTTCATATCCCCTAATCAATTAGCCTAAAAATTCTACAACTGCTGAATTCTAAGAGTCTTCTTTATTTTCCACTGGACTTAATATTATTAATGATAATTAAATTTATATTTCAACAAAATCCCCCCATAAATTTAATTTTAAGAATTTATGTTTTTACTCATTAATGTCGATTGTGGTGTTTCTTCAATCTCCTTATCTGTAGTTATTTTATCTTGTCGATTTTTATGAACTCAACACTTATCTTTCTTGTTAACTTATCTTCATATCATCATTGCACTTCTTCATAACTTGCAGCGAATAGATATGTCATCCATTGACGGCTTCTTCTCGATTAATTGATCTAGGAAATTCAAAAAATCAGTCGTGATTTCATCTCATATGTCATCCAATTTGTCTGACTCTTCAGGTCATGTATATGTAAGATTCATACCCACACCGCGGCTCCACACCGTATTTTTCATATGGCTCCACACCACATCTTCTCATGGTCTTCACACACTTTGAGCAAAACATCTAATAATGTTGCTAATTTTTTTATCCTGACACTAATTGCACATGCTATCATGAGTCATTACTCATGTCGGCTTCACTCACCGATTCTTCGAAGACTACTAGCAAAAACTTCATCACGTTTTTGTAACATTCCCTGCTTGATACATAGCTCTCATCATTGATAAATTTTTCTTCTTTTTTTCTCTTACAATATCTCTAAAATTATCTTCACGAAAAAGAATATCACAAAAAAACACTCTTTTTTCTCTTCTTTTTTTAACAAAAAAAATCAATACATGATATTTTTTCATTATTCCGACACTTTCTTTTCTCATAAAAAAAACAAAATAAGGGGATTCAATTTTCTTCACTCATTTTTTTTTTCAATACTCCTAACAACACAGAAAAACTTATATACTAAAATAAACTCAGAAAATACACTTAACACTTAACTTTCTTTAAAATAAACATCGAGATTCACCATATTTTTTTCTTTTTTTCGACAACTCTTTTTTTTTCTTCACCATGGCAGATCTCTCTTGATCGACTAAACCTGGACTCTATACCACTTTGTTAAAAGAGAATGGTGGATATCACACTTTGAGATAAGAGAAGAGATTGAGAAAATAATCTTTCATTCTCTTGTATCTTTCTTATATGTCAAACAACATATTACAACTCTATTTATAGGCTAAAACAACAGAAGTATCTAGAAAATTCATTAAAAATGGAATACTAAACAACAGCTATTTCAGCTGACTCATGTCCACTAAAACAGTCATAACTCTCTGTAGGGAACTTCAAACGACTTGAAATTTAAACCATTAGAAACTAGACTTCAAGATTTTTCATTCATAGGTCATACAGTCAAAATAAACATCGTTTGATCTTTTATATCTCCTCATCAATCAACCCAAAAATTCTACAACTGCTAAATTCTAAAGGTCACATTTATTTTCCACTAGACTTAATATTATTAATGATAATTAAGTTTATATTTCAACATCTCCATCATCACTCTCATCTTTTCATAGATAATATGTGACATGAAACTCATGTTTACCCCTAAATCATAAAGAACTTTCTTAATTGTCGCTTGGCCAATGGTGCATTAAATCGTGAATTTCATAGTTTCTTTCAACTTAAGTGATAACTCTTTGCTTAGCACAACGCTGCACTCAAGATCGAGCTATATTTTTTTTCTACGATCTCCAAGATTGTGCTCGTTGGAAAGATATCCTTCAGGAATTTGACATATGACATTTGAGTCAGTGCATCAGTGAATAAAATGATGATGTGAAGTTTCTTTAGGACTTGCATAAATTTGGTAAATTATTGGTCCAGCTTAGTCTATGCTAGCATATGGGGAAAAGAAACTGGTGGTTTATATGGTTTTAGCTCAGGTCCCTTGTCCTTTTGGCTCTGTTTGTCTTCTTGTTTGGACCGCGTGATGTCTGGTGAGTGGTCGTATGATTTGGCAAATCTTTCTCCTTCTCAGCCTCTGTCACTTCTATAGGTTCCTCTAGATGTGCGGTTCGCATGGTTTGATTCTGATGTAGATGACATAGAAGGGCCAGCGTAATTGGTCTTTCTCCGTAGAGTTATGGCTTTTGCCTCCGCTCTGGGTTCCACCTCTGGTTGGCTAGGCAACTTGTCGTATTTTGTGAATGTGCTTGGAACATTTGAGTTAATGATTTTCTTGGTCTTTGCTGTCAATTGGCAAGTTGAGCACTGATTATTTGCATTTGCTCAAGCATGACATAGTTCATCTCCTCCCTTTTGTGCATAAAAACGACTAGGTTGGAGCAATATAAGGTGGCATAGGTTGGTTGAACTCGGGTACTCAGTTCTGGTTAGAAAATGAGATATTCTAGTAGAAATTCAGTTGCCTACATCATTGGAGGTTTGGAAATAATTATTCCCTTGATTGTTGTTGAAAGACAAAACATTTCCCTGATTTGGCCTTCATTTTTGGTTTTGTTGCTCAACTGGATCCTTGGAGTAAGACCGATTGAAGGTTGCCTCAGTAAGTACGAAGGTCCATTGTTGATAGAGTTGATCTGTCCTCCATTCTTGTATGATTGCGCAAGAGGATAATCCTGCTATGTGTGCCCCCGTCACCACACAGCTCGCAAGTGGCATATTGGTAGTTGCTCACAATCTTGACCTATATTTTTTGTTCGAGTGCCTTCTGCAATGCGTCTATCTTGGTTGAGAGCGTGGTGATCTAATATGCCTCATATCTTCCACCTGATCCTCGAGATAAATCCCTATTGAACCATGTTGTTCCACGGGTCGAATAACTTATGAGTTTCCTCAGCTTCTAAGTCCATAAATGCTCCACCTGTAATAGAATAATTGAGAATAAGAGAGTTATGATTCACACTGTTATAAAATAACTCTGCAATCATTTAATCTGGTGTATTGTAGTACGGATAAAAATACAACAACTCTCATTATCTCTCCCAAGCCTCACTCAGTGATTCATTTGGTGCCTGTTTAAAAACAACTTGTTGTGCCTTAATCATTTGTATCTTCTTATATGAAAACAATTAGTCAAGGAAAAAGATTTGAGAGATTGACCCAGATACTAGCTAAGTCTCTGGGAGAAAATTTAAACTCTTTTGGCTTTGTCCCTTAGAATGAAGGGAAAGAAAGCGAGCCTCATGTAATCTGATGTTGTCCTATTTGCTCGAAATGGACTGGCAACATTGGATGAAGATCTGAAAATGATCATGAGGACCCTCATGGTCTAACCCATGAAACACGTTCTGCTGAACGATGCTGATGATGCTCAGACTAAAATTTAGTGGCTCCCTCTCAAGTCTTGAGAGTTTGATCGCTCCTCTGACATCTTCAACATGAGGAACAATATAACCTCTCAAAGTCCTCAACATGAATTCTCATTCCTCACCCTAATGGTCCACTAGACGGTTCGGTCAATAGAATTGTTGTTGTTTATATTTCCTATGTTTTCCACCATCCTAACAGATTTGACTATCCTGTTGGGAGAATTTTCTTCATGCGCTATCCACAAAGGGTCAGCTCTTTTCTCCGAAAATAAGTCATTCGAACCCAGCTCCTTCAAGGCCCTTATCAATGTAAATAGTATTATAATGAAGGAGCAGATGCTTTTAACGAGGTATGTCGTGGAGTTTTATATTAGTATCATATAGTTATAGTATTTTGTTTCTATATGTGATATAAATAGTTATTTTATTAATATTTAAATAACCAATAGTATTTGATATGAATTGCATCGAAGAATGAAAAATGCATTTCAACGAGCCGTAAGACATGTTTCTAACTTTTGAATCACCGTAATACAATCAACTTAAGGATTATTTTCAAGGACAAATGTTTGACAATAAATACTTTTAATAATAATAATGAGTTTCAATAACTAGTTAGATGGTCGATAATTTCTTTGCAATTACTTCCTATAAGGTGGGAATCGTTCAAGAAAACAAACTCTTTAATTAAATATAAATATAAATAGCATTATATTCAGATGAATCGTTGAGATTATTATTAGCAGGGCAGAATCAGGATTTGAATTTAGGGGTGCTAAAAATTTAATTGAATGACATATGTATTTGAAATAAAATTATGGAGATACCCAAAATCTAAATATCTTACTAATATAATTGAAAATTAATAACACTCACTAATTTATATAAATTATCGGGATGTCAGACCCCTGTAGCACATCCTATCTCCGATAATAATTATTTAAATAATCTTAATTTTAATAGTAAGAGTGATAAAATCAAAATTTTAAGAATAGAAATGGCAGCGTGCCACTGCCAGTGGCACTGTGTAAACGTGTTAGTCCCACTGGCGCGTTTGTGCAAAGATGCCACTGGGAGTGACGCGTTTGTGCAAATACGTCACTCCCAATTGCGTCTTTCATTGTTTTTTAAAAAAAATAGAGTTTGTATTGGTCCTAACGCCAGTGGGAAAAATGTCACTTCCACTAGCTTCTTTTAATTTTTTTTTAAGAAAAAACTGAAAAGTAAAAAAAAAAATCACTGTCAGTGATGTTTTTACAACACGCCACTGATAGTGGTGCTCTGTCATTTGTATTTTTAAAATTTTAATTTTATCACTTTTATTATTAAAATTAAAATTATTTAAATAATTATAATAAAAAAATCTGCCTTTAAAAGCACATTCCTTCCTCTCATTTCACATCACCAATTAGTTGCATTTTTTTTTTGGAAAAAGGCTGCTCTCTTTCAATTAGTTCCGTGGCAGTATCAGTTAGCAAGGCTGCGTTGCTTCTTCTCATTTGCTTTCAAGTCTTATTGCTAATGTGGAATATTACTAACTTTCATTTAAAGAAATATTCTATAAATATATAAACCATAAAAAGAAGAATATTACGAACTTTTCATTTGATTTAGGGTGTAAATGAGTCAGGTCGGATTCATGTCGGGTCATCATTATTTTATTATTTTTTTTATCCGACCCAGTTATATTTGGGTCAAAATTTTTTGACTCATATCCGACCCGAACAGATTACGAGTCGACCTGATCTGACTCGTATAAATAATTAAATATTTTTATATTCTTTTAAGTAATTAAATATTAATTAGTTTATATTTAATCTTAATTAGTATATAATTAATGCATATTTTAGATTTAATTAGTACTAAATTATAAAATTACTTCAAAAAATATAATTAATCGGATCAGATCGAGTCGGGTTGATCCGAACCCGATCTAATCCAATTCAGGTAAAAAAATTAAACTCATATCCGACTCATTTATTTTCGAGTCATATCGGATTAGATCGAGTCGGATCAATAATTGACACCTCTAATTTGGCCTCATCGCTTATACTTAGTCATAGATCACGGATGATTAAATAGGTCAATAAAAAATGAAATGGGAAATAGCGGTCTCATTGTAAAATCAAAGTTAGGACTAGCAAAAAAATATGTTGAAATGCGTAGAAGAATTACCAAGTAAATTAACGAAAGATTTTTTTAAAATAACTTCAGTAATTCTGAAGTTTCTAAGCTCGCAGATGTAAATTTATGATGTAATATCTCCTTCACGAAAGACATCATCTGAATCATTAGATTAAAGATGGGTTATAATTTTTTTTGAAATTTTTAATAATTTTGAAATATCTTAACTAGTTCATGCAGAAATTTACGATGATATTTCTATCATGGTAATTCTTTTGTTAAGAGGACTGAAGAACCACGGAGGAGCGGTATTTTAATAAAAAAAAAAAGTAAAAATAAATAAATAAATGGGACAAGGGATGACCAACGTGTGGGTTACGGAAGATGAAGGCTTAGAAGTTAAAAAAAAAATTGAAAAATAGGATCTTTTTTTTTCATCTAAATGCAAGGGCCTTTGTGCAAAGTTTGCTCAGACTAAAATAATATGTTGCCTAGCTTCTAAATAATTAGTTATGCTTTCTTGTCGAAAGTTTAGATAAGATAAGGCGCACACACCCTTTTCTACGACTGCGACGTCGATTAGGTCCAATGGATTTTTTTCATTCTTTTTCTTAAAAAAAATGAGTCGCTTGAAATCTTGACAGCTTCCTCAGCAATTTTTTTATTATAATTATTTAAATAATTTTAATTTAAGAATAAAAATGATAAAATTAAAATTTTAAGAATAAAAATGATAAAATTAAAATTTTAAGAATAAAAATGATAAAATTAAAATTTTAAAAATATGAATTACAGTTCACCAATGTTAATGACATCTTTCCTTTTCTTTTTACTTTTCAATTATTCTTTCTTTAAAAAGATTATTAGCGTCAGTGGGAGTGATATTTTTCTCACTGAAGTCATCAAATTATAGGGTCAGGTTAGCCACTCTAAGTTTTAAAAAAAAAAAAAAAAGACGTCACTTTCAATGACGTTTTTACACAAACACATCAGTGAGAATGCTACGTTTACATAGCGATACTAGCAGTGATGCGTCACCTTTCATATTCTTAAAATTTCAATTTTATCATTCTTATTATTAAAATTAGGATTATTTAAATATAATAATGGTTGATGGGAGTAATGACTTGAAATATAATAATGGTTGAGGTTTAGTAAATAAATCATTTTAGCTACTCTATATAATTAGGATTAGTTTTGACAGTTATATATTGATTAATCAACCGCTAATCCATGTATATGAAGTATCCCAATCAAATACTTGGCAGCCACTAGCCATTGTCAAATTTTTTTAAAAAAAGTATCCCAATCAAGATTCATAAGGGCCAAATTGAACAATTAATTTACCAATATAACTAAGGATAATTATAAGTGTCTTTATTTATGTATATCAGTATCAATTTTCAGCTGGCCAGTGAAACATTAGTGAATTTAAGTATTTTAAATTGCATTAATATACAAAATATAAGTAATTTAAAGTGGATAAGTGATCTCAATATTGAATTAAGTTAAATTATCAAATCTTTTTTACTTTCAGATATTTTGCCTTTATTATTTCATCCATTTACTTTTTCTATCAAACACTATTATTTTAATCTAATCTAATAGATATTTCACTTTAATATTATTCCATGACTTATTAAATGATTTTCATAACTTATTAAATGGCGACATAGATTTTAAGTCAAAACTTGCATATAAAAATGCATACTTAGATCCGCTGTCGAAAGACTTGTTGGGGCATGATACTTTGAGCAAGCCAAATCATTTTTCTCAAAAGTACTGTACTAATATCTTATTAATTAATGACAATAATTTTTAATTTTTAACTTTCTTCCTCTTGTTACCAATTTTGAAAATTAAATATCTAAAAGTATTTTGATCAAAACCCCCCTTCTTATTTATTTATAAAAAAGAGAGATCTAACTTTTAACGCTATCCGATGCCATGAGATGATAGGCATTTTGCCTGCCATTACTCAACAAAAAGATCGTCTACGTTCGAACTGTTGGTGTGAAATTCCGCTACAGATAAAAACCCCGCACTGCATCCGAATATGCTTCAGCATTTTAATCAAGATAGCATTTTCCATCCACAACTACATCCGAATATATACCAGTCCAGGTTTTCTTTCTTTCTTTGTTTCTTTTTTTATTTTTTATCATCGAAGAGAGAAATCTAGAAGCTTCTTAGAATAAGAGCCATGGATGAATTCCAGCTCACACCATGGAGGCGCAAAAAATGCTTGTTGAAGCATAAAGGCGCAAGCAAAAGCTATCTTAGCTTTTTGGATATTAAGAAGTGGGTGTGGTTTTATATAAAGTGTGCGCTTTGTGTGTTTTTTGGTGAGGCGCAAAAAGCCAGAAGCATTAGAAGGCTGTCCCCGACGAATTTTTTGCATTCTAATTTAATTTATTATAATATTTGAATTTATATTTACGCTTTTCGATTTTAAATTTTATATCAATACAATTTTGATGAAATATTAATAGAGAAATAAACAAAACAAAAAGATAAAATAACAACAATAACAATAACAATAACAATAATAAAGTTTTTATTCTCAAATAAATTGGAGTAGACTAGAAATAAAATCCAATCTGAAAGTATAGAGATTATATATCTCAAATAGAAAAAAAAATAATGATGATGATGATGATAATGAAAATGATGATGATTATTATTTATAATGAAAATAATTATGACAATAATGAAAATGATGATGATGATGAAATTGAAAATAATAATAATGATGATTGATAGTACTAATAACAATACAGATATCTATAGTAATATTAATAGCACTAATAATAATATTATAAACATCCATAATAGTAATAATGATAATGCTAATAATAATAATAATAATAATAATAATAGTTCTAATAATAATTATTCCACTAAATCTATACTATGAAATATACTTTTAAATTCAAAAAATCCTAAATTTTTAGAACCCTAGAATCGACCTAAAGTCTACACTCTATTGCTAGACTCTAACTCCTAGATTATGATTCTGATACGTGGATCGCCAAAACAAAATAAATAACTAAAAAATAAAAAAAATATATATATTAAAAAACCTATCATATTAAGTTATAAATATTATGTATTGTTTTATATTAGAAGTTTTTGAACTATCATAATATACTATGTACTAAATAATAATCAAATCTTTCATCATAGCAGGTATATAAATTAATTTTACTTTATTTAAAAATTTGACGAGATGATGACTAATATTGCATATGAGTATATATTGTACTATTATTTTGTATATCATCAGTATATTTATATTTTGTAATAGTTACGGTGAAACATAATCGAAGTTTAGTTATGTTTCCTTTGAGATTTCAATATTAGATATTTAGAATTTTAAATTACAATGCAAGCTTTCTAAGATATTATATGTTATTTAAAAATAAGAAATAAAATTAATAGTAATATATTTTTATTATCAATTTTATTCTTATCAAATATCTTATTATGCTATTTATATCAAATAAAATTATGTGTCTCACACATTTTTTGTGTATTTTATGTCTCAAATAATTTTAATCATTACAATATCTTCACTTCTGACTATCAGACTCACATATCACGACGGAAAACATAACACATGTAGTTTGTGAAATTTGGTACAAGAATATCCCGACACTTTTTTTTTTTTTTTTTTTTTTTTTTTGGGGGGGGGGGGGGGGGGGGGGGGGGTTATTAAGGCCCGTAATTTCAGGCACCTTTTTCTTCAATAACATAGAGTTGGAACGAGTTCACATCATCTAAGAGTAATCATTGTAAATGATTAAAATTCCGACACTTCATTTACAATGATTTTATTCTCTTGCTACAACATTATCAAACAACATCAAAATTCACGCAAAGTGATTTTGAACGGTCCAAATTACTTCAACTGAGCACCATCAAATATACAATATACAGTACTATATTGGTTCCAGTTGGAAGATGAGTTAAGAAAATCACGGCACCTTTGTTTTTGTGTGAAGAAAATGTGTATAGCCAGGCCCATGTTGAGGCTTTATTCTCGGAACAACTAACTAACGGGCTTTAAGAAACATGGGACAATTTGAGTTTGATTTTCTAATAGAATGGTCCATCCAAGCTCAGTTTTATTGCGTATAAAAATCATAGAATTTTAAAGACAATCTTTATATTTTGATGGGCTGGGCCTCTTAAGATCCGTTTCCATTAGCTAGAGAGTAATCATTGTAAATGAATTGTCAAAAACATTCCTTTTATTCCAGTGAGGAGTGTGGAGGTTTTCCAGAGAAAAACTTCTAATATCACTCATTACATGTTTAAAGAGGAACATGAATCTTACAGAGCGCTTGCTCATAGAAGTGAATGTGAAATATTGAACAAACTACCTTAATCCTAATAGATTTGACAAATATATGATTTACTTCCTACTTCATGACCACAACAGCACTTGTCATACTATTCCACAAGTAAAACATTTTTAAAAACACACATCAAAATTTAATACCTACAAGACCAAGTATCACACAGCTTGTACAGCTTTAGCTATGGCATAGGCAGCACCTGAAGCAATTGCCCCAATAAAGGTAGTTTGAAGAGCACTTAGGAATGGCCGGTTTCCTGTCATGTGACCCTTAACAAAGCCAAAGAAGAGCAGTGCAAGAAGTGTGACACCCACAGAGGTGAACATTGCCTTGTGTGCCTCTTTGACGAACATGTATGGGAAAAGTGGTACCATGCCACCTATAACATAGGCCAATGATATTGTCATCGCACTCCATAGTGCCCTCCTAGGGTCGGGCTTCTCTAACCCTAGTTCAAACCTGTTGTTGTCCAGGTTAGAAATGCCAGATTGATTGGTAACCCAAAATATTTGCATGTGAGGAATTTTAATCTAATCAGGGTTATAGTCGTTCTTATACATATGTTAGTATATAAATATAAATATTTCTGTTAATATTGAATTGCAGAGTAGAATTTTATGCAATTATGTTGTTCACTGTACTAAATTAAATTTTATGCAAGTGCTTTTTTGCCATCTCGGTAGGATTAATTGTATTCACAGTTGTTGGTAAAAATAAGATCAAAATTTTGTTGCTGAAACACTTAAATAGTTTCAAGAGATTAACTCACTTCATCATGAATTCCAGCCAGGCTTGTGGATTCTTTCTAAGTGCGGTAACCACGGGTCCATATTCCGTTGGCCCAAGTCCATACTCAGACAGTATCTCAGCAATTTCTGCTGCCTCTGTTTACAAAAAACAATGAGGATTCTTTGTTAGAATAATTACACCGTTCATTGTCAGCATTTGGGCTGATTATTATGACTGAATGTTGTTTTTCTAAGAAGCAAACATATATGCAAATTCATACAAGAGCAGTTACCTGTGTCAGGAACATTGATAATTTCATCCTGCTCCCGCTTCACCTCACGCATATAGTGATCAGCTTCACTCTTGGCTGCTAGGTACCTGACATAAGATTACTCCAGATGAATCAGACATGTTGGATTACTATGCAACCAAACAACTTCCATCAGTTGTTATATTTACAATTTTACTGATACAATGTAGGTTTGGTTCAATTTGTGGTGCTGGTACAACGTAATACTTTGTCCTTAGATTGGCCAGTGAGTGGGGAAATTGGATTCTTTGAGTACTAGCAAGTTTGATTTCTTTGGATTTTTTTTTTAACATTTGAGATCTTTAGTCTCTATGCTTTCTGATTAGAGATCCAACAATTCTCCAAGTGCTTTTTATTTTATTTTTATTTTGTGCCTTTAGAACAGACACCATCAGGAAACTCGGAAGTTACAATACACGAATCTAAATTAGACTGCTCAGGAATAAAGAGGTGAACGAAGCAATGAAAATAACAGATATGGAAATTGCAATTGCATGCAAGGGTTAAAAAAAATAATGGTGAGAAAAAAATAATATACCCAAAACTTGGTGCATGTTCTGGAACGTATATTACAATATTATAGAATTGCAAAGGCAGTGTTCATGATTATTATCAAACAAATCCAAGTTTGTCAATGTGAAGAGGAAAAAATAATCTTAATTTTAGTGACTAACAGATTCTCAGCATGCATACTACATAGTCATTAAATTCTGTTAATTAATTAGAGTGGGAGGAGTGAAATAAAAAAAGTACCCTCCGAGACCCATGGAGATGGCACCGGCAGCAACCTCGGCAAGACCGGCAGTGAGGACGAGAGAAGATGGTGCATGGGCGCCAGAGAGACCGGCAGCGAGTGCGAACGGGACAGTAAGGCCGTCAGATACCCCCATTATCACATCACGCACCACCTCTCCGGCCATGAAGTGTTTTTCCTTGTGCTGATTCAGTAGAAGCTGTTGCCTGTTCTCATCCGTGGCTTTTCCTGCCTCCAATACCATTTTCTTTGTTTTTGTGTTTAGGAGAAAAATGAGAGAGGGGGAATTAAGGGTATAGGGCTTTGGTTGTGGGTGGAGCGGTGCTTCAGGGGTGATTGCTTTATAGAAGTTGTCTAAAATAATTTAGACACTAATTGAATGTAATTTTCTAAAATGCCATCAAACATGAATGGGCGTAGGGTGTCAATGGATCGGGTCATATTATTTTATTATTTTTTTTATCCGACTCTAAGATTATATCCGATCAAAAAATCTTGATTCATATCCGATCCGATTCGTATAAAATAATTAAATATTAATTAATCTTAATTAGTATATAATTAATATATATTTAAGCTTTAATTAGTATTAAATCACAAAATTACTTCAAAAAATATAATTAATCGGGTCGGGTCGGATTGACCCAAACCCGACCCGATTCGGATAAAAAAATTAGATCCATATCAAACCCATCTATTTTCGGATCATATCAGATCAGATCGGAGTCATATCGGATTAAATTAACCCGTCGGGTCGGATCAATAATTCACATCTTTTGTTCGGCATTATATTAGGCAAGAAGGTGACTGAGATATTACGTATTAGCTGGATTTTAATTCATCCCAGAAATTACAGATTCAATCAATGAGCAGATCCAACTTAGACTATAAATGCTGCTTTGAATCTCATTTGTCCATTTCGTTTTTTTTTTTTTTTTTTGGGTTGCTTTCTGGTAGCAAAATTGTGCCTAAAGCTATATCAAATAGAGGCATATACCTACATAGGTTACAATCATATTTCATAGAGTGGGCTCTTTGTCCAATTTTTGCAATGATTAATTATGCATTTCATATTTTGAAACGGATTGTATGCCGGTTATCAAAACGGTACAAGCGAGCTGGGAGAAGTCAACTTCAGAAAAAAAATCTAAAAATTCAATAAATATTAACAATTTAAAAAATTAGAAATTCTATTACATATCTCGAAATATATGGTATTTATCGACGTTCTCGGCAGATGATATTCCAATAAAAAACGGACTAATATTTTTTTTTGCAATAATATAAAATTAAGTATATTTCGAAACAATTTATTAATATGTTGAATAATTCGAAAGTTTCTCTAAATTGTTTTTAAAAGACTATCAAATTTATGTAAATAAGAAAAAGTGCATTTACTTATTATATATCCCTCAATTGAACGCCATTTATATCATATTGTTCAAAATTAAGGGCCTAAAAGCATCTCCAATGGGAGTTTTAATGAGTTGTTAAAATCTATATGAAAGTTATTATTTTAATTTTTTGATATGAGAAGGATTTTTAATTTAGAAACTATAAAGGAGAGTTGCTAAATTAGAAACTCAGTTCTAAACGTCACGTCATTTAGAAACTCACTTGATTTAGCATTGGAGAACAAAATTTCAATTAATTAATTTCTTCTTGTTGAGTGGAGCGAATAGCAACGCTAATTAAAATTTCTAAAATGAGTTCAGCGATGGAGTATTTTTTTCAATTGAACATTTCTAATTGACGTAACCATAATAACAACTCAAAAATCAGTGCAGCGTTGGAGATGCTCTAAGCTCTCTTTTTTTGTTAAAAAAGAAACAGAGAAACAACGAAGAAAGTGATGCTTAGCAGGCCATTCATTATTTTGACAATGGACTCTAAATAAATATTAAAAAAATATCAAAAATGACAAATATTTTAAAGATGTTTTTCATTTATAGATTGTTGGTCATTTAAATTTTATGTAATTTAATTATCGTTTGATATTTCATTAAAGACCGTTAAATTAAAATCGTTGTAAATTGTATAAAATTTTGATAGTCTTTAATACAGTATCAAATAATAATGAAATTATATAAAATTTGAATGACCATTAATTTATAAGTAGAAGATCATATCTATAAACTTTTTTTATTTTTAAGAATTTTCTTATATTTAGTTAAGAATCCATTATCGAGATTGTGAAAATAACCACTTTCAAGTCATTATTATTCTATAATGCGTCGAGATTTTAATTTTTTTCTTCCTCGGGATTGACTAATCCTGTTTTCCCGGAATTTACACATGCATTAAAGTACAAAAGTACCAAAACTGCGTAACAGTGGAATTCAATTGATTCAAGAAAAGTCGGAAAAGAGCATCTGAGTATGAAAAAAACAGTTCCTGACTTGAGATACAACAAATATAAAATACCACCATCAGCAATTCTGCTTTAATCGAAGCTCAAATCTGCTTGCGTTGTACATTTTATTTCTCTCTCTAATTTCTTTAATATATATATATATAATGAAGTTATGATATTTCGTGAAGTAAATTTGTTTCATATTGCGTGCTCATATTTCAAATATAAAAGTCAAAAAGATTAATTCAAATCATTGAACGTGATTTTCATATTGAAATATTTTTGAACATCAAATTTATATTTTTTTGAAATTTTTATTATTTTTTAGATGGGTGAGAAATCATTAGTATTGGATGATTTTAGAAATCATTAAAGCAATAAATTTATACCCATCCAAAAAATAACAAAAAAAAAATAAAAATATATACAATTTGATCCCCTAATATATTTTAATATAAAAATCATGTTCAATGGTTTGGATCGACCGTTTGGTCTTTTAAATTTGAAATACTGACATGAAGTACGAGGGAGAGAGAGAGTTGAGGTATGGTGCTATGCATAGCATGGATCACATCTGGTTCTTTATTTTCAAAGTTCAAATGATCGATTTAACCATACAAAATATTTTTCGTATGAATATCTCGAGGTAGACCAAATTTTATAATTTTTGAATTTTTTTTACTATTTTTTAAGATAATTAGAAAATCACTTGATTTAGTTATTATGAGACATTCAAAAGAAGTGATTTTCTAAGTATCTTAAAAAATAGTATTTTTTTTAAATATATATAAAATTTGATTTACGTCTAGATATTTATATGAAAATCCATTTTGTACGGTTGGATCAACCAGTTGTGCTTTGATAACAAATTAGGCATTTGCTAACGGGTACCGCGGGTACGGGCCGGGCACAACCGCGGCGGGCGGCTGGTAGGGCGGGCACGGGCACGGTGGGTAGACGGGTAGACGGTTTTTTTTTTCAAAACCGTACCGTACTCGTTTCATATCCGTGCCCGTCTTGGGTACATGGGTACCACGGGTACGGGTACGGGTACTCGGGCAAGGATACTTGTGTTTTTTTGCTGTTTTTGTAAAATCTGAATAATATACGGGCGGCGGGTAAACGGGTACAATGGGTTTTTTCCAAAAAAATAATGACCGACCCTTCTCAAACCCGTACCCGTTTACCCGCCTATACTCGAGCACAGATACAAATACCCCGAGTAATAAGCACAGGTTCACAGGTACGGATTATACCCGCCGGTTTTTAGCAAACATCTACTGCTAACTTCTGAAGGTGACTTGGGTACGTTGAATATTAAATTATTAATCAAGATACACGATGTATGTATTGTATTTGTATCCTAGCAAAATATAGTACTACAGATTCACATATTTTGGGGGCCGGTTTTGGATTCAGGTGCATATATTTGATATTTCACATTTCTTTTTTGGAATATGCGCACGCCTTTAATTAACGTAAACACTAAATAACAATTATTAAGTTGATTGATAATTTATCAACGGGAATTGTAAATAAATATGAAAGGATTAAAATAATTAAGTATTATAAAATTAGATACATTGAAGAGTTGATGGATAAAATATAAAAAAGATTTAAGGACCAGCTTATGTTTGAGAGATCACAGATAATTGAATGAAGATTTTACTATAGACATTGAAAAATTGAATATCTTAGATTTAAAAAAAGAAATACATGAAAAATATATGATATTTTTCTATTTGCCCAAATATTCAGAAATAAACTTTTATTTGTTTAAAATCAAATTATTCTGTCGTCGGTTCTTCTATATAAAAAAAATCTAACGTAATACTGGCATTAATTAGTTACCAATTTGCCGTTGAAATTAGCAACAAATTAAGTCCATTTAACTATATATTAATATTATAGTCTCTCACACATATCAAAAACACGGCCAAGTCGCTCATAGTTCTAGATAGAGCGATATGACAGCGAAATTTAGACATTAATGATCGATGAATCATGAAGATATTTATTATCAATTTGATTTAAAAGAAAAAAACTAATCTTTCTAAATACTGTAGTTACGCCTATGGACAAAATACTGGTGGCATGAAAGTGGAATCGACATGCTCTGACAAATCTCTGTCACAAGGGTCAAGTTTGACTAACACGTGGGCCCACTAGTTCTAAAAGCTCAATCGAAATGATGGGTACCACGAATCAAAAAAAGATGATCGGTAGGGTACCGAATAGAGAATTGAAATGGACCCAACCCGTCGGATCAGACTATGACCGTGGATTTAACCGGATTGGATCGTGGCCGGATCGTGGATCATCTCGTGCCTTGTTTTAGTCCGGGTCAACGGTGGACCGATTCTTTTTCACTCAAAATGGACCATGCCGACCCGTCCCGTTCCGACCCATGGACCGGACCGTGCGGGACCGTAGACCAGACCGCCCCCCAGGACTCGGACCCCCCATCCCAGCCGGCCCCTGCCCCATCCCATCCAACCACTTTTATTTAAATTAAAGACGCTAGCCCCCAAAGATACCCAACGGTCAAAATTCAAAAAAAAAAAACAACATTTTTATTTAACCTTTATAGAAAATTTTGAAAAAAATTAAAAAAATCTGAAATTTTCTCTCCAAAAAATATCTATAAATACCAATCCTTATTTATATCTCAAAAAACATCAAAATTTCATTCTCTCTCTCTTCTCAAACTATCACATTCTCAAATTTTCACTTAATCTCAAATTCTCAAATTTAATTTTCTTATTCCAAAAAACAAAAAAAATAGTTTAGAATTATTAATTTATTGTTAGTCCGTTGAAAAAATTAACTAATCGAAGAAGGTAGAAGACTAGAAGGATAATATTCGGTATTCGACATTTCTCAATTCCATCATTGCGATAATATTTCACCTTCAAGGTTAGTTTTTAATTTTAATTAGTTATAATTTTATTTTTAGAAATTAGTTATGTTGTTAGATTTTATTCGTAATTTTTTATTTGAAATTTGTAGAAATTAGTTTATTTATAAAATCTAATTTTTTATTTATAGAAATTTATTTTTTTCTTAGAATATTATATTTTAGTTTTATGTTGTTAGATTTAGAATATTAGATTTAATGTTAAATTCATTTTTTGTTAGAATTTATTTTAGAATGTTAAATTTATTTTTTAAGTAGAATTTCACGCCTTGTGTTCCCGGTTGGGTTTGAACAAGTTAAGAGTACCATGAGATGTAGATACCTGTTTTAACTTGACCTATATGATATTTCATCGTTGTTTTCTTTACAAGCATGCTATAACCGAAACCTTGAATAACTCAACCGAGGGGATTCATTTGCTTCTCTCCGAGGGAGAATGGGACCAATTTGAGATGTTAAAATCCTTCCTTGGTGTCTTTTTCACGATAACTGTCAAACTATCGTGCTCGTATACACATCTACACATGAGTTACTTTATCATCTTTCTCGCATATCCAAGGTGAATTATCTCTTTTTAATTTGATTCATTTTAAACTTCATCTTTTTTAATTTTCATCTTTTTTTCTATCTCATCTTTTTCTATATTATTTTTTCTATCTCATTTTTTTCTATATTCTTTTTTCTATCTTATTTTTTTCTTATATTCTTTTCTCAAAACGTTTTCGTGAGATGAAAAATATAGAAAGTCTTGACTCATCTCTTTCTCCAATCGTAGAAGCAATGAAAGAAAAATTCTCAAATTTTGGGAGGAAGTATTCGCCATGACAATTATCGCAAATTATCTTCATCCATCATTCGAGAAAAAATACACCGTAAGGCTTATTCAAAAGTACAAATAAAATCTACATCTACGCACTAATGAGGAAAAAAACCACGTAAATATCTTATTAGAGGAGATGTTCGAGGAGATGTTCAACATTTATAACTCCCGATGAAATACTAATAATCCTTCTATTACCGGTGACAACATTAGATATGAATTTTAATCATCATTCTTCTTATTACATAATTTATTCACTTATATTGTGTTCATTTTTAATCGTATAGAAGTAATAGTTCATCTGGATTTCTAAATGAGTTGCGAGATGATGATTGTTTTGAAGATCAACAAATAAATAATAACGAATTAGTGAGTTATTGTTTGGGAAGCATGGAAGATGATCAAATTGATATCCTGGAGTACTGGAAGAGGAATGCAACTGCCTATTTAACATTGACGATGATGGCGCGTGACATATTTGCAGTGCATGTGTCAATCGTCCCTTCTGAATCATGTTTTAGTTCGGCAAATAAGATTCTAACAGATAAGCATACCAAATTGGGTTCAAAATTTTTCGAGCAACTTGTATGCAATAAAGATTTGATTGATACTAAAAGTCACATGCAACATGATACCACATCTGAGACAACAACATCTGCCATAGAAACTTCAAGAAAACGATACCAATATCTTCGATATCCCTCTAGAAGATGATTCCAACGCCCATACGACATTCAAGACAACGACTTATGAAATATGCACAACGACTTCTAGGAGTTTGGTATTTCTTACCATTTCTATCTTTTTATCTATTTTTAAATATTACAATTATTTTTTTTTAATTTCTTTTTTAAAGAACATTACTAACAAAAAAAAGTTATAACTCCGTCTATATTCTTTTTAAATATCTGGTCCCAAGCCCGAGTTAAAGGAGGAGGGTAACTCAAAATATTATACAAATTTTATTTTATAACTTTTTATAACTTTTGGTATTTTTATAAATTTGATAGTATTATTCAATTTTTAAACTATTAAAAAATATATAATTAATTCGATAAAAAATATTATTTAAAAATTGATAAATTTATTTTTCAAATTTTATTATTTTTTACATTTTTTTGAAATTTTGTTTTTTTGGATTTTTTTTAGTATTATTAGATTTATAAACAATTAAAAATAAGAATTCGTATTAGTTAAAAATTATTATTAAAAAAATTATGATAAATTATTATTATTCTAATTCATAAAAAAAAGGATCGGACTGGACCGGACCGAACCGTGCCCGTGCCGTCCCGTCCCGTGGGGATTCGGCCCCTGGGGGCCAATGGTGGGACGTGTTCGATTTTTTTGAGTTTGGACCATCTAGGATTGTTCCGTATGGACCGTGGACCGTCCCGACCCGTGGACCGCCCGGGTTTGAACCGGACCGGACCATTTGCAAATATCTAGTACCGAACATAAGGAAAATGATAAGCGCCTTGTTTATAAAAGATGTTTTTTTTTTGGAAAAATAAAACATGGGTTGGAAAATGCTTTTAGTTGAAAGGGGAAATTGGCTTTGTATTAAAAACATTAAAATTAGTAAATTATTATTTCAAAATATAACCTTTGTCAAATGCCGTATCAAGATAAGTTTACTTAGTTATTTGTCACAATTGTGAAAAATTCTAAAGTAATTGGTACCGGTCTTACCATTCATCAGTATAGATAAGCATTTGCGATTAACGCCACAATAAAAACATAGATATTTTCATCTCAATTCGAGTGACGATCCCAATCTATATAGATATAAATTCTTAACTCTGAAAGTTTAATTTTTATCAATAAAAAATATTAAATTCGTGATTGTCTAAGCAAAAATTCAAAAAGAAAAATTAAAATTAAAGATTGTTTAGAAAAAAATCTTTTGTTGCTCTTTTGTCAGGCAATTAAAGGGAGGTATGACAATTCACGGATATCCATACGGCAAATAAAGAAATCAAAACCTAGTGATCATGACACAAACAATTCTAGTTATTTAGCTGATCATCAATTATATAGCTTTTAACGTAACGGGTTTGTTATGAATTAGATGAAAACTTCAATATTTTCATTACATTTATAATGTCACAGAACGTCTTTAGGTACATCTAACGATTGAAATTGAATCTTAAAATAAATTAATTAATCTTGACTGTTGCAAAATTAAAATACTTAGACACTTATTGTAGAGATTTAATATAAATAATATAATTATAACCATATTATAATTGTGTTTGTGTATCAGCTTTCTTTCATTAGATCGAATAATTACCACGTACTAGCATACTGGGAATGAATCATGATTTTAATATAAGGAGAACGCCACTAAAATATTAAAATTAAT
Organism: Schoenoplectus tabernaemontani; assembly: GCA_037127355.1. Lineage (NCBI taxonomy): Eukaryota > Viridiplantae > Streptophyta > Magnoliopsida > Poales > Cyperaceae > Schoenoplectus > Schoenoplectus tabernaemontani. The sequence goes on along the minus strand of CM073751.1, from coordinate 2,831,185 downwards.
AAATATATTTTATAAAATAAATTACATAATAAATTTTAATCTCTCTATGTACAATTTTTTTTTGATAAATAAAAAAATAGAAAAATGGTAAGAACACTTTATTTTTGTGCGCCAATAGTTTGGATCGAGTTTGAAACTCAGTCCCAGGTTTCTGGACCGAGATTGAAACTCGGTCTCAGATTTTTTTTTACGTTTGTATGTTATATTAAAAACAAAGCACGACAGTAGATTATTCTAAAATATTACAACAATAATTAAAAATATATTTTATAATGTGAAATATAAGCATGATAGTAGATTGTTCTAAAATAGTGTCAAACAAATTAAAATATTACTACAACAATTAAAATTAAATTATTCTGATAATTATAATAATAATAAGTAAACACGACATCTTGTAATCTAAATCATGTTCCACTGAAACGAGTTCGACCTCAAGTTGATAGTCTGTTGATAATACCCTTCATTTTATCCATAACCGTTGGAATATATATATTTTTTCTTCTTCCTTTGTTGATTTTTGCTGGATCTGCCTGATGATCGGACCGTTGCACTTTGGTCAATCTCATTTATTGCCATAACTACGCCAATGATCAGACCATATGTTAATATAGTACTGAATGCTATAATATGAACTAATGTACTGAGTGTAATCTAGCCTTCTGAACGAACAAACGACAAGCAAGTGATCACATGAAATGCCAATCAATTGTGATTTTCTGGCACCAACAAGTACCAATTCCCATCATAGCTAATTTAATCATATATTTCATTTCACCTCTTTGTCCTTATTATTTGAAATAAAAAATAAAAATTATTGCTTAAAATTTAAAGTTAAATAAAAATTATGTAAGTATAGAATATTATCACTTCAATAAGTTCATTTATGTTGTAAACATCATAGTTGTTTATACTCTAATTCAGTGATATGACATCATAAGTTTTCCCCTTATCACCGCGATTATTATCAGTTTCGTGACCTTTTAGGAGAACATCAGACCTTGGATTTCCCAAGATGCTGTAATTTCTCGACATTTATAGAATCACTCAACACATTTGTGCCACGTGTTCTTAACGATAACACATATCGAAAGTTATCTGACGATCCTGAACACGTTGTTTAGTGATTCTGAACCGTTGCTTGTCATTTTTTACCACCGATTGAGACCTTTGTCTAGATGTTATGTCCATCTTTGTTGATACAATACAACCACTTGATCTGGGATTAATTCCTCATAATAAAATCCTCGCCTGACACTTCTTTTGTTGGCACAGTTCCAGCAGTTTGGTTATTGCGATTTTTATTATTTCGCGTCATTCTGTTGGACACTTATTTTGTTAGGAGATTTTCTTGAATGATTCATGTTTTTTTATGTACTTATGAGATGTCGGTCTAATATTATTAATTTTTTTTATATTCCTCGCACCTCCATGACTTCTTATGTCTTGTAGCTTATTTGAAAATAGTCTTTACTCTTTTCATATGATAGTATCTATACACATTTTGTGCAACGTGTTAAGTACAATAACGGTGAACAAACTCGTATGCTGATTCCTATCATTCAAAATCTGATCTTTCAAATACTGACCTTATTCCCAAATATTGATATGAGATAAAGGTAATTTTAGTAGGACTGACAATCTCTTTACGTAACCACTGCATTAACCAACTCCAATTTTCTATACTTTCCTCGTCTGCTACAACATCAAATGCAAGTGATAATAGTTATTGTTCTGCATCATAAGTACATGCCATAAATAATTTATCAGCATATCGACCTGATAAAAATTCAGTATCGATAGTTAAGACTAACCGTAAGTAAGGGTATGCTGCAATGCACGGACCAAATGCTCATACAACACGATAAAAATTTTAACACCAAATTTTATTGAGGGCACAATTTCTATGATGTATTTGGTGTCATATGTGAAATTTTATATGGCCGCTTGAAGAGACAGAAGCATCTAGTATGATCTCTCCCAACTATCAAAAATGTCTACAATTGTCAGTTTTTTTTTCTCTTCATAATTTATTATAACTTAGTTGTATTGTGCAGAATTTTTGTTTAACTAAACAAACCACTTTCTTCTTTGACTGTATTTCTAAATTCTCTCTCCATCGATTTACAACAATATCTGTTATCATTCTAGAATTCATCTGATTGTGGTCCTCCCTAGTAGCACTGCCAAAATAAGAGTGCTCGAGAGGATTTGTTCTAATCTCTTAAATACCCGTTATGTTGGGTGTGACATACATTCTCTATGGACAACTAAAATCTTTACATGTTATCACTAACTTTGATATGCTGCTATTTATTATTTCCAATTCTCTATTCCGTTGAACATGAAAATCAGCGATTTTTAATTTTAACTCTGATTTTGTACTGAACTACTGACCGACATTAAATTGTTCATCAATTCTAGGTGGTTTGCGAAAATAAGGGTCGTCCGCATATAATGTTGGCGTATTATTAGTAAATTATGCATGTGAGTGCTTCATTCCCCGATTAATGAAAGGAACAAATATTTTTCACCCTTTAATTATTTCTTCGACATCTATCTTATCCTCAATTTCTTCCATATTTATATATGTTACATCCTAGATGTCATCCTCCACGACATCCAGGTGTCACTCTTCTTCTTCCTCATCCTCATCCATATTTTGTATCGGAATACGGGATGATGACTGAGCTCAGGAGTGAGTTCTTTTCTCAGCAAGGACTGGGTTACTACTTTCAAGAATACTAGTCGGATCATAGTGATAAGAACTGAATATTTGTTCAGATTCAACTACTAGCTCCAGTGTTTTATACCCGGGTATTTTATGCGGAGTTGTTGTTTTAACTATTCCTCAAATTTCTTTAGAAATAACCTCAAATAAACTATAAAAAAAACCCATCCGAACCTGATGGGGCAGTGTTGATCCATGCACAAATGGTGATATTGAAATAGCTAGGGAGTAGTTTCAAACCAACATGAATCTGTCTCTTCAAATCATGAATACTAATTGTCTCGTCGGCAGAAAATGTGCACGCGACATGTATATTATAACCCACGTCGGTTGAAGTGTTCAGAATTTGACCTCCATGATACACAATGTTATCTCTACAATATGAACGATAAACCCTATTGTTAGTGTATTTTTATTTTATAGCAAAAATTAATAGTCTAAATAGAAAAAAAAACTTACAATATTGATGAGAAGAGAGTGGTGAATATGGATCGAGACTGGATCTGTCGAAAAATATATTTTTAGTTGGAAGCTCTTACAACTGTAACAATGATGATTTTGAAAAAATAGTTGGAGAAAGATAAAAGAGAAAATTGATGGATGTATGATAATATATAAATAAATTATTTAGGATCGAGTTTTAAATTCAGTCATAACTTTTTGATACTTTTTAATACAAATAAATATAAATAAAATAAAATAAAATCTGAGATCGAGTTTAAAACTGGATTGAGACTATTAATGTACAAAATGAGGTGTTTTTATCATTTATTTATTTTTTTATTTACTAAAAAAATATACCCTATGTAAGCTAGTCCCAGCAACCCGTCCCCGCCACTGCTAGGCTGCTAGCATAATACAACTGTTTCCAAATCCGTCCCAAAAATATTGGATACCAAGGAAATTATATCAAAACAGGGATAGGGATGGAGAAATACCAGATTGGTATCGCGTGGTTGCCACAAGCAGCGAGAACATAGCCCACCTCAGCACACTCAACAGTCAACACCTTCTTTCACTGCCACGCGCACTTTCCTATTATCTGACATTTATTTATATGAGACGAGAAATAACATTGAAAATTTATTTCTCAGCTACACTCGAGAGGACAAAAATTCATAACGTGGCCGGTCAGGACGGTCAGAAAGAACTGCATCAGTTCTGCCAATCATTTTATAATCTTTTGAAGATAAAGACGAGACTATTTTTTTTATTAGATAAGTTTTATCTTGTTTAATTTGTCACTTAATCGATCAATATCATTGTTATATAGAGCTATTTTTTTTTAAATAAGGGAGTCATTAATGGAAATGTTATATTCTTAACGAGATCAAATATAAATTAATTTTCTATGATAATTTGACTATATAATATAAATTCATTACATATAAGCTCATACATGTTGTAATTAATAATAATTAATTCCAACATTATCTTGTTTAATTTGTCACTATCATATCATATATATAATTGTATTATATGGACTTTATATAATTGACTTCACTTAAACATAAAGTCTCCCATAATTTACATTCGTATCTCGAAATTAAAAGTTCAAACGATTGATCCAAATTATTGAACATGATCTTTATATTGAAATATCTTTAGAGATTAAATTATATATATTTTTTTAAAATTTCTTCTATTTTTTTGATGGGTACAAAATTACTAGTTTTGGATGGTGCAGAAATCATTAGAGCGGTAAACTTTGTATTCATTTAAAAAATAGTAAAAATTTTCAAAAAAATATAAAATTTGATCTCCAAAAATATTTCAATATGAAAATCATGTTCAACAGTTTGGATCGGCCCTTTGAACTTTCAAATTTGAGATACGAACGCAAAACACGAGAGATTTTGTGTTTCACAAAACACCATAACCTCACTCTCTCTCTATATATATATTAAATATCAAAAGAAATTTACATATAACAATCCGAGTTAATTTGTCACAAACAAAGAACAAGCTGCCTTAACTAAAATTTCCATTTATTATTAATGTATTTTAAGTAAATAATTACTGACATATTTTTTTAGAAAAAATAAAATCTAAGCTACTAATTTTAAATATTTATAATATATTATCATCTGAACTTCGGATTTATCAACTTTTTTTATTAACGCTGACATATATTATAGTTTATGTCTCTCAAAATTTGAATTTATACCACTTCTTAAAGACGACATCTAATATAATATATTATGTACTAACCTATGGTTCGACTTACAGCCTTTTATACTGAAAATATTATCTATAGTGCTATCATGACTGTTATTAGATTAAAAATAAATTCTTCCAGTAACTAGTCTTAAACGTTGTACACGAATCCTGAAATTATTTTTGAAAATAGAATGGGACACGCTGGGACCATTTTGCTAGAATATTAAAATCTTTCCATATCGTCACAAGTAGGGTGTTAATTATTGACCCGACTCGATCCGAATCCGACCCGATCCGACATGATCCGAAAATAAATGAGTCGGATATGAGTTTATTTTTTTTATCCGAATCGGATTCGGATCAACCCGACCCGATTAATTTTATTTTTTGAAGTAATTTTGTAATTTAGTACTAATTAAATCTTAAATATATACTAATTAAGATTAATTATAAATTAATTAATATTTTATTACTTAAAATTATATAAAAATATTTAATTATTTTATATAGGTCGGGTTGGGTCGACCCGTGACCCGTCGGGTCGGGTATGAATCAAGATTTTTTGATCTTAATTTAATCGAGTCGAATCAAGAAAAATAATAAAATAATATGACCCGACCCGAACCCGACCCATTGACACCCTTAGTCATAAGTCACAATGATATATGAAGTATGAAATTACTATTCAAAATAGAACAAGGGATGGCGGTAGGTGGGCATAACTAATAAAGGCTCGGTCTTTAACTCAGTTTGGTCAATTTAAAAAAAAATAATAATTTTTAATCCTCAAAAGTTTGGTCCGTCTTCTTCTGATAATAAGGGCTGAGCTCAATCTTTAAAAATAAACTCTTCTGACCCGACCCTTTTCTATCCTTACTCAACCATTCTCAAACCCTTTGTTTAATATTTTGTATCATATATTAATTACACTTAAAAAATCCGAAAAAAATTAAAATAAAATACCAAAATAGAAAATATAATTTAACATTATTATACAAATATAAATTAATATTAAAAAATATTTAATTAGTAAAAAAAATAAGAAAGGGCTGGACTTACCCTGTCCTTACCCAACCTTTAGAGCCCGAGGGTTTGGTAAGAGCTAAACTTCTCAAGAGATGAGCTTATCCCTTAAAAATTAAGCCCTTTGAATTTGATCCTCTAAAAACTCTTATGAAACCCGGCTGTTACCTGACCCTCTATATCTTCATTTTAGTTTTAAAAAAAATAAGAATCAGAGTGAAGGATAAAAATTTAAATATATAATGATAAAGAAATTTTCTTAAGAAGTAAAATTTGAAATCCGGAGGATTTTTGGTGAGCATTTAAGTTTAGATGCTTGATTGTCCCATCCAACTTTAATGTAGAATTCACGTATTAATCATATGGTAACCAAAATATCATTTTTCAAGTCAACTTATAAAAAAATAGTTATTGATTGATCATAGTGCATAATGATGACTTCCTTATTTATCATAGTGCATATGACTTCCTTATTGCATTCCAAAATCAACTGAAATTTTTTTCATTTAACAAAAGAAAAAAATGATTTTATAATTTTGCGTGCATGTAACATGCAAATCATATTGATAATATCTATAGATATCTTATTTCAAATTTGAAATCCGATTGTGCTTGTTGGCAAAATTATTTTATCCATGAGAGAACATAATAACGTAAAGGTTCTGGGTGAACACAAAATGCGGGATGATTGATAATGGTATTTGTTTGACCTTCTGCACAAACCTATGTCGAAATAATAAAATGAATAAAATAATACCACTGAATAGTATATAATAATTTGGGGAGCACACTGTTTTCATGTGATCATAATTTTTTGTCAGAAGCCGGGTATCCAGACCGCGAGTACTAGTGTGTCCAGCGCTGCAAGGGAGCCAAACAGCATTGAAATTAAAATTTGGTTCAAATTTTTTAATTCTCATTGATTTTGTATCCAGATTTATGAAAATATAATAAAAAATTTGGATAAATAAAAAGTACGAATCTCAATGCAAAATTAATGGGTGAAATAAGTTTTGAATCAATTTTGAGTTCAAAACCCTTTGAACCTACTCTGCTTCCGCGCTGGAAACGTAGAGGTGATAATCGGGCGGGTCGGGTCAGATTCGGGTTCGGGTTAGATGAGTCAGCTCATTTGACTTTCTGAAAGAAATCATGTCGGGTTGAGTCAATTTACATGTTGTGTTTTTTCAGATTTTTGATAGATTTTGATTTGATTGAAAGTCATTTGATTTCGGGTCGGGTCGAGTCTAATTGAGTCAGTTTGACTTTTTTTAAAAATCGGATCGGGTCGAGTTCAGATTCAGACTGGTCAGACGAATTTCTCAGATCAGGTCAGACGGATTTTCAAGAAACACAAGTAGGGAATGCAATCTCAAAAAAAATATTTTTTTCTTTTTTTAAGAAACAGAATGCAATTCTGCAATTACGAGTTGCGCGTCTAGCTTTTGGGAGCGTAGGTGATGGTTGTGCTTAGAGTATTGAACACAGTCCGGTCCGGTCCAAACCCGGACGGTCACGGTCCCGCACGATCCACGGTCCCGTACGGTCCACGGTCCCGCACGGTTCGCACGGTCCGGTCCAAGGCGGTCCAAATTCGAAAAACTCGAACCCGTCCCACCGTTGGCCCCCGGGGGCCGGACCCTCACAGGACGGTCCACGGTCCGGTCTGGTCCGGTCCGGTCCAATTTTTTTTTTATAAATTGAAAAAAATAATAATTTATCATATATTTAATAATAATTTTTAACTAATTCGAATTATTATTTTTAATTGTTTAAAAATCTAATAGTACTAAAAAATTAAAAAATTATAAAAAAATAAAATTTCAGAAAATTATAATTTTGGAAATACAATGAATTTTTTTTATGAACATGCTTAATTAAAAATGAGGTGAGTTATTATATTTTGATGTTATCTAGAACATGTTTTTTTACTACACCAATAATTATTGTTATTTTTTATTTTATTTAAAACTACACATAATAGTTATTATATTTTGATGTTATCTAGAACATTTTTTTTACTACACCAATAATTATTGTTATTTTCATTTTATTTAAAACTACACATAAAACACTAATTGTTATTTTCATTTTTACACGGTCCGGTCCGGTCCACGGTCCGGTTTGGTCCACGGTCGACGCGGACGGGTCGCAGACGGCCCATTTTCGGTGAAGGAGGACCGACCCACCGTTGGACCGGACCGTGATAGGGCACGGTCCGGCCACGGTCCGGTCCGGTCCGGTCCACGGTCCGGTCCGGCCTCGGCCCACGGCCACGGCCTCGGCCCAGATTTGGCCCGACCGTCCGTTGTGCTCTCAATTTTTTTTTATTTATTTTGGAAGTGAAAATATGCTGAGAACGTGGGTAACAGATGCGTTCGAAGTAAATTTGAAATTTCGGATATTTGTTTTCTAAATATTTAATTCTTAATATTATTAATAATATTTGAAAAAAATTCGGCTAATTTATATATATCTAGAACATATTTTCTCCACCAATAATATATAACTCCACGCAAAGCAAAATAATATCAATGATGATATCTTCCAGCTTGTCGTAATCAAAATACACCAATCTCTTCCCTTTGAAATGCTTATTTGTTCGGGTTCCATACACCTCCTTTGTGAAATATTTTTTATTGGACAAAACGAGAATCATTTCTATAAGTCACTATGCAATTTAATAAAATAATATATCATTGGAAGCTTCAGAATTGAGCACGAAGATTCAGCACAAAACCAACTAATGAGAATATTAAGACAATTTTCATTGCCACTTAATCATATAAACAATTGGGTGTGGTTATAGTAGGCATGTCAAGTGCCTCTTGGTCGTCTGGAAGGCTGCTAATTCGCGTGTGGCGGCCACGATCTCGTGGGCTCCAGATGTAGACTGATCAAAGCAAACGCAGGATTAGGTGAGCAATAAAGACTGTGCTACCAATTTAGATCTGTCATGTTTTATTTGTCGAAGGGCAGGTAAATGAGGTTCGGTTGCAGCTATTATTTTTAAGAGGGATAATGTTTCCCAACTTTTGGGTTGTGACGTTGTGTAGTCCCTCAATTTTTATTTTTGATAAAAATTTTTAAACTATCAAATTCATGACAAATGATTTTTAATATATAATTACTCTCTAATATTTGGTTTTAGATTATAAATTGATTAAATTATCCTTCCATATATATATATATATATATATATAAATATTTTTTCTTTATGAAATTTTAATTTATATGAAGTTAGAAACTATTTAAAAAAAATATATGCACTTGTTAAAATTAGGAATAAATATTTTTTTCAAAAATAAAGCAAAAGAAATTAAAATTAAAATACTATGTATTGTGAATATATTAATTAAAAATCAATAAAACATATATATATATATATATATATATATATATATATATATATATATATATATATATATGAGTCCGACTATGGTGCTTTGCAAAGCACGTAGTCATTGTGCTTTTTGCTTCTATTCTTAATTTTAAGTCAAAAATGACCAATCTGAACCGTTCAATCTAATCTTCATATCAAAATCTATTAGTAAACCCAAATATATATATATATTTTTAATTTTTTTGCTATTTTTTCTAGTGAGGAGAAAAATGACTTGATCTGAGAATTCTGGTTCATCAAAAAATGATGATTTTTCTCTCTATCCAAAAAAATAGCAAATAAATTCCAAAAAATATAAAATTTGGTTTACTAATAGATTTGGATATGGAGATTAGATTGAGCAGTTTGGATCAATCATTTCTGACTTAAAATTAATAATAGAGCACAAAACACACAACGCTCTTATGCTTTGCAAAACACCATAACCTAATTCATATATATATATATATATATATATAGAGAGAGAGAGAGAGAGAGAGATCTTACGGTGCTTCGCGAAATAAAAAGATATTTTATTTCGGCCTAAAAAATCTCACAAAATCAAAGTTTGAATTGTAAATCTAATTCATCCAACATAAATTACATATTCAAATATCGTTGGATACCAAGTTTGATTACATTTGAAGATTTTTAACTATTTTTTTCGGATTTTAAAAAATATCCCAATAATAATAATAATAAAATAATGATAGGTGCACCTATAAAATTATCATCTTTCAAAAATAAAAAATAGTTACAAACTCCAAAAAAAATAAAATTTGATATTCAAGAAGTTTTCATATCTAAATTATTGTGAATTAATTAGATTGATATTTTGAGCTTTCGATATATAATATTTAAAACTGAAATAAAACTCCTCTTTACTTCGTGAAACACTGTAAGCTCTCCCTATATATATATATATATATATATAGTAAAGATACCGTGAGTTTAACTCAAAAAGTATATCCAATCATCTCTAAATTTTAATTCATCATGTTCATTAAATTTTTTATATGAAAATATTGTGGGATGCAAAAATTTTGAGTGTTTTGAAATTTTTAAGTCATGGTTTTTAATTTTTAAAATCAACTCTAAAAATAATAATAATATATTCAATACTTGATCATCATTAAAAAAAATAATGACTTAAAAACTCAAAACACTCCAAATTTTTGCACCCCACTAGATTTTCATATAAAAAATTTAATGAGAATGATAAATTAAAATTTGGAGATGATTTAATATATTTTTTTGAGTTAATCTCACAAAAGATCTCTTTGAGCTTAAGCTCACGGTATCTTTACTCTCTCTCTCTCTCTCTCTATATATATATATGAGAAGGGATGTGTTGACAATGGGTTATTTTGACAACCTTGATAATGTACCTCTAAATAAATATAAAAAATAAAAAAAATTATAGATATATTTTTCTACCATTAGATTGATAACCATTCAAATTTCATGCAATTTCATTATTGTTTGATAGTCCATCTAAGACCATCAAATTTTCATATAATTTTCAACGTTCTAATTTAACGGTTTTTGATGGACTATCAAACGGTAATAAAATTGCATGAAATTTGAATGACCACTAATCTAAAGGTAGAAGAACACATCTATAAATTTTTTTCTATTTTTTCTATTTTTTCTATTTATTTAGAAGTCCATTATTAAAATTATCAAAATAATCCATTGTCAATGGATCCCCTCTCTCTATATATAAGAGTAAGCTGGTCATTTTATAATTAAAAATGAATTACTAAAGAGTAATTATTTACTGAGATTCATTTATCATAAATTAAATAGCTTAAGAGATATTTTATCAAAAATAAAAGTTGGAGGATCAATCGAAAGTTCTGAGAACATTAGAGACATTATTCCTTTTTAAAATCAATCTTTGGGACCAAACTGCACTTTTTATCCCACCATCCAACCAGCAGGTAAAAAGGATTATACAGGATGCGCGACATGTAATCTGACACCCTATATTTTGTCTTTTGTTAATGTTTTTTACGAGGTTCCAGATTCTTGCCACGTAACCTAATATTTCTTTTAAGGCACATCCATTTATTTATTTAGTTAATTGTATATAATTTTTTTTAAAATATAATATTTCTTTATATTGACAAAACTATCCTTACTGAAAAAGTCGATACCAGTACCAGTACCAGTACCAGTACCAGTACCAATTTTGATACTATCGCGAGTGGTTTGCTTCAACTCGGCATCTCCCACTCGATATCTCCCTCAATTCTCCCATCTCTCTCCTCCTGTCTCTGTCGCCTCCATCCCCCTCCAGTCTGTCCCAGGTTCTTCCGTCGTTCTTTCTCCTTCAATACAACTGAATTAACAAGGTACATCGCCAAATCACGAAAATAGTTGCATCCAAAAAGGAATATTTTCCCTCAACAAAATCTCAATAAAACACACCTTATGTGCAACAGTTTTGTAAACAATCTTTCATGCATGGACCAATTTATGGTGTGTTTCTTAAAGGCCTCAGATGTAACAATCTAGTATTCATTAATCAAATATCATGCATACCAGTATCACAGCCATTCAATTTCCCAATTCTTTACTGGACAATTAACAAAGGAAAGATTACAAATATAACGGATGCTTGAAGAACGAACAAGTAAATGCATTTATCATTGTTTCAAATTGATCCCACTAGTTAATTTATTAAACTCTATTACAAGATTGCAAATGTACCAAACAATTTTTATATATGTGCCTAGAAATGTAAGCATGGAAGTGCTCCCGGCTGGCTTGAGGGGCAGAATTTCAAGAAAATAGTCAATGGGATATTATCATTTGAAACCTAACCAAATGACAGTGAACCCCATCTCATTTTGTCTCCCCATAAACTCCCAGGTCGGAATTGACCAGAAAATGCTCAAGTTCTGCTGGGGAAGAAATTTGCGTCTCTGAGAGAGAGAGAGAGCGGGAGGGTTGATATGTTAGAGCGATGGTAGGAATCGACAACGAAATTTGAGATTGTATGGGTCTGTTGCGAAGAAAGATTGAAGGGTATATTGGACAATATAAAAATACAGTATATTTCAGTTGTTTTATATTAAAAGTGTATCATAATTGTATAGATGTAGCAGTTAATTAAATAAATAAATTTTAAGTGATATTAAATAAAAGAGAAACTTTGAAATGATATTTAATTTTAAAATTTTGAAGTAACATAAAATTAATTTCTCCTAAAATATACACCTGTACTAGTTGCACGGATCAAGGAACTACAAATTGGGCCTCCACAATACTAATCTTATTCAATGGCCTTTAGAAGAAAGTTTGTACTTTTGTACTTGCTTTTTTTTTTTGATTGGCGCATGACATGATTCCTAACACGATCCAATTTTAAAACACAAAAGAACATTTCGCAGAACCCATTTTGCATATTCTTCGGTTAGTCAGCTGTGTTTCTGATCAGAAGTCAGAATCCATTTTGCACATCCTAGATAGGTACCAAATGGCAAATTCCTATTGCAAAAGCAAATTGATGGTAAGGAATGCTCCGATATCAACTCTAACAGCAGGCACCAAAACTAATGCTGGCACCTGATCAGGTGCATGTAAACCAGAAAACCCTGAACTACATAAAAGTACATGATGGTATTAATTAACTAGGCATCCCGGCCGAGTGTCCGGAAAGAAGACTGACTAGATGCTCTGACAAAATTTGGAAGACTGGACTGACAGAACACATTCTAGATCATCTCGGAAATAACAGCATGTAATACCCAGAAATCAGAAAGCTATTCAAGGTTTCCAATCGGTGGAAAATAAGATTCCATACAACAGATGAATTGAGCTCAATATTTAGAAGTTGTGTCACTCTGATTTCAGTGGATTCTCTTTAATTAGTTTTTTAGTCATGGTCTGATTAGCAGTTGATGCATTTTTGTCGGGTATACTGTGTACATGAGCTTGATTACAGCATCAGGTTTTAAAAAGCGAGCGCACAGCGAATCTGGTGTAGTGGTATCATAGTACCCTCCCACCGTACGGAACGGGGCTTCCATTCCCTTGGAATAAAATTGATTCCAAAGTTTGTTTTTGCCATTAGATCAATATTGAAATTGAAATAAAGTATAAAAATAAAAATGAGTTTTATTGAGATTGATGATTAGATGTTGATCGGATGGTTAAAACAAGTTTTGAAACCAATTTTGATCCCAAGAATTTGGGAACTCCCCCGATTCCGTACAGAACTGACCTGGGTTTGATTCCCCGGATGCGTATCTTTTCCTTTTAATTTCTGTGTTTGCCTCTTTCGGAGTAGCAACAACATAGGACCAAGTTTTGTTTTAATTCAAATTCCGTAGAATAATTTCATTTAACACATTTAACACATTTAACACAATCGATTACAACCATCGGACATTAAATCCATCAAGCTAACTAAACTAGAAGATTTAAAGATGCAATATAAGCTCCTAAGTAAGTTTTGAATTAAAAATTTCTTCATTTGGATTTCTTGTTAGGACTCAAATTTACAAGAGTTCATAGAGAAAATCGTGTTGAAAATATGCTATTTTGTCTATATTTTTTTTTGTCTCAGTCAAAAATTAGAAGGTGTGAGAGTTGTACAGTAAAAAATATTACGAAAGAAAAATAAGAAGTTAAGGTTGAAAGATTAAATACTTAGTGCACGAATTCGAGACAAAATATCAAGAATCCATGAAAGAAGAGGGAGGAGAGACCGGTGATAATGGAGGTAGTGGCTGGAGGTGACGATGCAGAGGAAGAGGAAGACCATCAGATCAGAAGAGGACGAACATCAGTAGACGTCACATCGGAAGTAGAACAAAAGAGAGAGGAGGGAGATGGTGGAAGCAGGAAGGGGCCTCCCCATGGATCTTTGTTTCTTTTTCTTTTTTCTCCTTCACTAGCTAGGACTGGTGCTTCAGAATTACAAACTACTGAAAAGTACACAGAACCAAGTTTCCATCCGCTCTTCTTCATCATCTGCAATATTGTATAGGTCCCGTCTTCTTTTTCTTTCACCATTTCTCTCGATCCAAACCGCCCACTGTACCGTGGACAAGGATATACATCCAGTGGCGGAGCTTTATTATGACTAATTGGGTCATGGCCCCCTAATCCCAAGATGTAAACAGCAATATTTATTTTTTAAAGGAAATTAAGTTTGAGATGGGAATTTGACCCCCTCTAATTATTTAATATAAGTAATAAGATAATTACATCAACTCTCCTCTGCAGCTTTGCTGGGTCATCATTCACAGTCTCAAATTATCACAGGCATCCGAAACCAATCCAACGATATTCAGGGGCGGATTCAAATAAGCGTCAGCCGACATCTCAGCACCTCATCGGTTCAGTAAAAAATAAATGTCATATGATAAAAAATATAAATTTTTTGATTCAAATATTTTATTTATTTGAATCGAGCATCTATCGATCGTTTCTGATTCCGTTCCTAAACATACATTTTTAAAAGTTATGACAAATTCGATCGGTCTTAATTTAACCGATCTTTTCATTATCTTTGTCTAATGAGAAGACTCCATGAATAGAAAACATATATTAATCATTTTTTTTAAACTTTGCACTTCCCATATGTATATTAGATGCCAAGTAAATTCAAATTCGAAAATTTTTAGAGACAGTTATCGCTCACCAACATATATGAACATGAAAAACAATGTCATATATTTTTTATTTTTTTATTGGGATAGTCTGCAATGTGTTAATCAAACGATGATATTTTTTGCCCATCGGTCCCTCCACTCTAATTATACGAAATAAATGAATCTTAACCACTAAATATTGAAGAATTAGTAAATACAAAATTCTTCTCATTCATAATATATTATCCTTTTTTATTTTATCCGTGTAAACAAATATTAAATACCAATGTCCGGAACGACATTGATAGTTGACTAAATGCATTCCACTCGTTGTAAATATTAAATTGCGGATAGCTAAAATTGAATATATAATTTAGCGCGTTAACTTTCAGTTCATTCTTTGGTTTACGTAAATCATGGTTTCGCAAATCCCAATTACCAAGTCCGGTCAATGATTTCTTCAACAACCAATCCAATATTCAGATCAATTCGTCGTGTGGCCATTTTCATTTTCTGGTCAACATAACATTGTACCAAAATATTTATATTTTTATGATAAAATATGAAATCTAAGTCATCTAATTTTAAATTTATAAAAAAATGAATTCTAAACTTGACCTTTCACAGAGAGGGAATTAGTATATTTATTTTAAAATTTCAATCATCTTGACGTACTTATATTTATCTTTTTAATTGTATAATTGTATCTAATATCATACATCAAGGATAGCTCATAGTTTAAGAATAAAAAAAAATATAGAAGTATGTTTTTAGATAAGATAGAATCTAAGTTTCAGAATCTATTACCATAACAAATTTTATGTTTTTTTAGATATGACTTGATCTAAAGATTTTGATTTGTCCACAAATAATAATTTTCTCCATCTGTAAAATAGTAAAATTTTTAAATATATATATATATATAAAGCTTGGTTTGCTATTAGATTTTAATATGAAGATTATATTGATTGGGTCAGATCAGTCATTTTTAGCTTGGAGTTTGAGATTTGGAGCCATTGTATTTGTCATACAATGCATTATACATTTAAAGATAGATCATTATGAAATTATTAGCATTTCGGTTGATATGCAAACAACTCAAGAAATATATTTTATCATTTTTTAAAATTTTTTTATGATTCTTAAAATATTTTTCATTAAAAAAATTGAGGGATATAAAAATAAAGATAATTTTTACAATAATCTATCTCTACATATATTAATTTAATACTTCATGCTGTTAGATTTCGACCGTTTAAAATTTTTAATTTACTAACATAAATCACCTCAGGAGAGACATGAAGATATGTAACTGATAACTTACCACTCAAAAACTTCAAAGTTATCAAAATGCAACTCCGAATTCACTGTTTTTGTAATATTATTTCAAAATTATTTTATTTGTCAAAAAGCCATCAACAGTTAATAATTCTAATTATACCTATCCCCTCTCACTTCTTCACAAATTACTAGCGAACATATATTGATAACTACACAAATCAAAGAGAAAGTGTTGAGCAGCATAAATAGCTCTAACCAGAATAATAGCATGTTGTCTGCTTCATTCAGTGTCTGAGACTTCACACGATTAATCTATGGTTTCAACCAATTTCTTGCCTGAGTCGCTGGTTTTAATGCGAATCGTTGCCAGTTTTTTTTTTTTTTTGAAAAATTGGCAGTGGTTGCCAATTGAAAAAACATTGTATTAAAAATAATAACCAAGTTTTTCTACATGTGCAAGCATGCACCAGTCATGATAAACAGCATCTAATTTCTAAAGTCAGCTATGTCTGATCTAACATCAGGAGTTATCTAAATAACAACCTTTCAAGCATAAAGTGATTAGGTACATCCCTTTTTAACAGTATTCAGCCACATTTTCACTTCCTGAGTTATTATCACTGTGAGTATACTTGGCGCTACCCATTGTGATGCAAAAATCACCTGGTTCCGCTGCTTCCAAATGAACCAAGTTGCACAACATATTACGTTCTCATAAAAGTCTTCTCCTCCTCGAATCGTTGCCAGTTGCTCGAGCTTTTCGGAACAATTGGGCATTGTCAGCGCAGTTTGCCTTGGAGTTTGGACCATCCGGGCATAAGATCCTAATGCATTTGATTTTACTGGAAACAAACTCTAGGCTGGAATGTAACAAACTAAGAATTCTCCCTCCTTGCCTTCCACTAAACCAATTTGGCGCAGGAGGCATAAATCATAATAGATGTTTGCTTCTTTGCTATATGGACATAGGTTTTGGATATCTGAGTAGCTTGCACTACAAGAGATTTAGCAACCACATAATACAACGGTTATTGAAAAAAATATTAAAAAACGTTGGCAAAAGAGGAAAAAATATATTTGGAAATAAGGTAACGGTGAATTATAATAACCGTTGTAGTAGCAGAAGCAAGGGCAACAATTATTAATAAATAACCGTTGCCTTATATTTTTTGATTTTTTTTTTGTGAAAATCTAAGTAAACGGTTATTTAAAATAACCGTTTTCGTAGCTCCACATACAACAACGGTCATTTTTTAATGACCATTGTCTTATCCCAACCCTAGAATTAAAGAGTGTTTCACATCTTTCCCTTCTCTCTCATTAAATGAAGTCAATCTAGCTCTAGCCGCTACCATTAATGTCGACTCAGCTGATTGTAAACTAAATCCATCTCAAATTATAGGCAAAATTTTCTATAAATTAAGAAAAAAATAAGAAATTAAAGGAGGAAGCCAAGGAGAGTCACCGAAACAAAAAAAAAATAGTTTGCTTGGTATATCCAGTAAGTTTCTGTTTTTGTCCTTAATTAACTTATTTTTTAGTTGATCAAAATATTTGAATGCATGATTAATGAGCAATTTGCATTTTAATTGCATTGAAGATTTGAAAGAGGAAACCAAGAAGAGTAGTCGACAAGGCTAAAAAGTTTGCAATTAATTTGGTAAATTTATATACTTTTCTCCTTAAATAATATTATTTTGAAAGCATGAATGATTAATTAAAATTTACATTTTAATTGCGATATTAATGTCTTGTCATATATGACCAATATATCAGAAATTTAGGAAATAATTTAGGTCCAGTACCCGTTCGAGATTAATCTAATAGAGATTAATCTCCAATAGTCCTAATTTGGAACTGCTCTTTGAATACTTTGTCTCATTTAGGATTAGTGAATATACGCGCTATCCATAATCTGGTATATGAAAAAAATCGGTTCAGTATTTCTCCTATAGTTCCCACAAATACGTACAAAATATGTAAATGTGCGTTGGCGTATTCGAGAAGCATAAGGAGAAATGTTGTCCAATTTTTCTCATACATCAGATTTCGACTAGTGTATGTTCACTAATGAGATAAAATATTCAAATAGTGGGTTAGGATGGTTGACCGGCCCAAAAATCTGTGTGTTAAACCATAACATTGCACTAATGATTTTCTTCTTCAGATTGATCGTAGTGCGTGGATGTATGGAGGTCAGGAGACACTTGAATATAGGAATGGAGTTGGAGAATTCATTGAATGTGCCAAGGAAAATATGAAGTTGAAGGGTATAGAGAAACTCCTATGCCTCTGTCTTGATTGTCAGAACGTGGTAATCCAGCGAAGTGCCGAAACAGTTCAATGTCATTTGATTTGGCACAGATTTAAGGCGAGATACACCCGATGGGTATTACATGGGGAAATGACGTTAAATGATGAGAATAACACTAATGAATTAGATTCGGGGAGTAATAATGTAAATGAATGTGAAAGTGAAAATGTACAAAATTTTGATCCGGAAACTAATGTATGGGAAGAATTTGTTTGTCATGAAAATATAGAAACTATGAAAAATGTAGATAATTTGGATGAAATGATGAACAATGATCCAACAGATTTTATTGATGATAATTTAGAGATTATTCAAAAGTTATCTAAAGAGTTTGATATACCGTTATACTCTGGTTGTACGAAATTCACGAAAATAAGAGTCGTTTTTAGATTGTATAACTTGAAAGCTAAAAACATCGAAGTGATAAAAATTTTACAGATTTGCTCAAACTTTTAGTTAAAATGCTTTCAAAAAATAATGAGTTGTCGGTTTCGACTTATAAGGCAAAGAAATTGCTTTGCCCTTTGAGTTGATTGTGTGCATGTATGTATATTAGTGATAATATATAATCTGTGATGAAATTTCTGTGTGCATTTTTAATTATTCTGATGTTTTTATTGTAAATTTAAAAATTGTGCTTAATTTAATTTCTGGCTAGCAAATCTGACGGGCTAGTCACCATATAGAGCGCTCTTTTGAAAAGGAATGAAGGGCCTAAGGCAACGGTTATTTATTACGGTTTTTTATACGATTCAACAATACATAGACAACAACGGTTGCATAACCGTTGAGAAAAGTGATTTTTAACCGTTATGAGATTTTTTTTAGCGTAGTGTTGTGAAAGACAGGAATATCAGGCAGATGAGCTCACATCCCCATGTCAGAGGACAAGTCCCATGATTTTGTTTGGAACGTGGTCAATTATCCTCTTGGCAAAGCCAAAATTTGAAGAAGAATTAACGGCGCTGCTCACGAGGTTGGTCAAGAGGGTTTGGAGGTTTGGAGTCATATGTGTTGTTGGCTCTGTAATTGCCAGTTGACACATAATCGGTACAGCGCGTCGACTGCGTCAGAATTGTTAATGTGAAGAGCAGTTATGAGATTGGTGGAGAGGAGTGCAATTAGTGAAGAAATATAGGCTGGGTCATTAGAGAAGGGAGAGGGGATGGAGGGAAGGGGATAGATGATGAGTATAATTAAAATTATTAAATATTAATATTATTTTGATAATTAAATTAATTTTTAAGTGATATTGAATTAGCAGTGAATTTTAGAGTGATATTTTAATAATTTTAAAGTTTTAAAATGAGACGAAAATAATTTCCTCTAAATTTAATAATCTGAAGATTGGTTTTACAAATTAATTTTAACTGAAGACTTTAAAGTTTATAGTATATTTTTAAATTTATAGATCAATTGTGTTTCAAATTTCTATTTTTAAATATCATATGATTTTTCATTAAAATAAATTAAATATACAAAATCTACACAACATTAATAACAAAATAAATATAAATTATAAATATATTTTTAAATTTATAGATTAACAGTATTTTAAATTTTATATAATTTAGATATGATTTTATAGTCTATCAAAGATTATCAAATTTTTATATGATTTACAACAGTTGTAATTTAATAAATCATCAAACAACATATTAAATTGTATGAAATTTAAAATATTATTAATCTAAAAGAATATATCTATGATTTTACTTTTTTATTTTTAAGATTTCTTTTATATTTTTAAAACATCATTGTCAACATCAAGATTTCAAAATAATCCACTGCATGTCAAGGATATCCCTCACAGTCAGGGGCGAAATCAGGATTTTAAATTGAGGGGGGCCGAGACTGAAAATGTGAGACATTTACTACTGAGAAAAAAATATTAAAGGAGTCGGATATATAAATTTTTTAATTTTTTATAAAATTATATATATTTTTAAAACATTTTTAAAAAATTAGAGGGGCCGGACCACCAGCCCGTTGAATCCCTTGAATCCGTCTCTGCTCACAGCCGCTGATTGCACCGAGTTTAATCTTTAAAAAACCGAAGTGTGAGGAAATTTTAATTTGGAATTATTTGACCCCACTTCGTCGACAGCTCACTTTATCACAGAATAAATACAAATCTCCGTCTCAGTTAGCCAGCTAACTGACAGCAAAGAACATTGGAAACAAATCTATTTTTTTGGCTCATAAAGAGAAATTTTCTCTCAGAAAATTAATTAATTAAATAAATAAATATAAAGAGGGGATTTTGACTTTTCTTGGTTGGTCCTACAATGCAGATTTTTATTGATAATTCCACTCAAGCAAGACGTGCATGGCAACTTTGCCTGCTTTTGTATTTCTACATTTAGAGAAAAAGTTGTCCCCTGCACGACTATTTTTGTTATGGCGTCATTGACCCGGTCCATATGATCGTATTAGATTACTACCCTGAGAAGCTGAGAATATAAGTATCAGTATAGTTCATTAATCAGTTTCCAAGGAAAAGAAAAGAAAATATGACTTCTCTACCTTCCACCACAGAGAAAGCCATGTCCGGCCAGGATTTCTATCCTCCACCGGGCCAACAAGGGACCACCAGTGTGAACATACCAGTCACAGGTGAGCAAAACCCTGGTCAGACAATGCCACAGCAGAAAAATATACCTCCTGGTCAGCAGCAGAATGTACCGCCTGGGAGACAAAATAACATGCCGGGAGGCAAACAAACAATGCCTGAGCAGTACATGCAAAATAACATGCAACCAATGCCTCATACACAGTATGGACAGCAGTTTGGCCAGCAGCAGATGCCTCAGCAGCAGCACAATCAGCAACAACAACAATACTACCAGCAGCAGATGCCTCAGCAGCAGTGTTACCCGCAAATGCCCAATGCACAGCCAATGCCATTTATAAGTCCCTCTCCATTTATAAGTACTCCACTTCAGCCATGGACAAGCGGTTTATTTGACTGCGCTCAGGATTTGGAGAATTGTAAGTCCTTTTATTGTAATAACAGAACTGAAAAGAAATTGATATACTGGTAAAAGAGCTTATTATGTTGTTATACATAAGAGGTCCAAAACATGACGTTAGTGTTCTTGCATTTATAGGTATCATAACTTTCTTCTTCCCATGTGTTACCTTTGGGCAGATTGCAGAGATCACAGACCGTGGGATGTCAAGTAAGTCAAATTGCGTTTTCTACTATATATAAGGCACCAATGTTCAACTCAATAACTCATGGATATTCATTGGATTTGTGTCTTCACACAGCTTGTATGAGTGCCGGACTCATATATGGGCTCCTTTTGTATTTCACTGGATTCCACTGGGTCTACTCTTGGTTGTATCGCACGAGGCTGAGAGTATCGTACTCTTTGCCTGAAGACCCCTTCCCCGATTGTCTTGTTCATTTCTTCTGTGACGGTTGTGCACTATGCCAGGAGTACCGGGAACTCAAGAACCGGGGTTTCATCATGCAACTGGGTTACCTTTCTATACCTATATATCAATGATTTATCTTTCTATTTCTCATGCATCCAGGAATGTTGATTCTTTTTTTCACATCAATTGAATTGGATTCGGGTCATTGATATATTTTTTGGACTTCTAATGTCAGGATGGATGGGCAATATGCAACTGCAGGCACAGAGGGAGGCAGCAACGAACGTACCCCCTCCCATCCAAGACATGACACGGTGAAAGTTATTTTGAATGTTGCAAATGAAATGCTTGTGCAACTAATGGTGTGGTTCATCTTGGCTCAGTGAAGGAATCATTGATGAAATGGATTCCCCCTCATTAAATAGCTTGAAGATTGATTATTATGAAGCTTGATGATTGTTTTTCCCTTATTAAATTTTCTACAAGGATTTGACTTCTATTTGATTGATTCTCTATCTCTGGGACCCTTGGTCTCAAAGAAGAAAATCAAATGCCCCCGCGAATCAGTGACGTATGGTGTCATTGGTCTCATTTTTCATTGGCTTTCTATTGGTCTGTTGCATTGCTCTTTCCCAGTAACTGACGAGAATTTTTGTCATCATTTTGGTGCAAATTAAATGGTAATTGTTTGAAGTGTAATTAATAATTTTTGTCATCATTATGGTAATTGTTTGAAGTGTTTGACACGTGAGGATGCACACACGTGTAAACATATATGTGAGAATAAGCAGGGACAAATTCAGGATTTTAGTCAGGGTCAATTATCGAATTATAATAGTTTATTGGATTCAAACTCATTAACTAAATCAGATATTAAATAAAAAAATTAATAATTTAATATATATTATTATCTAATAAAAAATATTAAAATAATAACAAAATAAATCTCAAAGTAATAGATATTCGAGTTGATGAAGAAAGTTTTCGTCTATGTAACTGTATATTTTGATATCTTTACATAATTATTTCATTATTAATGATATTAAATATTTTTTCTCAATAAAAATAATCAGATAATTCAGGGGGGCAAAAAAAATTTTCAGGGAGGGCAAATTACCGAAAACATTACTGAAAAACACTATTTTTAAAAATCCAGGGGGGCACGCGCCCCCCTGGACACCTTTAGATCCGCCCATGTGGATACGTGTCAGTACGTGACGTGTTCACGTATTAGACGTGTCGTGTTCTTAAATTTGTGTATCCACTAGGTGAATAATTTTGATATGATTAAACACCCACGTCTAGTATTAGGGGTGGGCAAAAAGCTCGTGACTCGTAACTCATTCATAACTCGCTCGAAATTTAGCTCGGTATAAACTCGTTCAAAATCAGTTCGAGTTGAAACCAGCTCGAGTCGGTTGGCTCGTACAAAATATGAGACGAGTACGAGTTATATAGAACTCGCTCATTGACTCGCTCAAATATTCATTGCCTATCAAAATTGAAATCCAAGCATCCGGCGTCTTTGACTCAGGCTCTCAAATTGAATGAAAAAGTTTATTTTCTGAGTACATCGAATGAAATAGCTTTTTAATCAGTCTAAAACATTACAAGGCACTGCCTTCTAACACTTGATGTTTTATAATCCAACTATTTCGTAGGGCTCATAATTTACTCTAAGTCAGTAATGTAGCACTAGCCTTATCTAGTCAAATCAAACACAACTACTCAGCATTAAATGTAATAGTTTTGGAAACACGCCAAATGTCAAATCAAACTCATTTCTTCAAGCGATCATTAAGTCAGCATATAGAATATTTTGAACATGATTTTTTTTAATTTTATCATATTTTCACTATTGTTCTAAGTTTTTTTATATTTTATATATTTTTTGAATTTATAGGTACTACATAAGTGTCAACACGTAACAAACACGCAAACATGAACATATTTTGCACGACATGTTAGACGTATCACCCTTTTTAAACATGTGTTCAGTTTTTTAAAATTTTGGCACGTTAAAACACTCACGTCAAATATGTGAACACATGTTAACATGATATGTCCCGTATTGAACACGTTACGTGTTGTCACATAAGATACACAAACACATGTTTATAAATTCACTTTATAGTTCTTAATGCATAAAGATAGTTAAATTTTTGAGATTTTTTAAATATTGCATGTCATCACTCTTCCCCATTATTGATTTTGTTTTTGAATCTTTTCATCTACTTAAATCTAATGGTCCATATATCTTTTTCTCTCTCCTCATTTAAAATAGATGGATGTAATATACTTGAGATGAAATTTAACTCTTAATATGATCTAAATTTTTTATTATTATTCTTTAATGATTAACATATTTGATTATATTATCATTATTATATACATCTTTAGTATTTAAAAATATATTTAATTTTTTTATGTGAAAATTTTATTGAATATATTTAAAATTCTACAAAATCCAAATTACAACCCTAATTGATATATAATTAAGGAAGACCAATTGAGAGTTCAAATTAATTAATTTAGCTAGCTTCTCGTAAACAGATTAATAAGTTGGTCTTTAACTTTTGAAGATGACATTTATCTTTCAATTATACTTTGGACAAAGCAAAATGTTGGTTCATGAATATTTGCATCAATTAATGCTTAGGTCCTTGAAAGAAAACTATGTTGGTCGGTTGGTCCTTAATTAAATAATTAAATAGACCGAACACATGCATGCATTTTGTTATTCTGAAATTAAGAAGTTGCCGAGGAACTTCATTAATTTATTCTCATATTAAAAAAAAATAAGGATCGATTTGATGCCAATGAAATTTAGAGACTAATTATGTATTTTATTTTATTTTGACAAAAAGTTGTAATCACCACCTGTTTCTATTGAACAAAATTTTAATACCACACCCTGATACCGAAAGATTTAACTACATGTTAACTACTTAACTAGACATTGACAACATTCATAAATGTCAGAATTATAGAACTCCTTCACAACATTATTAAAGTTTTTAATATTTAATACCCTAACAAAATTTATCTCAGGAAAAACAGACTAATACAACAAAATCATCAATTCAAACTTTCTTCCAGCACTTCAAACGTCTTTCTTGCCCAAGATGACACATCCCGATAATATTACTCCTGAGATACTCCTTCACACCAGAGAAATCTGAAACTCAAGCTAAAATATTACTAACAACATATCAAAATATTAGAAACCAAAGAGAGATTGAGACTGCCTATCAAGTTCTGCGTCAGACCAGGCCCCTTCCCCTACTAGTATCAAGTGTAAATTGCTTTCTAGAATCTACAATGACAACAATAAAATATCGGTAGGTAATATAAAATATAAATTAGTTTGAAATTCTTCCCCTTGACTTAAACTCTAGTATTTTGCTAAAGAAATAACCTTACTGCCTAATGCCCTTACAATTTTATAATTTTTCCCTTCAAAAATAAATCTATTTCTCTCTTTCCACATAATCCAAATTACAACACTTCTTACAACCTCACATACTTGAGAATTTTTATAAAGAAATAAGGCATCAATGTATCATAGATCATCTACTGAGTTACAACTAAACCTACAATTATTATATTTACATATAAAACCAAAGTATATTGCACAAAAAAGTGATTAATTATTTCCTCCGCTCCACAGAAATACATTTAGACTTTGTAATCTTCATCTTAGTCAATTACTTGAACTAAAACGTTCATGTGCTTCTCTTTTGTTTCATATTAACGCGTTCCTAAGTCAAATCCTTGGTGAATATTAAAATAGTTTCCCTTGCTTAGTTTAAGTTTTTGTTTTCTGAGACTTATTCAATCAATGCCCTCCATCAAAATATTAATAACTTAATCTCAATTCGTAACCTCTCCATGTGCGCACACTAATTAATTACTTACATTTCATCAGTGTAAACGAATTTTGTTTATCATAATGATAAACCATATTCATTTCTGTCCATTTATTTTCACATTTTAAGTCAATTAGTGTGGAAGTATCGCACTTAAATGAACTATAGACCTCACGTTCCTAACGATTTATGGTGATCCAAGATCATTGCTCCTGCCATTTTGTCATAATTATCCCATAATTAACTGTATGTTTAGACATATCGCAGACCTATTAGTGACATTGTTCCTAGTGAAGAGGCAAACAATTTCGTGCTATTTCTGTTTTTTCTTTCTTTTTATTGGTTTAAAATTTTTAAATGTATATATCTTGATGTTGGTAAAGAAGGGTGTGATTTTGGTTATCTTTAAATCATCCACAGTTGTAGGGTGTGATTTTGGGTGTTGTTTTTCTCACCTACATTATTCCATTTGACAAGGGGCAAAAATTATTATATGTCCATTCGGTAACAGTACCAAATTCCCGTTGGCAATCGGATCTCCTCCCCACTTTAACTTTGTGCATCTTACCTATTATGCATCCGTATATATAACTCTCTAAGACTAAAATAGATCTACAAGTGTTGGAAAAATATATGGTGCCCCAAAATCAACACCCCAAACTTCCCGACTTTCACTGGCCCCCTATAAAGTGATAGCCTGGAGGATGTGTGCGCGAAGGCGGGGGAAAAATTAAGAGGGGCAAGACTGGAAGCATTTTATCAGCACCCATGTATGTTTGCCATCCTACGTTATATATCCCCAAAATCCTTTAGAACATAAGCTTGCATACAAATATAAACAAGAGAAAGGAAAACGATATTTTTCCTCTTTATCTCCAAATTCCAAAGAAGCAATGTACCGTGCTTCACCACAAGCATACTATCACCCGCCTGGCCAACAAATGCCAATAGATCAGAATTACCCCCTGCCGGGCCAACAAATGCCGACAAATCAGAACAACCCTGTGCAGGGCCAACAAATACCAACAAATCAGAACTATCCCCCACCAGTTCAATACATGCCAACAAATCAAAACTACCCACCACCCGGGCAACACATGCCGAAAGATCAGAATTACCCCCAACCGGGAAAACAAGATCTAACATACCAAGACCACTCGCCTTCAGCTCCACCAAAGCCTCCACAACAGATTGGTGGTGAACACCAGTATGCATACCCCAGCCAAGAATTGCCTTGGCAGCAGTATGCACAGCCAAATCCTCAACATCAGTATGAACAGGCACAGCCTGGCCAACAGGTGCCATGGCAGAGTTATCAGCAACAACAGCCCCCTCAACCTTTGCCGTGTCAGTATTTCCCGCAAAATACCGCCCCACAGTACAGTCCTGTTGTTGCTCCACCATTTCAACCTCCACTACAGCGATGGTCAAGTGAGTTATTTGACTGTTCACAGGATCCGGAGAACTGTAAGTTGCATCTATTATCTTTTTATTATTTTTTTTAACTTCCGTGTGTTTTGAATTGAGAGGAGATGGGGATGAGGGATATTCCAGTCTGGACAGCAAGGAAAATAATATTTTGTAACAAAATGTTCTAATTATTGGTGGATTTATAGGTCTTATCACTGCACTTTTTCCGTGTCTTACCTTTGGCCAAATTGCAGAGATCACGGACCGCGGGATGACTTGTAAGTTAAAATCAAGTTATGTTTCTAGCAATTGAGTTAATTTTGTTTTTTGTGGAAAAATGATGGCTGTTGTCTGTTATAATTGTTATAGCTTGTGCAACAACTGGACTCATATATGGACTTCTTTTGTATTTTACTGGATTCCATTGGCTATATTCATTTACATATCGTCAGAAGCTGAGAGTGCAATATTCTCTGGCCGAGGATCCATGTCACGATTGCCTTGTTCATGCCTTCTGTGACCCTTGTGCTTTATGCCAGGAGTACCGCGAACTCAAGAACCGTGGTTACATAATGCAAATTGGTATTTATTCTGTCTCTCCAAATGAACATTTCTAAGATTTATAAAATATGTTTTTCTTTCTTTTTTGTAAATAAATGATTTTGATTTTTACCAAAGATTAAAGAACTTCATGCATGTAGTACATTGAATGCTGATAAAATAGAGATACTTATGTTTTTGGAGCCAATCCCATTCTGGGCCGCACTCACAACTTTCTCTGGACCTTCAGCCTCATGATCTTGCATAAATTCTGATAAACTAGATACATTATTTATTCCTTGGTTAGATGCAAAATGTGTCAATTGTCTCTCTTATGATAGTAAAAGCTCTTCAACAATAGTCAGAGGAGATTTAAGCTTGCCCTCAAACTCTCTGATGTCGCTTGCATCAACTTTGTCAATCAAATTGCTTGTCATGAAGAGAGTTGATTGTTTATTCTTCTCTTCTGCATGATTTGCTTGGCTTTCTTCTCTTTGTTTATTGTAGCAATCTGCTTGATTGCTTCTTCCTTGGCCTCTACCTCCTCTCGGAGTTAGCCCGTCCTCTGCTGGGATTGTAGCCGCCTCTTGATGACTCCCCTTTCATGTAAAAAGTCTTTTCATCGTCTTTATCTTCTGTCTTTAACATCCTTGATTCATGAGTTTGCAATGACCCCATGAGTTCATCAAAGGAATAAACGTCTAGATTTTTGGACTCTTCTATTGCTACTATCACATGATCGAACTTGGGTGTTAGACTTCTCAACACCTTTGCCACCACAATCTTCTCCTCCATGGTGTCTCCAAATACTCTAATTTGATTGACCACCGTTTGTACTCTTGAAAGGAAAATTTGCATTGTTTCTTCCTTGTTCATCTGCAACGTTTCAAAGTCCCTGCGTAGGCCTTGAAGTTTAATTGCCATGACTTGAGTACTCCCTTGAAATGTTATTTTTAGGATTGTCCATGCTTCCTTTGTATTTGTGGATGTTGCAATTTTGGAGAAGATGTTGTCATGATCTGCTAGTTGAATGTAGAACAACGCCTTTGCATCTTCTTTCTCATTTTCTTGCTGGTTTAGATCTGGATCTGGTACACCATTATTAATCAAATCCCATAAGCCATGAGACTTGAACAAGGTCACCATCTTGATGCTCCATAACTCATAGTTTTCTCCCTTGAACAACGGAATCAACGGATTCGAAACAATCATGTTGTCTGCCATGGTCGGATCTGCCCTGATCTCTCACCTTTGGCTCTGATACCAAATTGTTGGAATAATGGAAGGATAAATAAATACACTAACAAATAATTTCTGCTCAAAACTTTCTTCTTAATTCATTGTATATTAGAGACATACAATTACATAATATTTTATGGTTTATATAGCATAAAACTTTCTTAAATTAACTTTACTACATTCCTAAAATATCATCCATTACTTCCTATAAATTATCCCACTAATTCTATTACTTTCTAAATATAATTGCCTACTAATTTTGATTATTGTCTTTCCTAAAATAACCCTATAATCATTCTATCTTTGCTGAAATTAGTTTTATCAAAATAATTTTCTAAATAAAAAATATTTTAAAAATATATTTTGAATCAATTCTCAACATTATCTATGCAGGATGGACACAAAATATGCAAATGCAAGCACAAGTGGCAGCAGCAGCACCAGGTGTACCCCCTCCCGTCCAAACCATGGGAAAATGAATTTACGATTCTGGTTGAACTTACAGATGTGTGTACAATATTAATATGTTATTGCTCATTTTGTCAGTTAAGTCACCTAAGATATGTAAAAGATTCATGTTATGATACCTGGATTTATGTTTAATTTCTCTTATTTCTGTTCGACAGATGGAAGATGTTATTAGTTCTTTTGATTGTTTCACTTCTGAATAAAGTTCCTAGGTGGAAAAAAAATGATGACGACAACAAATTAAGTTCCACGGTCCAAGGGTGTTCGATGGGTTTGATTCTTGTTCTTGTTCGTCTATCTTTTTCTGACTTTAATTCCACGTATTATATCTGTTAGAAAGAATAAGAACAAAAAATCATTATCTTATTTTGTTTGGTTTCCTGGAAGAGTACTCTTTCTTAAATTTCAGATCTACACCGAACTTTTTCCATCACCATATGTTACCAAAACCAAAAGCTTAAGAAAAATATAATTTCATATCACTCCATCTCAGATTCTACCAGCATATCCCCTGAAAACAATGATGTGGAGAAAAAAAAAACTTGGTCTCAGTAGAACCTTATCTACTAAATAATACGCTGAAACAAAGTTTGTCAAGGCAACTATCTATCTGGTGCACAAGCGAAGTAAACACGACATTCTTTCACCGACTGATAGACAAACATGCAGGAATATTGATACAATGGTTTCATGTTTTGATTTCAAATTAACGTGGAAGAAATCATATACTTTTGCATGTCAATTGTCTTATCTGAAAGAAAAAGCCAAACGTAAGAATGGAATATTTCATTCACCTTTGTCTTTTTCCTCAATTGCATCGACATCTGCAAATTCACAAGTAGTAAATATTTTTTTCCTGGAAACAATAAGTAAAAATATTAATTTATGGCTCATAATGCCTACATGGTATTGCTGGTGTGGTCACCAGAAAAGAACCATATCCACTTTAAAAATGTTACAATCTCCACAAATAATGCTTACAGAAGTTCACATTTTCAGTTTTTCGCCCACATCTATAGTCATTGGCAATGAAATTACATATTGTTTTTGAAAAGTTGTTACAAAGTAAGGAAATTCTTACATTAATTTTCTTAAATATATTCTTCTAGAACCTTTTAAATCTGCCCTGAGATATAAGTGCAATTTCATATTGAAATAGTTTTAGTTTAAGTTCATTTGTAAATTAATTTTCAGCAATGTACTCTTACAAAATTTTTCTAGATCCGTCCACAGCCACGGTCATTGTGATTGCACCATGTTTCTGAGAAAATAAATTAGTATCAAATAATGTGTCAATTGACTTGGTATATAAGAACTGCAAGGTCCTGGTTGATCTGCTGGCCCTTGCACGCATCCATCACATTTAAATTACATCATCAGGGGCGAATTTAGATTATAAAGGGTCTGACCTCTTTTGGATTTTAAAAAATAACATTTTTAAAATAAAATTTTATTAATCTGACCTTTTCTGGATCAAATTTTTGACTCTTTCTAAATTATCTTATTATTTTCATTAAGAAAAAAATATTTAATATTGTGGATAATGAAAGAATTATACAAAAAAATTTAAATATAAAGTCTCGTAGAGAAAATTTTTCTTTATCACTATGATTATTTATTATTTTGATTTTGATTTTTTATTATTTTTAATATATAAAAGATATTATTTTAATATTTTTATTTAATACCTTATTATTTAATGAATTTGAATCCGATAAGTAA
The DNA here is from genome assembly GCA_037127355.1 of Schoenoplectus tabernaemontani. Taxonomy (NCBI): domain Eukaryota; kingdom Viridiplantae; phylum Streptophyta; class Magnoliopsida; order Poales; family Cyperaceae; genus Schoenoplectus; species Schoenoplectus tabernaemontani. The sequence goes on along the minus strand of CM073751.1, from coordinate 2,800,056 downwards.
CTGAATCTAATTACTAATCCTCTTATCAAAATTTTGCATCCGCCGCCCTGATCATAATCTTTATTACGGTAAAACAGACAAAATCCATGGGCTATTGACTGCTTGAAAAGAGAAAAAGGAAAAGGTCCTTTGTGATTACGATTCTTTTTTCTAAATTTTTATTGTAATTGATTCTCCTGTATTGAAGTATCGTCTTTGAAATCTGTTTCATGTATCGGTAGCTCTTTAAAGTAACGCTATATATTTGCCCCTTAAGTGTTTTATATAATCACATATAGGAGAATCCAGAAGAATTATTTTCTTCCACCTCCAGATACAAATTAAGAAACAGTTGTTACATTTTATGCTATTAAGCTTGCTCTTGACCTCTTGTTTATTAGGGTTAATCTTCTACAGGCATGGGCGGATGCAGGATTTTAGTCAGGGGGGCAAATATCGGATTGTAATAGTTTATCGGGTTTAAATCCATTAACTAATCGGATACTAAATAAAAAAAATAATAATTTAATATATATTCTTACCTAATAAAAAATTTATTAGAATAATAACATTTTATATATTAAAAATAACAATAAAATAAAGCTTAAAGTAATAGATAATCAAATTGATGAAGAAAATTTTCGTCTATAAAACTTTATATTTTGATATCTTTGCATAATTATTTCATTATACATGATATTAAATATTTTTTTCTCAATAAAATTAATCAGACAATCCAGGGGGGGGGGGGGCAAAAAAAATTTTCCAGGGAGGGAGGGGGGGGGCAAACTACCGAAAGTATTACTGAAAAGCACTGTTTTTCAAAATCCAGGGGGGGCACCCCCCCCCCCCTGGACTAGTGTGCATCCGCCCCTGTCTACAGGTGTGATGTTTATCCATATTTAATTATTGAACTTTCATTTATTTATTTTTAGTCATTGAATCTTGATGTTTATTTATATTTGATCACTTTCATTATTTTTTTCATTCAAAAATAATTAAAAAATTAATGTTAAAACAAATATAATTTTATTTCATTTAAATTTTTTTGGCAACAAATATAATTTCATTTCAATTAGTTTTGAATGAAAAAAATAATGGGAGTGATCAAATATGGATAAACATCAAAATTCAATGACTAAAAATAGATAAATACAAATTGAGTGATTAAATATGGATAAAACATCAAAGTTAAGTGATCCGTTAGTAGTGGTGGCACCAAGGTAGGTGCCAGTCGGTGTCAGGACACCCCTTGATTCGCTAAGTAAAAAAAGTTTATATAGTAAAAAAAATTGACCTAAATGTTTTATTTTTTTAATCCGGGCATCCCTACCGATCATTTCTGATTCCGTCCTTACCCGTCAGATAATTATAATCAGGAAACTGATAGCTTGGTGTTCCTCACTTGTATGACAAATGGATTCGTATATTCACTCCTGATGATATTTACATGCCAATGGATTTACACGTGTACATATCGCCAGAAGCTGAGAGCACAATATTCTCTGGTTGAGGATCCATACCATGATTGCCTTGTTCATTACCTCTGCCATCGTTGTGCTTTATGCCAGGAGTACCGTCAGCTCAGGCACCTTGGTTACAACATGCAACTTGGTATTCTATCATTCTCGCTTACTATGATTTTTTTTATTGAATTAAAGAGAGTCTTCGTTAATTTCTTTGTAAATAGAAGATTTTAATATTTCCTGCCGATAAAATGAAATTTCTTGCAATGTACCCAATACATTAATTGCAGATGCTTTTGTTTTTAACGTCAGTTCAAGCATGAAAATTGAAATTTGTGAACTCTAATGAACTTGTCACAGGATGGGCACATAGTATGCAACTGCAAGCACAAATGGCAGCAGCACAAGGTGCACCCCATCCCGTACAAACCATGAAAAAATAATTTTATATATTCCTGGCACAACTGAGGTGGCAATGTACAATATTGTTGTTAATTTGTTCAGTGAAGGTATACAAGATCTGTAAGATATCTCATTTTACCTGTATTTATTACTGTTTCTCCTGTAAATTGACGTTTCCCGGTGCAAGAGTGGTGTGATCGGCTTGATTTTTTTTTTTTTCGTTTTACTCTTAATCCCAGATCGTTATATATCTGTTGTAAGGAATTGAAACAAGTTGCTAAATAATTACATTCTGTTTTGTAACTGAAACTTCTGAAGTTTTTTCTTTACTTTCACATCTACAACCAAATTGTTTATATCACCATCGTTTACCCACAATCTTAATTTAATTTCACGTCATTTCCACTTCAGCGTCCCTAATTTAACTGGTGGATACTTGTGCAAAGCAGGTCAAACTTGACGAACCATTAGAATGACATGCTTCGGAGTAACTAACTCGGTCTAAACAGCTAAACTAAGAAAAGATACGCTCAAACTACCATATGGTACTTGCACAAAGTAAACAAGTACTTGCACGAAATAAACACGAGATTCTTTCCTTCACCAACATGGACAATTTGAAGATTTGGCAAAAAGAACCTAACATCATTATTCCAAGATCATCAGTAAACAAATAATGCTGTCAGTCAATAAATTGAATGGACATCATGGCATGGTGATGAGCCTAGTACTCCATAGAGAAAGCACCTTCACAATACCTGAAAAAGAATGTCAACATTTATCACTATCTGGTAACCACATTATGGAAATGTATATATGACTTTGATGTAGTAACTGAAATATAAAGTAACCTGTTGCTGAATTTTTCAACAGCATCTGTTACATAAAGAAGAGTCTCATTCGCCTTCTCCAAAACCATGTACAGTTCTTTTCCTCTTGTGACCTTTGCAATAACCCATGCATTGTTTTTGGCACGGATGCATACTTCAAGCTCCTTTTCCTGATAGGGATTATCCCTGCGCCATCTTCCTTTTTCTATGTCCACCTCTTCTCTCAATTTAATCATATATAGGAGTGACTCCTGCAAAAACACCTCAAGCATTATGTTAAAATATTATTGATGCATTATTACAACAAAAGAGTGTTTTGGGTAATTATCAGACATTCAGACCTTTGTTAAAGTGGTGACCTTGCCAGCTGGTGTTGCTCTAGACACGCTCCTGTCTCCATCTATGAGAAGGTACCTGTACCCACTTACATGATATGCATTCTCTCCTCCCCAACCTCTTGATAGTTTCTGCTCAATAGCTGTAACTCTCTGTGCTACCTGTACAACCATTCTTCATATTAACAAAAACACAACTTCCAAAGGTGTGAAAATACATGAAGAAATAACAGAAAATTAGAAAGACCAACATTTTCAAGAAATTGCTTCTTCAACTGAACCAACTCCTGCTCGGACAGAGAAGAAGCTGGTACCAGCATCACAACTGTCACGCCCTTGTGCTGGTAAACACAAAGAAACTTGTACTCTTCTGTTTGCTGGTTCCACACAACAGGTACTGACAAAACAGAACTGCCAATTTCACCACTTGGAAAATTGGATACCAGAAAGCCATCTTTTCCCTTGGACCAGTTGTCACGTTGTAGCAGCCTTGGGATGGAGCTGGTTTGATGGTTTTGCCCTTGAAGAGAGCTCTCACGAGATCCACTCTGATGTTCATCTAACACGGTTAAGTTCGAAAGATTAGGTGTTGAGCGGCCTTTCCGTAAATATGACCAAGAACTGGTGCTAGATGATAAAGCATGGGGGGTCAATCTCAGGGTGGCATAGGAGAATAAATTGGTGGTATTGTCCTATAAACAAAACTTTTATGTTAAAATATGGGCATTAATATTGGTAAATATATTATGTATATAAACATGCGCTAGATAAAAGAACATACAGGAGGAAGTGTTGTTGACACCAAAAGATCTTGGAATAAGATGATTGAATCACATCCATTACAAAATGAGCTAATACCAGTAATTAGAGACTGCACCACATAAGAAATGCAATGTTTACACTCTGCATATGTTAATGATATGTATTTTCCACAAACATAAAATTGCAAAAAATTTACCTGTACTTCAAGTGCAACTTCTCGTGAGACAGTTAATATTTGCACAGTACCCCTCTCTTTTAAGCTATCACGAAATGAAGGCATCTGTACCTTTTTACCCAATTGAAAATCTATAAGCAATACAAGGCAAAATAAGCATTAATCTTAAACTCATATGTACATACTAAGTATATAAACATATATACAGATGAAGCTTAAAAGCTCACCAGATAAATAATCAGTGATGAAAGAGTGGAGATGGCTACGTGCAAGTTCACCACTGGGCTGCTTGTCAATCAGAGCATGGATTGACATGTGAAACATCTTAAAAAGAGAATGCACCTCCTTAAGTACCCCTTGTAATGCTTCACATCTCCAAACTAGCTCATCATCTTTGCTTTTCTCTACTACCTGATATTCAAACATTGTTATTTAGAGAGTCCTTAAGCAACTTTTTTATATGACTGCAAGAAGGTACATTAAGGAGGTAAAGAAACAAAGGTACATACCAACACCATCCATATATCAGGTTCAGCCTCGTAAAAGACGTGAGAATGCTTCTCGGTCTCTATCACTTCACATGCCGCTTCTGGAGAGAAGATTCTGACCATTAGAAATATATAAGGGTAAACACATATTCTTGAAAAATGCTATTTAAACTGCAAACAACAACTCTGAACAACTCTCCATACCATGTAAATGCAGGACATCTTATGACACTATTCTATTGTAGCATTTTTTTTTGCTATTTCTTGTGATCAACAATGCCTTCTGCCATAATAAAAAGTGCCGATTCCACTTTATGGTATCAGAAGATCACTATTAATTCTTTTTTACAATATGCCGTTTGTATAGAAAGTAGGTTATTTTGCAGCTAAAACAATTTCCTCCCTACCAGTGCCAAGTTTGTACTGGCACAAGGCATAATGATTTTTTTAAAAAATAAAATTACATATATCTCTGATTCTTCATGTAATAGTGTGACATTTAACATATTCTATTTGGTCCAATAAAACTAAATTGCTTCACAGATCCTAGCTTCACAAAAAATAGTTAATTGCACAGTGAAGACATACAGGGTTAGATTAAGGAGACCTGAACAGAATTTCAATAAGTTCCAGTGAAATTGAGCTTAATCTGGCAATTCGGGCTGATGTGTTATAACTGAGATGACTTGAAAAAGGAATAAAATTATTACCTCGTGAAAGTAATGATTCCTTCGCAAAGACCAATGAGCGATAGCTGAGTAAGAAAGGGGCAGTCGGAGGGGTAGAAGTAGAGAATTTTGTCGAGCTCTTGACCTTCTTGCTGTCCCCTTCTCAGGTCAAATACGCACAACTGCAACTGCATCCCATCACTCCCCGCCGCCATTGACGAAACTCCAATCTCATAAACCCCCTATTAGGTACGAACGAATAAGTGAAGATAATTGTACCAATTTGATCCGATTGAGTTACAACCGCCTAACACACACACACACAGAGAGAGAGAGAGAGAGAGAGAGAGAGAGAGAGTACCGATTTATCTGGTTTTGTATCTTAGTAATTCGGTTCCTCTTTGAGAAGAGCAGAATTTCTTCACCAGAGAGGCGAGATGGAGAGATGTTGACGGAAGGTTGGCTATCCCAGTACAAGTAATTCTCTCCCGAGTTGGGACCCTTCCCATTTGGAAACGACATTTGCACTGTTTTAGCTGGTCTATAAGTTGCATTTTTTAACTGGGTTTAAGCGGGCTACAACTGGAGCACGGGGTTTGCTCTAGTCCTTTGTGTAGCCTTAATCATTTATTTTGGGCCTTTTCAACGAAACTTAAAAGGCCAGGACTACACAATGAGATCCAGCACTAAAATTGAAAGCAGTTTATTTATCGTGCCGGAATCGGTCGACCAGTCACTGAGAAAAAAATTGAAAGGTAATTTGGTCTTTATTTAATCCCGCTATCCTCCCGCGACTAGTTATATTCACAATAAGGAACAATTAGTCCCGCTTTTCTTCCGGCGAATGGTTATATATCTACACTATTATATTACTAGTATCTTTGCTATGGTAATATCTTTTTAAAATATAAAAATTCATATTTTTATATGAAAAATAAGGAAATAAAAATAAAAATAATTTAGTTATTAATGTAAATTTCAATTATGAATATATAATTAATGCAAAATAAATATAAATTGAGAGAAAAATTAACATTCAGTATTTAAAAAAGTTAAAATTCATAATTGATAGCAATCTAAAAAAAAAAAACAAGATAGAGCAATTGTACTCCTAAATTATGTAGCATTTTGTGTAACAAACAAAATTGAGAGAAAATTCTAACTTCAACACAAATGGTCATAGAGATAGTAACATTATTTGATGAATAATTCAATCTTGTGAGTGATATTAGCTCTAAAAATTCAACAAAAAATCTAGACTGTTGCGGAATCAGGACACATACGTGCTTAATAAAGAGTAAAGATAAATAGTATATAAATTAGATTTGTCCATTAATATTATCAAATAATGTATAATAATTGAAATATCAAAATTTTAATTTACGACTGAGATTGATAGATTTTAAAAATTGATGACTCAAATTTAAGTCAAATCCATCTTTCATCTCTATCTCGTTTGCTATTTTTTATCATGTATTTATAAGAGGTCTAAAAATATTATATATAAAATAAATTAAATATAAAATATTATTAAGCTCTATTATATAAAAAATAGATATTATAAGAACAAAACAATTGAAGGATAATTTGGTCTTTATATATTTTATTTATATAAGTTCTCATTCTTAATCTTATTACTATCAGAATAGGTGCTCCTTAGAAGATTAAATTCCTAATCTTGTCCCTCTTAAACGTGGCCAACGAACTCTTAAACGTGGCCAACGAACAAGCCCTAAATTATTATATAAGTACATTATTTGCGTTTGTTTTTAATCAAGGGAATAAGTGTTTCTCAAGCTCTCATTGTCACACTCTTCCTCCACCCTTGCCTAATTCATTATTTTTAGCTAAGAATAGTCAAGGTCTGAGCCAGGTCTTTAGAGAGTGCGAGAGTGTGAGTGAAGTTGAAATCCCATAAATGTTCTGATCATATAATAATTCGAATTGATTGAAATTCATCGATTAATTTTCAATGATTCATATTAGAAACTTTTTTTTTGTGTCATAATAGATTTTAGCAAAAACATTTAAAGTTTTGTTAAATTCATAACAGATCCACTATATTAAAAGTTATATAATATCTCTTTCTTAAAAATATTATTTTGTTGAAGAATTTATAATTTAAATTATACATATTCTTTCATTGAAACTTAATTATATATTTTTTAGAAAAACTATTGATTTCAAAGGATTGATTTCATTTATCGGTAAACTGAGTACATATACACTAACTTATTACAATTTAGTCCCTACAACTATTCTAATCAAACTTTTAACTAATTACCCTTACAAGAATAATCTAATATTCAACACTCCCCCTCAAGATGATGCATATATATTTATCATGCTCATCTTGTCTATTACATTGGAGAAGTCGGTGATACTCAACCCCTTTGTGAAGACATCCGCAATTTGCTCCTTAGTCCCAACAAAAGGCATACACACGATACCTTCGTCAAGCTTGTCTTTAATGAAGTGTCGGTCAATCTCCACATGTTTAGTTCTATCATGTTGTACTTAATTATTTGCTATGTTTATAGCCGCCTTGTTGTCACAATACAACATGATGGGTTTATTTTCAAATAACCCTAACTCGAGTAGCAATTATCGTAGCCACAACCCTTCACTCACACCATGGGCCATGGCTCTATACTCGGCCTCGGTCGTAGACCTTACCACCACATTTTGTTTCTTGCTTCTCCAAGAAACCAGATTACCTCCCACAAACGCACAATAGCCAGAAATGGACTTTCTATCATCGAGACACCCAGCCCAATCGGCATCGGTATAGACTTCGATCCTCCTATGCCCTTTTTTTACTGAAGAGCACACCTTTTCCAGGACAACCCTTGAGATACCTCAGGATTTGATACACAACCTCCTGGTGTGATACTCTAGGATCATGCATATACCTGCTCACCACACTCATAGCGTAGGAGATGTCAGGTCTGGTGTGAGCTAGGTAAATTAGCTTGCCTACCAAGCGTTGATATTGTCCTTTCTCCACTTGATCGCCAATTCCTCCACTCAACTTGTGGTTAGGATCTATGGGTGTGTTGACGGGTCTACACCCCAACATCCCCGTGTCACTTAGTAGATCTAGAACATACTTCTGTTGTGATAGAACTACTTCTTTTTTCGACCGAGCAACCTCAATGCCGAGAAAGTAGCGCAATTCACCTAAATCTTTCATTTCAAACTCCTTGGCTAGACTAGCCTTGAGCCTCTTCATCTCCACGGAATCGTTACCTGTCAACATTATATCATCCACATACACAACCAGAATGCAAATTTTCTCTCCTTTCCTTTGGATGAACATAGTGTGATCGGCGTTGCTTTGCTGATAGCCAAGCTTTTTCATTGCCATGGAGAACCGATCAAACCAGGCTCGTGGTGACTGCTTCAACCCATACAGGGAGCGCTTCAACCGGCACACTTTGCCCTTTAGTTGTTCATTTTGAAAACCCGGTGGGATCTCCATATACACCTCTTCTTTTAGGTCCTCATGAAGAAAGGTATTTTTTACATCTAGCTGGCACAAGTCCCACCCAGAGTTCACTGCACACGAGATAAGTGTTCGGACAGTATTCATTTTTGCAACAGGAGCAAAGGTTTCTTCATAATCTACTCCATATGTCTGTGTGTAGCCCTTAGCCACCAACTTGCCTTGAACCTGTCCACCTTTCCTTTCGGGGTATGTTTTATTGAGTATACCCACTTGCATCCCACAATATTCTTTCCTGACGGTCTCGGGACCATATCCCACGTGTCATTCTTGACTAATGCTCTCATTTCCTCGAACATAGCATTTTTCCACCTCGGGTCCTGCATTGCTTCTCTCCACTCACATGGAGCAGAATTAGAATGTAAAGAGGTCATAAATGCTTTGCACATAGGTGGTAATGTCTCAAATGACACATAGTGGGAGATAGGGTGAGATGTTGAGGCACATTTCCCTTGTTCCACCACAGTTGATCGAACCCCTTTGCGCACAGCAATAGGAAGATCGAGATCAGAGAGAAGAGTACCTGAGGGTAACTCTAAGTTATCTGGAGTTTGTGTTGTGGGAGAACCGTCGACAGGTACGAGCAATTGGTGTTGATCTTGGACAGGCAATTGCTCGGCATTTTCATGACGAGGTTTTCGAGTGTAAACTTTATGGATTTATCTGGTCGGAGGTGGGAGGTTCTGATCTATGCTTGAATCAAAACGAGAATTTGAACTTGTACTTGGACTCAAGTCCATAGTGTCACTTAAGTTCATAGTATCTTCTATACCCTCCTCCAATGCTACCACCACATTCTCTCCCTCTCGGCCAATCCGGCCCGAGGGAAGAGTGACGACTACCTCAAGAGTGTCCTGAAATGTCACAGGGGATGTATTGGACTGTGCATTTGAGAGTACAAAGTATAGTTCTGTCTCTCTAAACGTCACATCTAAGCTCTCAAACATTCTTTTCTTCACGGGATCATAACACTTATACCCCTTTTTCCCACTTGAATATCCAACAAACACACATTTATGGGACTTTACATCAAGTTTACTAATACCTGGACTTGTATTATGAACAAAACACACATCCAAACTTCTTGGGAGATACCTTAAATGAGGTAATACCTGTGAGCATCTCAAGCGGTGTACTGAAGTCTAAAGTTCTCAATGACATTCTGTTGATTAAATATGTAGCAATCTGTACTGCTTCTCCCCAAAGATATTTCGGGACATTCATGGCAAATAGGAGACACCTTGTCACCTCCAGAATGTGTCTATTCTTCCTTTCCGCAATACCATTCTGTTCGGGTGTACTCACACATGTAGTTTGATGTACAATGCCATTATCTCGTAAGAAGCAAGCAGCATTGCCTGTTGGTGTACTCGTGCCATTGTCCGAACGTAACACCTTTATTTTTTTCTCAAATTACGTTTCCACCATCTTGTGAAAACCCTTAAAACACTCCAAGACTTCATCCTTACTCCTCAACAAGTACAACCAAGTCATCCGGCTGTGACAATCAATAAAAGTGATAAACCACCTTGAACCAGATAAAGAACTAATCCTCGAGGGCCCCCACACATCAGAATGAACAATATCAAAACACGAAGAACTCCTATTACCAAAGGAGGGATATGTTGTTCTTGTGTGCTTAGCGAACTCACAAGCATCACATACTAGTTTAGCCTTGCTACACTTCGAGTACAACTTGGGGTACAACTTTTCAAGTACAGTAAACGGTATATGGCCTAAATGACAATGCAACAAGAGCAACTCCAACTCTGGAGTTTCTGCCACGCAGGCTCTTTGATTCAAACTTTTCCCTCCTTGCTTGAGTCGGTATAAGTCTTCGCTTCTCTTACCAACACCAATTACCCTTCCTGTGTTCAGCTCCTGCAACACAACATGAGTAGGAGACAATAAAACCACACAGTTAAGTTCATCTACCAATTGACTGACTGATAGGAGGTTATTGGTGAAATTAGGAACATGCAAAACTGATGATAATTGGAGTTCTGAAGTACATGTTATATCCCCAACCCCCGTTATTGGACATAGCGAGCCATCGGTTGTTTGTACCTTGTCTTTCCCGGACATAGGTTTATAGGTATTGAACATTGTGGGGTGAGGAGTCATGTGCTTGGATGCCCCAGAATCTATAATCCAGGACATATCAACGTTCGGCTCGGCTACTAGAGCTTTCATAATAGTGCCAATCGGCTTAACTACGGTAGTGAGAAGATAAGAAATATTGTAACCATCAGCCCTAGATGAGGAAACAATCGGTGCAGTGACACTAGTCGGAGTGATGGATGTAAGCCTGGCTGCAAGCTGAATCATCAATTGGGTCAACATGTCATCGGGGCTTGGACCCGACTGACTAGCAGTGTCAGTCATATGCGCTTGCTGGCATTTTGATCCCCTGCGATCTCTATCACGACCCCGACCTCTGATTGGTCTTCCGTGTAAGTCCCAACAAATCTCTCGAATATGATTCTTTCTATGACAGTAATCACAAAATTTATGACTTTGAGATGAGATTGTACGTAATTGGCTTAATTCTCCTGTCATTTTCTAGAGCAAATACCAACTCACGGAGAAAGAATTAAGTGCAGCTTCGGTCCAGTTAAAAACTTAGAAATTTTCCCCTCCTTCTGTCCGAACAAGCCACAACCTCCCCTTAGCACACGCTACACAGAGGAGAGGAGAGACAACACACTTCTTCTGATTTTCAAGAGCGAGCAACACGATGAAGCACTCAAACAAAAGCGCTTCAATCGGCAAGAGGAGGTCGCACACGCGACTGAGGTGGAATGCGCTGCGCAGACGCTTGCCAGAGACGCGACACACTCGAGCTGCTATTTCACTCGTGACTCACACAGGGAGGTGCGCGATCTTCGCGACACACGCGACGCCAGCACGCGTTGGACAACTCGCGACGGACGGAGAGCACTAGGCGACGCCAGCACGCGTTGGACAGCTCGCGACACACGCGACGCCAGCACGCGCCGCACGGAGAGCACTAGGCGCGACTCGCGCCAGAGCTGGAAGCAACGACGGTGACTTCAGCGATAACTAACAGCGGTGAGGCTCTGATACCATATTGATTTCAAAGGATTGATTTCATTTATCGGTAAACTGAGTACATATACACTAACTTATTACAATTTAGTCCCTACAACTATTCTAATCACACTTTTAACTAATTACCCTTACAAGAATAATCTAATATTCAACAAAAACTATAATTACCCTATAAAATAATTAATTATATTAGTAAATAAAAAGAAAAGTAAAATTCCTCCGACGTCTTTATTGTGTCCAACGGCACTTAATATTGCATACCTTATATCAATATAGCAATAAAAGGGAAAAAAATAAACATAATTGACAACTATAAGGGTCTTACTTATACCCAAAAAAATATGCTAAAGATAATTAAAATATCTATATTGAAATTTACAGCCAACAAATTAAACTTCATCATATTGCAAACACAGTCATGTAAAATCAATAATATCTGATTAATTAGGCATGATTATTATATATGATATTAAATATTGTTGATGATGTTACATTGCATATATTGATCATTCTATCACCAACTTATAAAAGATTCATTTCGTGTCGTTCAATGGTGTTATTTTTTCCTTGCCATATTTATATTTGTTCAAAGACACGGATAGTTTAACAACGCTATTTGACAATGAATTTTTTTAACTTAAAAACAACAAAATGAAACATAAAAATAAGTTATAAGAATTAAATCTTTTTACATATCTATCCATTTGTATTGCATTCAATAAAGTGTGTATGCATAAGATATTTTTGTTAGCTTACGGATGAGAATACAAGTAAAAATTATTTTCGTATCCTTTACTTTATAGAGTAAATGAGATACAAAAATATTATATATGATAAATTTTAATTTCATATTTAACTATAAAAGAATATAACTCTGTCTGTATGTATAGATTAGTTTCTGCACAGCATGTCCCAAGTCAGGATAAAAGAGAAGAGTTGCGATGGTTGTGGCGTCCCCTGCACTAAAACAATCGATCTTTATGGAAATGAAAACTCATTCAAATTTCATTGGGGCGTCACCCTTTTAGGGATGCATCATATTAAAACCCGAATATGATGATAAGAGAACAAGGGTCGGGTCGTCACCGTCTTAGTGGCGCGCCATATTAGAACCCAGGTATGGTAATAAGTGAGCAAGGGTCGGGTCGTCACCGCCTTAGTGGCGTGCCATATTGGAACCCGGATATGGTGATAAGTGAGCGAGGGCCAGATCGTCATCACCTTAGTGACGCGCTGCATCGGTGCCCGGATGTAGTGACAAATGAACAAGGGTCTTTGCACTTGACTCAACGAGTGCGAGGGGCAATGAACCTAGTCAGAGAAAGTAGGATTCGTTTAAGTAGTTAGAATGTATGATACTTAACAAGTAAGCTAATAGAATTAGTTGATACTGCGATTAGGAGACGCGTGAATATCTTATGCGTTCAAGAGACTAAATGGACAGATTAGAAAGTTAAGGACGTGGAGAATACGAGTTTCAAACTGTGGTACACAAGAAAAGAACAAAATAGAAATGATGTAGACATCTTAATTGATAAGAGTCTCAAGAATGAAATTATCGCAGTTAAGAGACAAGAGGACGGTTTTCAAGCACTTGCCATTCTCATATCTACTTTTCACTATGAGAAGCAGCCCTCAGGTAACTTTGTTGAAATATGTTTGAATATTCCCCAGTATTTAGTGAAAACTGTTACCATTATTTCAAAATCAACCTAGTTGTGTTGTCAATTTTGATTTTTTGAATTACGCTAGTTGCATGAATGTTTCTCTGAGAAATTTAAATCAACTTGGGTATGTTGTCAATTTTAATAATTTAATTTCTGTAATTTGTTTGAATATTTCCATGCATCTTTCAGGTCAATTTTCAAAACTAAGCTGGTTATGTTGTTGATTTTGCATTTGAATTAATTCTCTTTTCAGAATACATTTGCATGTTATACGGCAAAAACAGCTGTAGAACGGCCACTTTTAAATGGAGTGGCCTATGCACAAAGGTACTTCGGTCTGAAAGAGAGGCATTCGAGAGGCAGCAAGGCTGGACAATTAAATTGTTTCAAGGGGTCCCTTCTCCTGAGAAAGATGAATATGCCCCTGTTATTTAGTCTCACGTGACGGTCTCATACATTGAAGCCCTTGATATGATGTCTGGAGAGGTAAGCATAATGTTTCTTTCCAGCTTCCTTTGCATGGTGAAAAATTAGTGGTGCATTAATGGAAGATTTTACTACAGGAGGATCATGAGAATATATTAAAAGCAAGAGCTACTGGAAAGCCCGTGCTCACAAATCCATTTAGAATTCTTGGGTCAAACCATTTAGGGGTGGTCCTAACATCTGCTGTGTATCTCTCTGTGTTCTGAAGAATGCTACATTGGAACAACTAATTGAATCAACAGTCGGGTAAGTCAAGTTCTTTATCATAACAATTTTAAGTAGGAAGGCACCAATTCATTCATTTCTTTTAGCTGTTATGTTGCATGTACTGGGACTGGTGTTGTGTTATCTTAAAATTTTGAATTCTTGTTCAATCCATGTGGAATTTGAACTGTTTATGTAAAAAGAGGTTATCCAATGAACTTGAAAACCTAATAAAAAAAGGAATACTGCTTGTTACACTTGTAAATTGTCTTAAAGTGACAACCTGCTTCAAAACTAACCCTAACCAATTCAGTGCATTCTTAATAAGATTATTTACCTATTTGATTACAATATTACTGTGCACCTCTATAGATATCTTGGAGGAGCTTTTGATGTAGAATCACTAGTAGAGAACCTGCTTCGCCAGCTGGCAGGAAATTAGGATACAGTGGTCAATGTACAGGGGCAGATGCATAGTATTGAAAAACAATACCTCTCTGGAGTTTGAAAAACAGTACTTTTCGGTAATGTTTTCGGTAATTTGTTCTCCCCTGGAAAAAAATTTGTCCCCCTGAATTGTCTGATTAATTTTATTGAGAAAAAAATATTTAATATCGTGCATAATGAAATAATTATGTAAAGATATCAAAATATAAAGTTCCGTAGATGAAAACTTTCTTCATCAACTTGATTATCTATTACTTTGAGTTTTATTTTGTTATTATTTTCTAATATATATAATGTTATTATTTTAATATTTTTTATTAGGTAAGAATATATATTAAATTATTAATTTTTTTATTTAGTACCCGAATAGTTAATGGGTTTGAACCCAATCCGATAATTGTCTTTCTAATCAAAATTCTACATCCGCCCCTATCAATGTATATGATGTTATAAATGCAGGTATAGACAAGAGGTACCAATTCCACTCTCAGCAATCACAACGCATTCATGTGTATTTGTGATATGCATGCTTGTTGGCAGTGGCAGCACCAAGGCAGGTGCCAGTGGGCGCCCGGTAGATCCTTAGTTCGCTGAAAAATAAAATTTGTATAATAAAAAAATAAAAAAAACTTTGATTCAATATTTTATTTTCTTAATTCGAGCACCCCTACTTATCATTTCTGATTCCACCCCTGCTTGTTGGTTACATATTGTTTGCCGCATGGAGTAGGTATGACAGTGTCAAAGAGGATTGCCCAAAAATGGAAGAGCTGAAGGTTCAGGCAGAGGCTGCTGATGTTGCCAAATCTCAGGTCTGTTTACATTAAATAGTTTGAAGTATTATGCCATGTCACTTAGGAAGGAATTACATCTATGGTTGATGTCTTAACCTGCATCTTGTGTAACTGCAGTTCCTTGCAACGGTATCTCATGAGATCAGGACACCACGAATGGAGTTCTTGGTATGCTTCTCTTTCTCATCTCCCTTGTACAAGATAATAAAATGTAGTTCTGTACTGAAAGAAAGAAGTAAACCAGACATTCTTATTGGTTAGTCTTATGATATGGCAGGGATGCTAGATATGCTCCTGGATACAGATTTAAGTTTGGCACAGAAAGACTGTGCGCAGACTGCATGAGTTTGTGGAATGGCCCTTATTAGTTTGATGAATGAAGTTCTCGACCGTGAAAAAATTGAGTCTGGAAAACTAGAGCTTGAGGCTGTCCCATTTGATCTGCGATTCCTGTTAGATGATGTGGTTTCTTTGTTCTCTTCAAAATCAAGAGAAAATGGCATTGAGGTAAAGATGGAAGATATTGCAAAATTTATACTTTATGTGTGTCCATTGTTAAATTCTGATAACATATGGGTTCTTTGAAATATAGCTTGCATTGTTCGTGTCGGATGACGTGCCGCAGGCTGTTATTGGTGATCCTGGAAGGTTTCAGCAAATAATTACAAATTTGGTGGGCAATTCAGTAAAGGTATGTATTTCTACATCTAATTGTGCTATCTACTGCACCTTATTTGTGGTTGATTAAATTTATGCATTTCTGGTCCTTAACTTCACTTTTTTGTAGTTTATGTAAAGAGTTCATATATTTGTAAAAGTGCATCTAGCTGAGAAAACATGCCAGCACACAGGCTTAAGTGAAGAAGTCAGGACTGTTAACAACATGCAAGACAAGATGCTAGGAGATGCCTTTAATTACACTCCAAACACTCTTAATGGGTTTGAAGCTGCTGACTGTACGAACAGCTGGGTCAGTTTAATCCTGAATGAAACATTTTCTGGATTGCATACAGGTGAATATGCATGCAAGTGGAGTCCTGATAAGATTACTCTGGCGGTAAGCGTGGAGGACACTGGTATTGGCATACCACTGCATGCGCAAGACCGTGTTTTTTCCCCTTTCATGCAAGTCGACAGCTCAAATTCCTGAATGTATGGAAGTACTGGTATTGGACTAAGCATATGCAAGTGCTTGGTAGAATTAATGGGTTGTCAGATAAGTCATTGTGAGTCGGCCTCATGTGGGGAGCACTTTTACTTTTACAGCCATATTTCGGCAGGATCAAAACAGTAACTTTTGTGATGTAAACAGTGCTTACCAGCTTATTTTAGAGGGATGAATGTATTTTTGGTAGATGGGAGGCCAGTGCGTAGCTCTGTAACAGTGTACAAGTAACATCCGGATGGCACTTCATGTCATCTCAACTCAAACCGGCCACCAAAGAACAAGGTACTTAAAGATTGATACCTTCAGCATAGATTAAGATACCACTTAGCTGTACCAATGTCCAGTGGTATGGACATTCCATGATATTTCATGCAAAATTTTGTGTCTCATTTTTTTCTTTCTACTTAGGAAACTGTTGAATTTATATGGTTTGTATGTGGATCAAATGAACTTGGGCTGAAAAGGTGCATTCGCACCTATTCAGATGATCTCATCTCTATTTATGATCATATACTGTGTATCTTTAAAATATACAGAAGAGAATAGAAAATAGTGTTTAAGACATTTAAAGAGAGAAAGAGATACATCATCCAAGAAGGAGAGACAACCCGGTTCCTCCATGACGGGAGTGAGAACGAGAGGTCTTCGTGCGAGAATAAGAAGAGATCATGACATCTAGGTTGTGGAACAGAGGGATAGGCTCGGTCTCGGCTGTGGTCTATCTCCAACAAAGCGATTCTCGAAAGCTTACGGTGTAGGAGATACAGCACAAGGGCCTAGGTATGCCAGATGTGATTGGAGACGCGTGATCAGAAAGGAAACGCTTCCGCTGGTAATTCTGAATTCTCTTATCTGCATTATTTCTAACAGTGGTAACAGAGCCATGAGTGCTCCTTTTCGTTTGAAATTGATACCTAAGCTTTGATTATGATTTCTAGTTATTTTCATTTGATTTGTGGTCTCAATTTCATGATTTTTTTTAGAGAATTCGTGAAAATTCTAATCGATGTTCAGAACAGATAAATTTCTAGACTGTCTGATGTTGTGACGCGATTTTGATATCTTTATGTTATCCAAATGATTTGTCGTTCTTCATAACTATTGTATAACTCAAAATAAGCTTTTCAGAAAGTCAATGAAATTATTGATTGGATAAGCAGTGTGAAAGTTATGACGGTCTCAATTAGAAGGTGTCATTCTGTCAGAGTTCTGAAACCAGTGACGTTTCTATAGTGCGGACCAATTTTCTCTCATTTGAAAATTTAAAATTATGTAACATTTTAATTGATTATAGTTCACTTTGAGATCTATCCAGAAAGTCTAAGAACATAAATTTTAAATTTATGAGTAAAAATTTATGAGGGTTGTAAGAAAGGTGATTTTGACAGATTGTCAGAACAGGGTGATTGATTTTCTGATTTTATATAATATATTTTTATCTTTCTGATACTTTATAAATTTTATGGTTCCCATGGTTAGAAAGATCTTAAGAGATTTTTCAAAGGGTTGAACCATATTATTTGGTTAAAAGATGAAAGAGATATGATTTTTTCAATCAGATTGTCGGCTGATAGTTTAGGAATTTTGATCAGAACTGTGATATCTTTTATTTTATGAAATTTGAGACAGAAATTAATCAAAAATTACATAATTAGTAAGCCAATATGGTGTAATACTTATCTAATTAATAAATTAAGAATTTTTTACTGGCATCTTACCATAACTGAACAAAATATAGATGATTGATAATATGTACGATATTGTCTCATGTAGTTCTATAACGTATTTTGATGATGATATGATAGAACTTATAGCACAATTGTATGTGACTATTATTTTTGTATGATATATATATATATATATATATATATATATATATATATATATATATATATATATATATATACACTTATTGGGTGAATATGAATTGGTAGACTGGTGAGTCTTATTCATATTATGATATTTTACTCTAATTAAATTAATTAAGTGTAACATTATTCGGTTTGCAAGATTTAATTGGGGACATAGTCCTTCTTTTGGTTTTGTGATCGAAATGATGTTATATTTAGATTAATTAGGATTGTATAGCAAAATGATTAAAAGTGCTACTTGTGCTTGTCTCTATATGAATTGATGGATTGGATTTAATTTGAGTTAATCATTGATCTTATTTGAATATAAACTAATGGATATAAATGATGCCGGGCATCATAATATTTCAATATCTTATAGATGATCGTGATATGACGCATCAACTTCTAAAGAATTAGAAGTTAACAGATTTGTGTATATATACACACATTCTAGATTAAAACTCTAATGGAGATGTAATTAAGTGTCATTTTAACTATATTGAGATAGTATGAGTTGGATAATTTATTTAAATCAATCATAAATATATTTTATATATATTCTGAGTTTATAATATCTAAATGGTACAATAAGATATGTACTACGTTATCAAGGTAAAAAAATATTTTTTTGCTTGATAATAATATTATTTCTTGATTGAGAAAAAAATAAAATATTTACTCTTTTACTTTTGAAGATGGAGTAAATGAAATATTCTCTAATGTTGGAGATAGAGTATAACTTTCTTTATTGGAGATAGAGCAAGTAGCATGTTAAGAGATTGTATTATCTCTCTCATTTGAAAGATTAAGTACGTGACATAATATGTGGTTATGTTATAAAAGATTGGTAAGATGGTCCTTGTATATAATTGGAAGCTGTTATGGCTTAGAGAGAGTCGATAATAACTTATTATAACAGTTTGACTTGAGAAACATTCTGTGGAGATAATGGACTGAACCAAGCACATTCAGATATTAGATTAGAGACATGATAGCACAGAGTGAGTTGATATTTAATTAAGTATGTTCATGTTAAGGAACTGATGGATCTTGAGTGATTAGATGTGAAGAAGTTGCTTGATCTGTATTTGTACTTGATAATGATCCTCATAGATATATGTACTTGAATTTGATAACAAAATTTAATTTATTATTGTTCAAGTAAATGTTAACACTTATGGTAGTATGTCAATAGACTGAGATTGGCTCGCTCACACGAGCAATCGCTTTTGACACTTTGGAAGTGAGCAGAGATGAGACTTAGTTAAACTAGCGACGCTTTGGAAATGTACTGAGTTTAATATTTAATGTCGCCTCAGATTGAGCTGAGATGAGACTATCATTGATGGTCGACATGAATTGTATCCCACAATTCATGAAGTTTATAGAGAGCCGAGGTGGCAGTTATCTATGGCGCTTGGGAAGCAAGCATGTGAGGACATCCGGATTAGTTACATTGGAAGCGGCCTGCACGACGGACGTTTAGTTTGTGACTAGATCTAAACTCGTACGGTGTTTATTTTATAGACATACGTTTGCTATAGAGCAGATTATTCACCGTAGCATGCATTTCATACTGCATGTACTTAGGCGACACAAAAAAATGAGTTGAGTGACCTGAAGGTCAGAGATCCTCATCTCCTCATTGTGTGAATTCCTAATTACGTACTCTTATGGACCTTTGACTATGTCATGAGGAAAATGATCAATGTTGCTACTTTAGTGTGTTATGGTCATGAATGATTCGGTCCACCGGGACATTACTAGGAAAACAGTTGATTCTGATTTAAGTGACATGAGAACAAAATGGGAGATTGATTGATTTGCATCCTGACTTACTTGTATTCACGGATCCGTCAATTATGTCATGTGGATATATATTGGGAATACATTTGATGTCGAGAGGGAGGAGGCATGTTTCTCGAGGGATCGAAAATGTCTGCAATATAATGAGTCTAGGGTATGAGATACATATATTATTATTATTTTAAAGGGAATGTCTCTAGACTGACTTTAAAAAGTTTGGTATATGAGCTCCCGAATTGCAAGTATATCGCTAGTCGCATGACTTATTTGTCGGTATGAAGACTCTTGATTCTCATCAATAGTCTCCAAAAGGGAGATGTTGAACTTATATGGTCTGTATGTAGATCAAATGAACTTGGACTAAAAATGTGCATTCTCACCTATTCAGATGATCTCATCTCTATTTATGTTCATATATTGTGTATGTTTAGAAGATACAGAAGAGAACAGAAAATAGTATTTAAGACATTTAAAGAGAGAAAGAGAGACATCATCCAAGAGGGAGACAACCCGGTTCCTCCATGACTGGAGTGAGAACGAGCAGTCTCCGTGCGAGAATAAGTAGAGATCATGACATCTAGGTTGTGGAACAGAGGGATGGACTCGGTCTCGGCTGTGGTTTATCTCCAACAAAGCGATTCTCGAAAGCTTACGGTGTAGAAAATACAGCACAAGAGCTTAGATACGCCAAATGTGATTGGAAACGTGTTATCAGAAAGGAAAATACTTCTACTGGTAATTCTGAATTCATTTATCTCCGTTATTTCTAACATAAACAAATGCATGTAATTCTAGTTGAGATGGACTCATGGAATCCAGCAGCCGATGCTACCTTATTTGACCAGTTACAAGAACTGAAACAGAAAGGGTTGATTAATGAAATACCCAAGACTATCTTATTAGCAACATCTGAACTATATAAAAACAACCTGCACTTTGATATGGTGATAACGAAGCCTCTGAGAGCAAGCACACTGGCAGCCTGCCTCCAAAATATACTAGGACTTGAAGATACTAGAAAGAGATCAATTGCTAGAAAAAGGGAAAATGGATTGGGTTCATCACTTTGCAGGTTGTTAGAGGGGAAGAAGATTTTAGTGGTTGATGATAATAAGGTGAATCTCAGGGTTGCGGCAGGAAATTTGAAAAAGTATGGGGCAAAAGTGGAATCTGTTGAGAGGGGTAGGGATGCAATCACACTTCTCAAATTGCCTCATGATTTTGATGCCTGTTTTATGGATATACAAATGCCTGAAATGGATGGGTATAATTTCTCTCCTCAAATAGTATTAAAATTTTCATGTCTACTCTTTTGTGGGAATGTACAAACACATCTTGAGTGCATGCTAAATTTGTTGTTTCAGTTTTGATATGCAAAGTTCCCTTACTGCTTTGTTAATACTTCAAACAAATATAAAATTTTCTGTGCGAATTTAGATCATAAGAATTTGTAACAAGGACCGGAGAGCATTTTTTAATAATGTTCAGGAAATGTGGGATATATAATTTCTTTACATGTTTGGTTCAAGGAAAACAAATTTATATCTACTGTTCTTTGTTAGGTTTGAGGCCACAAGACAGATCCGTCTGATGGAGAGCAAGGCAAAGGAGAAACTCAGAAATACATTGGAACCTTCTGGATGGTCCACGTGGCGCTTACCAGTGCTGGCGATGACTGCCGATGTCATACAAGAAGCAACCTATGAAAAGTGCATCAAATGGGGCACTGGGTGGATACATCTCTAAACCTTTTGAAGAAGAACTTTACCAAGCAATTTCCCGGTCTTTAGTTAATGACAGAAGTCAACTGGATAGATCCAATGAAAATTTTGTAACCTTGTGAAATACATTGATATACATAGATTCAGATAGATTATTTGGAGGTAGTCAGAGGTGCTGGATTCTGTATATAATGGCTTTATCAATATCAATTCTTATTGGAAGAATTGCACAGAAAACTACTTGTTCTTAACATTCAGCTGTCGCCTGTCAGTATCAGTATGTATGTTCTATACTTTATTTTTCTTCAATTGAAGACGAACAAAACAACAAAAAGAAAGAGTGACCTGTTTTTCCTTTATTTTTTTCTTATATTTTTAATCACATGAGGTCCAAATAAATCGTATAACATTTACATAGAGCTTTAGTTTAGAACATTGCATTTCTTAAATTAAATTTTCTGGGCAATTAAATGCTCCTTTTCTATTTCATAGACTAGTAATATGGAGATAAAGTTGCAACTCATCTCAAGTATAGTTTAATGCTTGTAATTAATTCTATAGATTAAAGATGTCCTGTCAGAAACTTAAAGGCACAGTCTATGATGCAAGCAAAGAGTCATCATTGTTTACTTCAATAATCATATAATACTATGAGCCAACCTACTAATATAGTAATGTAATAATTGCAAACATTTAAGATGCCAGGAACAGGTGCTTTGTTGTTACTTAT
This sequence comes from Schoenoplectus tabernaemontani, assembly GCA_037127355.1. Classification (NCBI taxonomy): domain Eukaryota; kingdom Viridiplantae; phylum Streptophyta; class Magnoliopsida; order Poales; family Cyperaceae; genus Schoenoplectus; species Schoenoplectus tabernaemontani. The sequence continues at coordinate 2,777,498 of CM073751.1, read as the reverse complement.
TATAGAGAACATGCACAACATCAAATGTTTTATAATATGAAAGCCTGACAGGTTGAAGGAGCCCTCTTTTATGTGGATCGTTCAGATCTGGTTAACACTTGGGTCTCAATATCTTGTGGGCTTTAACCAAGTTAAGAATCAATAGTATTTTTTATTTAAAATTTTCTTTTCAAACGCCCGTTAAAAAGTGAAGTGCCAAGCAACTCGAGTCGCTGATGCCTTAACTTAGGGCCCGTTTGGGAACACTTCGATTTTATGTTTTTATATTATTACTCATTTGGGGTTTGTTTGGCTATTTCAATAAATTAATTTGCCAAACAAATTTTAGACTAAGTAGAAGAGTGTTAATCCGGTATACCAACTTATAGGTGAAATATTGGATTAGCTCTCGTCGAATAGCGATTATTGTTTAATTATATTATATTATATTATTATGATTATGATTATAATTTATTATTATTATATTATGATTATGATCATGATTTATTATTATTATATTATATTATGATTCTAATTTATTATTATATTCATATTATGATTATTATTTATTATTATTATTATATTATCATCACTATTAGTATTATTATATTATTATATCATTATTATATTATAATAAATATAATTTTAGTATTATATTATTATATTAAGAATATAAATATGATTATTTTATTATTATATTATTATAATCATGATTATTTATTATTATATTATTATTATATTATGTTATGATTATGATTATATTGCTATAATTATGATTATTTATTTATTATGATTATTATTATTATTATTATTATTATTATATTATTATATTTTAATAATTATTATATTATTATTATATTATGATTATTATGACTATGATTATTATTACTTATTATTATTATGATTATGACTATAATTATTATTATCATGATCATGATTATGATTATTATTTAATTATTTTATATTATATTATTATATTATGATTATGTTATGATTATATTATTAAAATATGATTATTTATTATTATTTTATTATTATAATTATGATTATAATTATAATATTTATTATTATATTACTATATTATGATTATGTTTATATTTTTATTATATTACTGTGATTACAACTATGAATATTATTATTTATTATGATTATAATTATTAATTTATTATTATTATATTATTATTATGATTATTATTATTATTTATTTATTTTATTATCATTATCATTATTAGTATCATAATTATTCATATTTGAACTATTCTGATTAACAACTACCAAACAATATTTTTACTTTTCCGAATAGTCATGAATACCACTCTTCTACCACTCTTCCAAAAATAAACTATTCTATCACTCTTCCAAAATTACCACTATTCCAAAACTATTCTTTAATTTGCCAAACGGACCCTTGATGAAGAGGCTCGGTTTTTATTTTTCATCCGAGCAGAAGGGAAAAAATGAGTTCTTATATCAAAGAAATATATCGGATGGATTATCTCAAGACATAGTCGAGCGTCTCAGTTTTATTATTATTATTATGATTGTAAAAGTGGATGACCCACGAACTTTTTTTTTGGGGATTCAATGGATTTTTGTGGGAGTTTCACACATATTGTTCCGAAATTGTAGTTTAATGGAGCAATTTGATTTTGACTGAAAAGTATCAATATATTTCGAGAAATAGACGCTAATCCATGTTGAAGAAAAGCACCATTCAAGTGAAAGAGTTAGCTGACTTAATAGCTTCTCAGTAGGAAGTCAAAGATAAATGATAATTAGAATTTTGAAAACAAAAGTAGGAAAAACTGAAAATAGTTTTCTGTCTAGAAAAAAAAGAAAGCGAAGAACACAAATGATGTCAAACACACTCTTACTAAATCTATTTCAAATAATATTAAATTAAACTTCTGATAACGATCTATTTTACGAGTGATTTGTTCATATTATAGATTTATAAATTTTCAAATTTATTTTGTACAAAATCAAGCTGTTAGAAAATTGACACCATAAATGCATGAACTTGTCTATCTGACACATCGTGTTACAATGTCACTACATATATTTTTCTTTCTGTTTTTGTCGATTTGAAATTTTGAACGGAATGTATTGCGTTTTGTTGACTGAATATGAAACAAAAACCGTGAATTGATCATAACTCTTTTCTTCACATAACATAAGAAGATGCAGTTATAGCCTCCATTCATAACCGCATCTGCTTACGTGTGATGATTATGGATAGCTAGTTACGCACCAAAATTTGGTGTCAAAGCATTTTTTTTAGGAAATTATAAAAGCTTAATAGTTGTTATGATCTCCAATAAATTATGAAATTTTAAGAAATCCTTGTGTAAGGATTTAGGACCTGGTGAACAACACTAGTTCAGAATGACGAATTTGTATAATATTTTTCAGGCTCTTAGTGTCAGACAAACAACTGACATTAATTATAATAGTAAGGTAAAAAAATTGACACTAATTAAAAAAACTAGTGTCAGATTTTTTTTTTTGAGAAAATCATCAGATTTTTAATAATTTACCATCTATACTATGTTAAATTTTTAATAGTCAAGAGGCACATCATATGGCTGCACTAATTAGATGTAATATTTCTTTCCCTATTAAGCATCTATGGGTTCCATTGCATGATAGAAAATTTAGAAAAAATGATTGGGATGTTTTAATTGATAAGGTAGCTGGCAAATTATCTAATTAGTCGTGTTCTTTACTATCTTTTGGGATAGACTTACTGATGTCACACATTCATATCTATATTTTGATTTATATCACTACCAGAAAAAATTGATTTAGAACCGTTTATTTAGAACCGGTTTTTTAAAAAATGGGTGTTAAAAAGTGACAGTGGCATATTTGTAAATTTTATTAAAATTATTAGAACCGGTTTTGTATAATAACCGGTTATAAGTTTTTTTATTAAAACCGGTTTTATAATAACCGGTTCTATTTGATTTAATTAAAACCGGTTATAACAAAACCGGTTCTAAAATTTCTGGGTGATCCCGTTTCGATTCAATCTAATGACTTTTATTCGGTGCTCATCATGCCAATTTTTTTTTAATTTTATCGTCCCTTTTGACTGACTGTTTTGACTATTATGCATGTATACCCTTATACTTTAGTATTGATTGAATTATTGTAGTACATACAAAAGCTACAATGAGCAATTTATTAATAAATATAGTTGATTTCGGTTTAATCGTATTACAAGGGCAAGGGCAACCGTGCATTTCCCCCCGTCTCCTAGTCTTAATGAATTGCTCATTGTAGAACCGCTTTTCTAAAATTTTTGTAAAACCGGTTCTAATTCAATTTTATGAATTAGAACCGCTTTTTGATAAAAACCGGTTCTAATTAATATGAATTAGAACCGCTTTTTAATAAAAACCGGCTCTAAAGAAATTCTTTGCATCAACCAATAGAATTTCAGTTTTTTGCTCCCACGGATTGCTATATTTTTCAATCTAACCGTTGGTTCATGCTTATCCGACGATCTAAAAACCAAAAATCAAAAATCTATATCCCACGGATTATCACTCTTCATCCTCCTATTTCATATATAAAAGAGATATTGAGAGACAGAGAAAGAGAAATAGCAAAGGTCGTCTTGAAGAAAGAAAAAAGAAAGGAAAGAGAAAGACAGATTTGAATCTCGTCTTGAAGCTCAAAAATGAATTTGATGTTTATTTAAAGTTTTTAGCTTAGTTTTTTTATTTTTTCTTTAGAAATTATAAAGATAGAAAATTTGTCAGATTTTCTTTAATATGTAAATTATATATAATTATTTTGTTAATGAAATATACTTTATTAGTTAATGATAAAATTAAATTATTTAATCAAAATTTAAAGAAATCAGAACTAGAGAATAATAAGAAAAAAAACTATTTTTTAGTAAATAGTACCATCATAAAATATTAAGAAAGATAATAATGTATTATCCAGGCAGTGTAGTGGAGATATTTGAGAGAAATTGGCAAACTCAAATTATTTGACTTTCCGTTGAATGTGTACAATAGTTTAGAACCGGTTATTTGAAATAACCGGTTCTAAAGGTTAGAGTTTAGAACCGGTTATTTCAAATAACTGGTTTTAAAGGTTAGAGTTTAGAACCGGTTATTTCAAATAACCGGTTCTAAAGGTTAGAGTTTAGAACCGGTTATTTGAAATAACCGGTTCTAAAGGTTAGATTTTAGAATCGGTTATTTTGAAATAACCGGTTCTAAATGTTAGCACCGCATAGTTTTAGAACCGGTTGTATAACCGGTGCTAAATCCTTTATATAACCGGTTCTAAAGCATTTTTTGTGGTAGTGTATTGTGTCTAAATCAAGATTAAATTCTCAAACTCTTATTTAATTTTATTATATTTTTTATTTATTTTTATTAGATTTGATTTTGCATTGACCAATTTTATATTTCAGGAAAATTCATGTTAACGAGCTAGAGAATCGGGGTTAGAGCACTAGTTTCCACACTTGGGAGTAACATGGGACCAAGCACAAGACTCAAACAGACGCGTGTCATCGAACTTTATGGCATACGATCCGTATGCACCTCTATATGAGTCGTATGCTCTCAATCTGAAAATCAGGACAGAGAAGACAATTGTTGATCTAATCGATTCCTTACCAATTCAATCTTCTCTCTGCCTATATAGGATGCCTTCAACAGAACCTTAGAGGTCTTCTTCATGCTTCCATTCATTCCACTTCTAAACTCTAGCCATTGCCTTCATTTCTGAAGCAAATTAAGAGATCAAAGAATTTAACCACATGAGATGAGACGGAGATCAGATTGAGAGACTGCACAGGAGCAACATCTAGAGTTTACTTTACTTTTCTGTTATATTCTTGTTATTTTTTATACTCTTGTTATCATGTTCTTTGTACTCGCTTTCTGTATCTTTATTGTTTTATTTTATTTTTGCCATGAATGGCTAAGGACCCTAGTTCTTAGGGTTTAGTGATGTGAAACTTGGAATTATGATTGTTGTTTAGAGGTTTATTCATTCAATGGTTGTGTTTTGATGTGTTGAGTAGTATTTTTATCTTGCTTGCTTGATCGTCTAAGACTTGTATAGTTTAGAGAACAATCATTGAATGATAGATCAAGTTATGTCCGAGAGGTTAAACCCCACTTAAATTGAGAGATCGAGCGCCTATAGAAAATTAGTGCACAAACTAAGGGACCTTAACCAACAAGTGAACACCGAGATTTATATGAACTTTGAAACCTAAATTGATCACCAAATAAATAAATAAACCAATAAATAAACATTAAGGCTTGTCGTTTAGGGACTATTCATGTAAAATTCACACAATCAGCGAAGAAGTAACCCTTAAATGACATTTGTAACTCATATGAGTTCTATATGGGTCGTGTATGAGAAGTCACGGGCCGTATAGACCATATTCAAGTGAAAACTAATACAAACCCTATGAATATTTATTTAATTAAGACAAAAACCAAAAAAAAAAATCTTATTTACCATTTTAGTTTTCAAACACTTGTACCCAACCATTTGACCAAACCCCTCATTTACTTATTTTGCACATTTAGTGTCAAATCATAAAATTTAATTTAAGAAATAATAATAAAGATAATAATTAAAAGAATTTAACACAAATCAATAAATATCAAAGATTAACAATTAAAAAATATATGGATATACATATACAAATAAATAAAAGAATATTAGAAATTAATCAATTTATTTATTTAATTTTTATTTTTATTTTTTATAATCTATTGTAAATGTAAATGGAATCGAAATTAATAAAATTGATTATTGATTCGTTTTGTGCTTGTGTGATTAGTTATTTTTTTGATTTCTTTGTTATCACGAAATGAAAATCTAACGTGAACCGTCAATTATCATGAAACGAAAATCTAACGTGAAGCACAATAAACACAATGGACAATTAAAAGACAAAATTTATAATCAAAACTCAAATAAATTAAAAAGGGTCTAACGATAAACACTTCACGCAATTAACTGATTTTAAAATAATGTATCCCGAACAAAATAATAGGAAACGTATAAAAGTGATTAATATGACAAACATTGTAAAATAAATTAAAAAACGTTAACTAATTTTTGACACCCCTAAAATACAGTAGAAATGTTGTCGACATTTTCAAGAAAAAGACGATAAAACCGAACAGTGTTAACTCAACACACCATTATAACTAATTATCAATTATGAACTAAATCACGTAAAAACTAATAAACACTTAATTTAAATTAATCATAGGTGATATAGTCGACTCAAATCTACTCACGGAGATCGAGGCCGATCCTGACCTCGCGTATGCAGACGCTGATTTCGAGACGGGCGCGTTGCCTCCGGAGTAGCGTAACTCCATGATCCTCACTAGCATTCTCAGGTACGGATTTCTAGGATTTGATTTTTTTTCTTCAAAATTAGGAACCCAAACCGAAAAGAACTGTTTTTAAAAAAATAAAACTGAATTACGACTTTTCTCTGACCACACAATATTTCGATATCAAATTTGATCTGTCATTGCATCCAGTAACTGACCAGCATATTTGAGACCTACCCGTATTTACATGTCATTGTATGTCATATTACACGTAGACAGGATAGGAGTAGGACTCGAGAATTAGTCCCGAAATATGATTAGATTAGATTTAAAAAAATTAATGTTGTAGATTATAATTACTATGATAATACTATTACTATAACTAATTATTAATTAAGTTAGGTAGTTAAACATGCATTAAATGCATAGAGAGTGCTGAGATGTGGGCCGGGTGATCTCAGACTGAGATTGTCTTGTATAACCAGACCATTGCGGTTACGTACGGTGACCCATAGGCTCGTGGGACCCACCAGTCTGTATATACACTACGCATATTTTCCTGTCGGGTATCCACCGACCCCGTCATTTGGCGGGTTCGGCCATGCCAGAGTGTTTTTCTTTTTGGATCAATATTTTATTATTATTATTCTGAATATGATTTGACTTTAATTTAAATTAAGCGGTTAGGATTCCATGTCTTTCAGTGTTTAGTGTGGGCGGTCATATTCAAGTCTAAATTCTACTCTATTTTTGTTATTATTTTATTTTGTCGGCTTATTTGAGATCCCGATATGTCCAAAGGGTTTTCTCCTTTGGCCCTTGGTTGGTAGAAAGAAAGTCGGGAGCTCTCCTTTGGCCCCTAGTTGATACAAAGAGTCTCCATTTTGTATTATATTCTATTTTATCATTTCACGGCTAGTTATCTCCTTTTGGCGATATGGCAACTCAAATCATAAATTATTAATCCCTTTGTCTTATTTTATTATTATTCTATGAGGTGAATCATCAAGTTCAAAATACCGAGTATGTGCTTTTATTCATCACTCTCCTAGGGCATTATCACCCCGAAAGGTCGAATTTTCTTAGGGTATTCAAGACATTGGCCCTCACTTACTCGAAAATCCTAAGTTTGTAAGTTAGACCAGAATACGTACCCGCTTAGGTAGGTCTCAAGGCCAGGGCCCGATTATGTGCCCGCTTAAGGATGGACCAATGATCTGCAATTGGGATATATTTATTTCGGGTGTTTCAATCTCGTACCTTATATTTATATTATATTAATTCCACAGATTTTATGTTTGCGGTTTCTTTGTTATTGCATGTCATTGTATAATAGCAGATTTTAAAGGAAGTGCATTAAATTATTTAAAATTAAATTATAAATAGTTATTTTATTGTATTTAGGAGATCAGTGTCAGTATTTGGGTCCAGACTAGGAAAGAAGATCAAATTTTAAGACTGGACCTAAATCTATACTGAGTAATTTTTAAAATTACTCACGTAGGTGCATAGGTGCGAGATTTTTTTTTATGAGAGAGTGCTAGGTGCAGTCATGCATAGTGACAGAGATGCTTCGCCGCATCCGCATGTGTGCAGGGTAGTCGATTAGGATCCATCGGGTTTTGAGTTTTATTTCTTTCTTTTGAGTTTTTCTTTGAGAGATTTTGCTGCCCATTTCGATGGATTTAGCCCCGCCGATATCGGCGTTGTATTCTATTTTGTTTCTCTGGACTGTATATTATTTTGTATTATTATTATTGTTTTGTTTATTCTATGATTTAGTTTATTTTATTTATTTAGCCTTCCGTACGTAACGTCTCGTCGTGCGTACATGACGAGGTTGTCACCCTAATCCCATTTAATTATTTTAGGGTGTGACATTTAGAGACTGAAAGTAAGCCAAATTTGATAATTTCTACCGTCTTTATGACTCGACACCCTTTTCTATACTAAACATAGGTCGTACGCTTACGACCGAACTCTAGTGTTGTCAAGGACTATAAATTTTAAAGACAGTGCCCCTGTGCGATCACTTGCACTCCTTAACTCAATGCTTTCAACTATTCCTCTATATATGGTATCACTTTATAAAGTGCGAATACTTATTAGAAAAAAGATTAGACATTATAAGATATAGTTTTTTCTGGCAAGGTTTAACTAATCATAGAAAATAATATACCTTAATTGCTTGAAAAAAAACTACATCTTCTTAAAGAGATAGGTGATATTGATATTTTAAATTTATATATGATGAACTTAGATTTATTACTTATATAATGGTGGAAGTAAAAAATTCCACAATTTGATAGTATTTAGATATAACTTACACTAGCTAAATACACTAGTCACACTCTTAGATTGCAAATTCTTCTATTTAGAGAGAGATTGTTTCTCAAACTTCTATAGATGAAGTTGGAGTAACATGATAGTTCATAATGGTATGACCAACAGATTTTGGCTTAATAGATGGTACTCAGATTATGCATAATCTCATCATACTATAATTTATTTCAACTATAAGAATAACTTGAAATCACTGTCTTTGAGGTTAAAATATTAGATCATCAATCCTTAACATTTAAAAGATAACTACATAAAATGTTGCTTCTTGATTATAATAATCTTATCTCTATTATTAATAATTATACATTCTCTTTAGAATAAGATTTTTTAATTTGGAGATGGCATAGCTTCAAAATGTTTATCACTCATTCAACCTATGAGTGGTTCACTTTCAAGGGAATTGATGTTGAACATAACACTATATGGTGGCAATTACATGTGCCCCTCAAAATAAATTTTTTTATGTGGCTGATACAAAAGCAAAAGATATTAACTAGGGACAACTTGAAACAAAAATGTTAGGTTGGTTCTATTCAATGTTGCTTTTATTCCGGTGATGAGAGTGTGATTCATCTTTTCCTTGCTTGCCCTTTTGTTTAGCAAGTGTGGTTTTGGGTGGGTAATTGTCAACTGAACAAACTTTGATGAGGTGATATTTTTTGCTTATAATTTATCAATTACTGATAGAGAAGCCTTTTTGACTGTGCTCTGTGCAGTATGTTGGTCTGTGTGGAAGTTAAAAATGATATTACTTATATGCTCTTTATTGTAATATTGGTCAGGCTCTTTAAAGGAAATTATGGTTATGAAGTTGAAATATTGGATGTTTGTTTCTATCAAATTCATTGCTTTGCGAGTGTTGTCTCAAGTGCTATTTTTGGCTTAATTTTGTTTTTCATGTTTGAGCTAAGTAAAGACTCTAGTTTTGTGAGAATTGATTGTATGTGATGGCTTGTTGCCTTATATTGGTTTGTTAGTGATGATGTATGAAGTTGGTTTGTTTGTGGATAATACTGGTATTACTCATTTGGTTTTGGTAGCATCAGGGCTGGTAACGCTTGTTTAATATAGAACAATGATGGAGTGAATGTTGAGATGTGACTGTCTTCTTACTTTGGTAAGAGGGCTTGTGTCGCTCGATGATGTTACTAAAATGTTGATTTCACAGATTTTTTTTGCAAGCAATAGGTTTCTTTGGTTAGGGTTGAAGCTTTATTTTGTTTCGATTTTTGTTTGTAATATTAACAGTTTCATATCAATGAAACAAACACTATTGTCTTTATCTCAGAAAAAGCTTTTAATAGTCGCTAAAATAATGATGATAGCAAATTTTCATCAAATTTAAAAATTAATATAATTGTTGATCGAATGAAATAAATATAAACCAATTAATGGTTAGAATTAAATTACTATATTAATGAAAGATTTATTAATTATGAAATAGAATAAATTATCGGCTACGATGATTTATTGATTTCTGATCATTTTTGAAAAAAAAATTACATTCAAATATCATGTGTAGATTCAAGTATCATAATTTTAAATTATATGGTAAGAATTAAGAAAACACAATCAATATCTATCTTTTATACTAAATCCAAAACTGATAGAAATCTCAAATGAAAAAAAGAGACGAGAAAAATATTTAGTGTCAATTTTTTTATAAAAAATCGACATTAATATTTCTACAATCAAAATCGACACTAATTTTTTACACTTTTAGTATCAATTTTTTATAATAAAATGACACTCAATTTGACACATTAGTGTCAAATTAACATATTTTTATAAAACATATGTTATTTTTGTACACTTTTAATGTTGATTTTTTTAACCAAAATTTAACATTAATGTGTTAGAAAATTTAAGTGTCATTTTTTTGTATAAATCTAATACTAAAATTAAGTCTGATATTTTGATTTTTTTTATAAAAAAAATCGATACTGATATCTTCAGGTTCGTCTATTTTTATTATCTGACGTTAATGTGTTAATGTGATGATATTGATTTATCATTTTAGACCAATCAAAATGAAACAAATTTATTAGAAATGACGTATCCAATACGAAACACGACTCAAGTGTAACGTGGTGTGGCCATCATATAACCGAGAGATGCCCATCATGACTAGGAGCTTTCATATTCCAGTGCCCATCATACAAGCGGCTTCACAACTTGCAACATGCAGGGGCGGATCCAAGATAGACGCCAGCCGGCGCCCGGGTACCCACTCGGTTCACTGAAAAATAAAGGTCGTATGATAAAAAATAAAATTTTTTTTTATCCGAATATTCTATTTATTTGAACTGAACACCCCCTATCGATCGTTTCTGGCTCCGTCCCTAGCAACATGGATACTTTTGAGTTTTGTCTATTTTGTGTATTCACTTTTAATCGATTTAATTATGGGAAGGAATCAGGATAATGATTATGTTGAGAATAAATTTTCAAATATGTATGAAAAAGATTGTTTAGAAAAAAATATAAATATATTATTTTACTTATAGATTAATAGTGATTTAAATTTCATACAATTTCATTATCATTTGATAATACATTAAAGGTTGTTAGATTAAAATCATTATAATTTGTATTTTTTTTATAGTTCTTAATGGACTATTAAATGATAATGAAATTGTATGAAATTTGAATCATTATCAATCTATAAGTAAAATAATATATTTATTTTTTCTATTTTTATGTTTTTTGGTATTTATTTGAAAAATTTATTTTCAAAATTATCAAGAATCCCTTAATTATATATCTACCTAATTTCTCTGTCTGCGACCTCGCGCGTAAAAGATATACACGGATATGTGCCGGATAACTCGAATGTTTTATCCTTTCCTCTAGAGGGAAAACAATAATTTTCTTTTGTAAAAGTTATAATATATCAGTTAAGTCCCGCCATCTCTAGCTGAATTCACTTGATAAGTAATTGCGTCCACAATTTAAACATATAATTTAAATCAAACTAAGTTATGTTAAGAATTGAATAATCAAATCTTGCTTTTAGTAATTCAAGAAATTAGAACCACGCACGTACTTAATTTCATTGATACAATTACCTAGATGGAATCATAGTAATAAGATTTGCGAATAATTCATTTTTCACTCATAACCGGATGTTTCACGAATAATTCATCAGTTTAATATAGAGTGTTTTTTTTGGTCGAAAAACGTTTTATTCGCGAATTATTCAGCAAAAAAACACATTATATATTATTTTATACATAATTTTATAGTTTTTAATATATTTTTTGTATTTTATCATTATAATATATATTTTATTTATATTATATGAAACAAATTATTCTCAAATTATATCCATATTATACCCAAACGTCGGATTATTGATCTCGTAAAAAATTTCTCGAACCACGAACTTATTACTATGGATGGAATCGGTTCAATTTTAAATATTTATAATAATGAATCGCAGAATAATAGTCCTGCCGCCGATTTTTTTATTTATAACCAAGATAAAAAAAGAAAATCACGAGAGTAACACAAACCTTTAGGATTTGACCAAAATAAGAAGACCACGTTTGTTATTTCCGTCCCGGGTCACACACCTGCAAGTCGATCCAGTGTCTCCCCCTCCGAGCGATGTCTCCTCATTAATTTCCAGTCTCTGTCTCTCTCCCAGCGATGACTCATTCTCATTAATTAAAAATTCTAAAATTTCCGCATATAAGTAGTGTCCTTTCTAATATAACTAACACTTAGCAAAAATGAAAAATCATTAATAATAATTATAATGGTACTATACGTAAGCACTAATTGATTACATATGTATATTACCGTGCCATATACATTTTTAATCGGTACGTTACAATTAAGATAATTGTAACATCATTTATGAGTATTACTCATTACTATTTTTTACAAATTGAAAATGTTTATAATTAAACTTTTTTACTCCACACAATAAATATTCGTAAATTTTACTTTGACTCATTAAAACATGATTTGTTCATAATAAAAATTTAAATTCACGTCTATTTTAGATAATTTTTTAAATTTAATTAATTTTAGTTAATATTTTTTAAATTCTTCATAAAATACATATTCAAGGTAGTGGACGTGTGTGCATGTTGCTGAGGTTGTGGCCGTGCGTGCACATCGTCGAGGTCATGGTCGTGTGTGCATGTGGCCGAGGCCGTGGTCGTGGCTGTGGCCGAGCGTGCACAAGGCCCTGCGTGCATGAGACCGAGGTCGTGCGTGGATGTGTGCACGTGGCCAACCGTGTATGTGGCCACGATCGTGCATGGACGTGTGTGCATGTGGCTGAGGCTGAGCGTGCACATGGCTGAGGTTGTGCGTGGGCGTGTGTGCACGTGGCCAAGGCTGTGTGTGCATGTGGTCTCAACCGTGCATGAACATGTGTGCACATTGCCGAGGTCGTGCGTGGATGTGTGTGCATGTGGCTGAGGCCATGCGTGGATGTGCGTGCATGTGGTCATACATGTGCATGGCAGATGTCATGGTCATGCGTGCGCGTTGTCGTGCGTGCACGTGGCTAAGACCGTGGTCGTGCAAGCACATGGGCGAGACCGAACATGCACGTGACCTAGGTTGAGGCCGTGCATGCACGTGTGTGCACGTGGCCGAGGTTGTGCGCTGACATGTGTGCACGTGACCGAAGCCGTAGATGAATGTGTAAATATATGAATATTTAATGTATGCAATAAAAATTTCAATTATAAGCATTATCAATTTGTAAATTTTAGTGATGAGTAATAAATGATGTTATAATGTACGTAGCATAGTAGCGTTACAATTATTCTTAATATTTTGCTAAATGTTAATTAGATTAGTAAAGACACTACTTATATGTCAAAACATTAGAATATTTAATTAATGAGAAGAAGGATTGCTGGGAAGGAGCAAGAGTGAAAATTAATGAGAACAACACTCGAAGGAGAAAGAGAGAGTGGATCGACGTGTATGTGTGTGGTCCGGGATGGAAATACCATTTTCATCTGGGGACGAAAATAACAAAGATGGTCTTGTTATTTTGGTCAAATAAATCTTATGATTTTCTTTTTTGATTTGATCATTAATAAAAATATCGGGTCATACCGTTTGTGTTTCTAAGTCATATAAAAAAGTAATATATATTTAAATTATTGGGAGGTTTATATTTTTTAAATATCTATAATATTTTTTATATAGATGTTCAAATTTACACCCTTTCAAAAAAAATGATTATCTTGGTGAAAACTGTTTTTCATGAAAAACGTTTTTTTTATACACGAATTCTGACAAAAAGAAATTATGAGAGGATCAGAATCAATCTTTCATTTTCTAGAGAAGTATGATTTTGCCCATCGAACTATTTTCTTTGTTCAAATAAGCCCTCAAACATGTGTTTTGTTTTTTTATTGAACAAAATCAATGTTTTGTTTTTCGGATTTAGAATCATCAAATTATATGGGAGGGATCTATTGACAATGGACTTTTAAATAAATTTAAAAACCTTAAAAATAAAAAATATAGATATTTTTTTACTCATAATTGATAGTATTTCAAATTTCATGCAATTCATTATCATTTGATAGTTCATCAAAGATCATCAAAATTTATACAATTTGTAACGATTCCAATTTAATGGTATTTAACGGACTACCAAATGATAATGAAATTGTATGAAACTAAAACACTATCAATTTATAAGTAAAAGAACATATCTATAAATATTTTTATTTTTTATTTTTTTGCATTTACTTGAAGATTCATTGTCAAGATTGTCAAAATAACCCAAGTATCCTCCCCAACATTAAATTATTGGTATACTAAAACTGTTTTCATGATATACATAATATTGTTAAGTGGATAACGCATTATAATCTCTGGAATGTTTTTTTATTTGACTTCTTAATTTTTATAAATTTAATAATTTTCTAAAATGTAGATGCTTAATATAATA